>CM057459.1:883405000-884005000 GCA_016271365.2 Neoceratodus forsteri
GAAGCATGTGGGGCAGCTGATGCAAAGAGTCAAAGGCTAACACCCCTCACAAGGATAGTGTGGTAAGGGAGGTCTGTAGTTACCTTTTATTCCTCACAGGATCGGGCTTTTCCAAATGGAGTGCTGCAGGAAGCAGCGGGTTGTTGTGCTGGGGTTGGGGGATCCTGTGTGGCCTAATACAGGAGACAGAACAAAGGTAACTTAGTATGCAGTGAGAGGCCATGGATCACACTGCGCATGTGCAGGCTATTGCACCAGGCTAGGTGCCTTTTAGCTTACTGCATATGCATGAACTATGCCACTATCGAGACAGAAGGAGATGCCAAGATGGCTATTCCCCTGACATACTACTTCAGGCCCAGGTAAGAATATGAAGGTGAATGAGCACTAACTCGGCCACAAGCTGTAAAACACTACCTGTCTCTGTAAGAGCACTCTAAGACATGCAAACTAGTCAGGAAAACAGAGTTACAATGCACAGTTACACCCCTTAAGGTACCCGACTAAAACACTGTAAATCCCCATGGCTAGAAGGTAAACGCAGTCCATGGAAAGTCAATCAGCCTTCTTCGGAGGGCAAAAAAGGCAGAGTCGATACAGATGAACACCCCTCACAAGGATAGTGCAGTAAGGGAGGTCTGTAGTTACCGATTACTCCTCCCGGGATCAGGCTCTTCCGAACAGAGTGCTGCAGGAGTCAGCTGGTTGTTGTGCTGGAGTTGGGAGATCCTGTGAGGCCTCTTATGCCTCCTGGGATCAGGCTTTTCCAAATGAGTGCTGCAGGAGGCAGCTGGTTGTTGCCCTGCCTATATTCAACTTGAGATCTGTAAAATTAGGATCTCTCAGTACAAAAGACACCCATTACTTGCTGCTCTTCTCATTTCCTCCAACAGTCCCCACCTACTGTATGTCCATACTACTGGTAAGGATACCTGTAGCAGACCTGTAAAAGCAAACTAACTTTGCTGCCCTCAGTCTGAAGCAACAGTGATTCTTATATGCTTCCATCTTGATTAACATCCTCTAGCTTGCTTGTTTCTGTATTGTCCCTTACAAAAAGACATACCCAACCTACTTGACTACCTTCACAGTTAATCCTGAATAAACTGTAATCTTCTATTGGTGTATCCTACCCATTACCATTCCAAAACATGTCTCTTTTAGTCCTATTATTATTTTGTCTGTGCTAACCAATCATTCTAAGTCTAAAAGTGTATCTGTAATACATATTTTCAAAGATAACATAATGAGTGTTTGCTTGACTTTAGATGACAGCACATCTCTACATCACAGTTATCTGTATACCTCAAATTGCAAAATAATTTTGAACATTTTTCCACATGATGCAAGAATAATTTGCAACCTAAGGCCTGCATGCTTGGTTTAAAGTAGTGATGTAAAATATAAAAGGTTAATTGAAGCAATTTGTAATAATTTGGAAACATTCATGGGCCAGTCAGTCAAATGCATGTGAATTGTTGGTGTTTTTCACACAATTGTGCATTAACTGTATTTTGATCCCCGTAATATCATCAGATCATGTGTGTCCTGCTTCTATTTTAAAGAAAACATAAAAACAACGTATGTTCCAATTTACATGCTTTTATCATATTTTGAAAGATTTTTGTAATATTCTGCTAGACTATTATAAAACACCTGCCCCAGTAACCTTTTTGACAATCATTTCCCTTTCCATATTCCTTGCACTTTTAATCTGGTAATCCTTCCTTTGCTAGAATAGTTGGCCCCTACACTTAGAAACAGATCAGTTGCTCCATTTCTTAGCTGTTCTACATGTCTACAGCCTCTGTCCCTCTCCTAGATTTTATGCTCATAAGCCACTCTATATAGTCTCTCTTCATGCACATATGACCCTCCCTTTTGCTTAGATATAGATCATCCCACAAATATAGGCATCCCCTATCCCAAGAGGCACACCAGTGCCTTAGATCCCTGAATGTTTGCTCCCTGCATTAGCCTGCCAACTATACATTAACATCCCTACTCTACCTTTTACTATTCTTTTTTTTTCTTTTTTTTATGTTTATTTCACAAAGAATCCTTTAGGCAGATGCCTATTTTCAAAGAATCCATAGTCAAAAACAACATTAATACATAAAGTAGCAGAAATACATTGGTCGGGTTCACAAATACCACCCTGAGGGGCTTTGATAAAGGCCTTATGACTGGGGCGGTGTTTGTGGACCTGACCAAGGCTTTTGATTTGTTAGCGCATTATTTAATTTGTCAAAGGTTAGGAATTTTTGTTTTTTTCTGGTTCTGCTGTGGCTTGGTTAAGGGACTATTTGTTAAATCGTGTCAATTTGTTAGTGTTGGTTGGTTTTCATCTTTCTAAGGTGTCTTTGATTGATTGTAGGGTTCCTCAGGGGTCTACATTGGGTCCCTTGTTGTTTTCTTTGTTTGTTAATGAGCTTCCTGTTATTAATTTGAAATGTCAATCTATTTTGTATGCTGATGATTTGATAATGTATTGTCAGGGGAAATATATTGAAGAAATATCTATAGGTGTAAATTGTGATTTTGGGAGGGTTTGTTCTTTTTTTCTGGAGAATTCATTGGCTTTAAGTTCAGTTAAATGGAATCTATGTTTTTTGGGACTAAGGGTATATTAAGTTTAAATCCAGTGTTAAATTTATTTGATCAAAATGGACAGGGTATTGAACAGTTTTTTTTTTAATTTCTTGATGTTTTGTTAGATCCCAGTTTATCCTTTTCTTCTCATGTTATATCTGTTATTTGTACTATAAATCAAAGATTGAGTTTGCTTTATAAATGCAAGGATTATTTTTCTTTTGGTTAGGAAGTCTATAGTTGTCAGTTCCTTGATACCTCTTTATGATTATGTTGCTCATATTTATTTGGGGTTGGGTAGTAGGGAATTGCAACTTTTGAAGGTGTCCTACAATAACATCTGTTGTTTTGTTTTGTTAGAGTCTCCTTGGTTACATCATTGTTTACTGTAATCTAAATTAGGTTGGTTGTCTCCATTAGCTAGAATAGAATATTTTTTCTGTTGTTTGGTTTTTAAAAGTGTCTTTTTAGGGTCAAAATTCCCTTTGAATGGTTTAATCAACGGTTGAAGTGCTCCTTCTAGTTTGTGTTCATCTGTTGGGGTTACATCAGTTATTGAATTGTCTACATTGAAATTAGCTTTGATGCTTTTTCTCTTTCAGCACCCATTTATGGGAATGCCCCAGCTTACTCGACAGGTTTCATCAATTGTTGGGTTTAAGAAAAACTAATGGAATTTCTTTTGGTGAAGTATTAATATGTTTGTAATATTTAATGTGTATTGTATGTGTTATTGATTTGTTGTGTTTGTAATTTTTTGTATTGTTTGCTCCGGTCGGACGTGAAAAGGGCCTTTGGTCCAGTGTCATTTACCGGTTAACAAATTAATGAATAAAAATAAATAAATACAAATAATCATTGATATGCACTGGACATACACTTCAAAAACAGCAGACACAATACAAAGATACAATATAACTGAGCACATCACAATAAGGTGTGCAGTAAACAAAGTTTACATTTTCCGATTACAAAACAATTTGTATTAAAGCAGAGCAGACTGTAATAAAGGATGCATTAAACAAGGCTTACATTGTCAGATTACAAGGCCATTCGTTTGAAGCACTTACAAGTACCAGATTCAGATGGAGAGGTATACAACATAGATTTGAATACAGAGACTGGGTCACGGTCTCTAGTGGCACTAGTAAGGTCATTCAAGTGCTTGCAAACCAATAGGGAAAGGAGTTTTGTCCCAATTTAGTTCTTCTCTAGGGAAGCAGCAATGTGTGGCTCGCCATATCTCTAGTAGCATACATATTGTCCATGTATGTGAAGAGGGACCACAGACCTGGGGAGAGAAGGCCATGCAGTATTTTGTAGCCCATAGCAAGGATGTTTTAGACAAACCTCTGGTTGATGTTTAACAGGTTTAGTTTGGAATGCTAGTCACATCTACATGTATCGAGTCGAGCATCAAGGGCAAAGTGGCAGTCCCTGTTATGTAGCCCCCTTACCTGGATTAGCACCCCATTATTAGCAGACTAGTAGACCACAGCACCATAATTGATAATACTAATGATAAAGCTATGAACAAGGAGGTGTTTTTTTTTACCTCATGTAGGAGTTTACATCTGTGTCTATAAAGGAATCTAATTCTTGTGTTAACTGACCATACTGAGTGGTCTATGTGGTCAGAGAATGACAAGGCACAGTTCAGAATCAGTCAAAGGTATCTTCAAGTTTGGACTTGCTCAATAAGAACACTTGTATTGGTTGAGACAGAGAGATCAAAGGATAGGTCTTCCTTGTTGCAGTTGCTAAACAACATGCATTTTATTTTTCATGTTATGACTAGCAGGTTACTTGCAAACCATGCTTGGACTGAATTAAAGTCGTCCTTTAGCCTCTACTTTAGGTGGTCAAGATCCTTATCATATGAGAATATTACTGCATCATCTGCCTAAAGGATTATTTGGGAGGACTTGCAGGCAAATGGTAGGTCATTAATGAACAGGCTGAACAACAGAGGCATAAGAATAGATTTCTGTGAAATGCCAATGCTATCTGGTCTGACATTAGATATTGCAGCTCTACATCTGATTGGGTCCTATCAGCTAGGTAGTCCATGCACCAGCCAACCATATCTGATTAGAGGCCTAGAGATGAAAACCTACAGAAAAAGAGAGTATGGTTTACAGGATCAAATGTCTTTGTCAGCTCAAGGAAGATAGAACCAGACAGTTGACCCCTGGTCAAGGGTACTATGTACTGACTCAGTGAATTCCAACAGAGCAGTCATAGTGCTGACATTCATTCTGAACTCATGCTGCTCATTGTCCAGTAGATTAAACTGTCTAAGGAACTCCACCAGTTGCTCATTAACAGTTCTCTCTAGTGTTTTAGACAATAGTGAGAGGATGGAGATGGGGTGATAACTGGCAGGGAGGTTGGGATCACCACTCTTAAATACCGGGACCACATGTACTTTTCTCCAAATGTCTGGAACTTTACCAGAGGTCAGTGATAGACTGAAGATTTGCTGAAAGGGTAGGTTACTTCCCTAATACTAATTTTAGAAGTTTCATGTCAGTCCTATCGGGACCCATTCTTGTCTTAACGTTCATCCTGACAAAGCAGTGATGTCCGCCACCCAGGTAAGGCATTTCAAGTAAAGTGTGCCAGTTATGCTCACAAGTTAGGACACCTTGTGCAGCAAAATGGGTATGAGTGTTAGGAATATAGGTTGACAAGTAACCACAAGCACCACTGAATGCATCGGCTAAGGCTTTGTTACCAGAGACAGTAGAATTGCCATGTAATATAGACTGAGGATGGATTTTTGGTGTTCTCCAATAGTTTGTTTATGCTACTCAAAGCCTCTTAGATTGTCTAAGTATATTTAGTTATTGGGATGTATAGTCATTAGACTTAGCTAACCTGATGTGGGGTTTCTCAGGATTCATAGCTCCTATATTTCTGGAGGAATGTTCCTGTACCAATTCCATGATCTGTTCCATTCACAAGAAAGAGGAGTAATGGCAGGTGTGTACCATGTTAATAGCTCCCTTAATAACCATACTTTTAACTGGCCAGCAGCATCAAAGACTCTGTTGAACTGTTGGGTAAAGTATTCCAGGGCCACATTGAAATCTTTTGTCTGAGTTAAGAATGACCAGTCGAGTAATCAAAGCAGGGTCAGGAAGTATGGGTTCTTGTGTTTATGTAGTACCCTAGCATAGGAGGTGGTAGGCTTTTTTGAAACCCTTTGCAAACCATTTGCATGTAACAGGGCATGGTCACTCAGAAGACAGGGAGCACTTCAGTGGAAATTATTTTGTCCACATGGCTAATCAGTATGCAGTCCTGGATGGCTGCAGTCCCTGTCCTGTAATAAACTCTAGTAGGGTTGTTAATTACCTTAGTGAGGTAAATGTTTTCAAATTTGTCTATGAATTCTTTACTGGTTCAAGCCAGACAGTTACAATTAAAGTCACCAACTATGATTCTTTCATATTGTGGGTTTAGGCTGGAGACTGTCCTGACAAATCAGTTAAAGTTGCTGGACATTTTAGAGAGAATATAGGTAACAGGGAGTTTGTGGATTTTTTTCTCCTTGAGCCCCAGCTTGAGGTTTACTGCTAGCAGCTCATACTCAGCTGGATCAGAGCAAAGGGGAAGCTGTAGGCTTTTAAGTAGGACACAAGGCAACCTCCTCCCCTCCTAGCTGTCCTGTCTAATCTAAATAGTGTATAGGTGTCTATTTCGATTACTCTGTCTGAGATTATGTTGGTAAGCCGTGTCTCTGTGACAGTAACAACATCAAACTGGTTATCAATAACCCAGGTTTAAAACTTGTCAGACTTGGGCATAAGTCCCCCAAGGTTGACATATGCAATTTCAAGGTATCCTCTAAAGGAAGTCACAGAAGGAACTGAGCCAGGATTGAGGTGCACATTGCCCCCTAGGATGAACAGCAGCAGGAACTTTTGACAAAGAGCAAGGTAAAGTTTAAACTTATGTTTTACATGTGGCATTTGAAGTATCTGTGAACAAATCTAATTGGAGGAACCTGTTCATACTTGTCTCCTGATTCCCAACATTTTTGTGATCAGATCCAAGCCTGGCTTAAACTAATGCATGTCATTGATACCCACATAAATAGTGAACCCCAGTTCATACCCCCTACCTCAACTAGAAATTGTCCACATATTATGTTAGATCGACAGCCCTAACACATGTTTTAAGCTGGTCTGTATAGCAGACCAGTTCTTATTGCAGTCAAAGTCAGGAAGTGTTTTGCAGCCATCCCACCGAAATGCATTCAGGAACTGCAATACGCCTTTTTATTGCTATCAGTGAGTGAGCGTGTGCCCTGCCAATGCTCCTTGCAGCCATCTGTAATCATTATTAACTGCATATTATTTACAAGGAGGACAGTGCTTGAGAGCTGGAGGACAGGGCATGACAGCTGGAAAGAAAGCAAGTAGTGTCTGTCTTGGGAACATGCAGCTTACTGTACAGTGAAATCACTGAAACTCTCCCCAAGCTTCTTTTTCTCCTCCCCCCCATGAGACCCAGACTGTGACCACCAGCTGCCTCCATTCGTTTCAGGAGGAAGCCAAGTCCAATGTTTGCTTGCTTGGAACAACCACTTTATACTCACTGGACCTGCTCAGAGTCTGTCCTTCTGTTTCCCTCTAACAAGATTCGACACAGGGGTGCCCACCCACAGTGCTGCCAAACAGCAGTGCCCCTGTCCCATCTTATCTACAACTCAATCCACCTTATATTAGCAGTGGCAACTCCCACTGCCATCCCCCTCCACCCTCCTACAAAAAGGATGCAACACCAGGCTGCACACCCACAGTGCTGCCAAACAACAGCATCCCCACTCCCATCTTCCTTCCCACCCTAGCCACTATACATTATATCTGGTACTTTGTTTCCTAGTCCATATTTCCTGTAAATATTCACCTGGTGTGTAATTTTTTCTTAATGTACATAGTACCTATGCTGTATAGTAATGTACATATACCTACAGTATATTATATAGTGATGTATAGCCTCTGCTTTCATATATTCTGGTTGAATTTTGTACGGTATATTCCTGTTGAATTTGTCTGATACCTGTATCCCTTTTCACTGGGTTGCACCTGGAAACGAACCTCGGTTCACGGTACTTTTCCTGTTTTTCATTTTTAAATAAAGAAATAAAAATTATCATCAGCTACTCTCAATGCCAACCCTGCAGCCCTCCAACAAACAGCATGCAGCACTAAGGTGCTCATCCCTGGTGCCACCAAACAACAAACTGACACAGGGTGCCCAGTCCCAAGTGTCAGTACCTGTAATAAAGGAGACCATTCCTTGCTATCTTTTTTTCTTAACTTGTAAAAAAAAAGGTCACTCAATAAGTTATGTACCTCATCCATTCAGCTCCCTCCTCCAACCACCATCTCAGCACCAAACAACCCTCACCACCCCATTCACAACATACTTAACTGATGGTTCTTGAAGTGCCTCTTGAATGTCCTACACCTTCCAACACAAGCTGCAAAGTGACTAAAATCAAGACAAGTTTGGTTACTGGCTTTTCTATCATCTCCATTTTACTTATAACTTTATCATATCTTAATGAAAACAAGATATTGTGTCTGAGTGTTATCTTGTGTAACTACAGTGGAAAATGTAGGCTCAGGGTTAGTCAGACATTGGTCAACTGGCTGGCAAACTGGTTGGTGGGCAGAAAACAGAAGTGTTGGTAAGCGGTATACAGTCAGAAGAGATTCAAGTCACAAGTAAGGTACCTCAGGGATCAGTCCTGGGCCAGTCCTCTTCAATATCTTCATCAGTGACATTGCAGATGGACTGGAGGGTAAGGTTTGTCTGTCTGCAGATGACACAAAGATATTCAACAAAGTAGATGATCCAGATGGGGTTGGCAGAATGAGAAGGGATCTGGATAAACTGGCAAAATGGTCAGAAGAGTGGCAAATTGGGCTTAATGCAAAGAAGTGCAAGGCCATGCACATAGGGAAGAGAAATTCTGAAATCATCTATTGAATGGGAGGGGAGTTGCTGGCAATCACAAGGGAAGAAAGAGACTTGATCATCATCATTACAGATGACCTGAAATCATCCAAGCAGACCACTAAAGCAGTAGATAAGGCTATAGGGATGTTGGGGTGTATTAGAAGTGGTATCACAAGTCATAAGAGGGAGGTAATAATCCCTCTTTACAAGACACTGGTTAGGCCCCATCTGGAGTACTGCATGCAGTGCTGGAGGCCACTCCTACACAAGGACATTAACCAAATGGAGGCAGTCCAGAAGGGCAACCAAAATTATTCAGGGACTACATCAGAAAACATATGAGGACAGATTAACTAAGCTCAATATGTATACTCTAGAGCAAAGGAGGGCAAGAAGTGATATAATCGAAACATTCAAATATTTTAAGGGCATTAACAAGGTGAAAAATAGCAGGACAAGAAGACACAGCGTGAAATTAGAGGGAGGCCCATTAAGGGGGAATGTGAGGAAGTTATTTTCACAGAAAGGGTGGTGGATGCATGGAATGGCCTACCTCAGTAATTGATGGATTGGAATAAAGTGTGGGGCTTCAAACAGGCATGGGATAGGCATAAGGAAGAAATAAAGATGAGTATGAATAGACAGGCCATTGATATAGTACAGGCCTATGGCACATTCATAAGGTAGAAAAAATGGGCAGACTGGATGGGCCTTGCAGTCTTTATCTGCCGTCAACCTGTATGTTTCTAAGTTTCTAGAAATGCAGGACCCCATTAAAAGTGAGATATTGCATGCCATCTTGTTTATCCTTTGTAAATATGAAGGAAAAAATGTGTAAATGCAGGATCCCAGAACAGTACTGTATAAGGTATAACTGTAAAGGTGAGGATGGAAAGGGTCTTTAAAGGGAATATAAACAGTGTATTTATTTATATATATATAATTTTAAATCTGGGCATGTGTAAAGTCTGTTTTATCACCTTTGTGTATAGTTTTGTGTTTTTGTTTTGAAACAACTCTCTGTTACCTATATTGGACCCCATATAAATGAAAGCTTTTCCAGCCCAATATTCATTTTCTTAATCAGTAAGTAGTTCCAGAACCTAGTGACATCAGCTGAGCTGAAGACTATAGTGAAGCTGGACGCAATGACATCAGCTGAGCTTATGTCACTGTGTTCTACTTCACTGTAGTCTTCAGCTCAGTTAATGTCACTGGGTTCTGGAATTGCTAAGTGATTAAAACATTTATATTTACAGGAAAAAATGGCTGCATTCATATGAGGCCCTAAATAAGGGGGCAAAATGCAAGACTATTTGAAAACAAAAACGAAAATCAATACACTGGGGTGATAAAACAGACTTCACACATCCCACATTAACAATTATGTTAAAAATGTTAAACATCTATAGTTCCTCCCCCTGATTTAAGGTACACTAGGCCTCTCTTGGACAGGGTCTACAACATGGTTACCCTCCATTACAGTATTCTCAGGGTGTTTCATAACTAGCACTGGCTGATAGCCTCTTGAACATTTTTTATGTCTTTTCATTTGTTTTTGGGCTAGGTAGCAGTTGTGATGACGGCCCCCTTCGAGGGTTGGGTACTTCTTAGACACTGTCAAATCTATTATTAATCCTTTTTTTTTTTGGCAAATAATTATATTTTATTAAAAACAAAATCATATGCACCATATACATCACATAGCGTTAGGTTACAGACAATATATATCCTAGGACAAACCAACAAAAACATGAACTACACAATTTTTCCCTCTATTACCCTCCCCCTTCCCTAACCCCCCCACAGCTATCCTAGCATTAACCAACTATTCCATTGTAAAAATGAAAACTATATGATTAATACAAATTAATTGCTATTAACATTAAGAGGTGAAAGACAACAAACTCAAACTAGAAACAGATTATGACACTAATTAGTTCAGGTATTTAGATAGTGACAGCAAAGACCGGGCCATTGTGGAATGATAGAAGATGACAGTGGAAAAAGAGGCGGGAGAAACAGTGAATGTAAATATATAGAGGTAGGAGGCAGTTGATAAACCAAGCATAGGGGAATACCTACTGGAGAGAAAATAAAAAGAAAGAGGAACAGAAAGAAGCCCAAAACCGAAAAGGAAAAAGAAAGGGGGAAGAAAAAGGGGGCTTAACAATATCATCCCTAGAACCGAACTTATCTTAAGACTTTGAATGAATTCCCCCAACATTTCAAAAACTTGAGTGAAGCCTTACCAGCATAAAACTAATCTTTCTGCATAAAGTGCATTAGAAATTCCTCCACCATTCAATGTGAGTAGGGGTCCAGTCATCTAGCCAATGGCACAAAATTACCAGTTTGGTAACTGATGTAATCAACGCCAATTGGTATCTTTGGACTTTATTTGGAACTTGGGCATACATCCCAAATATACAAGTTTCTAATTTGAAAAGGCGAGATATCAGTGTATGGACCAATCCAGAGTTTAACCGAACTCCAAAATCCTGTAATCTTTGGACAAAACCAGATTTTATGAATTGTAGTTGCCAATGGGTCATTACAATCCTTACATGCAGGAGAGCCCAGTCCGCTTACTCAGTATAATTTTGCCAGGGACAGATACAAGTTAAGTAGTAACTTAAATTGGATATCTCTTAACCTGTCTTGTTTAACATAGAGATAAATATCTTTCCATGTTTTCTCCCATACCTTATCTGTCCAGTCCAAGGCCAAATTGATTACCCAGTATAGAGGAGCAGGGAAGCTGCAGAGTGCTCCTTTCTAAAATATATTTATAAATTTTAGAATTCTTTTCAGATAGACTAAGCTCTGCAACTCATTAAAAGTCCCTGCCCTGTCAGGACACTGACTCTTACAAAGAATCCTTGACACTACTCTGGATTTGAAGCAATTGTAATGAAAATTGAGGTTTAACCCCAAATTTTAGAAGCAATGCCGATAATGGTAACATCAATTCCCAGAAAAAGATCCATAATCACGAATCTTGTGCAAGGAGGCTGAAAAAGATCTTACAATAGGTAATTTGCCAATTAAAAGTTGGGGTTCCTCAATAGGGATTGAGATAAATCAGAGAATTGGGATATTTTTAACCTCGCACAGAGCTGGTGCATGGCCTTAATGTCCTACCCCAGCGGGGTATCTCTAGCTATTTTAAGGACCTTAGCCCATGGGGTATATAGAAAGGATCCCAAATCTAGGTTAAGTTTCTTGGAGAAGGCTCGATCAAGAGCAAGGCCAGATTCGGATGCATCAGGATCACAAGCCCATAGGGCAGCTCTTGTTGCATGGATCGCTAGATAATATGTGTAGAAATTAGGTAGCTGAAGGCCACCTTTCATACGTGGACAACAGAGTTTACTGTAAGCCCTGCGTGGAGGGCCCCCTCCCCACAAAAAATCGGTACATAACTTATAAAAGGGTTTAAAAAAAGATTTAGGGAGGTAAATATTTAGGTTTGAAAGGGGATAAAAAAGTCTAGGTAAAAACGCCATTTTAACTGTATTGACCCTCCCCGAAAGGGTTAGAGGAAGTTTTGACCACCTATCCAGGTCTTCCTTTAAGGATTTGAATAACGGTTTGAAATTTAAATTGACCAACTCCCTAAACTCCTAGAAACGCGGATGCCCAAATACAATAAAGCCTCTGATTGCTACTGCAACCCCAATGTAAGACACCAGCTCTTTGAAAGGTATGTAGAAAGTGGATACACCATAGTTTTAGATAAATTTAGTTTATAACCAGAGAATTCACTAAAGTTAGCAATGAGTTTTAAAACTCATGGAAGTGATGTAACTGTATTTTGGACATGTAATAATAAATCGTCTGCAAAAGCTGATAATTTGAATTCTAAATCACCAATATTAATCCCCTGAACTGTTCGGTCCAACTTAATAGCTCTTATTAGGGGTTCAATATAGAGATTAAATAAATAAGGGGATAAGGGACACCCCTGACGGGTTCCTCTCCCTAAAGGAAAGGCTTCTGAAATTAAATTGTTGCACTGAATTCTAGCCGAAGGGCAGGTGTATAGAATTCGAACCAGGTGTAGATATCCTTCAGGAATACCAAATTTGGCTAAGGCAGCAAACATAAATGGCCATTCGACTCAATCAGAAGCCTTTTCTGCGTCTAGTGAGACCAGAGATGCCTCCATACCTGGACTCGCAGATGCAGAAATCAAATAAAACAGCTTCCTGAAGTGGTCAGCTGAAGAACGGCCTTCCACAAAGCCCACCTGTTCCAGACTTAACAAATCAAGCCATACCCTTTTAAGTCTAGAAGCCAAAATCTTGGCAAAAATTTTTACATCTAGGTTCACCAGGGATATTGGCCTGAAGTTACTAACTAGTTCTGGAGATTTACCCGGTTTGGGTAAAAGAATAATCCTGGCTTCAAATAAGGTTTTGTCCTTGACCCCTTGATCAGTCCAGAAGGAATACAATTGACTCAACAATGGTACGATATTCTGTTTGAATAGTTTAAAGAAAAGAGGTGTAAAACCATCAGGGCCTGGTGCTTTATCTACTTTGAGGAGTCAATAGCTTGCCCTATTTCTTCTTCAGAGATAAGGGCAATTAACGCCTGGCCAGATACACCTGGCAGTTGAGGAGGAAATATTTGCTAGAAACTCCTCCATCTTACCCATACTTTGCGAGGAAATCATCTGACTCAAGTATAAGCTTTTGTAGAAGTCAACAAAAACCCCTAAACGCCTTCTGGGGCCGTAATCAGGTTATTGGAAACCGGGTGCCTCAGAGCTGCAACCCACCTGGCAGAAGCTCGCTGCTTTAATTGCCAGGCCAGCAATTTTCCAGCCTTGTTACCTTGACCTAGGTAAAGAGCCTGGATTCTAGCGGCTGAGGATACCACTCTCTCCGCATGGCATTAGCGTCCACGTTCTCAGTGCCATTAGTTCTTGTTCCTGGCTCTCTGACCTTAGGTTCTCCTGAATGCCCTCCAGCACCCTAATTTTCCCAGGCAACCATCTATATGTGAAATTTCTTTAGCCTTACGCTTAGATGCTAACAGTAGCTCCCCCTCCATACTGATTTGAGTGCGCCTAAGCTTGATCCAGGGCCTCAATGGAGCCCCAATTTGCTTCAATCGCGTAGACAAAAATTCCTTGAAACGAATCATGGTACTAGAATCTTTTAATAAGTTATTATTCAATGACCAGGAATACGATCTCGGTGGATTAAATACCGGTGACCAACACATTTTTATCGGAGAGTGATCAGAAATAACTGGGTAAAATCACCGTCTCCAAAATGCCGGTTAAGCAATGCTTGCTTATCAAAAAGTAATCAATTCTGGAATATGATTTATGGACAGGAGAAAAAAAAGTATAATCCCTAGAACATGGGTTAAATATCCTCCATGGATCTACTAACCCTAAGGAAGAGGTAAACTCCACTAAGGCACTTTGAGCTGCGGAGTATTGTGTCCCTCTATTCCATGAACGATCCAACTTGTTGGACTGAACTAGATTCCAGTCTCCCCCCAAGACAACTGGAATTCCCTTAAAGGAGGCCAATATCACTGCCAACTGAACAAAAAAGGTTGGTGACTCTTGATTTGGTCCATACACCGATCCCAGGACTAAATTAGACCCATTAAGTCTACCTAAAACAAAAATATACCTGCCGTTCGGGTCAGAAAAATTTCCGAATGAACAAACAGAACCCCTCGTGCAATCAATGTAGGCCTCCCGACTACTGTGGAGGAAACCAGCTCGAACACCTGACCAACCCACTTTTTCTTAAAGTGGGATAAACGATCTGAGAGAACATCGTTTCCTGCAGAAATCGCAGCCACAGGATTATAATAAGCCAGATGATTTAATATACCAAATTTTTACAATTATCTTTCCCCTTTAATATTACACGAAAGAATATTTAGTCCATTAGCCATGAATGAGCACTATTCTTATATAGGAAGCAAGGATAGCTGTCCCCTACAAACTAAGACCCTACAATTAATAAAATAGGTGCTGAAAACCCTTATCTAAGAAAGAAAAACCCTCACCCCCTTCAAAAAAGTCCCTAAAACTAGCTCTCCAGGCCCGAAGCCCACTCCCCTGCGACTGGTTCATGGTGCGCTATAGAGGTAGGGTCCCCCCCTCCTTAACAAATTAAACTGCAATTATAATTATTCGCTTTAGCCTATATCTCCTAATACTGAGAAAAAAAGGAAAAGGAAAAGGGAGGGCTTGATATAGTAAAAGATAACTTTTATATGGCTAAGAAAAGGTAATTGACTGAAACACATAAAGAGGAATGGGAGAGGAATATAAGGTTCCTAATAAGAGACTGGCTGAAAGCAGCCACAATACCGAAGCACTTTTAATCAGGAAGAACCAAAATTATTATACAAATACCTGCTGTTGTAAACAGCAAACTATAGCTATACGCTAGCTTTCAACAACCCAAAAGTTATAACCCCTCTGAAGTAACTTCTTCCACCCTATCGCATCAACATCCATCAACATATAACATAATAACCCACTTGATAGGCTAGTACTGCTTGGGGCTATAAAAACTAAATTGTTAATGAAACATAATGATAGCTTGACATTAATAAGCTAATAGCTCCCTCATGTGGTCAAAATCTTGCGTTACTCCTCCCCCCAACACTCGTGAGGCTAGGTCAGCAAAGCTCAGAGGCCAAAATAAATTAAAGAGCCTTATAGTGAAAAGTCCACTTTATAAGTCCATATGTCCATAGAAGTTGGAGAAAACCAAATATAGTAAACCTTGGCCTCTCTCAAATCTTAGAAACCAGGATCAGAAGGACCACGTAGAAAATTTTAAACATCCAAGTCGTTGCCCCATTTACAGCCTATTTTTTATCACCATAGATTGAACTAGTCATTTTTTGACAGGTAAAAATGTCGAAACTCTTATATCCTTAACACCTTTGGCAAGCCTAATTTTAACAGCAAGAGTGAGTCAGATAACAGAAAAGTCATTTTTTAACAAATAGTTCAGGAAACAAGGTCTCTAGAGAAGTTAGAGCTTCTTCAGCTGACTCAAAGCACTTTATTCCATCCTTAGATGAGACCTCTAGTTTCACCGGGTTCAGCATGCGGTGGCGAATCCCCGCCGCCCATAACTTGGAAGTAATGGGACGAAAATTAGCCCGAGCCTGCCGCATCTTCCAAGTCAGGTCTGGAACCAGACGAGACTTCTTGCCTTCCCACTGAAAGGCAGCCAGTTTTCTAATCTCCGTGGGATGTGTTCTCAGTCTAAATAATTTAATAATTTGAACATAATAGGTCTCGGTGGGTCAGAGGCAAAGGTTTGGCTCTAAGAGCCCGATAGGCCTGCATTAATCTAAGGGCCCGTTAGGAGAGGGACCAGCTGATTTTTCAAAGCTTCTGGAGAAGAAATTGCATTTGTCCCTCTTCTCCCTCGGAAGGCCTAGTAGGACCAGATTGTTCGCCTACTCCTTCCCTCTAAATCATCGAGAAATCTTCCAGCTTTCTCAGGTCCGTTTGCACTCTCTAATTACAGGCCCATTTTCTCCAGGGCTCTCTAGCGATGAGAATTCTGACTTCAGCATCCGTCACCGACGGAGCCTAGCTGAGTTAGCGCCAGCTTGAATTCGACTACATCCTCAATTAATCTGAATAAGCGTCTTTAATAGTGAGTTAAATCCTCGTAGATCTTAGCAGGAGTTATTTCTTCTGGCATGATGGCCGGCGACGAGCTCCGACGTGGGCATTTAGCCTCGAGTTGTTGATCTGGTGCTTGCATTCTGATACAGCGAGCAACTCGGATCTGCCTTCCAATGTTATCTCCGGTTACTTAACTACTTGAGGAGTTCAAAAAGGATTGCAAAACCAACTATTAAAATGCAGATTCACTCTTACGGAGAGGGAGACCCAACAAGCTGCAGCTACTCCTCCATGCAGCGTCACGTGACCTCTATTATTATTAATCCTTTTCATCTTGATTCAGTATATTAATTTAACATTAATGTTTGAATATTAATATAGTCTCTGCCCAGTTTAGTTTCAATTACTTTCTGGTACATTTTACATTTGTCATGTTTCCTGTGCTGAGCTTTGATTGGATTTGTGTTTGTTGCCATCAATTTGAAAATAAAATAAAAAAAATGTCATGTTAAAAAATGTAAACATGGCCGGCCTGGTTACGCTGAGGGTTGAGGCACTGGACGCCATACCTCATGGCATGCCGGTAACCCGGTTGGGAATGAGCTGGGAGTCACTGGGGGTCAGCGGGGGGGGGAGAGATCAAGCATCCAGAGGACTGCTATCTCTTCCTGGGGGAGGGTGTGGGAGACACTCGCTCATGGAGTGACCTCTGGCAGAGGCTGGAGGCTTGCCGACTGAGCAGCGCGGCGTATGCCAGGGTTGGGCAGAGCTATGGCACTATGTTGCCTCTCTGGTCAAGCTCCGAAGGGGATGGGGAAAAAAGAAAGAAATATCCCAAACCTGGGGATAGATGAAGGCACCTCGACCTTCACAGCTCACACTCCCAATTCTAGGCCATCTGTTCTTTCCTGCCAGGTTCGTGTGTGTAGGCAGTTTGCCCTATAAGATAGAGAACCCTGGGTGGATAGGGTGCCCCTACTCCGGAGGAGTTCAGACCCGGAGGTGGTGCTTGGCGACTCGAGGGGAGAGGAGTGGTCATGGCAGGAGGTAGAGGCTGGGAACCCTGAGGTTGCTGGAAGGAGTTCTCAGGGTTGGAGATAAACAAAGTTAAAAAAAATGTAAACGCCAATTCTTCATGTTCCCTTTAAATAAATAAAATTGTAAAAGTGATATGATAACAGCCACTGTATACTAAGATATGTGAGCAGACTTGATGATCTGACAGGTCTTTTGTGTTGTCATTGTCATTGTATTTAACCATCATCCTGGTGTTTAACCAGGATTCAGACTGGGTCATATGACTGATTTTCAGCTGTGCCTGTGGAAAGAAAATACTGGATTAATAGACATCAGAAAACAAACAGTCTTAGCTCACAGAAAGAGGTACAAACACTGCACAGGGCTTGAAGGGCAAGACACAATGAAGCAAAATAGGAGACCCCTCCCTCCAACTCCTGTGTTAAGTCTCTGAGGAAGGACTTGGTTGGTCAGAAAGTTTAGACATTGTTTTTCTTTTTGTAACATCTATGTTGGTCCAATAAAAGGTATCACAAAATGGGCAAGAAAATCCCCCGACTCTGATTGGCTGATAGCGCTGGCAAGCTGGGTGTCTATCAGGCAACAGAGTCCGGGTATTAAAAGTGCAAGTTTTGCCACAAACCTCATGACCAAGATCAGCATACAAGTAAAAATGTTGTATTTTTAAATGCTGTCTTTTTTTTTTCCTTGCTGCTTAGCGAGAGAGTTTTGGCTTCCCCCCTCCCAAATCCAGCACTATGTCATATGACCCGAATAAAGTAATTGTGTATCAGAAGAAAGTAAAGTAGAAGACCAACAATCATAGCGATCACCTGTACTCATAGTAAACAGCTCCACAGCATCAACACACAACCACATCGTCTCTCCCCAGAAAAGACGGAGGTTCAGTTTAAAGTCTTAAGCCAGTAGCACACATCCCCAAACAGCTTACAGTAGAAGGCGGAGTCTCAAAGGTTGCAATGCCACATGCCACATTCGCCGACTTGTTTAAATAAAGGCTGTGACCTCCACAGTGCTTCACAAAACAGGTCGCTAAGTTAAATAAGCATATGTCAATGCCAAATGTTGATTGCGTTGGTCTGTTGAGCTCGCTTAGTGGCCCTGTGTCAGTGGCTCAGTCTGTTTGTACTGGGCTGCTGCCTGCATTGGCACCTTGTTCTGCTGAGGAAGAAATCCACAGCTGTCCGACAGAGCTCCATTGAGGTCGCTCACTCCCCATGTCTCACTCACTCATTCTGGCTCTCCTGGTGCTGCAGGATGCCCTTTTGTACTGGGCTCCTGCCTCTGTTGGCACCTTTTTCTGCCTAGAAAGAAATCTGCAGCAGTCCCAACAAAGCTCCGTTGAGCTCGCTCACTCCCCTTCTCTCACTCGCTCATTCTGTTCTGCCGGCGCTGCAGGCTGCCCTTTTCTACTGGGCTCCTGCCTGCATTGCTGCCTTCTTATGCCCACAAAGAAATTTGCAGCAGTTACAATACAGCTCTGTTGAGCTCACTCACTCACTCATTCTGGTTTCCCTGCCACTGCAGGCTGCCCTTTTGTACTGGGCCACTGCATGCATTGCTGCCTTTTTCTGCCCACAAACAAATCTGCAGCAGTCCCAGCAGAGTCCGTTGAGCTCACTAACTCCCCCTCCCTCACTTGTTAGTTCTGTGTCTCCTGCTGCTGCAGGCTGCCCTTTGTACTGGGCTCCTGACTGCACTGGTGGCTTTTCTATGGCAGACAAAATCTGAAGCAGTCCGACAAGCTCCACTGAGCTGCTCACTTCCTCTGTCACTCTCACATTCCGTTTCTGCGGTAGCTGAAAGCTGTCCTTTAGTACTGGGCTCCTGCCTACGTTCCCACATTTTCTGCCCACAAAGAAATCTGCAGCAGTCACAGTAGAGCTCCGTTGAGCTTGCTCACTACGCTCTGTCCTTCGCTCGTTCTGTTTCTCTTGGCACACATGAGACTGCGCTTTTGTATGGGGCTCCTGGCTGTGTTGGCACCTTTGTCTGTCCACAAAGAAATCCGCAGCTGTCCCGACAGAGCTCCATTGAGGTCGCTCAGTCTCCCTCCCTCTCTCATCGCTCATTCTGTTTGTCCTGATGCTGTAAGCTGCCCTTTGTCATGGGGCTCCTGCCTGCATTGGCGCTTTTCTGACCACAAAATCCCAGCAGTCCTGATAGAGCTCCATTGAGCTCACTAAGTCCCCTTGTCTCACTCACTCATACTGTTTCTCCCACCGCTGCAGGCTGGCCTTTTGTACTGGGCCCCTGCCTGTATTGATGCCTTTTTCTGCCCACAAAGAAATCCGCAGCAGTCCTGACAGCGCTTCAGTGAGTTCGCTCACTCCCCCTCACTCGCTCTCTCGTTATGTTTCTCCCAGTGCTGCAGGCTGCCCTTTTGTACCGGGCTCTTGTGTTGAGGCCTTTGTCTGAACACAAACAAATCCGCAGCAGTCCCAACAGAGCTCAGTTGAGCTCGGTCACTCCTCCCCTCTCACTCGGTCGATCTTAATCTGCCCCAAACACTGATTTCCCAGAGTGACCGTGCAATTGTCCAGGAGTGCAAAAACATATTTTAGCCAGGATGTGAAAAATGACAGTTGTAGTGTTCATAAGGAGTTGTGAAAAAATGCCACTGTTGAAAATGTGACGTGACAGTATTACAAATTTGCGAAGTTACAAGGGTGTGTGGAAACAGTTCAATGCATGCTTCTAACACAGTCACGTTATGGAGTTTCGTCACCAAATTTTCAACATAGGGATTTTAGGACCTCTGCTCATGAACAGTGCCACTGTCATTTTCTTCATCTGTCCCGAACACTGATTTCCCACAGCGACCAAATTATTCTGCGCCAGAACTGTGAAAACACATTTCGGTCAGGATGTGAAAAATGACAGCTGTACTGCTTATAAGGAGGTGTGAAAAAATGGCACTGTTGAATATCTGGTGTGACAGTATTACAAATCTGCGAAGTT
Source organism: Neoceratodus forsteri (assembly GCA_016271365.2). Classification (NCBI taxonomy): domain Eukaryota; kingdom Metazoa; phylum Chordata; order Ceratodontiformes; family Ceratodontidae; genus Neoceratodus; species Neoceratodus forsteri. The sequence goes on from CM057459.1 coordinate 883,425,201, forward strand.
ACAAGGGTGCTTGGAAAGTGCGCAACGCACACTTGTAACACAGTCAATTGATGGGCTATCATTATCAAATTTTCAACATAGGCATTTTAGGACCTCTGCTCATGAACAATATCATTGTCATTTTCTTAATCTGTCCCTAACAGTGATTTCCCACAGTGACCGCTCTATTCTGTGCCGGAAGTGCGAAAACACATTTTGGCCAGGATGGGAAAAATGACAGCTGTACTGTTCATAAGTAGGTCTGGGAAAATGGCAATGTTGAAAATCTGGAGTGAAAATATTATAAATTCGTGAAGTTACGAGCGTGCGTGCAAACTGCACAACGCGCTCATGACACAGTTATTTTTTGGAGTATCATTACCAAATTTTCAACATAGGCATTTTAGGACCTCTACTCATGAACAGTGTCACTGTCATTTTCTTAATCTGTCCTGAACACTGATTTCCCACAGCGACCGTGCCATTCTGCGCCGGAAGTGTGAAAACAAATTTCATCCAGGATGTGAACAATGACAGCTGTACTGCTCACAAGGAGCTGTGAGAAAATGTCAATGTTGAAAATCTGGTGTGAAAATATTGTAAATTTGCGAAGTTATGAGTGTGCGTAACAACTGCTTAATGCGGCTAAATAAAACAGTCATTTTGGATTTTCCCACCAAATTTGCAAGATAGGCTTTTGAGCCCACCTCATGAACACTTGCACTGTTGTTTTGTTAATCGGCCCCGAAGGGTGATTCCGCACAGTGACCGCGAAACCACCTTTCAGGGCCGATTATCGCCATGACAGTTCAAGAATTCATGAGAAGGGGACCCAAAAACCCCATGTTGAAAATTTATGAAAAGATTCCCAAAAATGCCCGAGATATGCACTAAAGTTGAAGAAACCCTATTTATTACATTATACAGCTTACCAGCATTTCCTCAGTTTGCAGTCAGCTTTGAAGAGTGCAGACGTGCTCCCGGTCCACCGAAGATCATCGCGCTGAGCTCCAGAGGTAAGTACGGGGTGAGGGGGGTGTTTGGGGAGGTAGGGTGTGCAGTGGGTGGGTGCAGGTTGCGGGTGAGGGGCAGGGCGAGGCGCCATGGGACAGATTCCTTTTTTACAGGTTAAAAAAAAAAACAATGTTGTGGGACCATTTTTCCCATCACAGGGGTATCTGACATGCTGGGGTGGGCTCCCAAGCGTGCCACCAGAGGATTTAGTTTGGGAGCCAGCAGTAGGCGATGGAGGATTGGGCACCCCCATCGGCAGGAAGAAAAGGGGAGTGTGACTCATTATGCTGATGGGGATTGGGCACACCGTTGGCAGGAACATAATGGGGGGGTTTCATTATGCCGACGGGGATTGGGAACCATGTCGGCAGGAACAAAATGGGTGGGTGGGTTACGGAATGCCGACGGGGAGTGGGGTCCCCCATCAGCAACAGCAGAAACATGGGGCACCACAGCCGACGGGGATTAGGGCCCCCACCGGCAAGTAAACAAGGTGGGGGGGAGGGGGTTATATTGTTTGTGAACATGGTGGCAAGCCACCACCATGTTCTCAAACAATATCAGGGGTTTCACATCCCGCCCTGCAATGACGGGTCGCTCTCTCATTGCAGCGGATGGCTGACGCTGCAATGACGAGGCCGCCCCTGATTGCAGCGTCTGATTTTTTAGAAAGTTGTGGCACGCTGGCTGAACTAGTGTCAGCAGCAGCATGCCATGGCATTGGGGGACGGGGGACAAGCCTTTGCAGGCTGTGGGGGCATTGGGCACAACAGTGCCACGCCTCCACAACCTGCTTGTGGAGAAAGCTGATGCAACATGCTTCTCGCGCATGCACGCAATCAACATAGAAAGAGAAAAATTCAAATGCAAACCACTGTAAGACATCTCAGCAAGCATTCCAACCTACAGAGATATTGCACAGCTCATTTATCTGCATTCCCACAGCATGGCAACCAACAGTGACCCCATCAGCACAAAATGTAATAAACCACCTTAGCCAGCTACTGGGCTCCCAACACCAAAGACAGAAATAACTGGAGCTCCATCTTAGGTGGACGTAATATCCATGGGATTGATTCAGCAATGCAAGAAGAATCTCAAACAATGAAGGGCAAAGAAAACACCTCCAGCATGCCATCTCCAAGCACCAGAACGGAAGCTACTTTGTCCACAACAAACTTTTCTCCATCTAACTGCACTTTCAATGTACCAATCAATTTCATCACATACAACAAATAATGTGGACTAACTTTAATATTTAATTATTTCCCATAATCAGAAAAGTGGTTTAAATGCAGTTTATTTATCTATTTTAGGGATTATTTTATGACCCACAGTTGTAGTGTTCAATTAAAAATAGAAACATAGAAACATAGAATTTGACAGCAGATAGGATCGCTTGGCCCACCTAGTCTGCCCATTTTCCTACCTACCAGATAAGCTGCAGATCCTAGTTAACCAACAGCTTACTTCCTCCTACCCCCACTAGTACTGCCTTATGCCTGTCCCATGCATTCTTGAAGTTCCCCACTGTTCTTGACTCCACAACCTCCTCAGGGAGGCTGTTCCATGCATCCACAACCCTCTCAGTGAAAAAATACTTCCTCACATTACCTCTGAGCCGTCCCCCCTCTATCTTCAAATTGTGCCCCCTTGTTCTTGCACATCTCTTTTTCTGGAAGATGCTACCCTCTTGGACTTTGTTAATTACCTTGAGGTACTTGAAAGTTTCTATCATGTCCCCTCTCTCCCTTCTTTCCTCAAGGGTATACATATTAAGCTCCTTTAGTCTTTCTTCGTATGTCTTCTGGTGCAGACCCTGCACCATTTTGGTTGCCCTCCTCTGGAATGAAGTTATTTGTTTGCAGAGTTAAATATCTGTGTTAGTCTATTTTTCAAACTTTAATACCATTTTCTAAGCACATTAATACTCTCCTGGGTGGGTGGTATTGGGCAATGCGGACCTTCCAGGGCTGTAAAATCCTCCACCTGTGGCATCGGGCCTCATTATGCCCTGGGCAGTCCAGTATTGCCCAATACTGCCCACCTAGTTGGGTATTATTGCTTACCCAGGCTCTGTTGCCTCATATTGTTCTAAAAATGCATGGCCAGTAGAATGTTGAAAAAGCTATAACTGCCATGCTAAGTGTCTCGCTTAGCAAGTGAGAGACCCTCCCCCATCAGAGTGCCAAAGTAAGATTACTGAAACTTTTTTTCACTCTGCCAGCTTAATTAAAAATTTGACTATCCTGGAAGAAATATTTCCAAGCTGATCGCTGATAATGACCCACTCAGTGCCACTCCTGACATCCCGTTAGGCACAGCCACAAATGTCCTGCTCACACTGCATACTTATCTTCTATGCTGCCGAATGATTCCCTCCATAGCACCATAACTCCACCTCTTCATGCCATGCTGCATCTCACTTGTCCTTTCCTATCTGTTTTGCAAGCAAAGACACAGCAATCCTGCATTTCTCTGTATTATGCCGACTTCTGCCCTGCTGCCGCATAAGTGTCACAGAGCCGTTAGCTGTCTCGTGCCCACTGCTTCAACTAGCTGCCAGCTGTCAAGCTTGTAGTTTAAAAAGAAATAAACAATAATGTAATGTAAATAAGTTAAAATCATCCTGCTATAATGTGTCCCGAAACTGTCTGCTCTCGTTGGCCTACCATGATTCATCACGGGGGTGGGGGTGTGGGTGAGGGAGGACAGACCAATATACAACAAAATAAATACAGAGCATAGCCTGTATGTCGTTGACAGTTGGAGCGTGGGAACACTCAAACTTTCTCCAAGATAACAAGTCAGATTTATCAGTGTGTGCATGTGCTTGTGTGTGTGTGTGTGTGTGTGTGTGTGTGTGTGTGTCTGTTGGGGGTGGGGTAACCATGACAACTGGCTCCAAGGCAAATCTTTCTAAAACAGGCAGAGGAAATATTTTATTAAAAAAAATTATTTTAAACTTATTTTTCTAACAACATTTTTTTATTAAACTAATGTTTACAGTGCCTATTTTATAAGTGCAATAATACCCTCCAGGGTGGGAGATAATGTGATATATCAGATCTTTCAGGGGCTATAAGGCCCTCTGCCTGCAGTGTTGAGCCTCATTATGCCCCTGGGCAGTCTGGCATTGCATAATACCGCCCACCCTGTTGTGCATTTTTGCTTACTCAAACCATTTGCTTCTGGATCTGTTCTTACAAGGACCAATATGGCAACTAATCTATTTCTGTGTGTCCAACTCCTGTGGGAGTTTGTGCCTATCACATTGTTGGCAAATGAAAAAAAAATAAATATTGGCAGGGCATCAAAATATGTGCAGAAGGCAGCACTAAAAAAAAACTTAGTTCACACTAAATTTCATTTATATCAAGTGGCTAAATCAACTAAACAGTTACAGTACTGAATGATTCAAAATATCAGGCAAAACAACACATGAAGAATACATTTTGCATACAGTATCTGGTATCTGTCTTTTTAAATGCATAGTCCAGTAAGATATGTGCAGAAAATAATGATCATGTCATCCAAATAAATATTCATGTAACTTGTTCAAAACTGCAACATCTGCACAGCAACCCTAGATAAAAAGTCAATAAAGTGCAATGCTGAAGTACCTTGTGCAATGCTGAAAGTGCCTAAAAGTACAAACAAAGTTCCTGTCTGCAAATTCTGCTTAAAAACTGGCAAAGCATAGTGCAAACAAAGCAAAGCTGCTTATGCATGATGTTGAGAGGTGCTAGATGTCCAAAGAGATCTTGAAACCATTCACATATGAGCTCGCTAGGCACAAGGCCTGTTTTCAGGGCAACCCAGAAGTACTAAGATTTTAAATGATGTGCAAAGATTCACACAGGATGCACTTGTAGGTTGTGGGAATCAAACCAGATCTTCTGGATATACCAAGCTCATTCACAGCTCATTACTTCTAATATCTAGGCTATACTGCAGCCCAAAAGAGCACTATCATCTCTATCACATTCAATGCCATTATTATAAACCATAACATCCATTTTTGGGGGTCCCAGGAGCCCTTGCGCTCCCACAACCATGTGCATGTGGCACTGTCCCAGCCATGGTGACCACTATCCCTTGGGTGCAAATATTAATATTAGGATCAGTACTAGGAAGTTTAGGACAGTTAAAGGCATGTGCCTATCGGGAAAGCCCTTCCCCCCCCCACTACACAGTGGTTAGAACCACTGACATTGTTTTTGTTTAGATAGCTTTCTACTGTACTTTAATATTAAACAGAGCCTCATTTGGGGATACAATAACCTCCTCAGACAGACTAGTTCACATTACCACCACCCTTACTGTGCAAAAAAAAAATCCTCCTGACTTCTTTTACTGCTGGGAGGTGTTGAGTCTCGTAAGAGTGTATTTTAAGGATTCAATATGTTGTAGTGCCTTGAGCTTAAACACCAACAGCTCATTTAGCTAGTAATCTTGTCCAGCAGTAATAAGTTGCCACATGACCTCCTTTCCAATGTACTTAATTCAAGGTGCTTAAGCCTATCCTCAAGGATTTGTTTGCCAAATTAAGGATCAGTTTTGTTGCCCGGTGCTGCACTCTTTCAATATCTTTGTCTTTCCTCAGATATGTGCTCCAAACTGCGAACCCTAGTCCAGCTGTGGTCTCACATAGCTGCAATTTAGTGTGCATATTATGAATTCTGAATTGTTACCAAAAGCATTCTTAAAATATTTTACTATCTTGTTAGCTTTGTTAGCTGTCTGTTTATCTTTTTCTGATGTTTCTTTGCTTAGAAGTTTATTATTGAGATAATACTGTTGTTTGAGGTCATTTGCTCTAAAATGTATAACAACACATTTACTATTGCTGAACTCTGTATTTTTCACGATGCCCAGTCTTTCAGTTTTTTTTTAAGATCATGAGTTATTAGGGTTCTGTTGGCCAGTATATCTACTGGATCTCCTAATTTGATGTTTTGTTGCATGCAATTACATTGCAGCTGCAGTACAGTTGCAGTATAGTTATACTATAACTACAGTGTAGTTAACTGACATAAAGTGTAACCAATTTATTGTCATATTACATCCTGTTTTTAGATTGCTACTATATAAATTGAACATTAAGGGTCCAACACTGATCTGTGAGGCACTTCACTTGTCAGGGCAACACTCCTGTGAGATGGCCCTCTGTATTCTAACTCCCTGTGTCTAATTGGTCAACCATGACTCTAGCCATCTTATATAATTGGTGTTGATATTAATATTGTGCAGTCTGTCAGAAATTAGCTTTTTCAGGACCTTGTCAAGTGCTTTTTTTAAATCCAAATATATCACAACAGTTGGCTGGTTTCTATCCAAAGCTTTACTGATAATATAACAATTTAGAAGATTTGCGGGGCAGACCTAGATTTTGTAAAGCCTTGTTTGTTTGTATCTTTCATCCGATTTTCAGTGATGTTATCCATTATGTCTTTTTGAATTAAACATGTGAAACATGCATGTGCATGTCTTAGTATGTCAGCAAGTAAATACAGTGCCTCTGCATTATTACCCACTCCTAAATTTAGTGTACACTTGGCTCAGTCATGTGTGCCTCCTTCCAGCACCACATTGATAGCCCTAGTGGCCCAAAGAAATTGACTCTGATGCCTGGCCCTATCCGAGGAACTTATTAATCCAACTCTTATTAGGCCCCCTGCAACTGGCAGACTTCATTTGCAGCCCCTCTCCAGGATGTTACATGATTGCAAATTACTGCCTAGGCCTTTAATTTCCAAACAGCTACTCAGAGATGGTCAGCTTTCATATCTACTCTCTGTTTTGTGTACAGATGACAGAAGTGGATCCCTACACATCCTAATGACCTCCATTGATAGTCATCCCTCCGCTACTCCCATGTGCCATTGGGTTACTTGATCTTTCACTTCTCTCAGGCAGGATGTCCAGGTCCTCCTCCTATCCTCTAATGTCCTATAGGGAGGCTTTTGCTCCATGAAACTGACTGGATCCCAAGACTCTGGAGACTTCACCTGAAGGTACTAGTGCCACCTGCACCAAGGGACCCTACTACCATCCCTGACCCTGTCGACCCCCTTGTCTTGGTTTAAGCTGGAGAGGTTGGACTCTCTGGTTTTCACAATACTGCTCCACCTTCTCTTTTCCCCAGCATCTGCAGCTTGCCTTCTCCTCTTATATGGCAAAGGGAGAAGGGTAGGGCCATGAATATTCATGCCCAATTGTTCTGCTTCTGTCTGTCAAGAACCTTTCAGCACAAACTTCAGACACTCTGGGCTCGATTCTCAAAACTCTGCTCAAGCCACACAAAAGACAGCTTGTGTCGATCACTGGTGTGCCATGGACCCTGCGCCTGAATCTGTCTCAGGCAGGGTCCTGGTGGCAAGGTCCCAGCTTGCAGCAACTGTAATAGTGTGCTAAACAGAGGGCGCACCTAGACATGTTGCCACAAGCCATGGGCGGCCACGTGGAAATGTACCTGAGAAGTCCCCGGTAGTCTGATACTCCCTTGCCAAGGCCTGATCACCCTCAGTATTATAAAGAAAATTCCTGGTAGTCTAGTTGCCCCCCTAAATCCCGATCACCCATTATAATAATACAGTGGTCACCCCAATCAATGATCTCCGATTATAATAATAAAGTGACTCCCCCAAAGCTCCAATCTCCCATAACAATAATATAGTGGTCCTCCCAAGCCGTGACCTCCATTATTATATTTAATAAAATCCCTGGTAGTCTAGAGGACTGCCCAAGCCCTGATCTGCTATTGAATGATATCCAAAAATTTCTGGTGGTCTAGTGGACCCCCCCACCCAACAGTGCTCTCCAACCCCACTCCCCCCCAACCCATAACAGAGCTGGCAACTGGCACAGCCCTCAACTCACCACCTTGGCCAGCCACAGACTGAGCTCTGAATGAGGGTGTACTATGTATAGTATGTGCTTAGTGATTGACAGCTGCTGTCAATCACTGAGTGCATATTATATACAGTCCATTCTACAGTACTACTGCTTTTGTTTTATTGTTCAAACTATTGCCTTCCTTGAGCAATACCTGTCTTTATCCTTCCTCTAGTTTTATACTCCATCAGCCTGAGACTCCCCATTTCAGTCTCGTACCACTCCCATCTCCCTTCTCCTGTCTTTTGCCACTCACTAAGGGCTGCAGTTTACATCCCCATCCACCAGCAGTCTCACTTCTCCACTGAGTTGCAGTAGTAGCCACAGACATGGCCAGATATTTCCAGATATTTCACACAATTTCTAAAGTTTCTCTCTGCTGTCCCTACTGGGAAATGCAGAAAGCAGGAGATTTCTAGAAATATCACAGAAATTTCAGGAAATATCTGCCCATGTCTTTGACTGTGACTGTTACTCACTCATCTGGTGGGAAGCAAACACAGCTCTAAGTACCAAAGACAGTACAGTTTACAAGCAAATCTGTTCACAAATAGACCAGCATGCATAGAATAACAAATGCAGTCAATTGCTTTTCACTCTTTCAGGATGAGACTCTCCATTCCTGTCTCCTTCCATTCACATATTCCACCACTCATGATGTAGTATCTAACTTTGAGTGGGCTCCAGCTTCTCCCAGTTCTACACCTGGATGCACTGGTGCAAGGGGAGGTTAAGTGACTTGTTTAAGGTTAAACATAGTAGTTGGCTTTGTTGGGGTTTGATTCTGTAATTATATATTACCTAAGCCAGTACTGTAATCAGTAGGCTACTACTGCCTCCAAATAAAGGGAGCTATGCATCAATGTGGGGCCAGGTATGTAATTGATACACACCTTCACAAGGTGCCTGTTCATGGCACTGCACCCTTAGTTCACTGCTTAGTGTGGGGGGGGTGGATCTAGAGACAGAAGGGGGAATCCAATCGACTGCCTGTCCCAGATCCTGGAGTGGAGCCCCTACATCACACATGTGTGTGATTCTGGAGTAGGCATGGGAGAGTTGCAATTGCAAAGGATGAGAGACTGTTCAAAGGGCTGTCACCAGCCTTCCCTTTCTACCATGAGGGCTGGGGCGGCACTGTGGCTGGGGTTGTTTTCCCACATCCTGTGGGTATTCTCTGTGGGGGCACACAAAAAAATATGTCTGGGTCCTTCCTTGCCTAGTCTGAGCCCTCCTCGCCTAGCACTCCATGGCATCGTGAGTGGCACAGAGTGGAGGCACACCTCTGGACTGGCCAAGCACAAAACTACAGGACCATAGAGGGGAAGCGAGTGTGCAAGGGGAGTGTGCTCCTTGTGTGAATACTACCACTGTTGTAGGTCCATTGGACCTGCACTTCACAGTATTCCATCTTAGAGTCGCCTACATGTGATGAATGCACAATGTGTAGGCAGTCCACATTATCGTGCATAGACCCCTAAGGGAATATAATATGGGACTACCTATAAGATCAAAAATATCTTTCTCAAGTACTTCTTGACCCCTGCTCTCATGAGTGGCAAAGCCAAGAGTGAGATAAAAAGGTGTCAAGCAGCATGAGTAACAGATATTTTTAATATAATCAACATGGCCACACACTCAATCTGGTGTTTCAGATGGGTCTTGAGATTGATAACCTCAAGATTGATCAGGTTGTTTGGTCTGATCACTGCACCATGGGATTCAGCTTTGGGTCCCCCCTGAAAGTCCCTCCCCTGTGGAGATGGTCAGCTATGGCCCCTTAAGGGGTGTTAACCCAGAGGGACTGTTGGTGTTAGCTGACCTATCTAGGGTTGATTCAGCTTGTGCGATCATCACTGAAGAGGCAGTGGCCACCTATAATAGGGTGGTGGTTGAAGATCTAGATGCCATCGTACCAGTCTGTATATGACCTAGATCCTCTAACTTGAGATCTCATTGGTTGATGGGGATCTCAGGGTGATGAAGATCAGGGGTCAGAAACTGGAGCATTGCTGGCAGAAGACCCGGCTTGAGCCCAACTACATTCTCACTACATTGAGTATCAGGGGGCAATTTTCAGTAAGAAGGCAGAATTTTTGTCCAGGGAAATTGCTGGAGGGAAAAACAGACCATCTCAGCTGTTTTGAACCATGGACAGACAAAAAAAGATTTTTCAACCACTTTATATAAAGAATTTGCCCTGTTTTTCTCCAACAGTGTTGGCCATCCTGTCAGGGATCCTGCCAGGGAGGCTTTCATCCGACGTTGGTCAAGTTGGGAGTCTAAGAGGCACTCAGTCTGCTTGGGAGGGGAGGTGTCTGAAGTGACTAAGGTGATACTGGGCAGTATTTAAAATGGGGATTATAAGAACAACAGAATTATGCATTAAGCAGGTTAGCAAGAGGAAAAGGAAGAGGAGACCATTATGGTTTTCTGAAGAGGTAGCAAAGAAAGTGAAAGCCAAAAAGATTGCATTCAGGCAATACAAAAAGACACAGGCAGAAGGGGATAGGGAGAAGTACCAGGAGAAACAAAGGGAGGCAGGGAAGTCAGTAAGGGAAGCCAAAGCTCAGACAGAAGAACACATTGCAAAATCAGTGGGTAAGAGGACAAAACCTTTTACAGGTACATAAGTGAAAAAAGAAAGACAAAGGAGGGATAGTGAGACTGAAGGGGAGGATGGAGCCGTGGAGGATGACAACAATAAAGCTGACATATTGAACAGGTATTTCTGCTCAGTCTTTACTAAGGAAGAGGGGTAATGGGACTGAAGGGAGTACAAAGGGGTGAGAATGGTGCAGAAATGGACACAAGTCCCTTTACACGAGAAAGGGTCCTGAAGGAACTGGAAGTAATAAGAGCTGATAAAGCAATGGGGCCAGATGGGGTGCACCCAGGGTCCTTAAAGAACTAAGAGAGGTGGTGGCTGAACCTCTGGCTATCCTGTTCAGCCAATCACTGGAAACAGGAGGTACCCAAAGACTGGAGGACAGCAGATGTAGTCCCCTTATACAAAAGTGGGAACAAAGAGGAAGCAGAGGAACTACAGACCAGTCAGCCTCACCTCGGTAGTGGAAAGATCATGGAAGCACTACTGAAGGAGAGATTGGTGGAACATCTGGTTGTCAATGGACTACAGGACCCAAGGCAGCATGGTTTCACCAGGGGAGGTCATGTCAGACCAACCTCATTGAATTTTTGACTGGGTGACTAGGGAGGTGGATCAGGGAGGGCAGTGGACATGGCCTATCTGGACTTCAGCAAGGCCTTGACACTGTGCCACATAGAAGACTATTACATAAACTGGGGAATATGGGTGTGGGCAGGACAGTAGTGTGGTGGGTAGGTAACTGGCTTGGGCAGGACACAGAGGGTGGTGGTAAATGGCTGTCACTCCACAGAGGAAGAGTAACCAGTGGGGTACCACAGGATCAGTGCTGGGACCGGTCCTATTCAACATCTTCATCAGTGACATTGCACAGGATCTAGAAGGCAGAATTTCACTGTTCGCTGATGACACAAAGCTCTGTAACAGAGTAGACACACCAGAGGGTGTAGACAGAATGAGAAGGGACCTGCAGAAACTTGAAGAATGGTCAAGGGTTTGGCAGTTGAAATTCAATGCAAAGAAGTGCAAGATAATGCATATGGGGCACAAAACCCTGGCACAATATATCAGTTAGGGGTGAGGATATAGCATACCAAGCAGGAAAGGGATCTTGGGGTTGTCATCTCTGATGACCTCAAGGTGAGGAAACAGTGTGACAAGGCATCAGGTAAAGCAAATAGGATGCTGGGATGTATAGGCAGGGGCATCACCAGCAGGAAAGGGAGGTCATAATTCCGCTATACAAGACACTAGTGAGGCCCCACCTGGGTACAGTGTACAGTTCTGGAGACCATACCTATGTAAGGACATAGACAGGGTAGAAAGGTTCCAGAGGAGGCAACAAAGATGGTGCATGGGTTGCATCACAAGTCCTATGAAGACAGGTTGAAGGAACTGAACATGTACTCCTGGAGGAGAGGAGGAGAGAGGGATATGATAGAGACATACAAGTATCTTACAGGGAGGAACAGGGTTCAGGAAAACACTATTTTAAGCGAAAAAGATGTTTCAGGACTAGGGGCATGGATGAAGTTGGAGGGAGGACGATTCAGAGGAAACATGAGAAAGAATTTCTTCACAGAACGGGTGGTGGACAAGTGGAACACCCTGCCAGAGGAAGTGGTGGGGGCTGAAACAATCACGGGATTTAAGAATGCATGGGATAGACATAAATGAATTCTAGAGGGCAGGGGTAAGGGGAAACAGACTTCTAGGAAAACAAACTGAACTTACAAGCTCAAATGGGCAGACTAGGTGGGCCATAGGCCCTTATCTGCCGACACTGTCTATGTATCTATGTATCTATGTACCTTTTGTGACCTGGACCTGGTACCAACGTTTTGTCTTAATGGGATATGTCGATGCTTCTGGCCCGGTGTTCACCAGGTTTGCCAGATGCTTGATGGCAGAGAGGGTCTTCCCCATTGCTTTGAAAGAAGCACTGGTGAAGCCCCTCCTAAAGAAATCTTCCCTCGACCCAGACATCATGGGGAATTACCATCCAATCTCCAACCTGCCATTTTTAAGCAAGGTTGTTGAGAAATTGTTGACACATATGCTTGAAGATTTCCTGGTGTCCTCAGATGTTTATCAGCCTTTCCAGTCAGGTTTTTAGGCCACACATAGCATGGAAACTGATCTAGTGAGAGTGCATAATGATCTGCTCAGTGCTAGAGATAGAAGTGACAGGTCAGTTCTTGTGCTCCTCGATCTCTCCACAGCTTTTGACACTGTGGATCACATTGTGCTTCTTGATTGGCTCTGTGTGTTTTGTAGACTCATTGGCACGGTCATAAAAAGGTTTGAGTCCTACCTCGGGGACAGAGTGCAGTTTGTGTTGATGGGGAATTTCTCCTCCTCCCCAATGCCTCTGTCATGTACAGTACCTCAGGGCTCGATCTTGTCACTGATGATGTTCACAGTGTACATGCTGCCCCTGGGTGTGATCATTCAACAATACAGTGTGGAGTTTCACTGCTATGCAGATGATACCCAACTGTATTTGTCTTTTGCACCGGGAACATCAGCAGCGGTTGACATGCTTAACAGCTCTCTGGCTAAAATCAATGACTGGATGGCTTCCAGCTTGCTGAGACTCAATCTGGCTAAGACTGAGGTGCTGATGATCAAGCCTGGTCATGGGCGTGATGGGTTGCCACCGAAACCTAACTCTGGACTTGTTCTGGGGTCTGCTCCCTGGTGGCTTCTCCAAGGGTGTGAAATCTGTGTGTGATCCTTGATTGCACATTGACCTTTGAAGATCAGGTGTCAGCTGTAGTTAGCAGTGGCTTTTACCACTTGTGGAATGTTGCCTGGATTAAGCCTCTCATTCCACCTGAGGACCTGCTAACTCTAGTGCATGCCTTTGTTTTTGGTTTTTTTTCACAAATAACTTTATTTTAATGCAGGGTTTAATCATGTACAGGAAAAAAAAGACAATTTCCAGCATTATAACTAAACAAACAAATTAATATTCCATGCCCCATAACCATAAACTAAAAAAAGGAAAACAGAAAGAGAGAGAAAAAAAAATTCTATATACCTACTCATCCCTACCCCACCCTGCAGCACACACACACCCTGTTTTGACCCAGCTTCACATAAAAGGATAGAAGCATGATGCATTGGACCCTCTTGAAGCTTAGGCACAACCAACTAGAGAAGAGAAAACAGAGAGGAGAATAGAAGAGGAGAAACGATAATAACTAAAAATAGTCGTGAGGTTGAAAAAAAAAACAGGGAGAGATAAAGGTATGAGGGAAAAAAGAAATTATAAAAAGATGAAGGAGGAGAAAGTTGGGCGCTGATTCAGTATCCAAATTTGCCTGTAAGAATTGAGAAGAAAACTTTCCAACATTCCTGGAATTTTCCCCAGGAGTGAGAGAACCTAGCCACACATCTTTCTGCATTTAAAGCGGTAAGAAATTCATCCCACCATTCTCCAAAAGAAGGTTCCCATTCCTCTTTCCAATGCCTTAGAATTAGCAACTTTGTAACCATGGAAACCAAAGTAAACTGAACTTTTTGAAAGAATGTGGGAATAGACAAATACATTCCTAAGAGGCAGTATCCTCCTCCTTGAAGTAGGAAGCAATTTTTAAAAAGGGTGCTATGTGTTTTTTGATTGTATCCCAGAATTGTGAGATTTTGGGAGATGACCAAAGCTTATGGTGTAGTGTAGCATAGTCGGATCCACAATCCTTGCATTCCTCGGAGGACAACCTGCCCATCCGATATAATTTACTAGATGTGTAATATATATTGTGGAGAATGTTGAACTGAATGTTCCTCAGTCAGTCTTGCTTAATTAGAACAAATTGTCTGTCCACACTGCTTTCCCTATGTTGTCAAGAAAATTCTTGGTAAGGTTGTTTTTACAATAATAAACTATGGGAGAAGGATTCTTCCAAGCCTGAATTATAATTCCTTTGTACAATTTAGCAATTGTCTTACGACCTTTGGTCGATTCCCAAAGAGTAGTTAACACTTTCCCCTTTCATCCGACCATGGTGGATTGCCCAGAAAATGTTTAATACAATGGGGTATTTGAATTAGTTGAAAAAGGAATTTAGGAGGAATATTATACTTAGTTTGTAAAGTAGAGATAGAAAAGAGTGAGTTCCCTGAGATGAAATCTTTTAAACATAAATCAAAGTGGGATCCCCAGAGCTGGGTATTTACAGTTTTCTTAGCTATTTTTAAGTTTGGATTATTTAGCAGAGGTTGCCTCAAATCCTTTTTGGGATGAATCCGGAGCAAGGCACATAATTGTTGTGAGGCTTTCACATCCCACCCGACTGGGTAATCTCTGAGCTTTAATGGGATATTTGACCATGGGTTATACAACAATGCAGCCAAAGCAAGACTGCAGGAGTTTACTTGCCGGATATCCAATTGTAACCATGAGGGACTCTCTGGAGTATTTGACTCAGAAGTAAACCAATGCAGAAATCTGTTTGCATGAATTGCCAAATAATAAACATAAAAATCCGGTAATTGTAACCCCCCCTAATGCCCTAGGGCCAGTAAGTTTCCCATAAGCCCTTCATGGAGACTTCCCATTCCAGAGAAAATCTGAGCATACCCTTTGGAGAGACAAAAAGAAAGATTTAAGAAGATATATATTAAGGTTATTTTGGGGTTAAAAAAAACCTGGGCAAAATTACCATTTTCAAAACATTTGACAGTCCCCAAAAAGATAACGGTAGATTCTTCCACCTGGCCAGGTCTTCCTTTGTCGTTTTTATCAAGGGGTCCAAATTAAGTTCCTTGAGTTTATTTATTTCTTTAGTAATTTTGATGCTTAAGTAAGTTAGATTTTCTTTTTCCCATTGGAGACCCATGCTTTCAATTTGGTCCCTGGTAACTAGAAGGGATAGGGAATATATAATAGTTTTATTTTTGTTGTGCTTGTATCCTGAAAAATCACTAAACTGTGATATAACATGGAGGGCAAGAGGGAGAGATTGTCTGCTATTGGAAATGTGCAGAAGTAAATCATCTGCAAACAGAGATAACTTAAGTTCCAAATGTTCCAACTGCATGCCACTTATCCCCTGTTCTAAGCTGAGAACTCTAGCTAAAGGTTCTATACACAAGTTAAACAAGTAGGGAGAGAGGGGTCATCCCTGCCGAGCACCATGACAGAGAGGAAAGGTATCTGAAAGGTGATTATTACACAGTAACCTTGCTGATGGACATCGATACAAAACTCAAATTTGGTCAATAAAAGGCTGTGGAATACTGAATTTGGAAAGGGCCTCAAGCAAGTACGTCCACTCCACCCTGTCAAATGCTTTTTCTGCATCCAGGGACACCAAGACAGCTTCAAGCATAAAGCATAAATCTGTAACAACAAGGGAAGGAGATGCCTTTTAAAAGTTTTATAAAACAGGCCCGTGAAGCCATCTGGGTCAGGTGCCTTGTCCGGTTTTAAAGAATCAATCACTGCCGAGATTTCTTCGACAGTGATTGGTGCTGTCAGATGAGTCCTGGTTGTCTCCCGAAAAGGGTAGGCAAGTCTGGTCTAATTAAAAAGCTGACATTGCTTTATCCCCTCTTGCTCCTTAACTCCTTTATTCCTTTGTCTTGGTTTCAGAGAGTGCACAGAACTTTTATCAACTTTGTCTGGTCCAATAAGCAATCCAGGTTGGCATATCATAAGCTGGCCACTCCGAAAAAGGATGGAGGGTTGCGAATCCCACATCTGGCAATCTATTACTGGGCTAGTCACATAGCAAAATACACGCGCTGGGTAAGTCCGGGTCCTGAGCACCTAAGACTGGTCTGGCTCAAAATTGAGTTAGACTTTATCCAGTCTGAGAATATAGATCCCTTGACTATGCTCCATGTCAAAATTGCGTCCCTCTAAAATGTTTTCAGATGTCTCACCCTTTGGACGTCATTACAAGTTCACGTACAGCTTTGTTCGTTTTTGCGGTACTCACCACACTTGGATCTGTCTCAGTCCGTTTGGAACTCCCTGTCCTTCACAATAAATAAGCAGAGGATCTCTCATACGTGGTTGCTCCAAATTGGGGATGGGATAGTTTCTACTTTTCTAGATGATAAAGGGGAATGGCTCTCAGTTTCTAATACAATTCGTAAATTTGACATTCCGGTAGCTCATTATTTCAGAGTGGTCCAATTAAAGCACCTGCTTTCCACAGTGCTTGGTAATACCCCTCCCCACCCACCTGCCTTTTCATTTGTATCTGAGCTTTCCTCCCTGATGGGTTCATCAAGTGTTATTTCTAAAATATACAGAGTTCTATTCCACTGGAAGTACGGGAGACCCAAAGGTCCCACCAAGCTCTGGGTTTCTTTTTTTCCCCATTGCACTCCCAATTGGACAGTTTTATGGAAGTTTAGCCACAGATATGTATCCCAGGACAGATTACGGCTTATGCAATATCATATTATACACAATATGTATTACACCCCAGTAAAGTTGATGAAATGGGGCCTTATGGGGTTGGGGACTTGTACCAGAGGATGTCAGAGGATGGTACACTTCTTCACATCTTTTGGTCATGCCCCAAGATAAGGCCATTGTGGGTGGCTATCCAGACTAACTTAGATCCTATTCTGGGTTTTCAGGATTGCTTCACCCAAGACATATGTTTGTTGGGAGATCTGTCCTCTATCAAAGTTAAAATCTGGAGATTTCACATTTCCATGATTGCATTATCCATTAAAAAAATTGTACTTCGGCATTGGAAGGATGCGGTAAGTCCAACATATCAAGAATGGATCAATGAAATTCTGGCTAACCTTCGCACAGAGAAAGCTATAGCGAGCATCCATAACAAGTTGCAGAGATACAAGAGTATTTGGGATCCCCTTCACACCCTAATCATGATTAGTATGGATAAGTGAGTCATTGTAATAGTGAACTTTAATTTATTTCTAGCACATTGTAAGGTTTTTAATACCACAACATGGATTCTTACTGCTGTATGGGGGATGGGGCAGATCATGTACCATTTTGTACTTATGCAATGTACAGTCCGACCTGGTTAATCCATACACATTTGTGTTTGCCAATTTTGTTACGTAATACAAATCTATGTAGTAACCAGACAGTGATAATAAAGAGGTCAATAGCCCAACAAAAAATCTGTATGCATTGTTTTTCATTCAGATAATCAGACATATGGATTAACAAGGCACGGATTAACCAGGTCTGACTGTATGTTGTAATTTTCTGTCCCCTGTAATGTGGAAAATCTGTTAATAAAGTTGGAATTGAAAAAAAAAGCTGACATTGCTTTATATTGGGCATCAGTCAAAAAGTAAGGGGAGTGTAAGGCTTTGTAATACTCTCTAAAAAGAGTTAGCATCTCTGGTGGGTTAGACACCAAAGAGCTTGTGTGTGGGTGTTTAATGGCTGCAATCCATTTTGACGCTGCCCATTGTTTTAATTGCCAGGCTAATAATTTACTCACTTTGCTACCCTGGCCAATATATGAAGCTTTTATTAAGGACATTGATTTTCTACTTTCTCCAATATAATACTTGCATAGTGGGCTCTTAGCCGAATAAGTTCTTGTTTTTCTGCAAACGAAAGGTTGTCCGATCCTTTAATTTCAATATTTCTAATTTTCTGCAGACATAGATTAGTTTGGTATAATTTTTTCTTTTTAATACCATAGCAGTACATATAAATTCCCCCATCCATGTAGCTTTTAAAGCTGCCCAGACCAGATCCACCGCAGGGACTGAGTTGTAATTAGCTTGAATGGAGTCCTGCAAGAATTGTTGTAACCTAGAAATTACTTGTTTGTCTTTTAACAAATTATTATTTAACAACCATGTATAGGGCCTGAAAGGAATATTGGGTAGATCTAATTGGGCTGCAGTTAAGGAGTGGTCGGAAATTACCCGGGCCTGTATTTGCCAATCAATGATACAGGGGATTAACTGTTGACTAACCAGAAAGTAATCAATGTGAGAATAGCTTTTATGTACAGGGGAGTAAAAAGTAAACTTTGTAGTTGAAGGGTAGGATAGTCTCCATGGATCTATTAGACCTAGTGAGGAGATAAATTCACCCAAGGCCCTCTGAGCTGAAGAGGATCCCGCCCCTCTGTGGTATATACAATCGTCGATCCAGATCGCTTGATTGTACTAAATTCCAATCACCTTCAATTATAATTGGGTATTGGTGAAAGGGAGCCAGTACCGAGGCTAGGTGAGTGAAAAAAGAAGGGGTTTCTGCGTTGGGGCCATAAATTGACCCCAATATTATGTCGGTGTTTCCTAGTTTAGCAAAAATGGAAATAAACCTTCCCTCTGGGTCACTAACAGTATCAACTGGAGTAAAGGGTAATCCTTTTGCTATCAGCAGGGCTATGCCCCGCTTACAAGGGCTGAACCCCGCTCTGAAGGCCTGTCCTACCCAGCAATTTTTAAGGAACTTTAACTGTTCTGGGAACGTGTATTTCCTGGAGGAACACTATCATACGATCAAATTTAGCAAGGTGGTTTAATATAACATATTTCTTGTTATTATCCTTCCCTTCCCTTAATATTCCATTAAAGAATGTTCAGGGTGTTAACTACACATTATAGGATGGTTGTACCAAGTTGTGCAAATGCTTTGAAGGGCTGTGCTGCCACCTCCCCTCCCCCCCAAAAAAAATGATCTCCCCATACTTTGTCCCCTAAATAAGCTAAAGCAAGAAAGGGTGAAAAAAAACTGTTAC
Organism: Neoceratodus forsteri; assembly: GCA_016271365.2. Lineage (NCBI taxonomy): Eukaryota > Metazoa > Chordata > Ceratodontiformes > Ceratodontidae > Neoceratodus > Neoceratodus forsteri. Next base: position 883,444,407 of record CM057459.1, read on the forward strand.
ACTATATACAATCCTAGTCCCTTGGGCCCTAAGCCCACTCCTTATATCCTGGACCATGATACTTTTAAAGGGAGAACAAGCGTCCTATTCCCGACCTATCTATTGAAAAAAAGCAGAAGTAAAAAAACTTTCACACCCTCCTTATCTTAAATAATGTACAGCAATCCCCCTCTAAGTGTGGGAGCAGTGAAGGTTCTGGAAATCTTCATATACTAGGCACCTAGCTTTCCTCTTTAGTGAGGAAATTAATAAAACATAAAGCTTTCCAACTGGAGTAAACACTGACCTTAACACAGCATTGGACTGTAAACTTTTTAGCATAGCCTTAAAAGGAGAAAAATAAAGGCATTTTTTTTAATATAGTCTTAATGTCACTGGCTAAGACTGAATTGCCTATTAATAACATGTTTTCGCACCATCTAGTGGATAAAACAAACAACAAGTAACACAAAAACTCCCTCACAGAATAACGCTAGATAAAATGAAGAGGAAGTTAAACTTTTAAATGGCATAATATGTTGACTCCGTATCAGTGCTTTACATTCCTTACCAGTGGTAATCTTCTTTGCTTCTTGCCAGACAAAGAAAAGGGAAACACAGGGATGACTCGACAGTATGCAAATGAGCTATCTCATCTCAATTTAACATAGCTTGCTATCTCTTTTTGTCCTGAGTGCTCAAATAAAACTTCCTTCTTATTTGGGAAATAAATCTGGATGACTTCTTCGCAGCATCTTCAAGGCTTCCTCCACCGAATCAAAGTGCTTGGCTCCTTCAGAAAGAGTGACCTCCAATCGGGCAGGATATAAAAGGTGATGGCGTGTACCCGCTGCCCACAGCTTCAATGTTATGGGCCTAAAAGAGGCACGTAGCTGGTGGGTTTTTAGTGTTAAGTCCGGTACCAATCTCAACTTTTTGCCCTCTCAGAGTATAGCCGATAACCCTCTGGCTTCCTTGCGAATGAAATCCAGATCCAGATAGTTGAGCAATTTAAAGATGATTGGCCTGGGGGGTCGGCCGGAGGGGGTTTAGCCCTAAGTGATCTCTGGGCTTGCTCTATGACAAATTCTGGATCATTGGGAGAAGGGCCCACTGTCTTTTTCAAGAACTGTTGGAGAAATTGTATGGTGTCAGGTCCCTCTTCTCCCTGAGAGAGACCCAACAGCACCAATTTATTCCTCCTATTTCTCCCCTCGAGATCATCCAAATGATCCTCTAGTTTAGTAAGGCTCCTGTTAAGCTCCACTACCTCGGGCTCCATCTTGTCCTGTTTTCGCGTCACCGAAGCTACTCTGGCTTCCGTGCAAGTCACTCTTCGGGCTAGTTGCATGAGCGCTGGTTTAAAATCAGCAACATCCTCAATTAATTTCAGCAGAGCCTCCTTAATGGTAGTAAGTTCTGCATATATATGAGAAGATGAGAGATCCTCTGGAGTTGATTGGGGAGACGAGCTGCGATGAGCTGCGACGAGGGTGCTTGCCCTCCGGTTCTTGTAGGGCCTCCATAGCTGACTGTTGGCTTGACATACGTAGAGGTAAGCCCATCTCTATCTGCTCTCAGAACAGCCACTGAGTCTTCTAGTTGTGATATATTTTATTAGCTGAAGCTGACTTGTAAGATTATCGGGTGTTTTTGCTGAATTAATTCGCGAAGGACTGGAGCTCCGACGAACATGTCCTATCCCTTCCTCAGCATCACGTGACTCCCCTAGTGCATGCCTTTGTGACTTCTAAGCTCGACTACTGCAATGCTCTGTACTTTGAGGTCATGGGAAGGACCCTCCACAGGCTGCAGTTAGTACAGAATGCAGTGGTCCAGTTGCTGATGGGCCTCTTATGGTCCACTCATGTGACTCCGGTCCTGTGTGCTCTGCACTGGCTGCCTGTCAGGTGGAGGGTCCTGTTCAAGGTGGGTCTTCTCAACTTTAAGGCCCTATACAGGTTGGGTCCTGGTTACCTGTCTGAGATCCTGATACTGGTGTCCTCTGCTCGTTCCCTCTGCTCCTCCTCAAGGGGCCTCCTGGATGTTTCCAGAGTTCAGCTCAAGACCTCGGAAGATCGTGCTTTTAGTGTCTCTGAACCAACCCTGTGGAACTCGCTTCCACCTGCGGTCCAGGAGGCTCACTCGATTAAGGTGTTTAAGGAGAGGTTAAAGGCCCACCTCTTCAGCCTGACCTTTGATTGCTGATGCAATCTTTAGCTGTGGCCAGTCCCCTGAAGATTGACTTTTGGAAACTTTTATCTTGCTGAATTTTAATCTTGTTATGGTTTCTAGGAGGTGTTATTATGTTTTAATTTACCTCTGTATGTCCTTATTTATGTTCGGCACCCAGAACTACCGGGATTAGCCGCCTTATAAATAAAATTGCCATGTCTTGCCTTGCTTTAAAATAACATGTATCAGTTTTTTATGTTGGCTTGCATGCATGCGCAAGCAACATTTTGCAGTAGTAGCACTGTACTAGTACTGTGAAAGGTGTGTCAGTGTAGTGGCGAATCCAGAGGATGCTTTAGCCAGTGTGTCCTTCAGTCACCAGCTAGTAAGCATGCTGCCAATGACAGCAGTTTCAGAGAGTTCCACCAACTTGAAAGAAATCTGCCGCTGAAATGAGAGACAAGCTCATCATTGCGGCGGCAGATCTGATATGCCTCCATTATGTGCCATTCCTGGTGAAACATTTCAATAAACATGGCAGCAGCTCTCGCCGGCCCCCTCTCGCAATCCATAGAAAGATGACTTTGGGAGTGCCCAGTCCCCTGTCGGCATGCCCCCTCCACAGTTCAATTTGTTTGCCGATGGGGGTGTCCAATCCCTGTTGGCATAATGCCCCCCCAGTTTTATTTGTCTGTCAACAGGGGTGCCAATTCCCCCTCAGCATCAAGCCCCCCCAACACAGACACACTATATTTGCTGATGGGGTGCCCAATTCCCATCGGCTCCAGTCCCGCCCCAAAAAAGGTGGCACACTGGGAGCCCACCACAGTGTACCCAAATGTCTTAGGCAGGGATATTTAAAGGGGTTGCACATGGCACAACAGGGTTGCACCATGCACGTCCCCAAGGTGCCCCAGCAATATTGAAAGGGGCAGGTTGTGCAGCGCAACTCCCGTGCACAGGGGCGCATTGGTAATGCATGCAGTACAGATGCAGGAGGCGTGCCCATACATATGTGGCACATCCTGATATTCAGCCAGGATATGCGGTGCATATGCTGGCACAACCCCTACATATGACACATACTGGTGCCCAAAGTTGAGCCATAAATAATAGGCTCCAATGCTCCCACCCACGGGTGGGCAGCTGTATTGTACAGCACAACACAATAGCCACCATCCGTGGTTGGACACCAGCCCAGCAGGAACACCATCCACAGGCACCCGGTCCCCCCTGGTAGTCCAGTGGACCCCTCCACCCCATATGCCCTATCGCAGGCGGTAGTAAAAAATAAACATAATCCTATGCCCGATTGTGGGCAGTAGTAAGAATAATTGTAATCCTATGCCCGGTCGTGGACGGTAGTAAGAATAAATGTAATCCTGTGCCCGATCACGGGCTGTAGTAATACAAGAGATCAACCTGGTGGTCCAGTGATACCCCCCTCCCCATCCACCCACAGAGGCCCCCGACCACCCAGCACCACCCAGTCTTCGGCGGGCGACAGCACCCCACCTGCGTACTGCCTGGACGCCCACCGATTGGCAGCGTACAGTATGATCTGTATGCCTACTGGGCCACAGTGTGGACCAATGGTCTTGCAGATCATACTGTACTACACAGGACCAGATATATGAATGAAGGTGAATGTGAGATAAATGTAAAGACTAACATCTATATCATGGCTCAGAGTGTGGTAAAGGTAAGAAATTACATTTATATCATGGCTTAGAGTGAGATGACTCACTGCTGCCTGCAGATAACTCAATTACCATTGCAAAACAGTCTCACCTGTTCCCCACACTCTGCCTGACTCCCAGCCTATTACTGTGATGCTCTCAGCTTGACTGCAGCCAGAATTCTAAAGGGCACAGATTCACAAAACAGTTTGTTTCTCACTGCTGCCTGAAGCTAACTCACTTAGCATTGTAAAACACACTCAGCTTTTCCCACAGAGTTTGTAACACTGGCTGCCCATTCAGAAAAACTCACACACAGAAACATCAAACACAGACACAGCAACAGAACAACAAGAATCATAACAATACTTCTGAAACTCCTACCCCTATTGTATAAATCAAATACATGATGTGCAGATCTTGTGCAGTGGAAAATATCTTCACTTTTGCATCATGAGCTCTGGATACTCTCATTAATGCCTTCGGCACTCCTAGGAGTGAAGATATTTTCCATATCACACTCCTGCCCATCATGTATCCCCTATATATAACCAATATCACTAGGGGTGGAACTCAGGGATGGGGAGAAACCTTGGGGAAGGGGAATCATTGAGAAGGAAAGGGGAATGGGGCAGGACAACTGGCAGCGGACATGGTAGCCACACGGTTCGGGAGTGGGGAAGACACCAAAACACAAACAGTTTGTGGAGAAATAACACAAAAGAAAAAAACATGCACACACACACACACAACCATAAGTTCTGGGACCAGGAATCAAACTCCAGCCCACCACTGTTCTGCCACCTTCCATTGCCGGTGGTATTACCCTCTGCACCACGGCAGCTGCTTGGCAGCAGGCTCCCTGACAGACCCTGTATTCTCTTCCTTTCTACAACAACAACTACAGGGATAGTTCAGTTCCTACCTGCACTATTCTACCCCATAGCTGTTATGTCTTTCACAATTCTGACCGTGCGCTTTTGAACAGTGCTATTGTCGCTTCACTATTCTAACCTGGTAAAATTTTTATGTTTGCTTGCACAAACATGTGCAGCAGACACCTTGTTAAAATAACGGTATTTGAGTGATGTGTCACTGTCAGGTCCAGTGCAGCTCAGGCTGCAATGGGCTCGACCATGAGAGTCCAATGATCAGCCAAGCTGATCATGACAGTTCCTGTTTAGAAGATGGAAACTGCACATAGTTAAAGGAGCTAGCCACTCCTATCAGACAGCAGCAGGCTTGTTTCATCTACATTGCAGGTGCCCAAGAAGCCTCCCAACAATCAGCTGATCAGTTGTTGGATCTGGACTTGGAGCCATGCCTGCTGCCAAGTAGGCAAGTTGTAGCGCTTGAGGCTTTTGGCTTTTCTCAGCACATTCACTGTGCCCCCACCTGTCAATGTACTCTCCATTTGTCACGGATCAAGTAAAACACTCTTTGACTCCTTTGCTTTATGAATCTGAAGGGCAGATCTCTGCTTCCAGTTCTCAGCCTTTGCCTGATATTATTGTTCCAAGGCTGCTTTCATGGCTTTTTGTCTAGAGCGATCTAAGAAACCATTGATTTTTGTGTTTGAGATTTTATTTTTTGCATTCTCTTTTTTTGACCTGCTGCATTCTTAGGTCATCATTAAAGATCAGTGACAATGCTGTGGTATTTTAAATTAGGAAACAGGTTTTTTGCATCATGTAATAAAACACTATTAAAACAAAAAATGTGTGTTTTGTGTCTTATTTATCATGTTGACACACTTTTCCATACTTTCTTAATGACATTGACCTAACCAGCTATGCCCTTTTTTACACAGCTGGGTTTCTTGCTGACTGTCATTGCTGTCACACAAGGGGTGACGTCAATAGCAGATACGCATTGGTTACAGGATCATCTGTTATACAATAGGGGTGAGCAGATAACCCATCATCACAGTGTGATAACTCCAGTTAACTCCAGTTATCACACCCGTGCAAACCAACACAAACCACGGAAAACCGTGCAAACTCATGCAAATGGTAACTTTTGCAACAATAGGGGCCCTGTTGTATAAAATGGATACATGATGTGCATTTGTGTAATATGGAAAATATTTTGCATTCTGTAGGATTCCTGGATACTCACCGTGGCTTTGCAACCTATGAATATCCAGAGGTCACTGTAAAGGAGTGAAAATATTTTCCATATCACATTCGTGTCCATCATGTATCCCCTTATCTGTTCTGATTAGGTGACTCAAGATCATGTCACTTGGTTTCCCAGCAAATTTCCCATTTTCTATTGTATACCACATTCACTTGTTAAAACCTAGCTAGAAATCTGAAATGGAAGTAAAATAAAAATATAAAACTCTACTGAGCAGTCATGTGGGAGTCTGTTGACATTAGGTAAAGCCATTTGAAACACAGTCACTCATTTTTTCATTACCACACACACTGATCTTTGTATTGTGCTACGAGTCGAGTCACCCTGTATGCTCTGATTTTTTTTAATAATAATTTTGGCCTAGATATTCAAAGCAGATGTGCAGCACAAAGTGGAGATGTGCCACGCATCTCAGAAGATGGGCAGAACCATGATATACAAAAGGGAGAGATGTGTCGCTCATCTCCAGATGCATCATCACACATCCATAATGTATGCAGCACATGTTGAGGGGCATTCCCATGAATGTGCAGCGCATCCCTATGTTCAACTGAAATGTGCGACACATCTGCAGTGAATCTTAGAGATGAGCTGCCCAAAGTTAGGCATGGAAAAAGCATGCCTAAATGGCCAGCCACCCACAGGCAAGCCACAGGACTGCAGGCAGGCTGTCTGAATACAGCCCTTGGAGGTGCAACAGGATATGCTCCAGGCACCCACACATAGCAGTCATGCCAGGATAGAAGAATCCTGAGCTACTGGCACTATCCACGGAGCAACACCCCAAACCGCTCCCTGGATGTAGCCAACCAGCAGCTGGTCACTGTCTGCACACTGCCATCCCTTGCAGTGCCCACCAGGTTCCTCCCATACTGGGGCATGTGGGGCACTGCAGGTAATGGTATGCAGCATATAGAGCTGGTGTTTCACATACATGTGGTAGCTGTAGCAGCCTGTGTCACCCTGTGCCCACCCCTGTTGCACATCCAGGTAGCCCCAGTGGCCACTGTCCAGGTGGGTGCCCTGTACCCCTGTCTGACCCTGTACATGGCTACGGGGAGCTAGTCGAGCAGGTGTGAGTATCCCTACACATGTAGCTGTGCTACACTGTGTTGTAGGAGTTTGGTGACATAAAACATTACAAGAGGAGTGTGCTACAGTTGGTGGTCAGCGCCAGTTCTTTGTGCTTCACTGTGCAAGGCTATGGGCAATAGCACTGTATCCAGGCCAATGCAGTGCATCCACCCACACACATACCTTTCATCACGCCTGCCTGCTAGGCTGCAATATCTCCTGTTCACCTTTGTGGAGTGGTGGATCATCCCTGCAAAGCTGAAACTGAGCATGCCCAGCATATGCAAATGGCCTGAATACATTTCAGTAATGTAATGCAAATGTGTGAGATGGGCTTGGAATGTGCAATGAGGTCATTTGCATATCCTGAATGAATATTGCAGTTTTGTGTACCGCGCAAGTGGCTTTGCAGCACGCATTTCACCATGCACCACATAAGGCTCAAGTCACCTGCTGTGCTGCTTATGTCTCACTGCACGATTATGCATTTTCAGGATATTCAGCTGGACATGCATGAGCTTATCTCAGGGCGCATCACTGAATATCTCATTATTTTGGGCTGTTGCATCTCAGATGCATGGAGCAGGCACTTGCACAAGTTTGCAGGGGACTTTTGAATATCTAGGCCTTTATGTTTAATTTCTTTTTAAAGAGTGTCCATATAAGCGTATATATTATTAGACACAGCTGCAGGTGCCGACATAGTTAATGGTCTTACTCCAGTCTAGGTATTGAGTGCAAAGGCTTGCTGACAGCATTTAGCAATGACATTTTCTTACTGCACTTGTTATCAGCTCACTTCTTGGTAAAGCAACATCAATGAATCACTGTTGGACTATTGTAACATAGGATACGAAACCATGAATAGTAAATATTAGTATATATCCAACTGAGGGTAAACCTTATTGAATAATGGCAATCACTCTAGTGCACATCTAAAATCGACATGATATGCAACTCATTGTGCAGTTTTTTACTGCTTGGAAAACAAGGTTATATTCTAATGTAATTGCAAAAATTATGTTCTGTATGAATATTTTCAATTAATGTTTTTGCATATACAAAATTGAAACTAATAGTGTTACTTGAATGTGGGTGTTGTTCACAGGTTTCAAATAATATTGAAATGAAATATAAGTTATATATTATTCGACTGAGAAAACTCCACAGGTGTAGCACATGCAAGCAATAATACCCAACAGGGTGGGCGGTATTGGGCAATACAGGACTTCCCAGGGGCGTAATGAGGCCCGACGCTGCAGGCGGAGGGCCTTATAGCTCCTGAGAGGTCCGGTGTTGCCCAATACTGCCCACCCTGGGGGGTATTATTGTGCTTAGAAAATGTACAACCTTTATGGATAAATTCACTGAGCCATGTGTTTACTTTTAAACATTTAAAACAATTTTATTTGATAAAAGTATTACAACAAGAGAAAAAAATAGTCCCTTTATGGGATCAATCAGATAATACAATTTACTTTTGTTTTTATTCAGTGCATTATTTGTTATAGGTAATAAAGTTGATAGGACAAGTGAAAGTGCAGGATGTAGGATTAAAAAAAATATGTGTTCCTAAGCCACTCTGACCTGACAGGCTGTTAGTTGCAAGGTGTTTATTATCTTCAGTCTGGTTTTCCTTCTGTACAGCTGTGTTTTCTTGGTTTTCTGTCTTCTTTTCTTGCTGGTCTTCTTTCTTGTTTTGGTGCTGAAAAGGTGTGCTGGTAGTTTCTCGAATCGCTAAACATTAAAAGAAAGAAAACATTTAAATATTTACAATGCTATTTACTAAGGGAGTTACATGTTAAGATACAATACCTTACCTGATGTCATGCTATTACTACTTCCTAGTATGGAGCTCCACTGTTTATGATCAGTTGCAGACTGTCTCCAATAAGTAGACAGACTTGTCTCACATCTGTGGCCAGTCACTGATGTGATTTCTCGATTTGACAGACCAGCATCAGAGAGGAGCTGGACTGCTGTAGCTCTGATGCTATGATTCGTATGTTTCTGAGACAGCTGGGCTTCATTGCTAATTTTGCTCATCAGGGAACCAAGGTAGTTTTTGCCCATGGGCTCAGTTGTATACCAGTAAGACTGGGTGTCTAAAATGTCCTGGTTACACCTACGGGGGTGTAGAATGCTTTAGCATTCGGTGGAACTTTAGATAAATATTTTAGGAAACATTTCACTGAACAACATTCATTCTCTGGGTCTTCAAAAATAAAACCTCTAGTGTTCTCTTTATTTATTTCAGTAGGGTTTTTGTGTTTTTTTGTGTCTGCATTGTGAGTTAAAGTTATGTACTTAGTACCACTGTCATCTGTTTTAACTCAAAGGAATCCAAATTTAAGTCCCTTAGTCCTTCTCGGCCGCGTCTTGCCATATGGAGTTGGACATCGAACCATACCCTTCTTACAAGCCCAGGTGCAGTGTTGGGTGATAGCTCAGCACATGCTCTTAGTTTCTGAAGGTCTTATGATGAGATGGCAGGGTAGTGACTGGACGTGTCTTTCTGTGCCTTCCTCAGTTTTTTTAACACAGATTACAGCACATTGTTTGAAGACTTAAACTGGGGGTCACTTATCATGTTAATGTTTCTTGCTACTTCGACTCTATTAAGATGACGGTTTATGCCAGCTCTTAATGCACAATACCCAGTGACAGAGTATTGCTGCCCTGGCTAGTCCTGGCTTCTGCATAAAACCTGCGCAGATGGCTATTAAGCTGTTCAAATGTATCATTATGCCAGTTTATGTTTATTCTACTCTGTACTGCCCAGTCTTCAAATACTGCAACTGACCACTTGGTGTTCTTTTTTGTGTTTATTTCTAACCTATCCCTTTCAATTTTGTCTAGCTGGGTGTCACTTATGGAGACAAAATGCTCACTTACATTTCTTTCTTGCTGTTTGTGTTTTGTAGGTGGTTCTTCTGTGCTGCTGGAGAACATTGCATCTATTGTTGACATTGCTGTCATATTAAACTGAACTGCTAAATAGTTTGACCTTTTTTATTCTTTACTTTTTACTGCCTTTTGGTGCTCATTTCTATTTAAAAATGTGTGCTTCTATTTTGGAATGTATGTTTCTCTCTGACAGTGAAGGTTTTGATTGGTTCCTGTTGGTTGCTAACGGTGAGAGTATATGCGACTGTTATGAGACTGCCGGTATTTTCTTGGTTTACCCAACCGCAGATGGAGTCCCATCTGCGGTAGGGTAACTCAGGAAAATACCAGTGATTTGTGGCCAGTTCTGACATCTCCTGATTTGTTTTGCAAGTCTTCACACATGAAGTGCATTTGTGGCACTTTATACATTTTAATAGGTTTCCCTGGAGTGCAACACTCCGTATACACAGTGAAGAGGGGGCCAGAGGATGCGGCGGCATGGCTACAGTGTCACCGGTCAACCTTTCAATGCCTGTTGAAAATCTGTTAATGTGGCAGCTTGGTAGATTGTTGGGAGTCCAGGGCGACCGGGAAGAGCGTAGGGGACATGCTCCGTCTGCAACTGGAGCCGGGGTACAAGGAGGGGGTGGCAGTGGAGGACCTGGCGAGCTGCAACAGGCAGGAGGGCTGCGACTCGAATTAGTGGATAGTGGGACATGGGAGCGGGATCCCCAAAACATCAATACCACTGCTGCTCGATTTAAAAGAAATGTTCTGATGCACTTGCTGTTTTATGCTTTCAAAACATCCAACTTTTTTTTGCGATTGGGAAGAGCCAGGGTACAAGGAGGGGGAGGCAGCAGTGGAGGACCTGGCGAACTGCGACAGGCTGGAGGACTGCGACACTAATATGTAACACCATAGAGAGCCAGGTAAGACTGCAGCATTATTTTTGTCAGATTTGTTGGGGTTTTAATGTGCAGGCAGAGCAGCGACAGCCAGGGATGTCTCACCAGTAGTTACTGATAATTACATTGAAGACACGCTGCCGATGCTGGGGAATGTGTTGCTGATTTGCGATTGGGATCGTAAGTCATTATTCCTTTGCTGGTGAAAAAAGCTGATCCTCACCACTGTAAATAGTTTTTTACTATTATTTGTTTGCCACTGTGTTGTGGTGGGACAAAGGGCTAGGAATGGGTAATGCACAGCAGCAACTGTGGGGATAAGCTGACACGACTAGAAAGTAAGCCTGCGGTTTATTTCTTTTCGGTTCTTCGTGACAGAACTTCGGGCTGAGTTTGGAGAAGAGGGACACTTCTGATGTGCATTTCTTTGTTTAGCACATTAATGGACGAGTAAAAGCTTTCATGGGAGGAAATGATGGTTGACTCCCTCACTAAGTGGATTAAAAAAATGGCGCGAGTTTAAAATATTTAATTAACGTTTTAGCCAATTGGTAAGCAGAGTGGGTGCTAGGATAGTTCAGTGGGTGAAGGGGCAGTGTAGCCTGGCTCTCATTTTTAGCTGGGCATCTATTGTCTGATAGATGCCCACCTAAAAACGTGTCTCAGCCAATCAGGAGAGAGATTTTTCTTTAGCTATTTTCTAAAGAAATATAAAATAATTAGAAATATGAGTTATGTATTATTCTACTGAGAAATCCCTACATGTGTGGCACATCGAGATATGAACATATGAACATACAAAATTGCCAGTAGAAAAAGCCTTGTGGTCTTCAAAGTTGGCTCAATTGTGCAGCTAGCAGCCATTATACTGCAGCTGCCCCTCCCCCCTCCAATGACCTTCTCCCTTACCCTGTCCCATTCCCTTTTGATGCAGCCCACTGTTCTATAGGATACCACTTCATCTGGCAATGCATTCCACCCAGACACCACCCTCTCTGTAAATTCCCTCCTGAACCTTCCCACTTCCAATCTCAGATCGTGCCCTTGAGTGTCCCTTCCCCTTCCTAATTTGAAAAGCCCTCCATGCCTGTTTTATTTATTCCCTTCATGTACTTGAAGGTTTCAATCATGTCCCCCATATCCCTCTCTTCCAGGGAGTAAATGTTCAACTTCTTCAGTCTGTTCTCATAGGGTAAGTCCACTAGCCCACAGATCATTTTTGTTGCCCTGCACTGCACCCCCTCCAGTAACCTAATGTCCTCCTTCAGGTATGGTCACCAGAACTGCATGCAGTACTCCAATGTGATCTAACCAGTGACCTGTGTAGCGGCAGGATCAACTCCCCCCTCCTGGAGGATATGTCTTTGGCAATACAGCACAGCATCCTGTTGGCCTTGGCAGCTGCCATTCTGCACTGTGCTGAATTGTTCATTACTTCCATTATGATCACTACCAGATCCTGCTCCTCTTCTATTTTGGCTAGTTGAATACCGCCAGGCTGGTAGCTCCTCCTTGGGTTTTTTGCACCGAAATGTAGCACCTTGCATTTCTTGGCATTGAACTCCAGCTGTCAAGTGTCCGACCAGGCCTCAAATTTTGCCAGATCATCTTGCAACCCCTGCTACCCTTCCAAGTCACCCACTACTACTCCCATCTTGGTATCACCTGCAAACAGACTGATCTTGCTCTAGATGCCTATTGAGATGTCTGCTATGAAGATCCCAAAAAACACCAGTCCCAGTACAGATCCCTGTGGCACCCTACTTGTCACCAGCCCTGACAGATGAGAGCTCCCCTCCAACCACTACCCTCTGCTGTCTTCCTTGCAGCCAGTTCACTACCCATCCCACCATCTTCACCCCAACCCCTGTGCCTTCCAGCTTACTTCCTAGCCTTCCATATGCTACCAAATCAAATGCCTTACTGAAGTCTAGGTACAGGACATTCACTGCATGACCCCTGTCTAATTGCCTGGTTACCTAGTCATAGTACTCCACCAGGTTGGTCTGACCAGATCTGCCTGAAACAGACCCATGCTGTCTGCTGTCCTGCAGCCCTTTAGCCTCTAGGAGGAAAAACAGCCTCTCCTTCAGGATTGTCTCATCAGTTTTCTTACGATGGATGTGAGGCTTACCGGTCAGTAGTTCCCTGGCTCATCCTTGGGGCTTCTCTTGTGGAGGGTATGATGTGCGCCATCCTCCAAGCCAGAGATACACTCCCCAAGTCCAGGAAGGCATTGAACAGGTCTGCCAAGGGTTCTGCCAGGACTTCTGCCAGCTCCTTCAGCACCCTGGGGTGTATGCCATCTGGCCCTAGCTCCTTGTCCACCATCAGTGCCATCAAGCCCTCCAGTATTCTACCTACTGGGATTTCCCCATCTGTCACCTCCTCCTCCTCCCCATGCCCACCTTCCCACCTCCCTTGGGTACAGCTCCCCCTTTCTCTTTAGTAAATACTGAGCAGAAGTCGTTGTTTAATGCTTCTGCCTGTTCTGCCCCTGTTTCCACCCATCCCATCCCTCTTTATCCTTACTATTTGGTCCTTACAACTCCTCTTCTCCCTGATGTACCTGAAGAAGTGCTTCTCCCCCTCTTTGATGCCCTGTGCTAGCCTGAGTTCCCTGGACAACTTGACTGACCTGACTGTCCTTGTCTCCTCCCTCGACTACTTCAGGCATTCCTCTCTGTCCTCCCCTCTCCCTGTTTTATTGTACATTTTAAAGGCAACTCTTTTCTTTCTTACTTTTTCTATGACCCCCCTGCTCACCTAGCTAGGCTTCTTGGCCCTAGCCCTCTTACTCTGGATCCCCGTACATGTTTCGGTTGCCTCCTCAGTTCCCAGTTTAGTGACTTCCTACTTCTGGTTAGTGTCCATGTTTGGATAGATCCTGGCCAGATACCCCCGTGCTATTTGCCTCATCTTCCTGAAGTTGGCCCTTCTGAAGTCCAACACCCTTCTGCCCATTCCTGCTCCTCCTTTCCCCATGTTTATCGTGAAACACGCTGAGTGGTGGTCACTCCCCACCAGTGGTTCTTCCACCCCCAGCTCCCTCAAAAACTCACCATTCACCAGCATGAGACCTAGGGTATTCCCTAACCTGGCTGGCTCATTGACCATCTGCAATAGGAAGCTGTCCTGGAAGGCATCCAGATGTACAGTACCTGCTCCCTCCTATTCATGGTGGCTGGGGTACCCAAATCCACTCCCAGCAGGTTGAGGTCCCCCACAATCACCATGCTTCCCCTCCCACAGGTCCTTCTGATCTGTCCTGCTAGTTCCTTGTCAGACTCCTCAGTCTGAGAGGGTGGCCTGTACACCACTCCCATCCTAAGAGTCCTTTTTTTGGAGTCCTGGAGCTGAACCTATAATGACTTCATGCTGCCCTCCTCCCCTTTCTCCCTGACACACTTCAGTCTTTCCCTTACACACAGCATCACCCCCCCCCATTTCATTTTACCCTGTACCTCTGAAATATACTATGCCCTGGTACTGCTAGGCCCCAGTCATGGTAATGGGTAGCGTATGTCTCAGTGATGGCCACCATGTCCACCTCCCAATCTGCCATGAGAGCCTATAACTCTGCTGTTTTGTTCCCTAGACTCCTAGCATTCACGGTTGCCACCATCCACTCCATTTCCTTCCCTCCTCTCCCTACCTGCTCTCCGCTTCTAGCATCCCCTCCTGACCTCACCCTAAGTCCCTTGCTGCTTATATGGGGGGTAAGCTCATTCAGCTTCCCTACCTTTGGAGCCTGCCTGATTCCTGCCCACTTGCCACCACCATCCTCTAGTTTAAATTCTCATTGTTTGCTAAGTATTCCTCCAGTTAAAGGTAACGAATTGGCTGGAGAATAGGACACAGAGAGTAATAGTAAATGGAGTCCACTCAGAAGAAAAGGGGGTTACTAGTGGGGTACCGCAGGGTTCAGTATTAGGACCGGTCCTCTTCAATGTCTTTATAAGCGACATTGCAGAGGGACTGGAAGAGAAAAGTATATCTCTTTGCAGATGACACAAGATCTGCAACAGTGCTGATGCACAGGGTGGGGTGGAAAGGATGAGAAGGGACTTGGCAAGGTTAGAGGAATGGTCAAATGTATGGCAGCTTAGATTTAATGCTAAGAGTGCAAGGTAATGCACATGGAAAAAAAACCAGGAAGAGTACACAATGGGGGTGAGATACTAACAACAACAAAAATGGAAAGGGACCAGGGGTAGTCATATAAGATGACCTAAGGTGGGCAAGACAATGTGAGGAGGGCAGCAAGGAGGGCTGGGGATACTGGGATGCATAGGGAGAGGCATCACCAGTAGAAAACAGGAAGTTATTATCCCTCTGTACAGACAGCTGGTGAGACCCCATCTGGAGTACTGCGTGCAGTTCTGGAGACCCAATCTCTGCAAAGACATAGACAGGATGGAAGCTGTCCAGAGAGGGCAACTAAAATGGTGCAGGGTCTGCACCGGAAGACATATGAAGAGAGACTAAAGGAGCTTAATATGTAAAGCCTCGAGGAAAGGAGGGAGAGAGGGGACATGATAGAAACGTTCAAGTACCTCAAGGGAATCAACAAAGTACAAGAGGGTAGCATCTTTCAAAAAGAGGTGTGCAAGAACAAGAGGGCACAAATTGAAGATAGAGAGGGTAATTTAAGGAAGTATTTTTTTCACAGAGAGGGTTGTGGATGCATGGAGCAGGCCTTCGGAGGAGGTTGTGGAGTCAAAAACAGTGGTGGAATTTAAGCATGCATGGGACAGTCATAAGGCCATTCTAGGAGGTGGGGGTAGGAAGAAGTAGGCTGCTGGTTAACTAGGATCTGCAGCTTATCCAGTAGGTAGAGAAATGGGCAGACTGGGTGGGCCAAGCGGTCCTTATCTGCCATCAAATTCTGTGTTTCTATGTTTCTATGTTTCAGTTTCTGTTTCAATACCGTCCTTCCCTCCTCACTTAAGTGTAGCCTGTCTTTACTGTACAGATCACTGCCCTGCCAGGTCCTTCCCCACCCCCCACCAGCCCATAACCTTTGGACTGACACCATTTTTTTAGCCAGGTATTAAATCCCTCTATCCTCAGCTTCCTTGCTGTGTTCACCCTGGAGACTGGAAGCACCTCCAAGAAAGTTACTGATCTACCTGCCTCCTCACAAATCAGCCCTAGCTCCTCAAATCTCCTCTGAACTACATCTACCATATTTCCCACCAGGTTATTTGTTGCCAAATGCAGAACTATGTGAGGTTTCTCCCTACCCCTCGTAGCATACTTCAGAACAGACTGACCCACCCTTTCCGAGGTTCCACCATGCCGCAGCAACAGAAATGTTGTTGACCTCAGCTGCAGCGACACATGGTCGCCTACATCCCTGAAGCCACCAACTCCAGTCCCCAATAGGAAAATGCATCGATACTCAATCGGTGTTCGTGTGGGGGGCTGTGCCCTTCCAACCCCCTGCCCCCTCCAGACTTAAGGATTCCAACTTTTGGGGGGGGAGTGGATCTCGGGGGTAAGTGACCAAACTCTGGAGTTGATGAATCAGTCATCACTCCAGCAACCCAGTTGACACTGAGGGTGTCAGAGGGTTGCTGTCAGTGTAGCAGCTTCACTGTAACAGCGTTGCTGTTACAATGGTGTACCCCCTTTCCGCTGTCATGCCTGACATGGCCTCCACCCATATGCGACTATGCCTCCCTCTTGCTTCCCCATCTGATTTCTTTCAGAATTGAGTCTCCCAGAACTGGGATCCAACCCCAATTTTCATGTCCTACTCACCTTGTCTTTGCTTTATCCCGTCCCTTCCTTCTCCACTCCTCCTCCTGCAGTGCAACTGTTCCCCCTTCCACTCCTGTTGTAATGTCCCCTGTCTCTGCTCTGCCCTCCTTCTCCCTTTTCTCCTATAATTTTACCTTCCCTCTCCTCCGGGCTCCACCTGCATTCTGCCCCTGATGCATCCCTACCCTTTTCCTACTATACCTCCCTATCCCCTGCCCCACAACCCCCCCTTACTCGACCTATCCCCCATACCATATCCTTTCAACCACTTGGCCCTCCCTCCCATTCCCTTCTCACCTGGTCTGTCATCAGCTACTTTGCCTAGCACTCCCCCTAACACATCCCCCAATCCTGCCGGTACTGTGAACAGATTTTTCGACATCCTTTCACTACCATCTATTTCCTTCTTCCTTCTGCTCACCACCCCACCACTACTGACTCTGCAACTGTTAGATTCCTTCTTCCCTCCTATCCTCCATTCCTCCCGTTTCTCACCCTCATTTGGCCTCTGAACTGGGACCCTCTGTCTCCTTCCCCTATTTGCCACCTTTATCCCACTCCTCCCCCTCTCTTTGATCTGTCCTCCTCCCGCAGTTACCCTCCTTCCCTCCCCAGCCACCAAGTTATTCGCGATTGCAGTCCGCATTCCCCTCAGCTCCGTTTGTAAACAGCTGATCTCGTTCCTAAGCTGCCTTATTCACCTGCACACCAAACCCCCCCAATCTACACACAATTTTCAGAAAGATTGCCATTTCACAGTTGTTGCACCATACCACCCTTCCCATCTCACTTTTCACCCACCAGCGTCCTCCCTCATTTTCAGTAGAAAGATGCCCATACCACCCACATGACCCCTCCCATCCACCTTTTCCAGTTTTGCTCATGGTTCCACCAGTTCTCCAGTACCTTACCCTCATGTAAGTTAGCCAACCAAGAAAGCCTGCCCCACCAAAAAGTGCAGTCTGTCCCCTAGGCGCAACCAAAAGCAATCTGCCCTTTAAACCTTGGTTACACTTCAGTAGTACAGCAAATCCTAACCTATAGTCACTGTGCCAGACATATCAATACTGGGGTTTCCAGAAATCCCTGCTAACACAAACAGTATAGAATGTATTTGTAAGCAATAATCACTGTGCCAAATATTTCAACATTTGCACTAACCTCACCTACTATGATGCAATGCAATAACTGTATAGCATCTATTGCTGTTCTATAACATTATGTTCTACCTGGTGTTTGATTGTATCCTGTATATTCTTCCTAGTTACCAGATGTGCTATGACTCATATCCTATGATGTAACAGGATGTGATGTGGGAGTAAACAGGAATAAAGGGGAAGTGACCCTTGTGGTGGGAGGGTGGCATTACACACCTGTCTCCTCGAAAAACAATCAGACCAGCAGTGTTCAGAATACTAGAGCTCTGTATGGTTCCATGAGAAAGCAGCAGTATCTAGATATTTGTACCTCAGTTGTGCCTCAGTTGCTAACTGCTTCTGGGGGGAGCTGAGCAAGTTTGCTCAACAACCTCCCAAAAATTCCCTGAGCTGCACTAAGACACAAAAGCTGTAGTTGTTAACTAATATCTGACTCTACAACTTGCTATGTACCTGCAATAAAAGAAAGCAATAATAAAAACAAAGCAAAGAAATCCTAAACTCTGATAATTTAGAGCAGCACGTTCTGTTCCTCTATGTATCCAAAAAAGTGTCCCAACACTCCTTAAAATATTATCATTGGATACTTAGGGAAAAAAAAAACCATAATAATACCAACACCTGTAAGAAAAAAATAAATAAATATATATATATATATGTATATATATATATATATATATATATATATATATATATATATATATATATATATAAAAAAGAACAACAGTAACAAGGTACTCCTTTCCTTTTCAGCCGGTCTCCCTTGGCTTCCTCCTTTCCCTCTGTTATGAATTTATATTGTTTTTGCCTATGGACCAAAAGGACTGTACTAGACATGTTTGGTTTATACACTATACTGCCAACAGTATTCAAGAAATGCCATTTGACTAAGAGTCTTCAAATCAACTAGTGAGTGAATAAAAAGAATGCTGTCAGAAATGCTATATTTAAGCACTGTCAGCATGCATTTTGCACTCTTATCATATAGGCTGGAGTGAGACTGTTCATCTCATTGGCTCCTGCTATGGTGGCTAATAATATGTAACTTGGTTTGGGTACTATTTAAAAAAAGTTAAACATATAATTATTATTAAAACAAAAACCAGAGCATACACGGTGGCTTGATTAGTAGCACAGAACAAAGATTCAACATGGACGGTAATCACAAAATGAGCAACAATTTTTCAAACGGATGTATCAAGCGGTAATCAAAAAACTCACACTACTGCTTGATAATGTTTTTATATTTTTATTTTACATTCATTTCTGATTTCAAAATGTGTTTTGACAATTGAATGTGGTACACCATAAAAAATGGGAAATTTGCCAGGAAACCTAGTGACAGGATCTTGAGCTAGCTAATCTGAACAGCTGATCCTGTACCCCACGAGCATCAGCCATTGACATCACACTTTGAATGATGAAACCTAGAAACATAGAAAGTGACAGCAGAAGGGAACCACAAGGTCTAGCTAGTTTGCCCAAGAGCCTACCTGGTGCTATTCTCCTTCCCCTCCTTTGTCTTTCTGTATACTACCTTTATGTCTATTCTATGAGTTCTTGAACTCACTTACCATTTTGGCTCCAACTAACTCCTTGGGTAGGCTAGTCCATGGGTCCACCATCCCCTCTGAAAGAGGAACTTCCTTGTATTACTCCTAACCTCCCTTCCTTCAGCCTCATGTCTACCACTCTCTTTCAATTGGAAAAGCTCCTGATCGTTAACATTATTTGTATCCCTCATGTATTTAAAAGTCTCAATCATGTTACTCCTCTCCCTCCTCTGTTCCAGGGAGTACCTGTTGTGTTCTCTCAGCCAGTCCGGTATGCCATATGTTGCAGTCCCAGAATCATTTTTGTGGCCCTCCTCTGCACCATCTCTATTCTGTCTATGTCTCTTTTGAGGTGCAGTCTCCAGCACTGTAAGTAGTACTGCAACTGGAGGTGCACAAGCGCCCTGTAAAGTGATAACAACATCTCGCTCCTGTGACTCATGATTCTCCTCCCGATGCAGCCCAGCATGCCACTTGCCTTTAGTCCCACCTTTTCGCACTGTTTACCCACTTTCAAGTCTTCTGATATAATGACACCTAGCTCCCTCTTCTGACTGGTGGAGGCTAGCTTCTCTACTCCAAGGTAATCTTCTTTGGGATTGTTTCTGCCTAAGTGCATGACTTTGCACTTTTTAGTGTTGAATTTCAGCTGCCATGTTTCTGACTACTCCTCCAGTTTCTTCAAGTCTAAAGTCATACTCCTCACACCCTTAGGAGAGTCCACTCTGTTGCAAATCTTGATGTCGTCAGCAAATAGACACACTTTATCTTCCAGCCTGTTTGCAATCACTGCTATGAACACATTGAAGAGTAGGGGACCCAGTACCGAACTCTGTGGTACCCCGCTGGCCACCTCTCTCTCAGCTGAAAATGCCCCATTTACATGGACTCTCTGTGTTCTTCCTCTCAGCCAGCTACTCAACCATTCAACCACCTCCTTCCCACCCCCATGTGGTCCAGCATCCTTACCAGCCTTCTGTGTGGGACAGAGTAGAAGGCACTGCTAAAGTCCAGCTAGACAATGTCTACCACTGCTGCCTGATCTAATATCCTTGTAACCCAGTCAAAGAAGTCGACTAGGTTAGTTTGGGAAGACCTACCTAATATGAGTCCATACTGTTTTGCGTCTTGCTGCCTAGTGGATTCCAGAAACATTATGATTCTCTGTTTGAGTAGTGTCTCCATCAACTTCCCCACCACCGACATGAGGCTTACTGGACAGTAATTACCAGCCTCCTCCCTTCTCCCTGCTTTGTGCAGTGGGACCACGGTTGCCCTTTTCCTGTCCTCTGCTATGGTAACACTCTGTACTGATTTGGTGAATAGTTCTGCTAGGGGTGCTGCTAGTACATTCCCCAGCTCCCTGAGAACTGTAAGGTGAATCCCATCCAGTCCCATGGCCTTGTCCACCTTTAGTTTATTAAAAGCTTCCAAGATTTGGTCCTCTGTGAAGGGACTTGTGTCAACCCCTGGTCCCTGTGTGTTGCTGAAACATATCACAAAATTTTGCCATTCCTCAAAATTTCACTGGGTGCTAAGTGCCAAAAATTCGTCCACGGAATGTGGAATTTGCCATAAAATGCACAATTTTGCCTGAACTGGTAAAATTTCACCCACTCACGGGTGACATTTCGCATTTTGCAGGCAAAATATTGTGTTCTACAGGCGAAATTTTGAATATCACACCCGTGAAAAATTTCACGAAATGTACAAGTTTTGCAAAATATTTTGTGTAACAAAATTTTGTGATTTTGCACATCTCTACTCTCTCCTTTACCCATTGCACAATCCTCTGTTCAGTCAGGACTTTAGCCTTCCTTATTGCCCAATCAGCTTTCCTCTGTGCTACATTATAGGTTTCCTTATCCTCATCTTTCATTGACACCCTTAACTTTGTGTATGTCTTCTTTTTCTTCCTTACTATTGCTGCCACCTCGCTGGTGAACCAGAGGGGATTCCTTTTCTTATTTGCCTTGCTCACCCTTGTTACGCACTGTTCGGTTACCTCTGTGATAGCTCCTTTGAGATACTCCCACATTTCAACTACTCCTTTCTCTTCCCTGTATGTAAGACTCTTTGCCATGATTTCTCTCATCTTCCTAAAGTCTGCTTTTCTGAAATCTAAAACCCTGATCTTGGAATGACTAATGTCTTCACCAGTGTTTACTTTAAATCCCACCATGTGGTGGTCACTATTTCATAAGTGGCACCCTACTTCTACCTACTTTATCCTGTTGACGTTAGTTAAAACCAAGTCCAGGACAGCTTCACCTCTGGTAGGAGTTTCCACAAGCTCCCTCAGTCCTGCACCCTGCAGGGTCATTACAAAGTCCCTTCCTCTTGAAGAAGATGGTGTACAAGATTTCCAGTTTATGTCTGGCATGTTAAAATCCCCTACTATTATTGCCTTGCCCTTGTCTGTCATTTTGTGGAATGTTTCCATCATTTCCTTGTCCCCCATATCCCCTTGCGATGGGGGCCTGTAGATGATTCCTATTCTAATGGCTGCCCCTGATCCTGTCTCAGCTGTTAGTGCTTCTGACTCATTTGGGATCCCTTAAATCTCTGTAGCCTTGATTTCCTCCCCAACAAATAATGCTACCTAACCCCCTTTCTTACCCTTCCTGTCCAATCTGTACAGGTGGTAGCCCAGAATAGCCATGTCCCAACCATGGTTCTCTATGAACTAGGTTTCTGTCACAGCCACTAAGTCAGGTTCAGCTTCTGCCATCATGGTCATGAGGTGAGGGATTTCATTCACCAGGCATCTGATGTTTATTGTGATTGCCCTCCATGTTCTACCCTCACTCTTGGCACAGTGACAGCACAAAGCTGGGCTGTGTAAAAGCAAATGACTAGCTGGTCAGTTCAGTATCTGTTAAGAAAGTATGCCAATGTGTGTCAACATGATAAATAAGGCACAAATCACACACATTGAGCCCTATGTATGACAGATACGTGCAGTGTGCTCATGTGCAAAGGGCAGGCACACAAGCACTATGTCACAATGACACGAAAACGCCATTGCAATGCGACAATTACAAAGGGCATATAGCAGGCATGCAACAGGCATGTGGAACAGAATGCTAACACACTGCTCCACTGATATGTGGGTGTGTGGCTGCGAACACAAGTGCATATGCACACGCTATGAGCACTCACGATGGCCCGCATGACAGAATGCCATGCAGACATCGTTACATAGGATATGTGAAGGAAAAGGTGGTGTAGCATGGTGCGCATCACCCCTTGGGAGGTCACACAGGCAGACATGGCATGCAGCCACCCAGGCACCGCCATGTCACAACACCAAGAGCACTAGGCCTCATGACACAGTGGCTGCACAGCTGAGCAGCACCGAGGGCACACCTGCCACCCACATGCCCCACGGTGTGGCCACACTCTTCAACAGCACATGAGATGGGCAGCACCTGCTGCATGGCACACCACTGCACTGTGCAGATGGCACGTCGCCAGGGCCACAGGCCTACACCAGTGTGACACTGACCAGTACAGAGCAGCACACCACACAACTGTCCCTGAATGTCTGGAATATTCCTGAATGTGCCCCAAATGCCCTCTCAGGCCCCATGAAAATACTAGTGTAGTAACAGAACAGTGTGGATGCTAAGCAACAAGTAATGTCAAACACTACAAAAAATGCATCCAACATGGAACCCCAACCTGGCAACAGTCTGAGGGAATAAACACCAGTGAGTATGATGTGTCCCTGAATATGGATCTTTGTCCCCGAGAGGTGTAACCCTCGTCCCAGATATATGAGGTACAATGTTGAGAGGTATGCAGGGCAGAACCCAGACACATGCCAGAGGGCCCCCCCAAGGCCTGTCACCCCAACCACCAAGGCATGTAGCCCCCCACTGACCCGCACCCCCAGAGACAGCGAACACACAGGGTATGGAACACAGTCACATTTAATGCATGATGTAGAAATACAATCTGGTACAGAACTGAACCACACCCACTCCCACACACCCTGCTGGTGGCACCTGACAACACCCGGGACCCTGACCCCCAGACGAGCATAAACCTGACTGACATACCCTGATGCACAGCCAGCCAGTTCTCCAGACCTGCACACAGTCGACTATATGATGAAACCCCATGACCCCCCCATGTCCACGGCCACCACACAGATATGACCAGCCATGTTCAGGAACTCCCCATGGCTACACACCCTAGAGTCCTCATGCTGGTATCCCCTAAGGCTACGGTGGCCATGGCCAGGGCTAGTTGGTGTCAAATGTCCACTGTCCTGCTCATCACACTCCTTCTCCACCATAGACCGCTGTGACCTCCTCCCTCTGAGGTGGAGCACCATCCTCCTCATCGGACCACTGTAACACTGAAAGGAAAAGGGAAACACATTAGTCCAGCAACAATCACCCGCATGGTGCACAGCACACAGAGCATGAGCAGGCATACCCACTAGTAAGGGGGACATAGATGTCCCAGGCCCTGATGTCATCATCCTCATAGTAGAGGTCACCCCCAGCACCCTGCAGGATCATGTACTGTGGCAACCACTCCCAGAACTGCAGATGTTGTGCCACCCTGGACTGGACAGTGACCTGTGCCCCATCTGGCTGGACCTGTAGAGTGAGCTTAAGTCTGGCAGGTATTCTACCATGGTCCTGTGAAGGGAAGGGGGAGACACATGAGCCTGACACACGCAATGAAGAATAGACAGATCCCCCAGAAGCACGGGCACAGCACAACACACATAGCCTCTCAAATGCCATGAAAGTCCACAGGTCACTGTAACTGCTACTGTCTGTATAGTCCTGCTGGGACACCCAAAAGAGGTGCCATGGGAACATGACCCTGCACTCAGTCATCCTCCCCACCATGATGGCACAGCATGCACTGCTACAGACTGCATGTGGTGATGGCACATGCCAGAGGCCATGTTCCTGCCAAGTGGCCATGCCCACGCAAGGGCGTACCCATGGCAGGACGCTGGTACAAGAGGGGCTGGCGCCACAGGTGTAGTGCTGCACAGGACACTTAATCACGGTAATGAGATGTATCCAGGCATGCTAATGCACATCCACCTAATCGACGAGCTAGTTGACAGCAGAAGATGATGCGGACACCGACCGCACGTGTTCCATGCAGGCATAGATGCCTTGGCACTGCAGAACATGCATTGCATTTGAGAGGTCCTGCCTACCATGGGACACCATCAGCATGCTGTGTGATAGCATCCATGGAGCATTGGAGTCATGGATAAGGTTTTGTCTGGTAGTATAGCCGAGAGGTTAGAGGAACGAGGTGTGAACGAGCTTGATACATCCAGCAGACCAGACCTGAGTTTGATTCTCACAACCTCCACTTGCATACTGTGTGACTCTGAGTAAGTCACTTAACTGCCCAGTGCTCCCAGGTCACCCCTGAAAACAGGAACTTGTGCCTAGTGGGCCGTACCCAGTTACCAACAACTAAAATAAATGATGGTTGAAACAAAGGTGCTATGCACCCTTGGCTACTATGCCACAGGGTCATTCCAGCGTGTCACTGGGAACACTGTAGGTGTGAGCCAGTCCTCCATCTCCTGGGCCATGGCACAGGTGACAGACACCCTCATACAGCATGTGGGTGAGCACATCACCTTCCCACACACACACCTGCAGATGTCAGGGCAACTAAGGAGGCATTCAATGCAATGCACAGCATGCTGAATGTCTGCAGTGCCACTGAGAAAGGGATACCACAGCATCAATTGCTAGGTGGTTTGTGATGCTAAGGGTATCATCAAGGAACTGTGCACCAAGTACCCAGGCTCAACACATGACTCCTACATCCTCGATGGCTCTGGCATGGGTGCATACCTACAAGCAGGACAGCTCGATGGCTGGCTGCTCAGTAACTCACTCCATCCAGTCAGGGTCTGTACATCTCATGTCACTGTACACCTGCCACTGACATGTCGTTCTCCACACCTGCAGGTGACAGTGGATATCCACTGCGTACCACACTGATGATGCCATTCCATGCCCCTGTCACACCTGCTAAGATTGCATATAACACAGTGCACAGACAGACACAGGCCATTGTGGAGAGAGCCATCGGACAGCTGAAGATGCATTTCAGATGGCTGGACCATACTGGCTGAAGATTCAGGATGGGTCCAGCAAAGGCATGCAAGGTGTTCATGGTGTGTGCCATGCTGTACAACATTGTGAAGCATGTGAATGTGCCTGTGCTGGCAACTGCACCCACTGCCCCATGGGGCAATAGGGATGACAATGCCAGGGTTGCACCTGTCTGGGTCCAGAGTATGATGGGCGGCAGTGCGGTCCAGCAGGTGCTCATGGAGGCACGTTCAGGCACTGGCAGCACACCATGCATGTGGTGGGTGAGTACTGCAATGGCTATGGCACTGGATACTTACAGACCACGGTGCCAGGCTCCTGCAGTGGGATGCATGGCAAGGTGGCCCTGTTACAATGTAACATACTGTCCTGCCGGTGCACAATGATGATGACATGCCCGAGTGCACCATGTCATGGGTGGGTGTCTGTGTGAGGGGGGTTGCGTGTGTATTTCAGTGGTGCAAATGTGCATGGTTATTTTCACAGTGGTATGCACACACGACTCCCGGTATAGTGGCATCTGCAGGGATATAAACACCAGTACTGTATGGCATGCATGGTGTGATGGTGCTACCCTGTCCCCTCCAGCCCTGTACATTCCACAAGATGTGCCGATGCCCGGCTGCTGAACCTGCATGCTGGTGAGCATGTATGCGGCCCAATGCATCCATGACATCTGCCATGGGCTTCAAAAGTACCAGGGCCCTCGCTAGTGGCACCATGTGCATGCCCCTGATGTGTGACATGTGCTGTTGTGGCTCCACCATCAAAGACCATAGGTGCTTCATGTGGTACAGGTGATTGCTCCTCACTGGCCATATTCACTTGGGTCCCTGGCTCCAGAAATGCACCTGGTGGGGTAGAAAGGGCATGTTAGGTCATCGCACACAGTTGACCACTCTCCCACCCCAGGGTGTGCATACATACCTTTTTCATCCACTGACGGGTGACCTGTCACCACTGCTGCCACTGTCAGTGTTGTGGGGGTCTGTTTCTTGGTATACACTGGGCCACAGTGCTCAGGACCTGTGTCACCTGTGGGTACATTGCAAGGTGGTTACTGGGGCTGTGGTACAGCTGGGTTGTCACAGCCACATGCATGCATGTTGTCATTACCTGCCATCATGTCCAGCCCTTCTGCCACTCCATAGATGGTGACCTCTGTCAGGGTCTTAGCTCTGAGTCAGTCCAGGTGGGTCAGCTGGCTGTCCATATATGGTGAGCCACTGCCTGTGCCACTGCATGCCCTCCCACTGGTAGTGAGCTTCCACTTCACCAACACCGTCACGTCCCACCACTTATGCTTTATCGTTGCCAAGGTCCATGCCTATGACCTGGCATCATTTACAGCAGCCTGTATATCTAGCCATAGCCTGGACATGACCTCCTCATGTGTGTTCAGGGACTCTGCACTGTACAGTCTGCTGTAGTGCTGGTGTATGTTGGTTACCATGGCGGCGATTTGGCCGCCACTGAAGTTGGTGGCACGGGTCCATCTCCCATGCTGTGCTCAGCAGCATCCACGTTCATGGATAGCACTGCCCCTTCCTCCATTGTCCCCCCTCCAAATCCTCTGCTCCCACCTCCATGTCCACTGCATGTTCCGTTATAGCATACTGCAGTGTGCTCTGCACAGGATTCACAGCTGTGTGGCTGCGCGGGGGGTGTCCCATTGCCTTACAAGGCAGGATCAAGGGGCATTCCTGGGTGCTGCGGGCCAGCCCTCTCTGCCTGCATGGTGCACTCCGTGGCTCATCTGATCCCACCCACTGCACACAACATCCTTCGTGAATGCCGCATTGCTGCCGTCCGCTGCATGGTGCACAGCTGTGCGTGTCCTCTGTGTCTATTTTTGGCATATTTTCTGTGCTTTCATACATAGGACCCAATATTTGTTTTAGTAGTATTTTCTTTGTTACATGATGCCAAAAAAACTGCCAAGGTATTGCCACTGATCTTTAGTGTAGTGACTAATTTCTTGTTATTGAATTCAGTAAAGGTTGATGTGTATATTTAATTTTCAGGTACATGGATGGAATTTCATCTCTGCTCTGAATGAGGCAGTTCAAGAGTTTAAACTCATCCCGTACATTTTTTTGTTAGATTTTTTTAAAATTTGATATTACCATCCAAGATTTATCTGAATACAAGGATAAGAAAGAGTAAGACTTGTTGTAGATTGTTCTTAATTGATTGTAAGGATAACCTAAGCATGCAACACATTGAAAGGAGCACATGAAAATATGAAATCTCAAAGACAAGAATTAGTGGATTCTTGGAACACTCCAGACACAAAGCCACAAGACTAGCCTTGGAAAATACTAACAAGCACAGGCTGAGGACTGGAGGCAGATATCTGCCCTTCTCATTCATGAAGCATTGGGAACAAAGAGTATTTTACTTGAGCAGTACAGACAGAGAGAGTACATTGACATCCAAGGGCACAGTGGATGCAGTGAGAGAAGACAAAAGCCCCCGTTACTTCAACTCACTTACCTGGCAGCAGGCATGACCCCTTGCCCAGATTCAACAGCCTCCCTAGCCCATCTGTTCCTATTAATTCAAGGGGTGGAGCTTCACAATGACGTTTCACCTGAAAAAATCTTCATCATTGTCACCATTGGGGAAGGGGAAGGGACAGCGCCCTCAATGTCAGATCCAGGACCAGCTTACCACAGTGTGTTCAGAATGGGTAAACTCCACCTCTAAGATATCATTAACACAGCCCCCTTATTCTGACATCATATGGTTGTCCACCTCATTCACTGCTCCTGCTCCAGCCATGCACATAAAGATATGACCACAAGATGGCACTAGTTCCACCTCCCTCTGCCATTAAAAATTAGTGTGCTTGGTGTAAATGGAGCTTTCCAGGCAGGGAAGAAAATCAGCACAGTACAGTACATGGGCTTTGACAGAAGCAGCAGAGAATAAATTATACACAACTACCATTTATTTTGTATAGCACTATGTGTTTCACATTCAGTTGTACCCCTCGTTCCACAAAGTTTTAGGGACATTCCACATAATGTTAGAGCCATTTCTGGACAAACAAATGTAACACCAAGTTTGGCTGCATATGTGCCTGGGGCATAACAGACCATTGCCCTTTACCAGAATTCAGTGTATTCACTCTTACAGTATCTGGGATTGAATTGCATGTCTTATTTGAACTATTTACTATAACTGCATATGTCTGAAACAAAAGTCAATCAATATCATATATATAAAAAGTTTTGCTAAGTCTTATTGGTTAACAGCTCACCTTCTGATCTACTACTCTACACAATACTTTATATCTAGAACAGTAAATGCTGCCTGACTGGAGGATATCTAAGAATGCAAAAGATTATCAAAAAGTCAGTATAATGCAATGGATACATGCACACATAGGTGTGTACTTCATTTGAAGGGAGAGTGTGCCACAAATGAAAATAATAAGGGCCAGAAGTGCATGTTTTAGCAATCAAATAATCAAAGTCATGAACAGGGGCAAGTATAGTATGTGCTTTGTAGCCTACAATATATTGAAAAAGATGACATGGTCAATCAGCAGGTATAACACAGTTATGAACTGCATCGCACTTGATTATGATATCAGTTTTTTTAAAATCTTTATATTATTTGCATGTCTAGAATAAACTTCTTCTGAGAGACAGGAATAAAGACGTATACATCACATACAGTAGTTCTATTCTGGGAGATGGTGCTATCCTTATAAAACAAATGATATGCCATATTATCAATTTTGCAAAGAACATAATTTAAAATTACTGAATTATTGTTTTAATCTAGGACCCCCACAACCCAATAATATAGTTAGACTACAAAATGTCAGGGACAGCCTTGTACAGTACCCATGAAGTTAAATTAAAAATATAAATAATTTTATACAGTTTTCTGAGAGAGGCGTTTTATTTTTGTGGATAATGGCTGGGGGAAGAAAATGCTATCATATAGAAGAGACAGATTACTTTTAAAGCAATAGATATTAGGACAATTCCTCATGTGGTCCTTCAGGAGCCACGGTTTCTATGTCATGGATCCAACATGCATTCCTTTGTATGAGGCAGTATATAATGCCACCACCACTTGGACCAAGCTATAAACTTGCTAATACAGTAAATTTCAGAGATGCAGGAATTACAAGGTTGACATCCAAATAATGTTCCAGCTTGGCACAGAGTATGACAAGTTCCCTAAACTAATGGTGGTTTTGTGCTCTTCCAGTTTGCATGGTCTTGTCAGCAGTCATATTATTCTAGGATGTTTTAAATATTTGCTCAGGTATTAGTGCAATTCTTGTAGTGTTCACATCTGATACTCCCACTGCTCTGTAGGTTACCAGCCTGGTTTGATTTTTTTTTTTATTAGTCAGCCTGGTTTGATTTTGACATGTTGTAAAGCTCGGCACAAACTCATACTGTTGAAAAGTGGGGAATTCTGCTACAGAACTATAATTTTGGACAAATGCTTGTTATTTCTAAGTCTGCTTGGTGTAGCCAGCCTACATAATTCTCTACAACACAAACAAAACCTACATGACACAACATGCAAGCAGCATTTAACATTGTCAAATGCTTACTAAACACTGGTTTAAATTAAGTTAGTGCTCTACCTATACAAGCTTTTTAGTTATCCTAGCTGGTGTTTCTGCTTTACATGCTACTGATAAGAACCATCTTGGAACTATATGATGTAAGTTATGTTCCTTTTCTGCTCATTTATTATTGGCAAAAAGTACAAGTTCTATTACAGAACACTGTAGTTATTATGGATATAAATTATATCATCCAATTCTGAAATGATACTTACCACCAAACTGTAAAGCAA
This sequence comes from Neoceratodus forsteri, assembly GCA_016271365.2. Taxonomy (NCBI): domain Eukaryota; kingdom Metazoa; phylum Chordata; order Ceratodontiformes; family Ceratodontidae; genus Neoceratodus; species Neoceratodus forsteri. The sequence continues at coordinate 883,474,675 of CM057459.1, forward strand.
AAATACCCACTGAGGTTACAAAAAGGCCTGTGTAGATGGAACAATAACAGAATTTGAACCCGTGCTTAGAAAACAACTTGTATTAGGAAAAATGGCTTACAGGTGCAGCACAGTTCTTCTTTAAAGCCATGTCAAGAATCAAAATCAAAAACATGTAAGTGAAATAGCTTGTGTCTGTAATACATCACTTGCACTGACCTACCACCAGTTCATCCCTCATGAGAGCCAAAGCATTCTGTGCCCTGCTACTCCCAACTAGCCACTCTAACATTGACCAGATCACACTCATTCACCACCAAGGCCCTTGCCCTGATCATACTGTAGAGAGTCAAATTATGGCCACACAAACTATTAAAAAACAAAACTAACTTGATATAAACATCCCTTAATACTAAACATATGGGATCCATGATTTAATAGAAACATTTCTTAATAGTAAACATATGGGACCCACGGTTTATGGGCTTATTATTCCTTTAAATAAGCAAGTGCTACACAAGCTGGTCACTTACTCTACATTTTGATGGATTGTGCTATGCATTTAAAGCTGATAGGTTGAGAGGTATAGCTTCAGAGGCTCTGTTTTGTGTCTTCACATGCTTCTTCTATTTCACAGGCACAGTTCCAATTTTTTTCCCTATCAAGATTGCCATAATTACTTTGGGGGGACTGTCCCCAGGCAAGCCAACAGTCAGTATGCCTCACTTGAGGGGAATCACCCACATTGTTCCCAGAAGCTCCTGGAGGTCCTTCTATATACTGTTAATATAGGGAAATTCAAAATAACTACAGGATCCCAGCTCCAGGAATAAATGTGGTCTTGTCAATCTGTGTGACTGTCTGGCATGACTTCCAATACCAGAACACCCTGAGGAATCCTATCTGCTTCCTTTTATCCTCTAAGCTCCTCCCACTTATTCTCCACTTGAGACTTGGCACCAAAAATGAACAGTTACACTGCAGATACTGTACCTCAAGGTGAAAAGTCACCCCTTTACTGGTAGGAAACATAGAAACATAGAAAGGTGATGGTAGAAGGAGACCAAAGGTCCATCAAATCTGACCATGAGTTCCCAAGATGCTAGGAGATCCCAGGACCTAGCCCATATTTTTACCCGTGGATTCAATTTGAACATACTCTTTATCCCAACCCCATTTGAAGGCTGATAAAGTCTTAGCTCCCACTACATCCACAGATAGCCAGTTCCATGGCTCCACTATCCTTTGTGAGAAACAATGTTTCCTAAGGTCACTTCTGAATTTCCCACCCCTCAGCTTCCATCTATGCCCCCTTGTATTTGAGCTGGATGCCCAAGTGAATAGTTCAGAATAGGGCACTGCATTAATTTCCCTGATGTACTTGAAGGTTTATATCATATCCCTCCTTTCTCTCCTTGTCTTCATTGAATACATGTTCAACACCTCAAGACACCCTTCATACAGTAGTCTCTGGAGCCCCTGTATTATTTTGGTCACCCTTCTCTGTATGGCTTCAAGTCTGTCCTTGTCCCAATTTTATTTTATCTGGATACCTACTCCAATAGACAGGACTGGTCCTAGGACCGAGCCCTGAAGGATCCCACTCATAACCTCTGCCTCCTCTGACTTTTCTCCATTGACGACTACTCCCTGCTTCCTGCCCCCCAGCCAGTTACCCACTCATTTAACAATGCTATTTGCTATGCCCAAATCCTGCAGCTTCTTCAGCAGGTGGTTATAAGGCCCAGAATCAAAGGCCTTGCTGATGTCAAATTAGAGGAAGTCCACTGGATGGCCCCTATCCATTTCCCTTGTTACCCAACCAAAAAACATTATCAGTTTCATTTGGCATGACCTGCCCATGATAAAACCATGTTGTTTGTCATCCTGAAGGCCGTTCTTACTCAAGTATTCCACTAGGTCTTGTTTAATCAGGACCTCCATTTGTTTTCCTAACATTGATGTGAGGCTAACTGGTCTGTAGTTACTGACTTCCTCTCTGCTTCCACCCTTAGGCAGAGTCTCCATGTCAGTCCTCTTCCAGTCCCTTGACACAATTCCCGTCTGAAGCGAACGGTTAAACAGATGTGCCAAGGGGTCCGCTAACTCACCTGTCAAATCTTTTAGTATCCTTGGATGTATTCCATCTGGTCCAAGAGATTTGTCTTGTTTTATATGCTCGAACACCTCCCTAATACTGCCTGAGCTAATAATCGGCATTTCCATTTGTAGGATACCACTGTCATGTGCTGTAATGCCACTGTCAAGCATTGAGCCACTGTGTTCCTTGGTGAACACTGAACAGAAGTACAGTGTATTTGATCAGAATGGTGGCCTTTGTCTGTCTTCTTCCATTATCCTGTACCAATTTTTAAGTCTAACTACCCTCTCCTTTCTTTCTCTTCTCTTGTAAATACCTGAAGAATTGCTTGTTCCCTCTTTGACTCATTTTGCTATCTGAAGCTCCGCCGCCACCTATGCTTACTTCACTGTCTATTTAGCCTCCTTATTCTTCTTTTTATAGTCTTCCCATAGGTTATTTTCCTGCTTTCTTTTAAAGGTGAGGAAGGCCTCTCTCTTGGTCCTCAAGGCTGTATCAATTTGGTATCATGTTGCAACAGTGACGGGAGCTCAGCAAAGACCATAACAGCGACATTTTCAGCAGTTCGCTGTGATGGTCTGCTGGGTTCTTGACACTGTTGCCTCCTGGATGTTCACCCCCTTCCTGAACCAACTCCAACTTGGAGTTGGTTAATTTAAAAGCAGGGTGTGTGGGAGGCAGAGCCCCCCACATGGGGGGTGTGGGGTGCAAAGTCCCCCACAAAAAACATTTGTTCCCCCAGCGATAGTACAATACCAGTTGGTGGTGTTGTGCTGTAGCTGTGCTGACGGTCGACAAATTCTGTGTCGCCGCAGCATGGTGGAACCTTTTAACTTCACTAGTGAACCATATAGGGTGCTTGTGTCTGTTCCTTTTTGTCACAGTCTTTATACATATCTTTGTGGCCTCTAAGATGGTTGTTTAATTGATCCTCAAATTTCTTCTATTTCTAACTGCTTGCATATCTTAGTTACTTTATCTCTGGATCCCTTTTTTTATTGAAATTGGCCCTTCTGAAATTTAGGACTTCTGCCTTGGACTGAGATTTGACCTCCCTCAGATAATTCAAACCAAACAGAGTTGTGGTCACTTTTTCCAGCTGCTCCCCAACCCTGAATGCCCCAACTGTTTCCAAGTTGGTAAGAACCACATCCAAGATAGTGTCCTGCCTAGTCAGATCAATGACCAACTGTGTGAGAAAGCAATCCTGTGAGGCTTTCACCACAGTTTGATTCCTAGGTGATCTAACTATTGGGATGCCCCCATCTACATCAGGCATGTTTAGGGCCCCTACCACCACTTATTCCTCTTTCAGTGATACTCCTCTAATTTCTTCCAAAAGCTCTTTGTTCTTGTCCTCCACTTAATTCAGAGGACTATATACCAACCCGATGTGGATCCTCTTCCCTGAGGTTGAACTAATCTGTACCCACAGGGATTCCACTCCTTCTTTAATGCAGACATCACATGCTGTAGCCTCTATTCCCTCTTTAACATAAAGAGCTACCAATCCCATTCTAACCCTCCTAAAGAGTGCATAACACAGAGCCAAGAGATCCCAATAATTGTTTTGTGATGCTAGGTTTCTATGACCACCACCAGGTCCATACAGGACGTTGCTAGCCATGCCTGAAGGTCACTTCTGGCATTAAGGCACACCCCGGTCAAAGAACTTGGAGCTGAAGTGTTTCTTCTACCTGCTAGACTGTTACTGTGTTTCCTGCTTTCGTACATGTATGCATATTGCTTAGTTCATGTATGATATGTTTGTACTATGTCATACACACAGGCATGTTGTTCAGATGCTGAAATGTGCAAGATCTGTATTTTTGTAATAAAACACAAGGAAAAAACATAGCTAATTGTCAGATTGGAGAGCTATGAACCTGGACACCTATCTCTGAATCCCACCAGTAGAATTCAGTAGGAGTCAGTGTGGCTCAATTGCTAGCACATCTGCCTTTGAGCCAGAATATTGTGGGTTCTAGTCCCACACAAGGATTGGGCTCATACCTAAAATGCTGGTACCCAAGTGCAGTATTAGGTGGGTGCTGTACTGTTAGGGTGTTCTTTCCTTTCGGATGAGATGTTAAAACTGGGGTCCCTTCTACCCATCCTGTTGTATCCTGGTGGATGTCCAGGAGGATGTAAAGTAACCCAAGGCACTCTTTGCAAAGAGTAGGGGACATTCCTGGTGTCCTGGCAAATATTCCCCTTCCCAAAAAACTGGTTCATGCAACTGTCCAAGGCTGTGTATGGGTTTTGATGTGCAATATGGCTGCCCCTACACATTCAGTCACTTCACTACAAGACTAGAATTGCTTGTAAAGTGCTTTGGGATAAACTGCGTATGAAAAGTGCTATATAAGTACTGATTTTTCTTATTCAGTGTGACCATGAGCAAGTCATTAATCCTCCCTGTTCCTACACTTTTATTTCTCTTTTTTCCTCTCTACTGTATATGATCTTCCTAAGCATTCCAAAGTCTCCTCAACCATACTTAATCTCTATGCTTCTCTGTACTGTATCAAACCTTCCCAAGCTTTCCTCAATATCCCTCATCCTTACTTAATCTCTGTGCATATATAATGCTTCTGCCAAATATCCATGTACTCTAAGGCACTTTTTTTTCAAATTAATTAAATTTTATTGAGATCAGGGTAAATGCACACATCTACAGATATTGCCATACAAAGAAGATAAAACCAAATACCAAAACCAAAGATTTTACAAACAGTAACACTTATAAAAAAAATACCACTTCCTCCCCCTACCCCTATCCACTCTCCTACTCCCCACCTCAACCCAGCCCTCTACCCCTTACCCAGAGGAGAACTATAAACTTCTCTGGTGTATGGATGAAAGAGAGGAAAGTGATATAAGAAAGGGAATGTACACCCAAGAGGTATATTGGTCTAAAAAGGCAAAGCTTTATAACAGGTTCCCCAATTCATCTGACAGGGTGCATGTAGTTAATCTATATGACCATCGCCCGTTAAATATGGGTCTCAAACACCAATTATAATAATGCTATGGCTCCATATATGATAACATATAACAGAATTAATTTAAAGATGAGTCCAACAGCTAATCAGAGAGTTTACAAAACATGCAATGGCTCCCATGTTTTTCTGTACCCATCAAGGCGATCTGTTAGACTAGCAATAATCCGCTCCACTTGCAATGCAAACAATATTTCTATACCATTCTATAATTGAGGAACTGTTTGGTCACACCAATGCTGGAGAATTGTTTTTGGAACAGGCTGATATCAGAGCCATATGGGGTCTCCGATTCCCAATCAATTCCCCCTCAAAGGCCCCCAACAAACATATATCAGGCAGAAATGCCAAGCTTAGACCCAGCAATGGATCCAGACTTTGCTGTATAGCCTCCCAAATGAGCTTTACCTTCACACAGGTCCAAAGTATATGTAATAATGTTTCAGAGTCTTTGTTGCATCTGGAACTAACATTGGATGCAAGCTTGCCCATTTTATGCAGTTTATCCGGAGTATAATAAAGATTATAAAGAAGTTGAAATTGCATAAAATGGTATCTATCCCACTTTACATATTTATAAGTATTCATTCAGATAGTAAACCAATTATGTAGGCCATTTTGGGAGGGAAGGGCTTGATCCCAGTAAAATAATGGTTTGATCTCTCTAGAAGAGAGAACTGCATGCAATTTGTTATAATAAAAAGATATGGAATGGGATGTGGGTGCTGTTAAGGCCAGATTAAAATTCTGTGTTCTGTGTAACTTGTGCCACAAACCGGTTCCAAAGTGATGGACCAGCATGTGAATCAGCAGCAGTTGTTTAAAACATGATGAGGAAGGCCATTTAAACCTTGTGCCTCCAAAAACGTAAGCAATTTGCCATTTTGCAAAAGGTGGTCCACAATGGTCACTTCTTTATGAGGCCAAAAGAGTTTAGTTAATAACTGACCTGCAATTCTGAAATTTGGATTGCCCAACAGTGGCTGAGTGACATCTCTTTGAGGGTCTACCTTATGGAGAGAACACAATTGCCTGTGGTCCTGTATTGATATATCTGTAGGAGTACCTAGCAGAGGGTGGGGGAGTCTCTTATGAGAAATGTACAATAAAGCTTGAATGCCCAGCCCCAGTTGTGAGCATTGATATAGTTCTATTTCCAGCCAATGCAGGATATACTGTAGAATAGGGATTGGTCTTCTGATTCCAGCCTGTACCACTGGAAAAATCTGGAGCAATGTATAGCAAGATAATATAAAAAGAAATTTGGAACCTTCAAGCCAGGTCTATTTTTGGATGCATCAGTTTATTCAGTGCTCTTCAAGGTGGTTTGCCCTTCCATAAGAATTTAGAGATGATACCTTGTACCTGGGTGAAGCAGGACTGTGGCAAAGTTGGAGTGAGCATTAAAAGGGGTTCAATATGTGGCAAATAGCTTGGTGCTTGTGTATGCTTATGAGCTGACTGGTATATACTTGGGGTAGGATATTCAAAAGGGTTGCGCCATGCCAATAGGGTTGCATGCGAAAGTCTGAATTTGCGCCATTCTGCGATATTCAGCAGGAGGCAGTTGCGCCACTGAAGACAGGCTGAGCAACAGCGCAATGCAAATGAAGGCATGCACAACCGAAGGGTGTGGATCCATGCATAAAGAGCGCAATGCGATATTCAAAGGTTTGCGCAATGCGCAATAGCGGAACAACCGGAAGGTGAACCACAGCGGAAATGAGCCAAAATAAAAAGGCTCAAGTAAGAGATGCAAGAACTCTACAGGGATGCCAAGTGAGACAGACAGAGAGAGACAGACAGTGACAGTTCAGAACAGGGCAGGCAAGGGAAGTTGTGTGGGCCATAGGCTGCAGAGGCCAGCGGGGGTACCCGGTGCAGTGGAGGTAGCAGTCAGGACAGCTGGGGTAACAGAGCAACATCAGCCGGGGGGTCACAAGCCAGGGAGATGGACAGTGCCAGCTTCCACATGGAAGCTGTAATGAGGGGGTTGAGAATGCATGCTGCAGGGGGACGTGTCCATGGAAGGGCCCATCGGTGGTACGCCCCCAACAGGCAGTACCGTGCCCGCATCAGCTTTGAGCTGTACACAGATGTAGAGATCGTGGGCCGGTACCACCTGAACATGGCAATACTGAGGTGGCTGTGTGAGCTGTGCAGTGATGTGATGCAGGCACCCTCACGATGGAGTCACGCTCTGTCAGTGGAGACCAAGGTGACAGCCTGCATGTGCCTGCTCGCCACGGACACCTTCCAGAGGCTGACAGGGGACACCACAGGCATCACATGTTGGCCACATCACGCATCCTCACCCAATTCTTCAGCGCACTGCTGCCACATGCTGCGGAGCACATCCATTTCCCCAGCACCGCGACAGAGCATACAGCAAACATGCAGGAGTTCCACAGGGTAGCACATATGCCTGGAGTGCTAGGGGCCATAGACTGCAACCATGTGGTCATTCGCACGCCACCTGGCCCTGATGGGGCTGCATATAGGAACAGGAAGGGCTATTCCAGTGTCAACTGCCAGGTGGTGTGTGATGCCACTGGGCGCATAATCAATGTCTGTGCCTCACACCCTGGCTGGAGCACATGATGCCTTCATATGGTATCAGTCAGCACTGTGCCATCGATTCGAGAGTGGGGACATCCCCACAGGCCATCTAGTGGGTGAGTACGCATGTAGGAATTGCAAACGTGGGGAAAGGGTGGGAATGCCACAGGTGCTATGGTAGTGGCACACAGGGATATTGGCAATATGGACCTGAACATGATACTCATCTCCATCATCTCCACACAGGTGACAGCGGATACCCACTCCGTCCCTGGCTGCTAGCACCATACCGGTGCCCCATGATCCCATCGCAGCAATGCTATAATGAGGCGCATGCCGCCACACGCAACATCATTGAGCGGGTGTTTGGGATGCTCAAGGCATGCTTCCGATGCCTAGACACCTCCGGCGGTGCCCTACAGTACAGCCCCTCAAAGGCCTGTGGGATATTCCTGGCCTGTTGTATCCTGCACAACATGGCCAAAGACTGTGGGATAGCCATTCAGGTCAAGGAGGGGGACAGCGATGGGGACGCCAGCGGTGCCGGTGATGATGGTGATGAGCAGCCCCCCCTTGGACGGCGGGACCCACGACTGATCCGGCAGGCCCAGCTGCACCGGGCTACCATCATGGAGGAGCATTATGCATGACACAGGTAAGTCAAGGGGCCATGTGCAACCAACACTGTCCTGGCGCAACCCACAGGCACACAGAGTAACACACCAGGGGTGCATGACGGCAAGGGGAGTGGAAGGGACCAGGCACATTAACACACCATCAGGGAGGGGTGAACAGTCATATGGACACACACACACACACACACCAGGCACAAAGCATACATGGGCAGGTGCACAGCAGAGCAGGAACAGACATGGCAAACACACAGATCCACAGACCACACCCACCACCTGTACTGTCCAAGTACGTGTGTCAGATGCTGGGCACCCTTGCACCTTGGTGTACAGTACAATGCAGGCATCATCATGCACATGCACCTGTGGACAGCAGTCGGGATGGTGTGCAGGTGGTCCGTGTGTCGGCGTGATGGGCAGGACACCTACCAGTGCACTGCCCACCATGACCGACATTGCACACAGGGAAGCACCAGACAGGGCCCACACTGGGAGACAGGTCAGTCATGTTGCACTGTTCCACGGCCACCACGGATGCGTGGGTGGCCCCGCTGTGACCCAACAGCACTGGCAGGCTGAGCAGGGGCCACATGGGGTGGCACCGATGGACCACCAGGGGTCCCACTGCGCGATCGCGACCTTGTCCACACTGGGGTCTGTAGTATGCCAAACATACCTGCACCAGGGGGTGCTCGGGATGCCCACAGCAGAACCCGGCATCGACAGGCTGGGTGTCGCACGACGCCGGGAATGGGGAGTGGAGAGCGTACTGTGTGGGGTGCGCGGTACAGGGGCACCTGCTTGTGTGCCCAATGCAGCCACGACAGCGACCAATGCCTGGGTCTGCCTGTCAATGGCGGCGGTCACATCCATCCGCATATGGACCATCTCTGCAAGGATCAGAGCACAGTCCCTGCTGTGCCACTCCACAGCCACGCACAGTGCCTCCACAGACGTTGCAACCCACCTTTGCTGCTGTACTGATTCCCACAGCAGGCGGGTGTGCTCTTCAAATGGGTACTGTGCCACAACGGCATCCTGTCCCCCAGGGTACGGAAGGTCCCTGATGCTCAACACCCATGAGGGTGGGTGCTGTTCACCAGGACCAGGAATGGACATATCAAAGGGCGGTGGGCATCTGCTACCGCTGGACACTGTACCCCCAGACCTGGTGGATGACTGCTGCTGCTGCCCCTCCAACCGCTATGCCCCAGGGACCACTCTTTCCACTGCTGTGGCTGCAACAGTGCCAGACACCTGCACAGCCACCGGTGCTGCCCCACCGGTGCTGACAGGCACAGCCTGGGACTGTGCCGACATGCTGGCACACACGTTGGAACCAGCTAGGCCCAGGGGCACGTGCTGGCCTGCTGTGTGTCCATCATGGGACACACACATGTCACTGCCCATTGCAGTCCTTGCATCATCAATGGTGCAGGTACATGCTACGGCCACAGTCACAGAGTGCTGGCATGCTTGCATGCCAGACTGCTGAGACACAGGCTGTGCACCCCCCACACCTGACTCACCGACAACAGAGTTGGCAGCCAGGCGTGCATGCTGGTGCAGTGCATGCTGGCTGGCGACAGAGGTGGATGGACCCTCCTCCAACTCCAGCAGGTCTTCCTCACTGCCTGGACCCACCACCACCATCCCCTGAAGATGAACAGGATCTGTAACAGAAAGTGAGGACATGTGAGTGCATGTGAACAACCTTCCCCCCCCAACACCACCACCATGTCATACCGTGCAGTGATGGGCTTCCACCTGTCTGGAATCCACCTCCTGGTACGCCCTCAATAGCACTCCACTGCATTGATGCAGCCAGTCGGTCCTCAGCCGGGGTCAGCTCCACCACCACTGGCTGGCCCCCGCCTGTGCCAGCACGTGCCGCCCTGAGGGCTGCCACCTTCTCCTTCACCCCCCTGCGGTCTGTCCCCATCTTCTTTTTGCATTCCTGCACGGAGCACTGGTGGCTTCCGTGCAGGTTCACTGCCCGAGCTACCCCCTCCCATGCAGCCACACGGGCCTGAGGGGTGCCCCACCATCCACTCAGTAGTGGCTCCTCCTCCAGGTAGGCCTGGAAGAGGGCCTCTGTCTCCGCCGTGGTGAAGTTGGGCCTCCTCCTCCGCCCACCATCCTCACCCTCACCTTGGCTCTGCTCGGTCATGTCGATCTGTATGGGTGGAAGTGGACACCTGTCACTGTGCAGTCTACAGCGTTATCCCATGACCATTGTCCAGAACATCACACAGCATGCAACCCACCTCTCACCTGCAGTAACCGAATCTGGCCAGCGCAGCCCAATGTCTCATTTTATAGCGCAATGCATGCAAATTAGAGGAGCAACTGTAATGAGATGCAAATCACGCCACTGCGCCTTTGAATGGCTGATCAGATGATTTGCATGTGTCGGCTGAATATCGCGCCATTGCGCTTTGCAATACGGTTGAGCCGGCTGAGCCAATGGCGCATTTCTGTGACTGTGTAGTACACCGCATTGCACATGCCCAGGTAGCTTACGCAGGCGTCTGCCGCGCTGATGATGTGCTGTGCACGATCAGCAATTCAGGACATGGCCACCATTGTGCCAGTGGCGCTACAGCACTGGGAACCAAATGGCGCTGTGGCACAACTGCACAATAGTCCACTGTGGCACTGGCACGCAGGTGACCGTTCGCGCAGGACGTAGATGTCTGATGGCGCTGTGCGTGGCCTTGCGCCACTGACCCCTGACCTTGTGCCCGACCTTTGCTCTCTGGCGCTGTACATCTGGCATGTGTATGGTTCATGTGCGCTGTTCGGTGACAGCGCTGATAGGGAATGGTGGCGAAAGATTCGCGCAGCACTCGCATGGGGCTGCTGCCATGGAGCTCATATTGTCTCATTATAGCATTAGCGATGGCATGCAGGAGAGCCCTCAGTGGGATGCCCTTGAGCTGGCTAACCTTGGCCACTGTGGAGCCACACTATGGCCCACTGTTTGGTGAGGTGCCACTGAGAGGGCCAGGACCCAGGTCTGGAAGAGGTGGCCACTGACCTGGAGGAGCCACTGGCCGCAGGAGAATGGCCGAACAGTGCAGGTACTGGTATGGGGACCTGAGACGGAGGGAGCCGGAGCTACTGGCACGTCTGCGGTCGCGTGCCAGGAGGAACTTGGTGCCTCGTCCAGGTGGGTGATACGTCTACACACTTGTATGGTCCATATGGGTAACACTGTCTCATGTGTCCAGCACATAGGGAGGGATGGTCTAGGGTTGGCTGTGGCGGTGTTTACAGGGTATGGGATGGGTGGGTCTGGCTGGGTGAGTGGGCACACACATTGGGGCGGGGGGAATATGCTTTGGGTTTGTACTGATGTGTTTCTCTCCTTTTGTCTCCCACAGGCGTGGCCGAGCGGAGGAGGAATTTGGATCAGCAGCGGAGGGTGGTGGCTGCAGGACCAGATCATGGCGGTGAACAACCACAACGCCAGCAGCATCCCGATGAGGGTGAGTGCCATGACACCATGATTGCTATTGCATGCTGTGTGACAGGGTGGGAGGCAGGGCATGGCCACCATCCATGGACACCACTGCCATGCACGTGACATGTGACAGTCAGCACTGTCCAGTGCCACTGCATGCCTGGGAGTGTGTCAATGGTGGTCCATGCGTGCACTGGGCACATGGCTGTGCCACTGCCTGCTCACCGCATAGCCATGTTACTGTATGGCTTTGGTTGTGCTGTGCTGGACATGGGCGGTGGGTGTATGCAGTGGTACACATGGCTGTTGCTGCCTGGTTGGGCATGTCTTGTGGACACGGTCACTGTGGGTGGGCGCACACCATCACAGGAGCGTGGCACATGGCTGTCTGCCATGCATACTGGGTGGGCTGCAGGGGGATGGACAGTCACACCCATTGACTCTGATCCCTTGTCCTAGGTGTGGGATACTCCTGCAGATGCAGTGGTCCATCAGGACCTTGTGCGGGTGGTGCCTGGAGTCCCTTGCACATCCTGCAGGATCTGCAGCAGCATGGCGTGAGGAGGAGGAGGGGGACCCAGACAACAGCCCCAGGCAGCAGAGGACCAGGCTGGCCACCAGTGAAGAGAGACAACCTCCCCTTGACCAACCCCTCACACCCGCCTTCCTCTCCCATATGTTCACCCCTGCCCCTTACCCACCCCCACCTTGTTCCTGTCCCTCCACCCCATGTTTGTACATAATTGTAAATAGTTGTTGTTGTTATATTTTGGAATACAGTTATTTTGATATGAATACTGTGGTGGTCTCTGATTTGCAGCTGGCTATAGGTGCTCAGTTGCAGTGGTGTGCATGGCATCTGGGGTGGTTCAGTCATGGGTATGTGTGTGTGTGTGTGCGTGGGGAAGTGTCTCTGGTGTGGGAGTGGCCATCAGTCAGTATTTGTTGTGTGTGTGTTGCTCTCTGTGCATTGCATTACTGTGTGCAGTGGTCCATGGTGCCTGCTCTGTGTCCATTGTGCCCCTGTCAACCCATCCTTGGCCTGTGCAGCTGACACCCTTGCATGTCTGTGGCCTGCGAGGTCTGCTGCCTTGTCAGTGGTGGCTGTCCCTGCAGGTCATCCACTGTGACCATCCACATGCTGGGTTGCCTCCTGTCAATGGTGTGGTGCATGTTTGCCTCGGTGACACTGTGGCCTCCACAGTTGCTGTCCCACCTCCATGCTGCAGCTTGTGTGTATTGCAGGGCTGTGCACCACTGTCTGTGACTTGTGATCCAGGCATCTGCTGGTGGCGTTCAGGGCCACAGTTCATGCACAGGTGGGTGTCACCCTGTGCCATGGAGGACTGCAGGCTGTGTGTGCACAGTTTCATGGGCCCACACTGGGGGCTTGGCTGCCACACTACTGTGTCCCTGTGTTAGTGTCCCCATGGGTATGGGTATGTGTTTGCCCTGCACTGTGTTGCATCCAGTGTGCTGCATGCTTCCAACACACCACTGTGGGTGTCTGTGCTGGCTTCTGTGGCTCTGCGGTGGGTCTGGCTTGTATGGTTCTGTGGTACATGGTTGCAGTGTGGCAGTGGGGTGGTGGTGGTATGCATGGGGATTCCCGCAGTGGTGGTCACTGCTCATGGGGGTGTCTTGGGGTCACGGTGCAGGGTGTGCTGTGGTGCGGGGGGGCTGCTGTGCCATGGGGTGGTCCACCCTCCTTGTGTGGCAGTCTCAGCTTGCCGGTGGGTGTGCTGGGGCACCATGGCCCAGCTGTGCTTTGTTTGCTTGTCCCCATGGTCCGATGGCTGTTCCATCCCTCCCCCAGTTATGCTGTGCTTGGGGTGTGGGGGTACATTGTTGGTTCTGCAGTGTGTCCCTGTGCCCATCTGTGGCATGGGTGGTAGACCTCTGCCTACCTCCCTGGTTGTGCAGCTCCATTGCTCTGCTGCTGGGAGGCTCTCTGCTTGCACTATGGCACCTCTGGGCTACTCAGCTGGGCAGCCCTTGTTGCGCCATAGCGCATCGTCTCTGCTCAGCTTCCCCTTCCTGGTTGCGCTATAATGCAGGTTGTGCGATATTCAGATGCTAGCTTGTTGCGCAATTTGGCTTGCTCCATGTTTGAATATCGCGTCTATTGCGCATGTGCGCAAGTGACTTGCACTTGCTCCTGCTGTTGTGCACTTTTTGGGCGCAGTTTGAATATCCAGCCCTTGGTGTTTATAACTTGAGCTTTGGTGCTTCTCCGCATCCCACCCTGTGTAGGATAGTAGGTAGGTGTGGACTTAAGGCCCAGCGCAGAGGTTGAGAAAGGAGTGCCAGAGAAGAAGGAGGAGGCAGGGGAGGATGGAGGGTGCCACCGAAATGCTCAAACCAAAGCGGAAGGTGGCCTACTGCTTAAGTAGGGAATGGGGGAGGAGCTATTCCCCCCTTTGAACAACAGGCTAAAAGCCTTCAATTCAATGTGTGGCAATTAGCTTAGTACTTGTTTATACTTATGAGCTGACTGGTACGTGCTTGGTGTTTATAACATGAGCTTTGATGCTTCTCCGCATCCCACCCTGTGTAGGATACTAGGTAGGTGTAGACTTAAGGCCCAAAAAGAAATATCAAAGTGACTACCTCCTCCAGCTCTGGAGATTGTGATCCATAGCATGCAGGAGAGGAAAACTCCCCTTTGGTGGAACCTCTGAGGACCTATGGCTACTGACCTGCCCATCCTCTGGGCATGCTAAGATAAGAATAATCTTAAATGTGCTTAGGTTTAGGTATGGTTATGTCCAGGAGTACATCTGATGTAGCTGGTGGAAAAGTCCAGTTCATGGTCGAGATGAGCAAGCAGTCGATGTTGCAGATGAAGGTTTGAACAGATGGAATATCCAACTGGAATGATGACCGAATGCTGTGACAATGGTTAATCCATGTCTGAGAAAGATGATTGTTGTAGATCCATATCACGGCTTTTGAACATTAGATAGAGCTGCATAATGGGACTGTTTGTAGGGATGGCTTGAACTTGAAGCAGGTTCACCTTTATTGCATTATGAGCTTAATCCGATAGAAAGGCAATAGCCTTTGTAGGAATGGCAGGAGCTCACGTGGTCCACCATTGCAGCAGTACAGAATAATGCAAGACTTAAAGGACAAGAGGCGATGAGGCTGATTGAAATGAGATAAAAGTACCAGATAAGGCCTATCATGGGGCATGCGTAAATGGGATGGTTAGACCCCAAGTGGTTCACCATCGCCACAGTTAGGCGTAGACCTGTGATGATGATACCAGGCTCAGAGGTAGGCTAGCTAGGGAATGATATTCTCATGGAGTCCTATTGTATGAAGAAGTCATGTTTGAGTGACTGAAGTCTCAGGTGGTCAACACTGGGAAAGCGAGACCCCGATGAGGGTCTGCCATAGTGCAGAAATAAATCCATTTTAGTGGAGAGGATAACCTCTTGTTGAAGGGGAATACAACTGGTAGAATGGAGAGACCCCCAGGGGGTTCATGTTTGCCATAGAATGACAATGCTGAAGTGAGGGGGTGAAAGTCCACCAAAACTGGCTATATGCAGATCAAGGAAGGAGGGTCCAACAAGGGTGCGTTGAGGAGATATAGCAGAAGATACTAGCATGACTTGACTCACTGATTAAAACCTGGTCCAGGATAAGTCCAGCAATGTTGTACTATTTGTTAGTTGAAGGTAAGCAAGGGTCACAGAAGTTGAATTGGAAGATAAGGAATAAGGGGAAGGCTGTCGAAAGGCATGTAGAAGAGGAATGGTGGGACTCCATGTGGTCCTCCATTGCCATAGTGTATAACAATCTAGGTGGCAAGGGGTACCCTCAAGAGCCAGATTGTGTTGCAATCCAAGGTAAGGAAGGCGATACCTCCTTGTAGGTACTTTTGAAGTGAATAGGAAATACTTGAGGAGTGGCAAGGTCGTTTCACAGGGAATATATGTTTGGGATGGCGGGACCCCATGTGATCTGCCATCACGTAAGATTGAGTAGTGAATAATTGGGATGGCGAGACCTCACGTAGTCCACCATCGCCATGGTATATAACGATCTGGTGCTAAGGGGGTACCTTAGTGAGCGAGAGTCTATTGCAGGCCAAGATAAAAGGCGATACCCCTGCATGTGTACTTCTGAAGTGAAATAGAAAAAACTTTGCACTGTAGTAGGGCCCTTTCAAATGGCGTATATGTTTGGGCTGGTGGGACTCTGTGTATTCTTCCATCACTGTTCCGCTAGAATAATGAGTGATAGGAATGGCAGGACCCCATGTGGTCTGCCGTCACTGTATCTAAGTTATGTGATGCATTTCATTGAGTAGTGTGTGGTAGAGATGGTGGGACCCCATGCAGTCCACCATCACCGTATCACGTGAGTGGGAAGGCGAGACACCAAGTGGTTTGTCTTCACCATGGTTCACAACAGTGCAAGATAAGGATGGTGGGACCCCATGTGGTCTGCCATCACAATATCTGAGTAATGCAATTCCTTCCATCGAGAAGTGTGTGCTAGAGATGGCAGGACCCCACATGGTCGGCCATCACTATATCATAGACCAGTACAAGATTGGGAAGGCAAGACCCAACATGGTTCACCTTCACTGTGGTAAGGAATAGACCAAAATAAGGAAGGCAAGTCCCGACATGAGTCTGCCAGTAGTAAATAAGGGGCATAAAGCACAGAGAAGGTCCAGTCATAGGGTGTGCATGGTTAGGATGGTGGGAACCCACATGATCCACCATCATGGTACTATAGCAACTCTATAGAAAGGGATGACTGGACCTCTGTAGTCTGACAACACAGTACAAGCATATAGTTCCAAGGTCATAAGGCCGAAACCTGAGACGAGTTCTCCAGCTGATGGAAATAGATAGCAGCAATAAATAATACCCTTCATGGGGTTTGGTCAAGTGGGATGATGGATTCCAGAAATGGCATGACAGCTAAACCAGGAGGCAGACATAGACCTGGATTGTAAGGGATGACCCTGATAGGTCACAGAATAATACGGCAGTGTGTATGACAAGGCAGCATTGGTTAGGTAGTTAACAAATAAAAGGAAATACATTTGACTTGGTCCTGGGTCATAGAAACATAGACTTTGATGGCAGATAAGGACCGCTTGGCCCATCCAGTCTGCCCATTTCCCTACCTACAGGATAGGCCGCAGATCCTAGTTAACCAACAGCCTATTTCTTCCTACCCCCCACAAGAATTGCCTTATGTCTGTCCCATGCATTCTTGAATTCTCCCACAGTTTTAGACCCAACAACCTCCTCAGGAAGGCTGTTCCGTGCATCCACTACCCTCTCTGTGAAATAATACTTCCTTACATTGCCCCTGAACTGCCCCTGTCTTTAAATTGTGTCCCCTTGTTTTACATGTCTCTTTTCTGAAAGATGCTACCTCTTGGACTTTGTTGATTCCACTGAGGTACTTAAAAGTTTCTATCATGTCCCCCCTCCCCCTTCTTTCCTCAAGGGTATACATATTAGGCTCCTTTAGTCTCTCCTCATACGGCTTCTTTTGCAGACCCTGCATCATTTTAGTTGCCCTCCTCTGGACTGCCTCTATCCTGTCTATGTCCTTGCGGAGATGGGGTCTCCAGAACTGGACACAGTACTCCAGATGGGGTCTCACCAACTGTCTGTACAGAGGGATAACAACTTCCTGTTTTCTGCCGCTGGTGCCTCTCCAATGCATCCCAGTATACCCCCAGCCCCTCCTACTGCCTTCTCACATTGCTTGCTAACCTTAGGTCATCTGATATGATTACCCCAGGTCCTTTCCTTTTTGTTGTTGTTACTACCCCCCATTGTGTATTCTTCCCTGGGTTCTTGTTTCCCAGGTGCATTATTTTGCACTTCTTTGCATTGAATCCTAGCTGCCATACTTCTGACCATTCTTCCAACCTTGCCAAGTCCCTTCTCATCCTTTCCATGCCTCCTTGTGTGTCAACCCTGTTGCAGATCTTTGTGTCATCTGCAAAGAGGCATACTTTTTCTTCCAGTCCATCTGCAATGTCACTTATGAAGACATTAAAAAGGACTGAACCCAATACTGAACCTTGCGGTACCCCACTAGTAACCCCTCTTTCTTCAGAGTGGACTCCATTTACAATTACCTTCTGTGTCCCATTGTCCAGCCAATGTTTTACTCAGGCTACCACCCTGGGAGCCACTCCCAGGCTGGTTAATTTGACTATTAATCTTTTGTGTGTGACTGTGTCAAATGCCTTGCTAAAGTCTAAGTAGGCCATGTCCACAGTTCCTCCCTGGTGTACTACTTTGGTCACCCAGTCAAAGAAATCTATTAGATTCTTCTGACATGACCTTCCCGCTGTGAACCCATGCTGCCTTGGGTCCTGGGCCCCACTGGCCTCTAGGTACTCAACTATTCTTTCCTGCAGAAGTGACTCCATCACTTTCCCTACCACAGAGGTCAGACTGACAGGTCTGTAGTTTCCTGCCTCTGTCTTGGTCCCACTTTTGTGAAGGGGAATCACATCCACCTTCCTCCAGTCCTCGGGTACCACACCATCCTCCCATGATTTATTAAAAAGGGTAGCCAGTGGTTTCACTAGTTCCCCCCTTAATTCTTTTAGAATTCTGGGGTGAATTCCATCAGGACCCATTGCTTTGTCCACCTTCAGTTTTAAGAATTCTTGCAGAACCCTTTCTTCTGTGAAAGGACTTGGATCGACCCCCCCCTATCAAGAGTGCTTCTGTTAATTGGATTAGGCACTTCCCCCTCCTCTTTTGTGAATACTGAGCAGAAATATTCGTTCAGTATCCCTGCTTTTTCATTGTCCCCCTCTGCCCACCCACCGTTCATTCTATTCAGCCTCACTATCCCTCCCTTTGTCTTTCTACACTCGCTGATGTACCTATAAAGGTTTTATCCCTTCTTAACCGAGTTGGCTATCTTTCCTCAGTTTGGGCCTTTGCTATTCTGACTTCCTCCCTGCTTCCTTCTGCCTTAACTGGTACAGCTTTCGTCCTGCTCCTTCTGTGTTTCCTTATACTTCCTGAATGCTATCTTTTTCTTCCTGACTTTCACAGCCACCTCTTTTGAGAACCATAGTGGCTTTTCCTTTCATTTTGATTTGTTTGTTTGCTTCACACAAAGGCTTGTTGCCTCTGTGATAACAGTTTTGATGATTCCCCATTGTTGCTCCACACCTCCTTCTAGCCTGTTTGCTAGTGCTTTTCTGAGGCACTCTCCCGTCTTGCCAAAGTCAGCCCTCCTGAAGTCCAGTACCCTCA
This sequence comes from Neoceratodus forsteri, assembly GCA_016271365.2. Classification (NCBI taxonomy): domain Eukaryota; kingdom Metazoa; phylum Chordata; order Ceratodontiformes; family Ceratodontidae; genus Neoceratodus; species Neoceratodus forsteri. The sequence continues at coordinate 883,493,679 of CM057459.1, forward strand.
CTTTTGTATGGCTTGACTCTGTAGCTGAGTTTAACGTGAACCACACTGTTTGATGGTCACTTGTTCCCAGATGGCAACCCACTTCTAGCTTTTTGACTCCATTGAGTCAATGTTTGGGTCAAAATTTAGTACATCAATTGTAGAAAACCCTCCTGTGCTTATATCATCAAGTGTTTCTTGGTTTTGTGTGCATTTTGAATGTTAATTTGTAAGATTACGTCTGTGTACTGACAGACACTGTAGAAGTGTGCTTCAGGTGAGGGGTGTGATGGAGGGAGACTAACAGTGACTCAGTGAAAAAGGCAGTCTTTCCAACTGTTTTTGGGTAGGTAGTGTATTACTATTTCTGTGTTCATGTACACACAGTAATACTTTTAGTAAGTTTATAGTTTTAGGGTGTTTGTTCTGGTGCTGTGCATTTTTTCATTTGTTTTAAAAGATTTGGTTGTGCTGCAATGAACTTTAAACTTTTCTGTGCATTACCTATAATGTGTGCATTTGTATATGCATGCTGTCAAGTCGCACACATTTTATTGTGCCACACCATAATCACAAGACTCTGAGCCAAATCTCTTATCCATCTGCAGCACTGTTTACTGCTTCATTCTACCTCAGTCGGTAGTGGACTGTTACTGCAGCTGCTCTGCCCCTGCAAAAGGTATTATTGTTCCAGTTTTGGATTTCTGATTTTGACCACTGGTTCAGGTAGTGTTGTGCTTATACTTTACCCACTAAACATGTTAAACCATTGGCTGCCACTCTCTTTCTTCAAACATATTCATACCCAGGTTACCAGGTTCATATGGTGAGACAAACATCCTGGGAGATCCTATGCTAAGCTGTCAGCCTCTCATTCTACAGGTGGCTTCAGAATCCCCAACTTCTTTTTCTATTATTGGGTGAGCCAGCTTTACAAATGCTTTAAATGGCTTACCTTCAACCCTGCACATGGCGACGCTGAACACATCCCCATATGGCTTAAATTGGAAACCAGGTTAATCAGTGACTCCGGTGTATCTGCCCTCTTGCTCCCTTTCACCCCTGAAACTGTTGCCTTCATTTCTGAAAGCTTCGGTTATTGGGATCTCTCTAAGATTATTCTCTCAATTTTATCTTATTTTCATTATCAACCCTCCAAAGACCTGTCTCAACCAATCCTTCACAATTCCAACATCAAGATAGGGGGACAAGTACTATCCTCCTCCTGGTTACCCACCCTTTGGGGCATCAGAACTGCAGATATATGCAAGAATGGCTCATTTCTCTCTTCTCTTGATGTCTTGCAGAAACTTCACTTGTGTCCCTTCAACACTTTCAAGGTATTTCAGCTGAGGCATCTATTACTGCAGGTGTTCAGCACCCACCCATCCCCCTCCAATCTGCCTGAGCTCCTGGACGCTATTAGGGATCTGGCAGATGCCTCACACAGGATTTACAAAATCTGCTCCATAATCCTGTCTAAACTGCTACCCACGGGTTCTGGCCATTTTTCAAGCTGGGACTCCCTGTTACCCTCTTCTAATATCAATTGGGATAATGTCTGGAAGGACCTTTACTTATACACCACACAGGACAGGTTATGATTATCTCAGTTCCATATCTTACACAACTTATATTACACCCCAGTTAAACTGGAAAAAATGGATAGGTCCTCCTCTCCAACCTGTATAAGATGTGACAAAGAGGAGGGTACCCGTCTCCATATTTTCTGGCATTGCACCAAGGTCGCTCCTCTCTGGTCACTTATTGAGTCCAAAGTTGACCCTCTATTAGGCCTGGATGGGCTCTTCACTTCAGAAATCTGCATTATACGGGATTATAGCCAGATTCAAGTAAGAGAAAGGCATTTTCACATCTCCCTGATTGCCTTTGCCATCAAGAAATTGGTTCTCAGGCAGTGGCTGGATCAGACTCTCCCCTCTTACGAGGGAAAGGTATCAGGAACTCTTATTTAATTTAAGAATAGAGCCCATGATCACCAGCTTACACTACACTTTGCCTCAGTTTGAAAAGAGATGGGGCAAACTCTTCACTCTGTACACCATATAGGGCCTGACTGCCTCAAGCCATACTCTTGATTCTCCAGGCTCCCCATTTCGGTTTGGTAAGGTATTTTCTTTTTGTAGAGTTACCTGCCACTCATTCTGCAGGGGTTGGGGGGGTCTCTTTTCTTTTTCTTTTACCTTTGTCAGGGGGCTGAGCTCAATCGATCCATTATCACTTATGTTACCAGTTTATAGTGTCATTCACTCTCATTAATTGTCCTTGATAGTTTGCTTTTGTGCTGTATTGTTTATTTATTGGAAAAATAATAAAGTTTATTAAATTTGAGAAAAGAAAAGTGGTGTTGTGCTTGTGCCTCTGCAGCCACATCTCTTAATTACAATCTCCATCTGTCTGTGCGTCTGCATCTCTTTAGGGCCCAGTCTCCATCTATAACTTAAGTCACAGTTGTTTGTTTGATTTTCCTTCAGAGTACTGTGGTGTGATGCATATCTCAGCGTGAACATTGTCCTCATTTGTGTGTGTTTTTAAGTCTGGATGATCATCACTAGTCACTCACGATACAAATCACGTTCTTCATCTTCACGGTCATGATTCATGAATTTCAAAACTTTAAATATTTGGGGTTGTAAGTTGTATGTACCCCTGTTTTGAAGTATCTCTGCTTGACCATTGTACTCATTAATATGTGTGTTCAAGTCAGGGTGTTTGGGGTGTTACAGGTCAAGGATGTACAGTCATAGGTATTTGCGTACAGTTCATTAGATGTCACACCAGTCACTCATCACAAGACAAATCATATTCTTCATGAATCACAGCAGTTAATTTTTTTTAAGTTCTGATGATACGCTGAAGACCTGTAAAGATGACCAAAACATTAATGAACCTTTTTTAACTTTTTTTTAAATAATGCCCTACCCCCCCCCCAAAAAAAAGAACATTTAAATTTAACAATACCACATTACTGCTACCTCCTGCAGCTTTGCTTCCCACTGGGCATGGGGGTGAACAGGTAGAAGATGGGTGTGCTGACCACCGTTGCCCAGGTGGCTGCCCTTGGGCCCCCTGCAGACCACTACATTACAAAGATTGCAATGCACCATGCTGGAGTCACCAGGGAAGGAAGAAGAAAAAAATGCCCACACAGGGGAGCTGCGGGCAGGGCACAGTACCGGCAGGTGGGGGGGGGCACCAGGACACACCTGCTGCTGTGCTGGCAGTGATTGAGGGCCGACAACCTCCTGTGGTTCCTGCTGCTCTTGTTGTAGCTCCTCCTGCTGATCCTGCAGGGACAGCTGCTTCACCTACTCCTGCTTCTGCTCCTGGACAAAAACCACAGCTGCTGGGCTCACTGTGGCTGCAGGTGGGGTCCCCAAAGCCTGCCAATTTAATCTAACTGGGTGGTTGCCCTGCATTCATGGGTGGCCCACGATGGCCACCACTTGGCCTACCACATCTAAACTCCATTAAGAAAGTAAATAAACAAAAACAAAACCACTATAACAAGTACTAGTAAAATTAAGTACAGTACCTAAAAATAAGTGCACAAAAAAATTATTTTTAACAAAAAAAAAGCATTTCTAATTAAATAAAACTTTCCTAGAGGACTACATCAACTAAATACACAAACACTTAACAAACAAAAAGAACTACAGTATAGCTTTTTTGTGAGCTCTGAATCTCACAGAACAGAGTCAGACTGCACACTGCAGAACTGCTTGGACTGCAAACTATTTCCACAAGAGAAAGTGAAATTATAAGGCTGATAGAATATTAATGAGGCTCCTTCATGCTCTGATTGGTTACTGGATCGGTCATTAATGGCCAGGTAATGACGGATCCAGATGTTTCAGAAGCTTGAGGAGCCATTTCACATGAAGGCAGAGTGAGCTGCAAAGCCGGGAATAGCCACAGAGCCTGATTCCCCACTTATGTGGTAAAAGTGATTGAGCCTCAATAATTCTCCACTTATGCGGTGACAGAGTTGCAAATAGAGCCAAATATAGTGATCGAGTGTAAAGTCAAATTTAAATGTCAGCTTAACAGTTAAAGGCAGTAATGACATGAAAAGCACAGTTCTTGTATTTTGATCAGGTTTCCAACTGCTGTTCCTGTCAGCAGTTGGAAACCCAATTGAAATACAAGAACTGCTTTTTAGGTCACTGCTGCCTTTAACTGTTAAGCTGACATTTAAACTTTATTTTACACTTGATCGCTATCTTTGCAGATCTATTTGCTTCTCTAACAGAAAATAAGTTAAAATTAAAGGGGACCTCATCAAATCCATGTGGTCGCACAAATTAACGTCAGCACAGCGGACACATGTAGTGTCACTATACGTAACCAAATCACAGCTACTGACAAGTCGCATGACCTCACCACAAAGACAAACAGCACAACCAAGTTAATAAACAATTTTTTAATATTTAAAATCAGTGCAGCTGGATTAGCCTTTTAATTACAATAATGACCTTGCTGGTGGTCATTTTGGGCAACCCAGCCCCACACAGTCATTAATCCACAAGAACCGACCACCAGTGAGGTCGTTATTATACACTGACTTCCTGCCAGTGCCTATTGAACTGCTTCCCTGAATCATGTGACCTGCAGAGAGACAGTCAGCTATCTAATCACTGATCAGTGATCTCTGGGCTGTTTGTTTCTAAATGACTTTGCCTTGTCTAATCACAATGCAAAGTAGCACAAAGTCACAAAGGTGAAGTAGCGTATCTCGGGGGGGGCTTCATATCGTCCCATCACTCCCACGTAGATGTGGAGTGGGCCATTTGGCCATGTTTCGCTGGTGGATTAAAATGTTGCTGCATCTCTAGCTGCAGGGAGCGGTGAGCCCGTTCGATTATATACACATGGTAATCCTTCAACAGACTCTGGGAGGCCAAAAATTAGGATGTTGTTTCGTCGGCTCCTATCCTTGAAATCCTCTAGTTTGTTCTCCATCTTTACCAGTTTTGCTTAAGGGAGATCGTGTCTTGATATGATTTCTCTCTCCATTGTTCCAGAGAGAAGAAGTATGCCTCTACATCATGGTACATACAGTGGCCAATCTCCCCAAGATTAAGCTGGAGAGATTTCATCTCTTTGGTAGGTTCTTCAAGGGATTTCTTAAGGGGGTTAAATTCGGTGAGGAAACGCTCTTCAGTCAGTGGAGTAGTTACCATAGTAGGAATAGTTGAGTGCCTGGCTGATGCCCCCTGGGCCTTGGAATGCTTGGTCGTCTTGTCTAGGGTAGGTGGTGGTGTATGTTTTGAAGAGTCTTGACACATTTCAGCCTCCATTTTGACAGCTTAAACAAAGCAAATTTTAACAATGCCAGACTAGGACCATTGAAAATAAAAACTAACAGCAGTAAAATTAGACTTATTAAACAAAGTATCAGTTTTTAGCAGGTTTAAATCGAGGAGGGAGCAGGAGCTGAGCAGAGATGATGCTACTCAGTTTGATACATCATGTGACTCGTATTCTAAGGCACAAAGCACATCTTCTTGACCTGGAAGGACACTACTTATTTATTTAGCTGTGAGCTGTGTGGGAAATTCTATATTGCACTTAATATCTGCAATAACGTGCACTTTTGCTCAATTCTGTGGGAGGTGAAACTAACTACATTTGGTAATTGCTTTTTATTTACATATTTATTTAGTGTTTAACCAAGAAGGGGCTTGCAAACTCTGTTTATCTTGTGAGTAACTTCAGAAGGATTTAAATACTGCATTTGGGTAGACCACTGGAGGTAGCTAGATTGTCTACTAGGATTTTTTGACAGTTAAACCATTTTTAAATAAATTACAGGTGACTGAGGAGTTGAAAAAAGAGCTTGCAAACTCTGCTTATCTTGGAAGTAACTTCACAAGGGTTTGAATACTGCATTTTGGTTGTCCCTTGGGGGCAGCTGGATTGACTACTAGGATTTTGGGACAGAAACTATTTTTAAATAATTTACTGGTGCGAAGGATTTTGTGATAGTTAAACTATTTTTAAGTAAGTTACTGGAGGTTAGTTAAATTACTATAAAAGGCAGTACTCATCAGGGTGGTGGAGCATTGGTGTATTTGACTATTTCTAACAGTCACCTGTGGTTGTGGACTACCCACATCCCTAACACCCCCCCAGGTGTGGCATTTCCTTTATAGTCAAAGTACTGACATCACTTCCTCAACAGATCTTGGGGCAGAACTGTCATATTCTTAATAACCCATTACAGGGCATAAAGGGTAAGTACACACCACCAAAAAAAGAAAAAAATATATATATATACATACATATATATATATATATATATATATATATATATATATATATATATATTGTATATCATAAGGGAGGGGACATGTGAGTGGTGCAATGCACTGGCTGTGGAGCAGCAGTTTTCCAGGAGACATTCTGGAAACTGCATTGCTGTCCTATTTTCAGGCAACTGTCAGTTCTGAGGGAGGAGATTGCCCACCTCCAGGCTGAACTGGCAAGGACTAAGGAGGCCTCCCCCACCCAAAGAGCACCACTGCCACAACCACTGCCTCAGAGGTTGCCAAATATGAAGAGCGGTTGGACCACAGTGGGTTCTGGGAGGGTGCGGGTGGTGGAACAGAGGCAAAGCCCCCTAGTTGTACCTCTACACAAATCATACGCCAGTCTGGCAGAGCAAGGTTCCTCTATGATGGCACCCTCAGTGGAGACCAAGAAGAATTCTGAGGACATCCACAAGGGAGACCCACAAACGGGTGGCAAGGGACACCACAGGGGAAGGAAACAGCTTCTGATAGGGGACTCGATTGTTAGGGGAGTAGAACTGGGGAAGGCAGAGGAGAGGAAAGTAAGGTGCTTGCCTGGTACCATGGCTTGAAGGGACAAGAAGTGAATCCTCAGGATTGCAGAAGTAGCATCACAGGAGAGGGAACTAGATATCATTGTCCACCTTGGGACAAATGACCTAGCTAGGCATGGAATCAGTGCAGTGCAGGATGGATTTGTGGAGTTGGGGAGGGGCCTCAGACAGGTAGCAAGCATGGTTACCTTCTCAGAGGTGCTGCCAGTCCATGGCAGGGGTGAGGCTAGGGTACTGCACACCATGCAGTTTAATGAATGGTTGCAAAACTGGTGCAGAGCACAGGGCTTTGGCTTCATTGGGGACTGGGGGTACACCTGGAGAGATGAAGGTCTATACTGGCATGATGGTCTGCATCTGTCCAGGAAGGGAAACAAGCTTCTAGGTGACAGGTTTAAATGCTTCTCTGGCAAGCTTTTAAACTAACCAAGGGGGGAGGTGCTGATAAGAGGCAGGAAATTTCAAGCCTCCCCCCACAAAATATGGCAGGTATTAAGGTAAACACTGAGGTACAGAGCTCAACAGAGGGCAGGACAAGGGTAAATGGAAAAATAGACAAGGGCAATAAGAGCAGGGATGGGGGAAAAAAGGAAAAAGCAAACATTAAATGGAGGGCAATGAGTACCAATGCCCATAGTCTGGGAAACAAGCTTCCGGAGCTAGTAGCCCTGATGGAAGATGAACAATTGGATATTGTGGCAGTCATGGAAAGATGGTACACAGAGAACCATGACTGGGATGTCAATATGCTGGGGTACACAGTCTACAGAATGGACAGGGAGAGTAAAAGAGGAAGGGATCAAAACTACAGAACTAAAAAGTAAAGGGGGAGGACAAGAGGCACTCTGGGTCACCTTGGAGACAGAGAATAGCATCACAGTCTGCTACAGGGGTTGTATACAGACCCCCATCTCAAGGGGAGGAAATGGAAATGAACATGATAGAGGACATTCTCAAAATGGCTGAAAAAGGGAAGATACTGTTGATGGGGGACCTGAATATGCCAGATGTTAACTGGATGACATGTACTGCAGCCACATCCAAGAGAAGGGTCATTCTCGATGCCCTGCAGGGGGCAGGCCTTAGACAGCTAGTGTTGGAACCCACTCGGGAGGGAGCAATACTAGACCTGGTACTCTCAAATGGAGAGAGGATCACAAATTTAGAAGTCAGTAGACATCTGGGAAATAAGGACGATTGCACGGGTGTGCTTCACAATAAGCACAACCATGGAGACAAGCCATACAGGAACAAGGATACTGGACTTTAGAAGGGCTGACTTCAGCAAAATGGGTGAATACCTGAGGAATGCACTAGCAAATGGTCAGAAAGGAGGGGTGGAAGAACAATGGAGAAAAATCAAAACTGCTATCATAGAGGCAACAAGCCTTTGTGTGAAACAAATAAAGAAAACAAAGTGGAGTAAAAGACCACTATGGTTTTCAAAAGAGGTGGAAGGGAAGGTTAAGGAGAAAAAGGCTGCATTCAAAAAGTATAAGGAATCACATAAGGAGCATGAAAGGGAACTGTATGAATTAAAGCAGAAAGAAGTGGGGAAGGTAGTCAGAATAGCAAAGGCCCATACCGAGGAAAAAATAGCCAACTCAGTTAAGAAGGGGGATAAAACCTTTTATAGGTACATTAGGGAGCATAGAAAGGTTAAGGGAGGAATAGTGAAGATTAATAAAGGAGAGGGGAGGTGGGCAGAGGGAGACAGTAAAAAGGCAGAGATACTGAATGAATACTTTTGCTCAGTATTCACAAAAGAAGATGAGGAGGAGTTACCTAAACTAGACGGTTGAAGCACTCTGGGTAGGGGGGTTGACACCAGTCCATTTACAGATGAAAGAGTCCTGAAAGAACTCCTAAAACTCAAGGTGGATAAACCAACGGGGCCTGATGGGATTCACCCCAGAATCCTAAAAGAACTAAGGGAGGACATAGTGACACCACTGACCACACTTTTTGACAAATCATGGGAGGATGGGTTGGTACCTGAGGACTGGAGGTGGGCAGATGTGATTTCCCTTCACAAAAGTGGGAGCAAAGCAGAAGCAGGAAACTACAGACTTGTAAGTTTGACCTCAGTGGTAGGGAAAAAGTTGGAATCACTTCTGAAAGAAAGAATTGATGAGTACCTAGAGGCCAGCGGGGCACAGAACCCAAAGCAGCATGGATTTACAGCAGGAAGGTCATGTCAGAATAATCTAATTGATTTCTTTGACTGGGTGACCAAAGTAATAGACCAGGGAGGGGCTGTGGATATGGCCTACCTAGACTTTAGCAAGGCATTTGACACAGTCCTGCAAAAAAGAATAATAATTAAGTTAGCCAGCCTGGGAGTGGGTTCCGGGGTGGTAGCCTGGGTAGCAAACTGGCTGCACAACAGGACACAGAAGGTAATAGTGAATGGAACACATTCCAAAGAAAGGGGGGTTACTAGTGGAGTACCTCAGGGCTCAGTACTTGGTCCAGTCCTCTTTAATATCTTTATAGGTGACATTGCAGAGGGTCTGGAGCGAAAGGTATTCTTCTTTGCAGATGACACCAAGATCTGTAACAGAGTTGATACACAAGGGGGGGGGTAGAAAGGATGAGAAGGGACTTGGCAAGGTTGGAGAATGGTCAGACATATGGCAACTTAGAGTCAATGCAAAGAAGTAGGTAATGCACCTGGGAAACAAAAACCCAGGAGAAGAGTACAAAAGCAGGAGGTACTAACAACCAAAATTGGAAGGGACTTGGGGGTAGTCATATCCGATGACCTAAAGGTGGGTAAGCAATGTGAGAAGTCAGTAAGGAGAGCCAGGGAGATACTGGGATGCATAGGAAGGGGCATCACAAGTAGAAAAAGGGAAGTGGTTATCCCTCTGTACAGACAGTTGGTGAGACCCCATCTGGAATACTGTGTGCAGTTTTGGAGACCCCATCTATGCAAGGACATAGACAGGATGGAAGCAGTCCAGAGGAGGGCAAGTAAAATGGTGCAGGGTCTGTATCAGAAACCATATGAAAAGAGACTGAGAGAGCTTAATATGTATACCCTTGATGAAAGGAGGGACAGGGGGACATAATAGAAACTTTTAAGTACCTCAAGGGAATCAACAAAGTCCAGGAGGGTAGCATCTTTCAGAAAAAGACATGTGTAAGAACAAGCGGGCACAATTTAAAGATAAAGGTGGGACGGCTCAGGGGTAATGTGAGGAAATTTATTTTCACTGAGAGAGTGGTGGATGCATGGAACCGCCTTCCTGGGGAGGTTGTTGGGTCTAAAACAGTGGGGGAATGCAAACATGCATGGGACAGACATAAGGCAATTGTAGTGGGGGGGGTTGCAGGAAGTAGGCTGCTGGTTAACTAGAATCTGCAGCTTGTCCAATAGGAAAGGAAATGGGCAGACTGGGTGGGCCAAGTGGTCCTTATCTGCCATCAAAGTCTATGTTTCTATGTTTCTATGTTACTTTGCACTGTGATACTGCATGTTAGAAAGGTGCTACAGTTTGTAAATTTCTTTCATTTCTCTTCAGTTATATACAGTATATCTTACCATGAGGATTTATAGGAATTCTTCATATTTTTCAAAAGTATAGAATGTAAAAGAGGGGCTCTTGATTATATGGTTTGCCATCTTCAGCTATCTTGCTTATATTCAATGTGTCAAGTTGTGTAGAAAATGTCTATCAATATTAGGATTTTTCTGTGTTTCTATGCTTTATAAGAAATGGAACTCTAGAAACATGTGCAATGATCTTAGTTATTTCACATTCAATGTAAGGCATAAAATCTGACAGGGTATGGGATTTTGGTGGATACCCACATGCCCAGGGGCATGATGAGGCCCAATGCCACAGAGTCTGAATGGTCTTATAGCACTTAAGAAATAGGCTGTGCAAATTAAAAAAAAATATCTCTGAAAAATAAAAAGGCACAACAAATATGATAGAATATTCCATAGAATATTTCAAACAATGCCTCCACAGATGGTTCCTACTTGTCAGTTGTTTGTCTTTCTACACACGCAGTAGAAGGTTTTTTGTTTACCATGGAGTATAAGAATTGAATATTCTTCAGTATTCCTATATTAAAATGTTCACTGACCCCCATATGTTAACATGGAACACACAGATTCAAAATTTTACAGTATTTCATTGGCATTAACTAAAGCAGAAGCACACAGGCCTCATGTGGTGCCAGAGGCTCAGATTTATCTCTTGCAAGGTTAACATGCAGAGATTGCTATGTCAAGCTGGTTAACTATGAGGGGAATTGCAACCAGCCCAGTTGCACTGAGGGTTGAGGCACCAGACGCCACACCTCATGCCACACCATCAACTCAAGTTTGACAGTGCACTCAGGTTGCTGGGGGTTGACAGGGGAGGGACAGGATTGAGCATCCACCTGACTGCTGTCCTCTCCTGGGGTGGGGGGGACTGGCTGTCCCGCTCCTTGGTTTCTACCTTTTGGAGGCCAGTTGGCAGCATCAGAGCTTTGGAATCAAGGAGCACAGCTACATGGTGCTGCATGCCTTCACATGATCATGCTCATGATGCTACATCATGGAAAAAATGTAGAAGAAAAATGACAACCATAGGCTCTGTGAAGCCCTGACTACCAGCCATGGTCCTGCTCTGTCATTGGATGCCATAAGCCCCAATCTGGATTGTGAATCTTGGGTGGGGAGAAGAAGGCTCTCTCCTTCCCAGGCCCACCACGGGGGGAAATCCATAGGGGAAGAGAGGCTCGGCAGTATTAAGAGGCATACAGTAGATGGATCAGGGTAGCAGGGACAGGGCAGAGTAAGCTGCCTATGATGTGCCTGGTGGAAGGAAATAAAAAACATGAGGGAGATTGTTCATGGTCATCAAAGAAACACCAGAATGAAAACTCTGTATAGAGCTTGATGTTTTTAAATTGGTTTATCCACGCAATGAAAGGATCATGAGTATAAAGATTATTCAATTATTAATGTATCTTTTTAACTTATGGGAGTTTCATTTTTAGTGCATAGTTGAATGTTCACATGTAAGGGTAAAGGTGGCAGCAATGTTTATGATGGGAATCTGGAACGAGTCAAGTGGCTTATGAACTCTGTATGTGATTTGACCAAATTTCAGATTACATGGTTGGATCTTTTTCTTTACAGGGCGAAATTAGTACATATACATATGTGAACAGAATGTCAACAGACAAACACAATACAGTATTTAAAGGAGACTGTCTGATGAATGACTCGCTAATTTTTTGTTTAGATATTCCCCATTTTTACTGGCAGGGGTTAGAGAAATGACTGAGTAAAAAGGTCTTGGTGAATCCTTTTTTTCAATTTTCTGATCTAGCTACATTTATTTTGTTAACTTTTAAATCGAGAGGGTCTATCCTAAATGAGAACAGTTGTATTCTTACATGCACGCTACAGTCCACCAACATGGGAGGAGACTGGATGCTGGTGATGAGGACGAGCTCTAAGGCATACGCACCCCGGTATCTAAGGTGACATAAACACACCTGTCAATGTCCTCGAGCAGCCCTCTCGGTTATTTATGTTTTTTTCATTTTGACTGACAGGAACTGAATTTTTAGTGGGTTAAATTCACTGTTATCCTCATAATGGACTCCTCTTCTGAGGTGCATTTTATTGCAGCTGTAAACTATTTGCTTCTTAGTCATTTTGCACTGTCTGGAAATGTATGCTATAGAAATAAAACAAAAGTCATGATGTGACCGTACTGAAAGTAGTCTGACAGGATATGCTGATGTAATGAAAGCTGTCCTTTTTTTTTGTGTGTGCCCCATTGTAACTGTTTTAGAGATATTTTGTTTTTTTCCATCCTGTCATAGTTTAATGTGGGTGAAGGGTCAACAGGTCTTCACTACTCCCCCCACCACCATCCCCCCCCACACACAAATCCCAACCATCCCCACCAACACCCACTTTCCCATATCACGCCTGTTGACACTGTTCTGATTACACAAGTAGTCAACATTTAGGAAAGCTGCTGGCACTATATGTGTGGGTCTCCGAGCAGCAGATAATGTCCCCTCAATAGATCAACTGTAAATAAACTGTCTACATAATCATACTTTTACCAGTCAGGCTGTAAAAATCAGCATATGAAGTAAAGAATGGCTCTGTCATAGTGCCCATTAACTACCGCCTTGTAAAGTGGCAGTCCGCAATGTCTTGCAACAATACTGCCACAAATAACAGCAGGGAACAGTATAAATTTAACAAAACAAATGATCATGTTATTTGTTCAATAAAATGTAAGTACCTCCACACCCTGCAATGTAACACTGCATGGTTCCCCCGGCATCGTATAGCGATCTGTTTCAGATGCTAGTCAAGCAGAAATGCTGCAGCTGGCACACTGTTTAAAATTGCTCCAGGATGGTGCTGTGTAAAAAAAAAAAAAAGATAAAGCAGTATCCGTTTTCACCCAAAATAAAAATGCTATTAAATCTATAACCAATCCAGCATGTTTTTGTTTTTTTTTTTTTTTTGGGGGGGGTACAATCCTAAATGGAAAACAATACACATGATACTATTTTCACTTAGGGCAAAGTGTTATATTCGGTCCCACTAGATGATTTCTTTTTTTTAAACGAGCAGTGTACGAGCAATTTCCAACAGTTTTGAAACGGAGGCTTTGGCGGGAAGCGTGTGCATTACAGTCTGTTGGTCTACTTACTAGACTGTACGGCACAAGCTCCTCACCAAAGTCCCAATTTCATTCATGCCACCAGATATTTTTGCATCATAGCCACATGCCTATTAGGTCTCACTGCACTCAGGTAGCCAGGGATGTGGGCTTGATACCAAAGTCGGCAGCCCAGATGATACCTCATCAGCTCCACATGTCTTAACACTTGTCATGCACTTCCCAGTAGGATCCCATCAACATCCACATGTATGAAGGCTTGGCTTTCTGTCTGTCTGCATAGCATGTCAAAAATTAAAAAAATAAATGATACTAAGGCAAATCAACAGAATTTTGTACAATTCAAGAAAGCTGCTTACTATTTATACTTTTCTTTAAGCAGGATCTATAACATCTTAGTCTGGAAATGATGCTTACTCTGTACAACTGCCAGTCATTTGAACTGGAAAACGAGTCCTGGTAGTGGTATTTTTATTTGTTTTCCTAAATGCCTGCTTTTCAATGACCATGCACAGGAGCTGAACCATTCTACAAATGTTAACGCAGACAGTTGCTTCAGTCACGCTGTAGTGAGAACCAATTTTAATAAGCTGAATAGTCTGAAAGAAGATGTTTTTTGTTCCACTGAATGATGCTTATGTATTTCTTTATTTTGTAAGTGAGCACTCAGTGTGTTATTTGAAATTGGTACTTTGGCGAGAGGCATTATCAAATGGGGCCGAATACAACGCTTTTCCCTAAGTGTAAATAGCACCATGTGTATTGGGTTTAGTTAGAGCATCTCGCACTAAATGGGAGGCTTAGCTAAAATATGTTCTTTTACTTCTTCCTCTCATAGTAATTATTTAATTTTTGTTCTTAGGATTTGCAGTGTCAGGAATTTTACCTATGCTGGTAATTATTAGGATTTATTCTGTCTGTAGGGATATAAGATTGCTGTGTTTAAATGGTGTTGCTGCTACTACTTTATTCTGTTGCTGCATAAGTTTTTATTTATTTAATATTTTGTGACTGGGTAGGCCCACTGAAACCATAATTGTCCCTTTTTCAGGGGTGCCCTTGGATTAATTATAGGCTACAGGAGAAAAAACAGTAGGAACTACTTAAGGGAAATTGAGTAATGCAGACATTACAATCAGGACTTGATGTACGATTCACAGGCAGGTTAGGTACATTTGAAGAATATCAAGACAAGTAAAACAGTTTCACATGAATGACAGTTACACATTGTTCATTGAAATGGAACAGTTTCACAAAAATTTACAGTTACAAATGTCTCATCAGTCGGTAAAGGTCCCAATATGGGAGAAAAGGCATGCCAGGTGGCTGACAGTAGCTACAGGGGTAGTCCAATGTAGTGTATTGATCCGTCTAACTTGCTGCTTAACTCTGTCTTTCCTGATGCTCTCTCTCTCTCTCTCTCTCCTTCTCTTCCACTCCCTTCCCTCCCTCTATCCCTATTGCCCTTCACTGCTTCTGATTTGGTATTCCAAATCCCTTTTGACCTCATATATTCACCTGCATACCCTCTTCTCTCACATTAGCCTCTCCTGGACTTTGGGGCACCTGCACCCTCTCCCCGCTCATCTTAAGAAAGATATGCTACAGGACGCCACCAAGAATGCATTTTTGCCTTTGTGTGAGATTTAAATTTTGGCACTCACTCCCACAGTAGGGCTGGCCTTTTTGTCAGTTGTGTGCTAGTATAGCAAGCTGGCCCACTTGCAGGGGGTCCCTGACATGCAAGCAGCACTGCAGTCTACAGAATTAAACCACATAGGAGCTGCTGGGCTCCGAATTAGGCCCAAAGCAAGCAGCACCTTGGAAAATTAAGTTGGTCTGCTTGGATCCCAAAATGTGCACACAATACGTAGGAAGCCCTTTATAAATTTTATCAGGCTCTGCAGGAAACCGAATTTGTGCTACAGGTTAATAATAAAGCAGGAAGCCCTTTATAAAAATCAAGTCTGGCTCTACAGGAATCCTGATTTGTGCCACAACGTAGTAATAAAATTGGGCAGCAGGGGAAACCCAATTAAGTCAAGAATATTTTAAATTTAATTGAAAATTTGGCACCAATACTGAGAGCAACAGTGCACTCCAGAGAGGAACTGAAACAATGTAACAGAATTAAGTCCATTTAGGACCTGTGAAGATTCCCAGGAAAGCATTCAGCTGGCGCTAAAAGGTCCTGAGTGGATCTTGGCACACGCGGCCTGAACTGGTACACTTCCCTTGACTAGACACCCTCGGTCAGTACTAGGAGACTTTCCCATATGTCATGAGGAATTACTGGTGGCACCCTCAACCACCAATGAGCACACTTAGGCTCACAAAAAATCCAAAATCCCACATCTGAGTATTTTCTTCAGGCACTGGCCAAATGCACTGAGAGAAAACAAAGGTGCCCAGACTGAATCAATAGAGGAGAATGAATGAAAAAAAATAATAAAAAAAGAGCTAACGGAGGAACTGAAAGGTTTTTCTCAAGTACAGTCTTCAGTTTGGTTACAGCATGATGTTGATGACAATTCGGGGTACAATAGATAAATAAAGAAATTATTTCACCACCCTTGCATACTATAAATGTTAGCAAAATGAAATATTAATAAAAAAATGATTTCTGAAATCTCTTGAAGAGTGCGTTCTGATTGGTCAGTGCACTTTTTTGTGTGTAAAGTTAAATTTTTTCTTTTTAATAAATGTTTTGAGAATGAATGAAATGAAAAATATTAAAAAACAGCTATTAGAGCAACTGAAAGATTTTTCTCAAATACAGCCTATAGTTTGGTTACAGCGAGTTGTCGATGACAATTCTGGGGTCCAATTGACAAATACAGCAATTATTTCACCACCTTCACACACTATAAATGTTAGCAAAATAAAATATTTAGAAATAAAATGATTTCTGAAATTTCTTGAAGACTGCGTTCTGATTGGTTGGTTCACTTTTTTGTGCTCAAAGTTAAATTTGTTCTTTTCAATAACTGTTTTGAGAATGAATGAAATGAAAAATAATTAAAAAAAACAGCTATTAGAGCAACTGAAAGATTTTTCTCAAGTACAGCCTACAGTTTGGTTACAGCGAGTTGTTGTTGGAGCATGAGAATTACTGTATCATTAATATAAATCCTCTTCTTTTCAGATGTCAAATGATGGGGTTGAGAATTTAGAGTGCGACGTATCCGTTGATGATAACAGTGATTATGAATTAGCAAAACCTCTGATTGTAAAAAAGATTGCTGGTAAGGGAATAGTGAAGCAATCACAGACTATAATACCTGACAATGGAAATAGTAATAGGACCAGAAGTAGAGGTAGAGTCAGAGGCTGTGGGAGGATTGGAATCAATGCCAGAGGGAGAGGTCTCAGAGTGTATTCTGACATCAGTGCTGAAAGCTTCAAACAAGCATGTGCACACTGTCATGCTAAAATTAGGGTTTGTATACTTTCATCCTTTTAGAATCTTACAAATTTGTCCCATACACTCTGACCATCCACCCCTACCCCAACCCCACCACGTAGTTGATGTTTCTGACTGGTACATGCTCTTGCAGAGTTATTTTGATACATGTAATTGACCCAGGCTCTTTATAATTTAATAAAATGAATATACTGTCATGACTTCTTTGGGTAATATTTTTCATGGACACTGATGTTCTATGTGAAGAATTGTCACATAAAGACACTTCTGCTCTTGCACCTAGTATTATGTCTCTGTTCAGATCCAGCATATCATGCTTCATATCTTCCAGTATTACAGTGACTGGGTACAAAACCATCCCACATAACAAGCTAGTACACCTTTATCCCCACCCCTCCCACCTCCAATATCCATTTCTGCACTCAGTTTATTGTGTCTCCATTCTTTTGGTTGGCTGTTATTGAAATTTAATCTGGTGAGGTGAGATCAGGTTAGTTAGGTGGGTGAATTGCTGCACTGCATGCTAGGATCCATATCCTCCCAAATGAATGTCCCCACCAGTCCAACGAACACAGCAGGATGCTGGACAATCACACCACTGACTGCTGGATGCCAACCAAATGCTGTAATTTCAAGTGCCTCCTGCTCATCCCAATATGACTGCTGCCCCCAGTTCCTCTGCCAGAGCCCACTACCTACTAGTATTTATACAACTGTTTGACTTGGAAGAACTCCAGGATTGAAGTAGGAGTGAGGAGTCCTATGATACTTTCTTGTGGGAGTTAAGGGGGCCTGGGTGTCACAAATCAAGGTTCAGTACCTCAGGAGATGCTTACAACTTCTGGCCAGAGTAGTAGCCCAGGATTTGATACAGCCAGTCCCTCTCTCACCTCCCTCAAGAAAGCATTGTGGGATTCATGTCTTGATTCCTCCTTTGAGCTTGGAGTTCTTCAGGGTCAATTGACTCGATTAGGTTTAGTAGACAATTGTCATGAGTGTCAGCAGGGACAGCCGTAATTTGGGGCTGGGGTAAGAGGCACTAGAAGATTTTGTGCTCTCTTGGTGGGAGTCAGTCAGAGGCATGATGTACTGGCATCCTGCTGCAATGGTTGGATGGCAGAGGACATCTTCTTAAGGAGGACAGGAGGCATCAGATCCCAGTAGTGAGCGCAGTGTATCCACCCACCCACCTGACCTGTCATGACCACACCCGACCATAATTTGATAACCACCAGTCACAAGGTGGTAGATGGTTTTGTGATGGGGAATGGGTGTTCAAAATGGGAATCATTTTTAAAACTGACCCGGGTCTAAGTGTAATGTTTGCTGGGTTGGGGGATTTATAATCAACAGACAGATGCAGAATCAAAATCTGAATCTGATTCCCCATCTGATCACTTTTCAGAATTAGGATTTTTTGCCTTTGATTCTGAAAATCCTAATAAAAAAAAGCTCAGAATCTGAGGTATTCAATTCCATGAATCAAATTCCAAGCAACAGTACAGTAGTTATGAGTTTAATCCCTCCCAAAGGTGTCAGTGCTGGGACATATCCTGTTCTATATATATTTATCAAGGAAACATGAATAGGGCTAAGCCTCATGCTAAGGTTACTTGCTAGTCACGCAACATTGTGTGGGGGGTTGACTACACAAAAGGAATGAAAGCTTGAAAAAAATGTGGAAGAACTTAAGCTGTTTTCAGGCAACTGGCAATAAAATGTAATGCTCAATACAGTAAAACCCTGCTTATCTGAACTTGTTGGGGGACAAAAAAAATGTTCAGATAAGCAGGGGTTCAGATTAAAGATGACTGACAGATGGTGAGAAATGGATCAAAAAAAACTTTATTTAATAATACAGTAACAATGCACTACTTATATAAAAACTCTGCACTAGCAGTTGAAGTTTATAAAGTGCTCACTGTAATTTCAAATTCAGTTAACAACAACCACAGAGCTGAAAGTGCCTATTGCTTAAAATAGTTTGTAATTGTTGTCTGTCTCTGCTTACTGTTCTGGACCTGGATTGCTTTATTCCTCAACTGGAATAGCAGTAGTATTTGTAGGGGGTATATCTGATCAGCATTTTCTAGCCATGCAATACATTTTTCGAAGCTCCCATATGCGTATGAAAATGTTTGGCTCTTTCTTTGATCAGTGTGCCAGATATGGGAGCATCTTTGCTGTAGTTCTGTATGAACCACATGTAGACTACCTTGTCCATGTTCTCATCCTGACAGAGGTGCATTTTCTTGCAAGTGTCCACACAAATGCCAGAGTCCACTGAGGCAGTGAAATTGGGAATCTTAACCTTCATCTTCTTAATGTCACATACAGTATAGTTTTGACACTGAAACACCTGGCAACATCTATCACTTTGTCTCCAGCTTCCAAAGCCTGAAGAATGCATAGTTTGGCATTGATGTCAAGCACTGTTAGCTTACTCTTTGCCATTGTTAGATTTCTTAGGTAAGTGAACCTCATTAACCTCTGAGACCTGTTTAATCTGTTTGCAGCACCTGTCTTCACTTGTTAACACAGGGTGCTAACTATTCAATTAGCAGCTGAGCCAGTATTACAGCAGCATCAAAGCACAAATGCATCAACGTCTTTATATTACAACTGCTACTGAATTTAAATAGTCAGATAAATGGGGGACAAAGAACAGTTGTGGATAACTGAGGTTTTATTTATTTATTTATTTAAAAGTTTTACCAGGAAGGCATACTGAGCAGACTACCACTCGATTCCAGATGCATCCTGGGGGTTGTTAGGGACGGGATGATACATACATACATATTAAAAACAGATACACAAAATACAGAATATGGAAATTTCATAGATTATATCCAAAAGATATATTCAGGAATATAAAGAGTATGAACACAACAAGCAACAGGCAGTAATTTGTAGAAAGTGCAGTGACAACTAGCTGGGACAGAGTTAAACCTTTTGAGTGAACCATAGTAGTAGCAGCTGGCGAGCTGGCCATTCTAGTGTAAGGCTAGGCAGCATGAGCAGTTTGTGGAGACCTGTCCTTTAAGGATGGAAATTTGTTGCCAAGAGGAGGGGGTGTGCTGGATGTCTGCAGGCAGGGAGTTCCATAGTTTTGGTAGTCGGCTCTAAAACCTGACTGGCTGGCAGAGGTCGCCATGTACGGGACTTGAAGGAGCCATGAGTCGAAATTTCTGAGTGAGTATGTAGATGGTGTTTGAGCAGTTAAGGTAGAGGTGAGGTAGGAGGGCAATAACTGGGCTCAGAATTTGGCTGTGAGTCAATTACGGTGGTACTGGCGTCTGTCAGAAAGTGAAGAGAGGTTAAGGGACCTGTAGAGATCACAGTGGTGGGTGGAGGGTGGACAGTCCAGCATAAAATGACAGAAGGAGTTGAAAATGGAATCCAGTCTAGCTAGGGTGGATTTAGGGGTGGCACTGAATACTATGTCCCTGTAGTCAAAAATAGGGAGGATCATTTTCAGCAGTATTTCTTTGTGGGCTGGCAGAGGAATGCAGCTACAGTTCCAGTATAAAGCGCCCAGCCTGGGGTGCAGTTTTTTGTGTGTTGCTTTAATGTGAGTAGAAAAGTTGAGGTGTTGGTCCAGCCAGACCCCTAAGTATCTGAAGGAGGTACAGACTTCTAAGGGGGTCCCATCAAGGGTTTTGAAGGTAGGGGAGTCAGGGAGTTGGGAGAGTGTCTGTCTCATGCTGAAGTTTAAGGAGATAGTTTTCTTGGCATTGAGAATAAGTTGATTAGCATGAAACCAGAGCTGAACTTCGGTGAAATCTTGCTGGAGTCTGGATGCTACTTCCAGTGGGGAGTGGCCTGAGGTATACAGTACTGTATCATCTGCGTATATGTGAATAGATGTATGCGGGCAGGTTGATGGCAGGTCATTGAGGAAAATGGAGAACAAGACTGGCCAAGGACGGAGCCTTGGGGGACACCAATGGTGACAGAGAGAGGGTTGGAGGTGGACGCACCAATTCTTACTGATTGGGACCTGTCTGCCAGGTATGATTTGAACCAGCTGATGGCCACACTGGAGAGATCTGCATTGGAGAGTTTCAACAGGAGAAGTGCATGTGAGACTGTGTTGAAAGCCTTAGCTAGGTCAATAAAAATGGCAGATGTGATGTGACCTTTTTCCATGCCTGTCAGGATGGAGTCAGTGAGTCTAAGGAAGGAAGTGACAGTGGAGTGGGAGTTCCTAAAACCCGACTGGTTTGGAGTAAAGAAGGAGGAGGAGGAGTCAAGGAAGGCAGTAAGTTGTGAAAGGAGTAGTTGTTCCTGGATTTTGACTAGAATGGGTAGGAGGGAGATGGGGCGGTAGTTTCCGGGGGAGGATGGGTCACTGCCTTTAGGGAGGGGGATGACTGTGGCATGCTTCCAATCTGAGGGTATGGAGGCTGCAGTGAAGGAAAGGTCAAAAAGGGATACTAGAGGCATGGTGATTGCTGGGTCAGAAAGGTAGAGCATTTTGGCATCCAAACCTGAGGGGCATTTACCCTTAGAGGGATTTAGGGCAAACAGGGCTTTGAGTACTTTGGATGGAGTAACCAGGGAGAAGGAGAAAGTTGGGTGAGGAGTTTGAGTGGGTAGGGATGTGGATATCGGGTGGTGGGTTAGTGTAGTGAGGGGACCCACTGTTAGTGAACACCATGTTGAAAACCATGGCAACTGCATGTGGTTCTGATATGGTGGAGCTGCCTACATCAAGGACAGGGGTGGGGGGCTGGGTGGGAGAGGAGAAAAGTGATTTGATTGACCTCCAAAACTTGGCTGGATGATTTAGATTTTTTTGGAAGGATGATGTGAAGTAGTGGGCTTTTGCCTGACGGATAAGCCTGGTGCAGGCATTTCTAAGTGTTCGATAGTGTAGGTGATCAGCGTGCATCCCTGACGATCTGTAGGCTTTCCACGCCTGGTCCCTGGTATGGAGGTGGTCCATGAGGTCTGCAGTGATCCATGGCAGATGGTTTCTCCTTACTCAAACCTTTTTGAGTGGGGCATAGTGGTCCCAGACGGCAAGAAATTTATACTTGAAGAAGTCTAGAGCAGAGTCCATGGAGGTGGCCCTGGGGAAGTAAGACCAGTCCAAGTTTGTTAAGTCATTTAGGAGACCTACAAGATTAAGGTATTTATATGACCTGATGAGGAGAGTTTTTGGTGGAGGTGACTTGGCTTTAAATATTTTTCTTACTATGTATATCATATGGTGCTCACTCAGGGAGTCTGGAAGGAGGCCAGTAGCTATTATCCTGTGCGTGAGAAGTGAGGGCCCAGTCCAGCAGGAAGTGGTTCAGAGTTTTGTGGTTTAGACGCATGGGCTCAGTGGTCTGTTGAGACAGATTTAATGTTGCCACATGGTTTTGGAGTTTGGTGCTGGTACTAGAGAGCCAGTTCAGGTTAAAATCACCAAGGATGTGGAGCTCCCCTCCTGAACTAAAGGTTTTAAGGGTGTCCAGGTGCATGTGACTGAGTTTAGTTGGGAGTCTGGGGGACAATAGGAGCCTGCTATAAATATGGGGATTGAGTGGGGTAAGGAGATTTTTATTAGTAAGGTGTCGATGGTTTTCGGGAGAGTGGCTAGTGAGACCGGCAAGAAATTTACCAGGGATGATATGTAATGGCTATACCACCACTTATCTTGGTGCCCAGGCAGTCATGACGAGTTATGGAGTAACCAGGAATAGGTACTTCTGCATCCAGGTTGTGTGGTTTCAGCCAGGTCTCAGTGATAATCAGGATGTCAGGACAGAGTGATAATACTAGTGGTTGTAGCAAGGGCAGTTTTTGTAATAGGCTGCATATATTTAGGTGGGCTATTTTTAGGCCTCTGGGTAATTTACCAGTGGGGGAGGGGTTGTGGCTAGTGTGGGTGGCTGGTCCAGGGTTTAACTCGATATCACCTGCGAGGAGGAGAACTAAGGTTAGTACTGGTTTTGAATTTGTCAGAAAATTGTTTGGCCTGTGGTGGGCAGAGAGGAGTCCGGGTTGCTGTGTGAAATAAGTTGACACAGGGAGTTTCAGCACTGTCATCCCAGCATGAAAAGATGGGGAGAGGACAGACGGACTAGGAATCCAGTAGCAGTGTGGCATGAGGGGGTACTGTCCAAACATGGAAGAGAAGCAGGGACTAGTGTGGGTGTTTTGTGAAGTGATTACTGGGGGACTAAGCTGTGATTTAGGGAGGAGTGAGGGTGGGAGGGATGCTAATGTGGTAAGAAAGGCTATCCCTAAAATAGATTTATAGGCTATGTGCAGCATGGCTTTGCTAGAGTGGGGGATTTAGTGCAGCAATTAGCTGTAGAGGCCGCTAGTGGTGAGAACTGATAAACTGCAAATGGGAAAATAGGGTGATTGGTTAAAAATGTCACCTGACACAGTCTATACAGGGAGTTGCTCACCAAGGGTGGTGGTGGGGGCAGTGGGACAGCTGACACAAAGCATCAGAGGGGAGAGAACCTCAGAGACACAGCAGAGTACAGACGCGCCTGGGTGCCTCTTATCGTACCTTGCATTTTGGCTTGAGGAGAAGGCAGCTCCATAATGCCCTCGCGACCAGCAGCAGAGAGATTCCTTTTTTCTTGCTTGAAGGGAGGGTGGCTCTGTAAGCCCTCACAACCACCAGCATGGCTATTACTGGGGGATCTGTAGAGAGAGGACAACAGAGGTGTTTATAGGAATGGTATGCGAGGGGGGTGGGGAAACAAGGGGCATAGGATTGGTCACCAGATTCCTACACAGTACACTCCTGAAAACAACAAATCTAGTCCTGTGTTTGAATAGCAGTAGATTTACCAGAGAAGTGAATTGAATCCAAATTACAAAATGTGCAACAAGGGCCTTTTATACTGAGAGCAAAATTAAGAATAGGCAGGAAATAACTAGGAATAGGGATATTTAGGCTGAAATTTATGCAAAGGGTCAGTTTTACAGACTACCATTCAAACTGGGACTGGCGCTTAAGGGCTCAGAATAACTAATCTGAAGGCAAGCATTTGTAAATTTGTAAAACAGGTAGAAATTAGGCTAGAAAAGACACATTGAAGTTTATCTAAATCTTAAACCAAGGAGGCAGTAAATTAGGCACGAATAAGTATGATAAAACAGCATTACAGCCTAAGGGATTCAAACTAGGAGTTGGCGTCAGAAAGAAACACCTTCCCCAGCTCATTTCCAGTTGTAGTCACACCAGCACTTAAGGCACTCGCAGCAAAAGACTGCTTAGGCTGCAAATTTGGGAAACAGTTAAAACCAAAAAACTATCTTCACTAGTGTGGAGACAGAAAATCCTTAAGGCAAGTTTCACACAGTCTTCAGAGACACGGCAGTCCTCAGAGACACAGCGGAGCACAGATGTGCCTGGGTGCCTCTTATCATACCTTGAGTTTTGGCTTGAGGGGAAGGCGGCTGCGTAATGCCCTCATGACCACCAGTGGAGAGATTCCTTTTTTCTTGCTCAGGGGGAGGGTGGCTCCATAAGCCCTCATGATCACCAGCGTGGCTATCACTGAGGGAGCTGATTTCAGATTACCAGGGTTTGGATAGGTGGGGTTTTACTGTAATTCAGTATCATGCATATAGGCAAAAGGAGCTCACTGGTAAAATATAGCATAGTTGGAGTTGCAGTGGAAGCATACAAGGAAGAATATGATTTAAGCATCATAATAAATAGTAAATTGAAAACATACAGTAATTGTAGCAAAGCACATGAAAGAGTAAACAGGATATTGGGATATATTAGATGAAGATTCCCAAGCTACAGTGAAAAGGTAATCATGCCACCATACATATCTTTGGTCAGACTCAATCTGGAGTCCTGTGAGTAATTTTGGAACCCTCCTCTAAACAGGATAAGGAGAAAATAAAGGAATGTGATAAGGGTGGTTCAAGGACAGCAGGGAAGAAATGAAAACAAGAGGATGGAAAACCTTAATACGTACTCACTGTAGATGAAGATGGATGGTGGCATATGATAGAAATCATCAAATTCATGTTGATATAGCAGGGTAAAGACTAGTGAGCAAGGCTGTGCAGAGCTTTCAAATTTTGACAGAATGGAATTCAGAGGAAATTTAGAAAATTACACCTAATTCCGCAGAATTCTGTGGGTAGCTGAATTTTGTAATTACAAAAGCAGAATGTTTTTCATTGATTGGTAATCCCCACAGATTCTTTTTTTTTTGCAATCTGCAGAATATTATTCCACTGTCTTCATGTTCCACAAGAAGTAATTCCATGATTTACATATAAATGCTGTTTGAAATTGCACAGAATCCAAAAAGAAATTCTGAAATGCATTTTGGAAGCAAAATTGCCATTTCACATGAATTTCACTGATGGAATTCTACATTCCATACAGCACTACTAGTGAATTTGTGTACCAAAGAATCAGACAAACACCCGAAGGCCAATTCTCAGATTGACAGGAGGAAAGCTTAGAAAACATGAGGAAGTATTTCTTTATTGAGAGGTGGTGAACTAGTAGAACAGGCTGCCCAAGGAAATGTTGATCTATCCAAGACATCTAGATCAAATGGTACAGACACAAAGTGATAATCAGGAGCTAATATGATTACTGTACATGAGCACTGAGCATGCAGGATGAAGGCAGTTTCTCTTGGTAGGAAACCAGGGCATATCAGATGGATAAATATCTGTATCTCTCCATAACTGTCTACATACAGTATCTACAGAATGTACTGAGGTGTTAGCTTGAGCTGTGCAGAAAGAAAAAATTCTGAATCAGTGGAATTTCGATGAATGTTCACAAAATGCTACGAAATTTTGCAGAATTTCTTCAGAATTTTGTGGAATTTTTAAAATCTTGTAATTTGGCTATAACTCAGCTGCCATTCAAGCTGAAGTTCTGTAATTTGGAACTTGTACTCATTAGGGCAGTGGCCACTAATTTCCAAATCATAAAGAAATTTTGATTTATAGTTTCAAAATTATAGGTGCTCAAATGTTGTCATTTCATTGTTTGTGCGAAATTTCAAGAACATTTTTATCTGCATATACCTTAACCATATATTGGGTCAGGGATCTTAAATTTGGCATGCTATCTTGATTGTAGGTGTTCTAACAATGTGCCAGATTTCATGACAATATAATGCATCGTCTCAAAATTATATGTGCTCAAAATCTGTAATTTAATTTTTTTTCAGGAAATTTCATGAACAAAATTAATCTACATATAACTCAGGGACCTTTGGAGCTAGGCATGTGTACATTAGTATGGATAACCTTTTTTATGCTTATAGAATGATTTAAATATGGACAGAATTAGATAAGAGATTTTTAATTTACAGGAGTTCAAAGCTTTACTATGTATATGTGTACAAAACATTGTGAAAACGATTAAAAATATGGATGCTTGTAACTTCTCTGCTCTTGCATGCATAGCATAAACATTTAACATGCATATCCATAGTCAGTGTATTCTGGTGTCTAACACAACTGGATAAATTGGTTAAGCAGTTTTTATTTTGCAGAAGAAAAAAATGATTAGAAAAATTTTCTCACATATTTATGATAACATATACTGTAGATGAAGCATCCAGAATTTTTTGTGGAATTTAACTTTTAAAATGCACATATAACTATTCCTTTTGATAAGCTGGGCTAAGCTTTTTGCAGTCCTGCTGTTCTTCTCTGGGTGACTGTTCCTCCACTTCTCTTTTGGCGCAGCCAGATTGATTCAGTGGAAGTACTGATCCCTCTGATTCTTTATTCTTTACAGTGACAATTTTCCCTTAAAACGTGAGCCACCTCCTCCTTTTTCTTTCAACCTATCCTGTTGGAATAGCCAGAATTATTTCTTCCTGCTGCCCAGGACATTGTCTTCTCCCACTACATGTTTTTGAGAACCTCTAAGTCCAAGACTTGTAAGTACATCAGGTTTCCCGGATCATAAATTTACTGGATGTGATCCTTAAATATCCTGTATTCAGGTGGAATTGTTGACACTCTGTGCTTTTTTGCTCCAACCTGGGGGTCTACTACTGTTGTGCTATCCAGCTTAGTTGTCCATTTCTTGGTGAAATTGTACATCTCACTCCAGAACCTGGAGACCCCCTGCACTACCTGCCTCTTATACCCCTGGGGCCAGAATTTCAAGCGTGTGGTAGACCGGCACACGGTGTGCCAAAGAGCCACCCTGTGTCAAACAAGATGCATCAAAACCCATGCACTGGAATTTTCAAGAAATGGGCCATCAGCTGCAAAGACCAGGAGAATGGCCCAAGGGCTGGCCTGCCCCATAAATATGACTCATGGCGTAGAATGATGCAAGGGGACCCAGAAGGCCTACGACAAGGAGAATGGTGCAGGCTACAAGACAGAGAGGGGAACCATGCCATACCTAGAAACACAGCTTCACGGACAGAGAAACAGATGTCCTAATCAAGGAGGTGCACAAACAGCATGAACTACTACTATCCCGGGGTGGAGACAAGCAACACAGGGACAAGAGGCAGAAGGCATGGACACAGGTGGCAACAAATGTAAATGCTGTTGCACCAGCAAAGCAGACCATCAGGGAACTGCAGAAACAGTACCATGACCTCAAGAGGCCTTCCAAGGATAAGATGGCACACAATGCACACTGTGTGACAGCCACAGGAGGTGGCCCATCAGAGGCCCAGGTGCTCACCCCACAGGAGGAGACTGTCACCAGCCACCTGAGATGATGCACCATTGCAGGAGACAGTGAGCTTGACCTCTTCAGGCAACAGTTCAAAAAAGAGAAAGAGCAGTGCACCGTTATGACGGCGGTGCTCTCTACAGGTTTGCAACCTCTGTAGAGAGCACCCCTCATAACGGTGTGCTGCTTTTTCTCTTTTTTGAACTGAATATTTGCACCTGTTTGCAGCAGCATATGGAGAAGCTGGTAATGTAATGCTTTAATCTCCAGAGGGAACAAGTTATTTCAACATTGCCAGAAAATGGACCGGGAGGCTTTCTTTCATCTTATACTATCGAGGCATCCCCAAGAATTATCTTTTAGCAATTGCTGCATGCAGAATGCATGAAGGGACTGCCGAAGATGTCGGATCGAGCTTTGATTAGGAACACACGGACACCTGGGCTACAAGGCTGAAGCTGAAGACTCATGGTGTGCTCTTACGTTTTGGACTATTACAGTTAAAGATTTGCAACCTCTGCAAAGAGCACTCCCCCTCATAGCAGTGCACTGCTTTTTTCTCCCATTGAATTGAATATTTTCACCTACTTGCAGCAGCATATGGAGAAGCTGGAAAATACAGCGCTTTAATCTCCAGGGGGAACGATTGACAACAGCATTTCCGAAAAATGGACCAGGAGGTTTTCCTTAACCTCATTCCTTCGTGGCATCTCATACTATTGTGGCATCCTGAAGAATTTTCTTTTAGCAACTGCTGCATGCAGAATGCATGAAGGGACTGCCGAAGACATTGGATTGAGCTTTGATTGGGAACACACGGGCACCTGGGCTACGAGGAAAAGCAGAGTGAGTAACAGACTCTTTGGAGAAGAATCTACATCAGGTGATGTTAAAAATAGTTTTCTCAAACTAGAAAAATTGCTTAAAAAGGAGCTGGACATCACTCACAACATTATTACTTTAGAGCAATATCTTGAAAAGGAGCAAGCACGACGAGGGCTCAGAATTAATGTATTACCCTCTTCTGGCTATGAAAACTTTCCACTTAAAGAAGAATGGTTAGCAGCAGCCTCTACTTGCTCTAAGACATTCATAGAATTAATCATTAAGGCTGACATACAAAAACATACAGAACTTGAAATAGAAATTGAACAAGCAAAGAAAGAGGTTTTGACATTTAAAGAGACAGTAATGTTTAAAGAATTAGATATATTAATGAAAGATAAATTAACTAAATATGAAAAAGACCTCATAATTAGAAAACAGAAGAAATTACAATGTGATCAGAATGATTATGAAAGAGATAAAGTGCTGAACTGGAATAAAAGCAATTTTAAGAATAAGAGTGGAAGCAGAAATAGGAGTAGAACCAGAGTGCATTTTTCAGAAAGGAGAGGAAGTGATAATAGAAATCAGAGTCCTTTTTTAGATCAGAATCAAGAACAAGATACCCAAGAATCAAGAAAGGAAGATTTAGAAGGACCGGGAGAGGAAAGAGAGGGGAAGACGCTACAATCAACAAAAGGAAACCCAGGGGCAGAGGGAGAGGCCGGGGCAAGAGCAGCAAATAGTGAACTTATCAAAAAAAGAACTTTCTAATGAACAAATTAAGCTCTTAAAACATGGCCTTTTTTTGTCCCAACACCAAGTTTAAATCAATTTCAAGTACAAGTTGATTTATTCAAACTTTTTCGGAAACTCAGACTGAGAGCATTCTTTTCTAGGAAACCGAGTTTAGAGGAACACGAAGAAAACATGGGTTATTTGGAACCTACACTGCTGGAACAAAATCTCCCTGTACCATCTGACTCCAATTTAGAAGTGAATATTGGGACTCAAAATACTATGGAGGACATTGATTATGTTATTAATATAATGGAGGAAAATTTTGAAGGCTCAATGGATTCAAGTCCCACCACTGTAAGTATTGATTCTGATATAAAATTACAAAGGAACAAATTATTTTCTCCACCCTCTGATTTTATATCATATGTATTTAATCCAGTCATTTCTACTTTTGAAAGAGTTGTTTTGAGTGAAATAGAAATAATTATGGATAAAGCAGGTCAACCAAGGGATAGAAATCTATCAGTTACAGAGATACAAGCTCTTAAAGAATTGCAGGTAGCAAATGATATTGTAATAAGACCAGCAGATAAAGAGGGTAATATTGTTGTTCTAGATAGAAATCACTATATTTCTATTGTATCAAATTTACTAAATGATTCATCAAACTATGAAAAGCTAAAAAGTAACCCCTTGCTTCAGTATAAAACTGAATTAAGTTTATTACTACAAGAAGCAGTGAGACAAGGGGAAATAACGGAGAAAGAATGACAGTTTATATGGAATGAGAATCCCATCCTACCTTGTTATTACATACTACCTAAGATTCATAGAAATGTGAATAATCCTCCAGGTAGACCAATCATTTCCTCCATAGGCTCACTCACAGAAAAACTTGGAGTATTTGTAGACTCCTTTTTACAGAAAGAAGTAGTTAAACTTCCATCTTATATGAAAGACACTACACATGTCTTAAATAAACTTAAAGAAATTCAGTGGACAGATGATATGTTATGGTTAACCATTGATGCAGAGTCCCTGTGCACTTGGATAGTGCATGAACAGGGACTTAGTGCCTGTAAATATTTTCTAGAGAAAGGAGAAAATATAGATGCAATTCCTGTAGATTTCATACTATCAGCAATCCACTTTATTCTGAAACATAATAATTTTGGAATTTGACAGCAATGGGTGCATGTACAGCCCCATCTTATGCAAACTTATTTTTAGGTAAATGGGAAGAAATTACAATCTTTCAGAATACAGACCCTTATCTAGAGAATGTAATATTATGGACACGCTTTATTGATGACATTTTGGTAGTGTGGAAAGGGGAGAAGCAAAAGGCAGAACAATTTGTAGAATGGCTGAATAACAACAATATTAATATGAAGTTTACATTCAAAATTAATTTTGAAAATATAGACTTCCTGGATCTGACCCTACAAAAACCTCTAAAGCCTGAAAAGTCTATTATTACAAAAAATCACAGAAAAACAACAGCAGCCAACACATTACTCAGGGCTGATAGTGCACATCCAAAAAACTTAAAGGACTCTATACCCTATGGACAATTTCTACGGTTACGAAGGAATTGTTCTGATGATTTAAACTTTTGGAAAGAAGCAGAAGAACTAAGAAAGAGATTTTTAGAAAGAGGCAATAACAATAATCTCCTCACTCACGTATTGAATAAAGCAGTAAATAGAAGGAGAGAGGAGTTATTAGAAGAAAAAAAGAAAGAACCAGCAAATATGAATGTACCTATAACATTTGTAACTGAATACAACAATTGGTCAGGGCAGATAGGGAATGTTGTATAAAGAAATTGGCACATACTACATTCTGATATAAACTTGAAAGAAGTGGTAGGAGATACACCAAAAATTACTTTTACAAGAGGACAGAATCTAAAAGATAAGATAATTAGGAGTAGATTAACCAAGCCTGAAAAAAGTACATGGATAGGAACAAAACCACAAGGAAGCTTCAAATGTTAAAGATGCAGTATCTGCTGTTACTGTAACACAGGGTCTGAATGTATACACCCACGAAATGGAGAAAAACACACAATGAACAAATTTATCAATTGTGATACAACATTTGTAGTTTATGCCATATGGTGTGGGTGCAAAGAGCTATATGTAGGATGCACAACAAGGGCCCTTAAATAGATAATTTAAGAACATGTTAGGAATATTATAAATGGAAAAACAGATACTCCTATAAACCTACACTTTGCACAAAAACATAATTCTGACCCAAAAAGTTTTAAATTCATGGGAATAGACTGGCAACAAACCCTGAGATATGGTGGTGATAGAACTAATGAATTACTGAAAAAGGAGAGTAGGTGGATCTTCAAATTAGGGTCTGTAAAACCTTATGGACTAAATGATCAATGGGATCTAAAGCCCTTTCTAAAAGAAAAGAAGTATTAGAGAGATTATGTTACTTATGAATCAACTGTGTGCACTGGATGGTTTACTAATCAATGTCTGTCTCTCTTTCTCTTTCAGATCACCTGGTGAATGAATGTCTATGGATCCCCAGCCTAAAAATGGTTCCTTCTACCACTTAATGGATGGAAGTAGACTTAGGGTGATCACATTTTGACTCTTCCCAGTTCTCCACAGATCTATTACTCTCTCTCTCTCCCTCTATACAGGATATGTATTAAACTCCCTCAAAAGTTCCAGAAGCACCACTAAACCATTCCGTCCTCTCCTTCCCTTTCCCTTTCTTTCTACCTTTTGCCAACCTCGCCCCCCATTTCTCCCTTTTTCTGGTACACTTCTTTTCCTTTTTTCCCTTTTTTCCTTTTTCTGTTTTCCCCCATCCATTCACTCTTTCAACTTGTCTCTCTATCCTCCCTCCCCCATTTTTTTTCTCCTTCCTTCCTTACTCCTTCACCTTCTTCTTCTCCCCCAAGGATGAGAAAGAAAGAAACATATACATAAAACTGTGATTAATTGAACATATGTATGGTAAAAATGTATTCTTGTTTATATGTATTTTTTGTAAATAAGCTGTTTAAATAAAGAAAATAGTGGTGTTTATATAACTATGTAAAAACCTAAAAATGTCAATTACTGATGACATCAGATTTTGTTTATAAATGCTTGTTTTATGACACTGAGCCAAACCCCTTTGAAGGCTATACAGCCGAAGCGCTGAGTTCCTGGCCGTGAACACTTTACCAATAAAAATTAGATACTAAGCTGAAGACTTGTGGTGTACTGTTACTTTTTGGACTACCTCTTCAGGCAACAGACTGCCATGCAAGGTACAAGCCAACAGAGGCAACTGTCATATACACCATGCAGTAACAGGACAGCAGCACTGGAGGGGGGCACAGCACAAGCACCAACAGCCCCTACACACAAGGGTGTAGGCAGGCACATGCACTGTATCCAGATGTGCACAGCACCGCTGAGTGCATGTCCCCAGGCATATGCCAGCCTGAGGACATGTCCAGGCAAAACAGTAGGTGATGGGCAGTGGAGGCAGCCGAGCAGTATGTCACTGGAAACACCCTGCTGGTATGGAGACAGGGACATGTCCAATCCCAGTAGCCATGACAGAAAGCACCTGTTAACGTACCTATGTGAATAGAAGGGGAGTACCATGTGGAAGGGATGTGCACATGTAACAATGGGGGGGGGGGCAACTGCTGGAGACTGTGTACACAACACCCCTGCCAGCACATGGAAATGTGATGGCAAACAACATGTCTGTCACCAAAGGCACCATGTGCTGCACCAATAGGGAACCCTGAGACCCTGCCAACTACAATATGTGGATGCAGACAGCCTGTTGCTGCATCATGTCCCGGCCAGGGGGCCAGAAACTGTTGCAGACACAAGCATGGAGCAACACAAAGAACAGCAGTGTGATGTGATAGGAACCATGCCCATGCACAACAAGCAGGCCGGAGACTGAATGGTGGGATACCAAGGCACAGCAGAGGGTACACAGTCATCATAATGGGTGGTGTGCAGACAATGAAAGCCCCCCCGCCCGCAGCCATAAGAGCAGGACAGTGGTGGGAACCAGATAGTAGGCACATCATTGAGCAGAAGCACACAACATGAGGCCGGGCACTGTCACACCACAGGCGCACACACCAACCACTGCATGGTATCCCCCTCACAACCAGTTGGAACAGCACACCTGCAATGTGGGTCTGCGCCAGCACCAGCCACATGTGACACGCCAACAATGGGCAGCCCATGCCAGCAATGCGGACAGGACTGGAGAACAGCACAGCCGCTGCACACAAGGCACACTGGCAGGCAGCAACTGAGTCTGTGGGAGCATGGGTGCAGGCAAGGTGTGCCACACAGATGCACAGAACAATGAACCAGCAGCGTGGTGCATGCGACAGTGCCATGGACAGTGCTGATGGAGGAACGCACAGCCCCAACCAGGTGGCCCAGGCCACAATTGTCAACAGTATGTGGCAAGCCACCAGGGCTCCAACACACACCACAGCCCCCCAACATGCACGCATAAGCAGTATCCCCCAGTACACTCCATGTCCCCCAGCATGGCCCATGCCTGCTAAATGCACAGTCCAGACATGCACACAACACTGCAGCACACAGACTAGGGTACAGTCCCAAGCCCTTCTGTACAGCACCACGCCCCCATGGCACCCATGACATCACCCACTGTCAGTACCCAGTCATGGTATTGTGAATGCATACAGGAACACAGACCACATAGCACCCTGAAGACCATGTCAAGAAGGGAAACTATATGACACATGCACAACCCCCTGCACCCATCCAGACCACACCGTGTGCACGTGCAATACCCCATGGCACACAGCATGGTACCAACCATGCCAGCCCCACAACATGTGCATAACACAGCACTGATAGCCAGAAACCATGCAACAGCAGCAACACAATGCCAGGAATGCAAAGAGAGGGTGTGTGGACAGGTCAGACCCAATGGCGCCATGCAATACACAGGCAGGTGTACACATGACACTAACAGCACTGCACCCACACACAGCACAACATGGGGATACCAATGGGGATCACATGATGAGGACCCAGTCACATAATGTATGTGCTTTATACCCACAGATGATGCCACAGAGACATGAAGCTCCACAACAGGCAGCGAGAAAAGCAGCATGACAATGCCACCATGCAGCCCAGGCACACACACAGATGCAGTAGCACAGGAGGAGGAGGAGGTTAAAGAGGAGGTGCAGTAGCACCACAGTGATCCAAATGCAAGGCCCAGGGAGGGTGAGGAAGAGTGGTACACAGGTGAATTGCCAGACACAGACAGCCCTGTGACAGCAACCGCAACAAGGGATGTGGGGGATTCAGTGGAGGACCCTGCAGTGTCAGCTCATGAAGAAGGTGACACCACTCAGGGTGTGCATGGACAAGCAGGGAGGCAGACAGTGATGGCACGTCTTCAGTGGACATGCACGTGGACACCCCACAACCGACAGAGGATGGTGATGGAGGACAGACACACAGTGACGATGGGCTGAGGCAGAACTTCCAGGAGGTGGTGAACACTGAGGAGTCCATGGCCAGTAGCATGAGTGGGATGCATGCAGCACTGGAGGCGAACACCATTGCCACCACAGCAAGCATGGTCCGCATTGAGGGGACCATAGCTGTGTTGCATGTAACAGTGCAGACCAGTGTGGACAATACACAGGGCCAACAGGCACACATGGAGGCATGCTGCTGGGCATACAGGCAGGTATCCAGCAACAGGAAAACAGCCAGGAGTTGATGACAGCATTACTGCAGTAACTGGTGCAGTCACAGCGGGAGCAAACACAGGCCGCACAAGCCATGGCCACAACATTGCAGGTGATGGCCCAGGTCTCAGTCACTGGTCACGCACAAGGCCATGCCATGCATGGTGGTGGTAGCCAATGCCACAATGCAGCATGTGGCATAAGGCCACAGGACACATACCACAACATGAGCCAACCAGCAAGTGCATCACATGGACAATACAACATCCCATATATGGCACCACTCCGCAATGTGCCATGAGCATCAGCAATGGAGGGAGGGTCCCAAGTCCCAGCATTATGGGCCACACAGCAGAAACATTCACAGTTAAGTGTATCCTGCTGCACATGCCCAACATACTGACCCATGCCCAGTGCCAATGCTGGCCTGCCCATACATGTCACAGGCCATGGTACCATATGGAGATGGCACTGCACATGTTCATGGGGAGGGACATCCACCTGTGTATGGAGGCATACAATGCACATTGCATGGACCATACATGAACAGTGGACATGGGCACAGCAGTGGATATGTCACGCATCAGGCAGGGCACCCACAAACGCAGGACGTAATGGCACCCGGCTCCTCTGACCAGCAAACCATCCGCCAGACATGTGTGTATCCTGTGGCTGGTGTGCAACATCAGCAGGAGCAACACAAAGGTGGCATAGTGGCAACACAGACTGGAGAGTATGGCAACACGCAGGATGCCACCGAATCAACTGACACCATGGCGGATGGCAACAGCAGAGGTGGGATATACAGACCCATGAAGGGGATAATGGTCCACAGACACACCGAGGCCCACAGCAGCACAGTAGAACATGACCAGCACAACAGTCCGACAGCACAACGGCACCACAGGCAACATGTGGCCAGGGCGCACAGCCAACCACCATGCATGACAGCACAGCCAGCATGGATGGACAGATGCATGCCACCACTGCACACTTCACTGGCCAACTGAGCATGTCAGACACACAGTCAGATGACACATGTCCACACACAGCAACAGGGCAGACACAGGTATGGCACTGCAGTATGGACCACACCACAGGTCCGCAAACAGCACTGGCCACCATGGATAGCAGTGATAGTGCAGAGTCCACCATGGCACACAGTGTGCAACACAGCGAGGCCGCACAGGAGTCAGCACGACAGCCTGTACGCACAAGGGGAAGGCCAGAAAAGGTACCTCTCATACCCGGCGTAACTTCAGCAGTGAACACAGCAGTGGCATGTGAAGCAACCCATGCTGGACAACATGGGCACACAACGATTAACAGGGCAAGGGCGAGTACAGCGCAGGTGACAGCTATAAAATCATGTGTGGTATCCAGTGCAGCTGCAGCTGTGACCATGGACAACACACAGAGTGGAATGGTGAATGTGCAGCAGTGCAGGGCCAGTGCATCAGGGAGTCGATGCTCCAAAAAGGCAGCAGCAACAGTCCGGACATAGGTGACCACTGCATGGCAAGGGAAGATGCCAAAGACAGACACGGAATGACATGCCCCACCATACTGCACATGCACAGAGCTAGGACGGCACACATTCACACCACATGGCATGGGACGGCCGTGCTGATGGGACTGTCACACATGGCACTGAACAGTGGCAGGGACAGTGGAAATTGCACATAGCACCCCATTGCTCCAGACACATATCACTGTGGACCCTGAACCCACATGCCCACTCACGACACACATAATGTGCACATGTAGCACTGCATGGCAATGCACACACACGAATGCACACACATGACGTAGGACCCACCCATGGACCACTGGTAGCAACCCATGATGCATCACCATCTGACATAACAGGTGCACAATGCACCACTGTAGGGATGGAAACATAGAACCGTAGAGACTGCGGCACAGGGGTACCGCATCGCACATCCAGACAGCCCATGTCCATGTGTTACCAATGAGCATGACACCTGTTGATGCACTGTCACCGGCCTGGTGACACACACACACAGCTGTATTGACCCCACATGCCAGTGTCATGCCTGTACGATGGTCTGCATAGTGTGCAGAATGGACACGCCCTGGGGTAGACCATACCATGCAGCCACCACCCATGCTGTACATCATACACCTGCACAGTACCCTGTATTCAGCCACCTCCAAACACATGCGGTGTACACCTGTCATGCTATGTGGTCAGCATATCAACCTGTGAGGCCCTCCTAACATGGCATTGTCCTGCATGTGACCATGTGCATCAAGCAGTACACCACACTCCCTCAAGTGCACTAGGGTACATGCTTCTGCAGGTGACACATGCACGTATCTGTGGCCATGTCTGCACAGAGTACGGTATGCAGCCGACCATGCAATGGCAGTGCACGCAGTATACACCTGAAGGTGCCCCTGCACAATGTAGTGGCTGTCGAGGCACCCCACCCACACCGTCACAGGACTGCGTGGACCCAGGTGGTGTCCACACAAGAGCATGTACCACATGATAGAATGGTGCCCAGATGGCTGACAGTGACACGGATGGTCTTACGTGCAACAGATGATGGCAGTGGATGACAGCCATGTGACTGAACAGGCACAGCATGTGGTGAGGAGCCAGCCCCTACACCCCGACCAACCATCCTGGGAGCATGGTTCCTGCACCCATGCCCCATTGTAGCCGTACCGTGACCTGACCACTGTCCAGCGGTAGTGTATCCCCTCATGGCCGAGTATACCAGGACCCCAATGGCAATGCCACGTAGCCCTGTGTTGTGGCCACACAGTAGCACCCACCATCTGCTCGCCACTGACAGTGCCCCCTCACGCTGAGGCTGCCACACAGCAGGACGCAGACATCCATGTCCACCATGATGATCTCCATCATGGACCTGTGGGGCCCACACAAGGCCCCCACCCTGGCATCTAGGGTGTACAGGTGCAATGCATACATGCCCATGATGTGTTGTGGGTAGGGGACCGTCCAACTGGCATGTGCCGCTGACCAGGCAGTGACTGGCGAAAGGGTGGCTGCACAGCTCCACACCCATTACTGAGCCACCTGGCCAAGCTGCAATACAGTGGTGGTGGTATACCAACCGGTGTGCCTGTAGTGTGGCCTGGCCCAGTGCATCCTCCCACTCCAGTCCAGTGGCCCAAATGGTGCTGGGGGCGTAGACCTGAACAGGTGCAGGTGCCTATCCCGACAGCTGGCCGGGACCCATAATGCAGATGTAACATACACTGCCACTGTGAAGTGTGCCTTCCACATGCACTCTGCAGCGTAGCCCATGTGAGTGAACGTGGGCACCCGCAGCCGGTCCATACTATGCTGTCCACTATCCGATCCACGCATAGTCCTGTGACCCTTCCCTGGTCCCTTGCTCAGTGGTCCACATGTGTGCCCTGCCATGTGTCATGGCCCCTGTACACCAGCACAGCCCACCCTTAATGTGCGCCTGTCACCACCGTCCGACAGTGTGTGTGCCACCAGTGTACCAGCACAGGCACCTCTGAACAGTCGCCTGCCCAAAACCCATTGAGATGGTCCATACATATCATGGCAGACACTGTGCACACAGGGTGTTGCCGGCAGACCAGTGGCAACCGGCCATGCCACACATGGCTGGACGGGTGTTCACCCACCACCGGAGCACACATCCACGGTGACATAGCAGTGCACCTTTCCTGCCCCTGCCCCATGAGGGTGCACACCCCCTCTTTTGCACATGGGCCCCTGCAGACATATCATGGTGCCCACACACCCACACCCACAGCAGTTGCATGGACATCAGCCGGATAACACACTGTACCTGTATCGGCCAGTACAACTGACCATTTGGGCATGGCCTCTGTGTGTGGGCTGTGAGGGACCCATGGTGCCAACACACCCACTTGTCAGGCACCCAGCTAGGGCTACATGAGCCTGTGATGGGTCTGCTGACTGGTGTTGGTAGACACCATGTGTGGACAATGGTGTGGCCAGGTGAATCCACCCCACACATGTGTGCCTCCCATACCAGCCCGTGTGCAGCCCCATATGTGACGTGCCCGGCAACATGCACTGTGCGCTGCTGAACCGGCTGTTACATACATTACTATGTAGCTGTCACACTGTGAACATATGCTGTCCATCATTCATGCAGGCAGAACCCAGCCCATGTGGTGTGTGGTGTGCAGCGGTGTCACGGACGTCTGTATCAGCCATGTAGCTGTGTATGTGCTGTGTATGGGATGGTAATGTCACAGCATACCTCGATACACCGCCACCAGGGGAACAGCCATGTGTGATGCTGTGAGCTAGTGGTCACAGGGCATCTGCTGCAGGGTGTGCATTCAGCGACTGTAGCCACTGTGTATGAGATGTGCCCGTGAGTCCAACTGGTCTGTCCATTAGTGGTCTGGCATGCATGCCACACATGTGGTGGGCTGCTACGCATGCATGACCACCGCCCCACCAACATTCCCCTGTGCTCAGGGGCATGCATGCCAGGACAGCAGGACACCACACAGATGTATGCCACTGTAGCCATCTCCAGTGGGTGCATGACATTCAGGACAGACGTGTGACCTCAGCCACCCACGTTGTCTACTATCCCATAGCAGCATAGCACTCTTGGTACCCCCAGCCAGCACATCATCACAGACATGCCCACCATCCACGCCACTGGTGTACACTGTCATGCCAGGCCCTACATGGCCACAGACTGTTGGCCATGGTGGCCAGCATAGCAGCCCCACTGACCGTACCATGTGACATGTTCCTGTGTGTGTACATGGCCTGTGCCTGGTCCATGACATGGCATGCATGTGATGGCACATACCTGTACATCACACAATGCCCGACAATACATGACTGTGTTGGCATCTACCCCCCCTGCAACATATGGCACCCCACAGTATAGAAATGACATAGACAACAATGGGTAAGGCTAATCAACAGTGCATGTATTGTGTATGAAAAGTAACAACATCAACAGGTACAAACAACAACTGTACAATCACTCTGCTACAGGTGTGGTGCATTCAGTAAACTATGAATCAACAATGGCATGGCTGTACAGCAACAGTGAACAATGCAATGGTGCCGCCATGTGCCACAGCCCAGCTGTGTACACACCAGCATGACCCTGCAAACACATATGTGCAAAACTAAACACTGTGGTGACTGTGACATCTCTGCCATTCGGAACATGATAAGCAAAGACCAAGGGAGGGCCAACATCTACAATATAACATGCACCCAGTCCCCCAGGCAATGTGGTACACACAGTCCGCACTGCCAGTAATGTATGTCATGGCACACCACAGATACGTTCAACCCCACCGGGGTGCCGCATGCATGCTTAGCGGCACCACACTATCGTTCAAGCTCCTCAAGTGTGTCCATGACCGCCCTTATGGACCCCAGTAGGCTACCAAACAGCTTTACCACATCCTGTAGCTGTTACCTGGCAGTGGCAGCGACACGCTGCACATGGGCATCATGGCTATCAATGCCCACAGCCCCCAAGCCTCATCATGGCCGTGACCATCACCAGCAGGGACAGCAGGCTGTGTAGCCTGGTTCACATGAGCTCCACTGTCCACATTGTCCTGTCCTGTGTGTCCTGCAGTTACAGTGGGTCCCACCACTGTGGAGAGGGCAGCGGGCCAGCTGTTGAGCACATTGTTGTGGCACACGGTCCACAGCAGCTGACTCTATGCCCTGAGCTGTACCACCCCCGGGATGGGCCACCAATGACGGCTTACCACCATGTCCTGTACCTGCTGCCATACACGCATGGGCCTGCATCTGCCATGTGCGCTCTTCGTAACCCTGTACCTCCTGCCACTTCAGGTTCCTTATTGCCATTGTGAGGGCTGTCAGACGGTGTGTTGGCATGTCCTGATCCACCCCATCCGCATTGTCCTCATCATCCTTACTGTTCCCTGCAATGACAATAGAGGTTGGCCATGAGTAGCATCCAGCCACGCATGCATACCCACAATGTCACCCATCCTGTTTGTGGACACACACCACATGTCACAGATGTTAGCCATACCTGGCAGTGTGGGCTGTAGCCATGGTGCCATGTTGCATGGACAGTGTGGCATGTACCCCTATGTCCTGTGTAGCATGCATATGGTGCCTGTTTGGGGCCACACACCCATTGCCATGCAGGTGGGGTGCATGTCAGTTGCCAACCACCACGTCTGTGTACAGCATGCTCACGGTTGGTGCTGGGTGTGTGCACAAGCTATGTACAGCCATCCCTGTTGCCACTCCAGCACTGCCGTCCCCCACCAAAATCCTGGATGACACACCTACCGATGCCCTAGTGTTGTGCACCTAGATGTGGCAGGTCCCTCCCCCCTCTTGTGCCTGCTGCCACTGTACATGGTCAGGGGTGCTATAGCCACAGGCTGCATTGGTGCCTACAGCATGGTGTAATGGCTCCACACAGTGGCCGACTTGGTCAGCACAAACTGTGCCTGACTGTGTCCATACCGTGATATCTGTGTGCACTGTTCGACAGTGCCCTGCTGTTGGCTGTCCATTGCACCCATGTGGCTGTACCATGTTGCTGTGGTGTCAGCTTCTCCTGTCCACACACATCCTGTCCAGTGTCACACTGTGGCATGGCACTGTCCATGCACATGACCATGTGCTGGCAGTGGTCCTGTATACATGTCCTGCATGCCAGTGGGACAGCGGTGTCACATCTGTGCCCTGTCAGCCATGTAACATGCCATGCCTGCATTGTTTGCACAGCACCACGTGTACCCTGGCACACCCCCATGAGCACCTGTTGCCAGGGTGCTATGGGCTCACTGTGCTGGGTGGTCTGGTTATGCCTCTACCTTCTACAGTACTGTGCTGTGTGTGCATTGGAGTGCAATGCTGTGGGGCACAGTGGCACACAGCACCTGCACATGCTGTGCATCTCTCCCCAGGTACCCTGTGACCCACCACACACACACATTGCATTGCTGCCTTGCTGCCCCTGTTGCCTTGTGGGCTGTACACCTTTGCACAGCCATAGCTATCTGCCCCGGCCCTCATCTGTGCATCCATCGTATTGTCCATGCCCACATCACACACATGACATGTGTCACTTACCCTCCTCACTCGTACTCGAGCCATCCTCACATTGCCCGGTCCTCTCAGTGTCCTGCAGTGTGGCCCCATGTTCCTCTGCAGTCACACACACCTGTGGATCTGTGGAGACAGTGACATCACATGGGTTAGATATGAGGTTGGTACAGGCCCTGTAGTGGGCTATGTCTCTGCCACTATGTGCATGTGGTGTGCCACCCACCTGTCTGTCTATGATGGACACCATGCATCCGTATGTCTGCCTCCCTGGCCTGGTCTGTGAGGCTCTTCAGGATCCCTGGCTCCCTGCGGGACATATCATTCATTTTGTGCTTCAGCTGCCAGACCGTGCGCTTGACACCCATCAGCATCTGCAGTCTGCTGGCTATGCTGTGTCACACCCTGTCCCTGTCCTGTCCCTCTCCTCTCCCTCTCCCTCTCCCTCTCCCTCATGGG
Organism: Neoceratodus forsteri; assembly: GCA_016271365.2. Taxonomy (NCBI): domain Eukaryota; kingdom Metazoa; phylum Chordata; order Ceratodontiformes; family Ceratodontidae; genus Neoceratodus; species Neoceratodus forsteri. The sequence continues at coordinate 883,536,103 of CM057459.1, forward strand.
GTGCCTTGCTAAGCCTGGTGGCATTAGCAGCCTTAACCACTTTGTCACACAGCTGACCAGAATGGCAGTCTCCTCATCGGTGAAGTTTGGTTTCTGAGGCCCTGGACCTGCCATGCTATGCAGTACTGGGTCAGCCACACCTATTGCTCCTGCTGGGGATGGGGTATCTTTGTGTACCACACCAGTAGAGATGTGCTGTGTCTGCTTCATACAGTTCCCCCTAGACCTGCCTGCATGTGCTGCCAGCTGTGGGTGGGCCCTGCAGTGCTTACCGAAGGGTTTGTGGCACAGTAGGATGGGGAGGTGTTCTTGCACCCCTGTGAGCACTGTCGTGGGCTACATGTGCTTTGGCAGTTGTCCACATGCAGGCTCCTGACACAGTGTAACTCTACTGTCTGTCCTCTGTGCAGCGTGATGCACTCCAGCTGCACGTGCATTGGATGCCCCAACGCAGCAGTACGCAGGCCTGTGGTACCGATGCCAATATGGCTAAGTCACCTGCCGTGATGCACTGTGACACAGGGTCACGGCTGTCACGCAATGGGCTCTGTGTCACCTGCAATGATGCACCCTAATGCAGTGAGGGTGTTCTGATGCACCATGACACAGCTAGGGGGTTCTGATGCAGTGATGGGGTTCCGACGCACTGGTGTCTGCGTCACCTGCCATGACGCACAGTGACGCAGAGAGGGGGTTGTGCTGCCATCTCTGCATCACCTGCCATGATGCACAGTGATGCCAAAGGGTGTTATTCGCACCCATCTCTGCGTCACCTGCCATGATGCACCGTGATGCAGTGAGGGGGTTCTGCCGCACCGGTCTCTGCATCACCTGCCGTGCCGCACTGTGGTGCAGGGTCCTGGGGGTCAGTGGTGGCTGTGATGCAATAGTGCCTGCATTGCATGTTCATGCACACACCTACCCACTACATCACTGTGCAGGGCATGGGGTGGTGCACAAACAGGGCATACTTGGATGGCTGGGCGGTGGTCTGGGGTCTGTCTGCTTAGCTTCAATGCCATGGGGTGTGGGGTTATGCATGGGGTGGTTGACACCCAGGACAGTGTAATACCTGGATGCAGACCATGGCTCTGCATCAGAGGGGGAGGGGGAGTGATGCACACTAGGAACATAATGCACACGTGACGCTGTGATGCGTTGCTAGGTGGATCGGTACTAGGGGTGTGGAGGATGCAGTACCCTCGCACATGTCACTGGTAGGGATGCAACTACAGTACAGTTTACAGTACCGATGCCTGAACCTCTACAGGGTATTCCCCTTCTGACAACAGTGCAGGGGAGGGATACATAGCTAGCAGCCAGTCAGCGGGGACAGGCATACATGGGTGGGTGGGTACTCCCTGGGTGACAGGTGGGTGTGGGGAGTCATGGGTAGGATGTACAGGTATTTGCCAGGGATGCATGTGGTCCATGAGAACGTCACCTGGGGCCAAGTGGCACACATGTCGCATAGGGGCACAGACATTGATGGGGGGGTTCGTGCAGGTGGTCGGATGGCATCCCCTCACTACGTGGGTGTTGGCCATCTGTCTGCTCTGCTAGGTGTGGGCATCCAGTCATTGTCAGTGGGCAGCAGTAGGGGAGCCTGAGTTAGGCATAGGGGGATGGTGTGACCCAAGGGTAGGTGGGATAAGATGGGTGGGGTGGGAGGGCAGGGACATTTGCTCGGTTGTGGACGCTGGAATATGACAGGCATGTTGGTCCAGTTGCCCATCCTCTGCAGGCAGCTCTGTCTGTTTGTGTGTTCATTTGGGCCACTGGTGGTGTCAGCAGCACACATTGCACCGCACCATCACAGTGACTGGCATTGCACTGCATATGGCATCTGTCCTATGCCTGCACACTGTATCGCACTGTGTCATTTACATCATATGGCATGCTGTGATATCACTGTGGTGGACCCAGTCAGTGATGGGTCTGTTGCTGGCTGTGGGGTGTGCGGTGGCCTGTACCAGTGTGTGGCACACAGCAGGGATAGTTAGGCACTGTGGGTGGGCATTGTGGTGCATGTGGTAGCATGGCTGTTGTCCATGCATTCCCATGCATGCCTTGCCAGCAAATGCCACACCCCACACTGGTGTCCAGATGCCATACCTCGTGGGTGGTTGGGACCTATCATGGTGTCCACGGCCACGTGCCATGGCTGTGATGGTGCAGTGCCATCAGAGCATTGCACCCCACATCCAGCATGTCTGGAACATGCACCCCCTATCCCTGTGCTGCATGGAATTCCACTGTGGTGTTGGTGTTTGTTGCCCCTTCCCCATGTGTGTGCCTTCTGGGGGTGTGTGGGCAGTCACCACTGCCTGTGCCACCCTTAGTGCAGTGCTGCTTGGGTGCTGGTGCCCTTCCTCCACACCAGCCATATGTGTCCAGGTACATCTTACGTGTGGTGCACATGGTCCAGGGACCCAGGCCACATCTGTGCACTGCCTGGTTGGCTGTCATTTGTGGTATCCATTCTACATGGCAGTGGTGTGCTCCTTGGCAGCAGGACACATTGTCCTTGGGGTGCTGTGCCACTGTACTGATGCATCCATCTGTGCACCTGTGTGGACATGTGACAACACATATGACCTGCCTGGGTACGGTTCAGTGCCACGCCACCACACATGTACCCATGGTGCCTACACCCATCAGTGGCTGTGTGCCTCTGTATGTCTGTGTCATGTCATACCTGTTGCCATGGTGTCCTTCAATAGCACCTGGGCCCATCCTCACAGTGGCCATGCCATGGTCACCTCAGAATGTGCCTGGCATGTTTCTCCAGGCATGTACCCCACCATGTACACAGCTGCACATCCACACTGTGCAGTGCACATAGCCTGTTACCATGGTTGTGTGTGCCTTCCTCTGTTGGCATGGCCCTTCCCTGGTTGTTGCTGTGTACTGCGGCCATGGGCTGTCAGTCATTCAGAAGACAGTGTCTGTGTATTATCGCTAGTCTCCATCTGACAGGCACCCTATGGCACAGCATGAATGTCCTGGGATTTTGTTCCAGCATCTGTGTTCCATAGGTGGTTTGTTCTGCATGTCCGTATGGCACCATGGTGTTGTGCTGCACAGTTGGCATGTGCACATTGTGTGGCATGTGTTCTGGCTGTGGTCATTGGCTGTTCTGTCATGCTCATGGTGCTGCTTCTGTGGCATGGTGCTATGCATAGTGGTTCCATACCAGCTGTGCCCTGGCCCTGTATCCAGCTGCCGCTGTACCTCTTGGGTGTTGGGCCTGGTTGTTATCCTGTGCTGCATTGTCTTCTTCATTGTCACCCACCTCATTGTCACTGTCATCCATGTCCTCCTCATCTGGCATGGTCACTCTGTTGTCGATGACAATGTTGTGGAGGATGCAGCAGGCCACAGCAATCTTGCATGCCATGCTGAGTTTGCACTGCAGTGCGCCTCCAGAGTGGTCCAGGCACTGGAACTGTATTTTCAGAAGTCCGAATGTTCACTCGATCACAGCCCTTGTGGATGCATGTGCTTCATTGTATCATGCTTCTGCTGTGCTCTGTGGTCTTCTGACTGGTGTCAGTAGCCATGGCAGTAGGGGGTATCCACTGTCACCTGTGGACATGATGGCACTGGTTAGTTGTTGTGCCTGCATTGTTGGTGCTGTGTGCATCACCTCTGGCATCCCACTGTGTCCTTCACCCACCATGCATGCTCTGTGCTGCAGTTACCATGATGGCTGTTGCACCCTACTCACACTGTCTTCTCCTTCTTGCATGTCCAGGTCTGTACCGTGTGTGTTCCCTGTGTCTGTTGTGTTACTGTCACCTGCATGGCCAGTGTGCCTCCCTATAGCCGTATGCTGTGTTGCACATCATGGCTGTGTTGCTGTGTGGTGCTGGTTCAGGGTGTGTGTATGGGGGCAGGGGGGACATCCTGTATGCCACTCATGCCAGTGCTTGTACACTTGAGCCCAGGGTTGCACTTCCATGGGCACTGCCATCATGGCCTTGGTCACGGTAGTGTATTGTGTTGTGCTGTTCTTCCCATGGCACCATGGCTTTCAGGGACACCCCTAGTACCATTCCTGTGTCACCTGTCACTGTGTCATGTGTGCATGTATGTTAACTGGGGGGGGGGCTCTGTTCCTAGCCAGTCTGGTGCCCTCACATTGTTGTGTGCACCTGCTGTGTATGATTGTGTGTCAACAGTGTTTTCCCCTTTCTCATGGAACACCATGCCTGTCCTGGGTTCAGTGTGGGCTTTGTTCAGCATTACCTGTGTGTCACATTGCATGGTGTTGCACATGCACCTACCTATTAGCCAGCCATCCTGTATTGCTCCATGCACAAATCCATCATGCAGGCCAGTGTGCCTATAGATGTAGGTGTCATGGCATGACCCTGGGTACCGTGCCACTATGTCCAGGATCCTACAGTGACTGTCACATACCACCTGGATGTTTATTGGCTGGTATCCCTTTCTGTTCACATATGCATCCCCATCCATTGATGGTGCCTTTATAGCAATGTGGGTGCAGTCTATTGCACCCAGTACTCGTGTTAGTTGGGCAACATTGTAGAAGCCCTGCTGGATGGCCTGCTGCTCATGGACATCCCATTGGAATCTGAAGGACTTTGCTGGCCTGTGCAGTAGTGCCTCCAGGAGCTGCCATAGGCTTGTTGAGACTGCTGATTGTGATATTCCCAGCGTGTCTCCTGTGGGCATCTGGAAGGTGCCTGTTGCAAGGACCCTGAGTGTGGCTGTGACCTTTATCTCCACCGGTAGGGGGGTTGCCTCTGCCTGTCCTGTTTTGTAGGTCTTCCCTCAGCTCATTGCACAGCTGTGTGATGGTGTCCTTGTTCAGCCTGTACCATGCCAGGCACTGTTCATTTGTCATGTCTATGTACATGATTCTTCAGTGGAGCTCCCTCAGCTTATATGAGCACTGTGCTGGGTGTTGCTGCTGTTGTCTGGCCAGTGCTAGTCTCCTGGCAGCCTTCAGTCACTGCTGCCTGGTGCGTCGTCGCCTTCTGACCACCCCTGCTGCCACGTGGAGGAGCATTGCAGCTGCTCCTGGCATACTTCTGTGCTGTCTTCCACCTCTTTGTATCTCAGAGTCTCAGCCGTGTCCAACTTTCAGCATTGTCTGTTGTGCTGTGTGCCTTTGTGTATGCTCTAGGGCTGCTTATACCAGCTCTGGCTGGTCTAGCAGCTGACAGTACTTTGACCTGCTGGTTGTTAGGGGTGCATGTTTGAAATTCCCATGGGTGCGATCTTGCACCATTTCTGTGGTGCAGGCTGTCTTGCTTCATGGCGCTGCCATTATTTTGGTGCAGGACTGATGCAGTCACCTTTGGCGCAGGGTTGTCTGGCTTTGACGCAGGGCACCTTTGAAAATCGTGTCTGGCACAGTGTTTGACGGAGAGTTGCCTTGCACCACTGTTGTTTGGAGCAGGCTCCTTGCATCATGCCTGGGGCTTTGAAATTCTGGACCCTGTTCTTTAATTAAAATCCCCCAGATAAGGCTGAGCAAAATTAGAAAATTCCAGTTTTATGGAATTTTTCATGAAATTCCACAATTTTCACAAAAACTCGTGGGATTTGATTTTAAGTACACGTTATTTTGTAATTTCTCACAGCAAGCAATTAATACAATTGTCACATACAGTCTCCTTGTAAGGTCTAAGAACCTGTCACACTTAATGGTATTGCTTTCTCTAATTTTAAAGTTTCAGGGGTTATAAATTTGTAGTTTATATTCTTGCAAAATTACATTTTTAAATGTTGTGAAAGTTTTACTACTTTTAATTCAATCTCATTTAAAGCTGAAAATATAAACTATTTCAAAAGTGACAATGTGGTATAGTAGTTTAAATGTTTCAACACTGGTTAAATTTGGATATGTAGTTTTAAAATTAGAGTAAACAAACTGAAAATTTAAATTTTGGAAACATGCTTGTCAGGCTATAACTCAGTCCCATTTAAGGCTAGAAATCTGAAACTATGTGCATATACAAATGTAGTGATAACCTGTATACCTATTAATGTTTGCAACATTTCAATGAATACTATCAAAAACAGAAATCCTAACGTTTGCAAAATATTTGGCTACCTATAACTCAGCTCCCATTGAAGCTTGAGACTTAGAACAGGGTGCATAGATGCATTCTAGGTGCTTCTCTGAACTCTGATATTGTGGAGAACTTTGGATAAGAAATTTAAAAATGATCTCAAAATAACTCAAAATTAAATTCTGATTAAATGTTTGGCCACCCATAACTCTGCCCCCTTTTAATCTACAGCTCTGAATATTAGAACAATCTTGTAAACCGTTGGGTACTATTTATGTTCCAAATGTGGTGTTACTTGGACACAAACTGTTAAAATTATAGCAAAATAACTAAAATGTTACAAAATTGAACAGAAATTTCCAGTTTTATATTCCAGACAACTCTAGTGTCAACCATGGTGCAATGCAGTATTTCAAGTTACTGCAGGAAAAAAAGGGAGTGCTACAGAAATTACCTTTTTCCTGCAGTAACTCGGCTGCAGAATGCAACAGTGAATATCAAAAAGGACAAATGACATGTACTATATATATTGCAAGAAGGGGGTCATTCACAAGTATAACTTGAGGTGTCTTTGTGCTGCATCACCTATATGTTGCTGAGTTAAAAGGGAATCCAGTCAACACCTCAAACCGCACTGACATTGCAGCGTATGCGGTTTCAAAGCTGGTTTATTTATATTAGCTCATTTTTTGACCATGACCATTTTCCAGTGTCCTTGCTACATGTGTTTTGATTCTGCTGTTCTTCTGAAGTGGTTTTGACCTGGACCCAGTTCAAAGTTCTCTTAAATGTTGAATATGACAAGGAAATTACACAACTACAGTTTTGTCTGTCTTCAAACATCTTTACTAGGAAAAGTACGTTGGAGACTAATCTATAATTTAAAAGGATAATGTAATGAAAAACAATTTAGCAAAATCTACAACATCCACATCAAGAAGGCAAAGGGTACCTCCAACTGAACATCCTACTATATAATCAAACATTGGATACAAAACCTCTTTCTGAAAAGAAACAAAAAACTGGGTCAGTCACAGTTTTACTATAGAGGAAACTGCTCTCAATGTCCAGGCAACTGGAACACCAATCACTATTTGTTCAGATTCATCACTCTGTCTTACATCAGTAGACATATTTCTGTTCCATAAATCAGTTCCTGACAGGTAACATCTGAAACCATGCTTTCCAGCATCATAGAAAGATAGGAAAAAGAAGAGAGGTGGCAAAATATGCACCTATCTTATCCAGCCCCTGTATCTTATAGGGGCCCTGTCAATCCTTTTTGCATCATACTATTTCAAGTTGACAACTCACATTTTATGATTGCTTACTTTCTCTAAAATTGATTTATGTTTCTGGTGGTTTAAACTGCCTGCTTTCTTAGTAAAAAAGGAATGCATGGTAATAGTGTAATTATGCCTGACCTTGCTTTGTTTCAAGTGGTATCCCATGAGAAGGGTAATTGCTATTGAGTGCCTACAAAAAGGGCAACTCAATAGTGGTGCCTGTTCTCAGAGCTAGTGGATGGGGAGGGAGAATGCAGGTTATAGCAATATCCTATCACTATATGTATACGTGTGCGAGGGTGAGCATGCCTTGCGACAGACAGAAGGGGAGGTAGGGTTTGTGAGGTGTAGCAAGGCAGTGGGTTGCCGAGCTGGCCATGTGGCATGAGGGGATTCATGGTAGGCTATGGTTGGGAGGGTGCCAGGTTCGGTGCTGGGCACATCGGGATTTTTGTGCCAGTCCGAGATTGTTAATTTTTCTTGCTTTTCACCCCCCTCCTACATGCACTCCCCCTGAAGTGCAGAATCTTAAGTAGGGGGTGTGGGAGGTGCAGCTCCCCACATAAACAAAAAAATTTAAGTTCCTTGCTCCCTTTTGCCATGCACTGGGAGTGTACATATGCAAAATGGATGTTCACCGATGTACATTCACCCTAACGGCGATCACCTTTCTGCAATCACCGTTATCACATAAATTTGTTTCAAGCCATTGATCTGCTCTTATTGTTCGCTTCCTGAACATTAAGAACACCCCCAAACAGTGCAGCCACTAATGATTTAAAGGTTTCCTCTACTCTGGCTGCATCCTGAGTGGCCAGAGAGTGTTGGGGGTGTTTCCAAGTTCAGGAAAGATGCAGTAGGAGTTGATTAAGGAATGTAAACAAAAATATTTTGGTGTGGTAACACCAGTATGATGGGCGGTTTGTTTTTCACTTTTAAAAAGAAATAAGGAATCAGAGTCAAACTACCAGCTATATCAACACATTTTATAGTTCATGAACAATCATAAAATATGTTTTTTAAACTAGGGACCATTTGAGGCCTAAAGGTGTTGACAGTGTCCCTATAATGGATAAACAAATCATTGCCTTTTTTCAAAAAAATATTTATGTTATACCAAGTCAGCGATGGTGTCAGTAGACTACCCCTGCCTTATGGGCCAAAATATAGAAACACAGAAACATAGAATTTGATAGCAGATAAAGACTGCTTGACTCATTCAGTCTGCCAGTTCCTCCCTACCTACACTATTATCACAGATCGTACCCAATCTACAGCTCTTTTGCCTCCCCCCCTTCTTTTCCAGTATGATTCCTTTGTGCTTATCCCATGCATTCTTGAACCCACCACTGGTTTTCCCTCACCAGCTCAGCTTGAAGTCTGTTCCAAGAATCCAACAATCTTTATGTGAATAAGGGGTACATGTCAATTTGCTTCCTATTTTTCGCTCCCCGACTATTTGCTTGCGACAGTATGCTCCGGTGACCACTTCTTACCCACACCAACTCACCCCCGAGTCAATTCGCTCCTGTACCACAGTAAATGCATAAAACAAAAATTAAACAACCTGTAAGTGTTAGCGTTTGTTTGCCTGCTTACTAAGATGCACTGCGGCAATGGAGCTGCCTTATCTTTTTGATAAGGTGGCTTTGAAGTGTTCCTGTTTTGTGCCTTTAGCTTCCCCACAAAAAGGATTCTTGCAGTGTGTACATCTTTTGGTGAAACCTTGATGTTAAGAGCTGTCAGGAGGGGTCATAGGACTGCCTTTGGTTTGAATATTTAAGTTTAAGCCAACTATTGGAGTCAGATGGCCGACTACTACATTACTGCAGCTGCCAACTGTTTGGTAATTGCTAGGAGGGAGAGTGGGCGATGGGTCTGTTGGTAATCTGCCAGTGGTAAATTAGCTAAATTGCATTGTGTGGTACCACAGTGAGCCTGAGATGAGAAACCTGAGAACACGCAGCCATCGGATGCCAGGAGTGTGATTTTGGAGATGTGGTTTCCAGAACTGGACACAGGACTATAGGTGGGGTTTTACGAGTGTTCTATACAGAGGTAACAGCTCCTCCCTCTTTCGGCTGGTGATAACCCTCCTTATGCACCCTAGCATCTCACTAGCCCTTCTTACTGCCTTGTTGCACTGCCTGACCACCTTTAGGGCATTTAATATGGTTAACCCCATGTCTCATTCTTGCTTAATAGTTGTCAATATCACTCCACCCATTTCATATTCTGCCCCTGTATTTCTGTGCCCTAAATGCATTAGTTTGCACTTTTTCTTATTAAAAGTCACCTGCCATACCCTTAACCACCCCTCTAGTTTTTGCAGTTCTCTGCTCTTCCTTTCTACCCTCCCCCCAGGTGTCCATCCTGTTGCAGATTTTGGTGTCATCCACAAAGAGGCAGACCTTCAATTCCCTTCCAGCTCCTCTGCAATGTCATTTATAAAGACATTAAAGGAGGACTGGTCCCTGAATTGAACCCTGAGGTACCCCGTTGTTTATCCTCCCTTCCTCTGGGTGAACTTTGTTTGCCACCACCCTCGACTCCTATCCCCTAACCAATTTCTTATCCAGTATGTCACCTTTGGACCCACTCCTAAGCTGCTCAGCTTGTTTACTAGTCTCCTATTTGAAATGGTGTTGAAAGCTGTACTAAAATCTAGGTAGATCATGTCCACTGCTCTGCACTGATCTAAATTCTATGTCACCCAGTCATAGAAATCTATCAGATTCATTTGACATGGCCGCTCCCCTGACGAGGTTAAATAAGGTTGAGGGCCCCTGGATAATAAATCCTGTGGGAATTCATTACCAAAAGATGTTATAGATGAAAATAAATTGTGCAATCCAGCCACACAGAGAAAGATTTTCATTTATTTTTTCTATTTTGTATTTGATTACTGGGTAAATAATCCAAGGGCATCAAATTCCCATTTTCATGGGTGAGTTGACCCAGACACAAAAACAATGAACAATACAAAATACAGTTTACAATAAAAAAGAACAATAAATTAATTATGATGCGTGCAAGTTGAGCAAACAAGACAGTGTTTCTTCAGAAAATTTTTAAAAACAGACAAAGATTACATGTGTTAGGTTATAAGGAGTACTGGGTGAATATAGCGCAGAGAAAACCGCATATGCAATAATGTGCTTTAAGAAGCGGGAATGGCTCTACAGCAACAGGGGTTATTTCAGTGTGCAGTAAGAACTGTTAACCATGTCACTGTAGGCTGCTATGAGGGGACATTAAGGATGCTGTTGGGGTGGTGCTTGGCTGAGCCTCTCCCATGGTGGAGTTGCTAGAGCACCTGCCTCCAGCGGTGTCAGAAACCTGGGGCTGCGGTTTGGTTCTCCCCAGGTCCCACTGTATTGAGGCTTTTATTTTTTGCAAAAAACAACATTTTCCCCTCTGACCTTTCCCATTTCCCCAATGTCTATGACCCCGATTCATTATTATAAGTCCAGGGAGTGTGGGGTTCCCCCCCAAAACGGCATGTGCTGTTGTTGTTATCATAGTCAGAATTTTGTCCCACTGCAGTACAGTGCATAATGTTGTGTCTGCACCATTGTGGTTATGCATGGGCTTTTTCTGAGACATCATGACCCCATGCCATTATAAGGTAGCACTGCCCCTGGAAACAATAGCAACCAACTATGGTCCTCAATGTTACACCCCACCACTTTTCAACGCAATGCACTCAACTATTCGGCAAAAGATAAAAAATAAAATAATTAACAAATAAACACTTTTGTACATTACTAATGTGAATTAATATTAGCTGTGATTGTGATGCATAACTGTGCTGGTGGTCTCTACTGGGCCACCTCTTTGGAAGGCATGCATAATTAAACAGTGTCTATCTGGCCTTCTGTAACCATGGCACTACTATCACCAACTAACAGAGTTTTCAACTAAACTGTCCTGATGGGATGCTACCTCAATCCCCACTAGTACCCATTAATTACCCTAGTTCTTTTCAGGAATCTGTTGGGGAATCCTGGCTACCCAGGTATTGTATCAGTGTAGCACTTTTGGCAGTTGCATGAGGTTGGCAGTGTTGCTGTACCTCATACTAAGGATCAATTAATGAATTTAAAGCAGAAGGATGCTATGGTGCCCATAAAAATTACTCCTCACTTCTCATTGATCATAACATTCTATGTTATTCTCCTTCAGGTATTTATTCAAATTATGTTTAAAACCTTTTTTTGCATTGCTACATATATTATAAGGATCATACTAAGGAATTTAGAGCAGATGGACTGAATAGTGCCCATAAGAACTGCAGTGGTAACCATTGTATTTTCAAATATTTTGCATCGTACTCTCTGTGTCTTTTTTTTTCCATTTTGTTCTGACATCAGAATTTTTTGGACACAGTCATTTCTGCTGTGGCCTGCTGATGCACTATTCAGAATTTATACTGCACATGCCTCACCCTTGAGCATGGCCAAGGGACAGCAGTGTAGTGGCACACCAAGTAGTAGGTGGTCTAGCTTAATAAAAACTCTAATACTCACTTTGCAACAGTGCATAGATGTATGGGGAGCATGGGCCCGTTAAAACACTCTTGTGCCATTTACAATGGAATACCCATGGGAATAGAGAGATGCCCTTTGCAAAGTCTGTCAGCCATTCCCAATTGAATACTAATGATTCAGCAGTCCAGGGGATACAGCTTCTACTCAAGATAGATGCATACCTCTCAACCTTTTGTCACTGAAATGAAGGACAGAGTCTCTCAAAATGAGGTACAATAAGGGTGATCAACCTATATAATGATAGACACTTCCTCATCTCACTGAGGAGCAGTGGCTCTTTGAAACACTCTGTCACATTCCCAGCTGAAGAAAGGGTGCCCTTGAAAATGTTCAGTGCCATTCCCAACCGAGGAAATGGGGCATTTGGAACACTCTGTCACATTCCCAGCTGAGGAGAGGGAGCCTTTGAAAACTTATTTTTTACATTCCCATTCAAATACTTAATGAATCAAGATGCCAGGGTTTTGACTTAGGAGAGGGGCCCTTGGAAACACTCTGTGCCATTCCCGGCTAAGGAGAGGATGCCCTTCAAAACATTATGTCACATTCCCAGCTGAGTAGAGGAGCCCTTGGAAACAGTAAGTCACATCCCCAGCTAAGGGGAGGATATCCTTTTAAACATTTTGTGCCATTTCCAGCTGAGGAGTGGGTGCCCATAGAAACACTCATGTCACATTCACAGCTGAGGAGAGAGGGCCTTTGGAAACACTCTGTTATATTCCCATTTAAATTCTTAAAGAATCAAGATGCCAGAGTTTTTACTGAGCAGAGGGGTCCTTTGGAATCACTCTGTACCATTGCTGGTTGAGGAGAGGGTATGCATTGAAACACTGTCACATTCCCAGCTGAGCAGATTATGCCCTTAGAAACACTCTGTCACATTACCAGCTGAGGATAGGGTGCCCTTGAAAATATTTTTTTGCCATTCTCAACAGATGAGAGTGGGACCTTGGAAGCACACTGTCACATTTACAGCTGCAGAGAGGGTGCCCTTAGAAACACTCCATCACATTCTGAGTTAAGGAGAGGGGACTCTTGGAAACACTCTGTCACATTCCCTGCTGAATACTTGACAACTCATGATGCTAAGGTTTTCAATGAGGAGATGTGCTCATGGAAACATTCCTAGTTGAGGAGAGGGTGCCCTTGGAAACACTATGTCGCATTCCTAGATAAGGAAAGGAGGCCTTTTGAAACATTTTGTCACATTCCCAGCTGAGGAAAGGGGCCTTTTGGAAACACTCTGTTACCTTCCTATTTAAATACTTAACAAATCAGGATGCCAGAGTTTTCACTGAGAATGGGCTGTTGGAAATACTCTGTGCCATTCCCAGCTGAGGAGAGGGTGTCTTAGAAATACTATGTCACACTCTCAGCTGAGGTGAAGTGGTCCCTGGAAATACTCTGTCACATTCCCATTTGAATACTTAATGAATCAGCATGCCAGAGTTTTCACTGAAGAAAGGAGGCTTTTTGAAACACTCTGCAACATTTCCAGCTGAAAACTTAATGAATTAGGATGCCAGGTTTTCACCTAGTGGTATGGCCCTTGGAAACACTCTGCGCCATTCCCAGCTGAGGAGTGGGTGTCATGGAAACACTGTGTCACCTTCCCATCTTAATACTTAATGAATTGACATGCCAGGGTTTTCACTGAGTAGAGGGGGCCCTTGGAAACACTCTTTCATATTCACAGCTGTATACCTAATTAGTCAGCATGTCAGGGGGTGCAGCTTTTACTGTGGGAAGGGGCCCTTGGAAACACTCTGTCACTTTCCCAGCTGAAAACAGTAGGACAAACTAAGCAGGTGGCATGTCACTGCCTGCTCGAATATCAAACTGTATCCCTCCAATGAATGGACAAATTCCTGGATGCCTAGTTTCCCCCCTCTTCCTACTGTAAATCTTCACTTAAAATCCTTGGGACTGGTGGCTGTGTAACCCCTCTCCACCAACATGATCCTTCTCAGAGGATCACATTACCACTGAAACAAGAAAAACACAGATGGCAGCCATGAACAGGCTGCACATGTAAGCCTGCAGCTGTATACAGTCAGTACACAGTACTCAACACCACAAATGTAACTTTGATGACTCCTCCTGGGCCCATATCTCCCCCACATCATCCTTATAGTGAGTGCATCAGTTGCCAACCCTTCAGAACAAGAAGTCTGGAGTATAAAGTGGCAACAGCCACTGGTGCCTCAGTGCCACCACCATAGATGTGGTCTCATCATGTTGGTCCTTCCTTTCCAGGATTAGCCATCCCAGATATCCAGAGAAATTCTGTGGCTACATAAAGATGAAGACATCATTAGTAAAAATGCATACACACAAACAGGGAAAGCATACATCAGCAACCTGTGACAAGTGTGTACTGTACGTACCTCTGTAGGCTTGTTCACTTGCCGTATCACCCCCTTCAGGGAGTCTTGGTGTGTGGAGAGGAAGACCTTCAACAACTTTCTGGAGTATGCCCCAAGCTTCCTGACCCTTGCTGCTAACACACCACACACTTGTATAGCCATTCTGATGCAATGCATTGCATTGAACTGAGACAGCACACTGAATGTCAAAGGTTATGCAGGTGAGATGTTCTGTGAAATTCATATAGTAAGGGTGACATTTTCAGGGAGAATGGTTTGAACAAAGTTAAGCATAACTTTACACATCGGACACCTCAATAAGCACATCAGCAAAAACAGCGTGGAACAGAGTAGTTCAATGCCATTACCTCTATTGCAGTTACTGTACAAAGTTTAGCACATGTCCAAGCCTCCCTTATCATTTAGTAGCTCTTCTCAATTTGAAAATAAAAAATTATGAAATAAATAGCTGTTTGCTCAGAAAAATAAATTGTTTTTCATATTTATACAATATGCATGGACTGGACACAAATCCAAATGTAAAAAAAATGTTATCCAACATAACCAGTACAGTACCTTATGTGTGATACATTTTATAAACAGGGTGTTGGATAAAAAAGAACCCTGTACCTGTCCATTTTTACTCCCTTATGAATTCCTGCTTTGCAGACAGAATATACAGCACTTTCTCTGTATCAGTAGCAAATTTTAGTTAATGATTCAGTGGGCCCTGTGGGCCAGGGATACAGCTTTGACTGAGGAAAGGGAGCACGTTGAAACACTCTGTGACATTATCCTTAAAATATGGAGGGAGGCTGTGAATTACCGTGTACCATTCCCAACTGAATATCTACTGAATCAATACTCTAGAGGGTACAGCCCTGACAGAAATCAAGGAAGTTTTTCACAATGCCCTAATATTATATATATATATATATATATATATATATATATATATATATAGATAACTGAATCTAAGGTGCCAGAAATGTACTGTGAAAGCCATTGAAGGCAGGAGGAATAATTTGTCCTTTATGCTGATGACTTTAGGGACATGGACACATTTCTTGCTGGACTTTTTCTTATAGTCTTCTGCTCTCCTTCATAATGGTTCCAATCCTACAACCTTTGTTTTCCCTACCTCCAGAGTCAGGTTCAGCAAACCTGAAACCAGTATGCTCTGCTACAGGGGGGCTGAAAATTGAAGCAACAGGAATTGTATGAGTGTTCTGGGTTTGTGTGAGGCTAAACTAAGAGAATTATAATTTTTTTTTTGTTTGTGTTTTCCTACATTTGCTTTAGTCTGAATTGCTTGTGTATGAGATTCAGGGATGAATCAGTGGGATATGTATGCTGCCTCTTCTACCAGCGTAGGGTCTAGTCTAATTATGTTTGCAGATGATGCAGTAATTTTTTTAGAAGGAATTACATCAGATCAAGCTTTACTTAAAGTTCACCTGGATTGTGAACATTTTGAAATGTGGTTGTCTTCTCGTCATTGTGTTTTGAACTCAGGGAAAACCAAATGTATGTTTTTTACTGGTCCTAGAAAACAGAGCTATACATGTTCAGATTGCTGATTTAGTGGGGAACCGAACTGAACTGGTGGATAATTTTGATTACCTGGGGGTGAGTTTTGACTCTCAACTCTCATTTAAACTACAGGTGGCTAAGACTATTAAAAATATTCGTCAGAGGATTGGAATGTTATTTAGGATTAAACCCTTTCTCTTTCTTGAATCTCATAGACTTCTGTGTCACAGTCTTTTTGTTAAGTGCATTTTACTATGGTCTTTTGATTTATTCTGGTACAAATGACAAAATGCTACAGAAACTACAGATAACATATAATAGTATATTAGACTTTATGTCAGGTCTTCGAATAAGAACACA
Source organism: Neoceratodus forsteri (assembly GCA_016271365.2). Classification (NCBI taxonomy): domain Eukaryota; kingdom Metazoa; phylum Chordata; order Ceratodontiformes; family Ceratodontidae; genus Neoceratodus; species Neoceratodus forsteri. The sequence goes on from CM057459.1 coordinate 883,552,245, forward strand.
CCATTGTGTGTTGTTAAGAGAAGCTAATTGCCCTTCCTTTTTAGATAGGATAAAGTTAAAGCTTGGAGTTTTTGCATATAAAAGAACCCAGGGTTTACTCCCCCAGGTGATTCAAGATCTTATTCCCTTAGAACAAAGTTATTTTGAAACAAGGTCTCAGTCCAAGGGTTTATTTACAATTCCTCTATATGAAAACAGTAGGTCAGAGGTCAGTAATCTACAGCTGAATAAAACTTTTTAATGGTATTTTAAACTGAAGTTATTAATGCTAGGGCAGTTTGAATGTTTAAGAACAGGTTTGTTAAATAGTTGAATAGTCTGAATGATTGTAATTGTGGTTCATAACATAATACTACACTTTATATTGTAATTTCTATGTTTTGATATTATAGTTTGTATGTTTTTGTATTAATTGCTCTGCATGTCTTTATTGTTTGTTTACTAACTTGTTGCATGTGAAAACAAGCAGTTTGATCATCTTGCTGTGACAAGTATAAAAAATAAAAATGAAATGAAACGTTTGTATAAGGGCTGTATTTTGGGTGTATAAACAGGGTTGTATTATGGAGTTCAATTTTGTACTAGTTGAGAGACAGGAAACTGCAGAGGTCGACTTGGGGGAGGAACAGAAGGTTAGCCAGATCTGTTTTAAACTGTTTCAGTTTGGGGCTGAAAATTGAAGCAGCAGGAACTGCAGGAGTGTCCTGGGTTTGTGTGAGGCTAAACTAAGGGAAGTATTTTTGTTTTTTTTTGTGTTTTCCTACATTTGCTTTAGTCCAAATTGCTTGTACTGCGAGTGGGATATGTATTTGGGTATTTTAAACATACTGTTTGTATAAGGGCAATATTTTGGATATGTAAACAGGGCTGTATTCTGAAGTTCAATTCTATGCCAGTTGAGAGACAGGAAGTGTTTGATCCTGCCTGGGGATACGGACTGAGGTGTACAGTTGTGTAAGAGGCTGATTGACTCACACGGGAGTGGCAGTGGGCCCTAATCTCTCCCTCCTCCAGCTCGTTCACACTTATTGGGGCAGTGCTACATTGGGATTGGTGGTAAACACTACCAGGTGCATCCACTAACCTGCTCTAACAGAGGGGAGTGTTCTTTGTAATGTTATAGAGTGATATGTAGCTCTGGTTAAAGAGGTAAAAAGTTACAAACTTATAAATGGTACTGTGTTTTGTACTTTGGTGTAGCACCTGAAGCTGTATGTTGCTGGGAAAAATATAAATGGGACAGTATTGTGGTTAGTAGTGTTTTATGCTTCTCTGCTAGTGGAGTTGGTATTGTATTGTTAAGCAGGGACTGGGCTGGTTAGAAACTTATAGATAGAACTGTATTTTGTATTTATTACTGGTATCATGGGTAGGATAGTGGTCTGTAATGGATGTGGGATGGCAGTTTGGATTAATATAATGTGGAGGTTATGAGGGTGTCCAATCTGTATCCAGTTGAAGAGGCTGGAGAAGGAAGTGCTGTGGCTTGGTAGAGAACTGGAGAGGATGATGGAAGGAGGACAGGGCCTGGAGGCAGGAGGGTCATGAGGACATCGCAGGGGATGAACAGTGGCTCAAGGGAAGTGATGGTGAGGGAGTGCAGGATCGGAACAAACAAGGGGCCTAGCATTAGTGTGAAAGCTAGACTCAGGGGAGGTAGCAGAGGCACAGCCATGCAGGATGTGCAGGAAATAAATTTGCTGAGCTGGTGACACAGGTGAAGGAGGAGGGGAAGGAGTGATCACCAGGGAAGAGCAGAAGAGGGAGGAAGAGATAAACCCACAAGGGGCAGGAATCAGTCAGAGGATGGTGACATGGGTGAAGGGGAGAGAAGCACTGCTGTTGGGGTGGATGACAGGGTCAGAGTGGGGAGGCCAGGGATGAGGGGAGGGATGTGGGGTATAGGAAGGGAGCTGTGAAGGGGGCAGGGGACAGGATAGCAGAGAAGGGCAGAGTGCAGTAGGGAGGAAGGGTGGAGTTAGAGAGCTGGCATGCTGTAAGAGTGGATACCCTCGGAAAGGGGTGGAATCACGGACAAGGAATGAGGAAGGGGGTGTACTAGTGCTTGGTGATTCCATACTTGAAGGGATCAGATGGGTTGGCAGAGGGGGAGAGGAATAGTAGAATATGGGTGGAGGCTATACCTGGGCTAACAGCAGACAGGGCAGGGCAAGCAGTTCTTAAGTGTTCAAGGAGGGGCAAGAAGAAACTGCATGTAGTGGTGCATTTGCGCACTAATGACCTGGCAGGAGAGATGGTGGAAGTAGTGAGGAGGAGGTTTGAGGAATTAGGAGGACTATGTGAGAAAGTGGGGGAATCAGTGACCTTTTCAGAGGTGCTCCTGGTACCCTGCGTGAGTATGGAAAGGAAAGGGAGGACTGGGGAGTTGAACAAAGGCTGGAGGAATGGTGTCAGTCTAAGGGGTATGGGGTAGTGGGGGACTGGGGCAATACCTGGGAAAATAAGAATCTATCTCCATGGGATAGGTTGCACCTGAGTGGGAAGGGGAAAGGGGTATTAAAGCAGAGGTTGGACGGGTACACAGCATCAAGGATAGATTTAAACTAGGTGGGGGGTGGGAGGACAGCTAGTAGGCAAGGATCCCAGAAGGGGGAGCCAAGCTTGCCTACCCCCCAAGGTATTGGCGAGGTATTTCAGGTGGGGACACAAGGAGAGATTAGGAGTGGGGAAAATTGGGGTGGGGAGAAAGACACAGGTTGGAGGGTGGTCTCACTGAATGTGAAAAGCTTAGGTAATAAATCAGATGAACTACAGACTCTCTTGGCTGTAGTGAGGGTGGACATTGCAGCCATGACAGAGACAGCCACCCAAAACCAGTACTGGGATATGATGATCCCAGGGTACAGGATATTCAGAAAGGACAGGTCTAGGGAGAAGGGGGGGTGGCAATCTATGTAAGGGATAGGATAAGGTATATGAGAGAGGAGGGGCTGGATGGCAGGACAGAGGCCCTATTGATGCAGTTTCAAGACTCTAAAAGAAAGACATTGAGGGTGGTGGTAGTATACAGGTCACCAGCTCAGGAAGATGACCTGGATAGGGAGTTGGCCAAGCAGATTAGAAGAATCCTTAATAAGGGGAACACCACAGTGGTGGGGGACTTCAACCTCCCTGGGGTGGACTGTAGCACCCTGCCACCATGTGCGCAAAAGAGCAGAGATTACTAGATGCATTTCACGACAGCTTCCTGGTGCAATTGGTCCGCAGGCCTACTAGGGAGGGTAGGACTCTGGACCTGGTATTAACAAACAAGGACTCAGTTTGGGATCTGGGAGTGGAAGACCTCCTGGCTGGCATCAACCATAATACAGTGTGGTTCACATGCAATATGGGAAGGGTAACAGGACGAACAGGTACAAGGGCAATCAATTTTAAGGGAGTGAACTTTGACAGGATAGGGGAAATCTTGGTTGAGCATCTGGTGGGAATTCAGACATGCATGAGTGCCATCCAAAAATGGAATATCATTATGAAAAGGCTTGCAGAGTCTACGGAGACCTGCACCAGGACACGGAGAAAGAAGGGGAGTACAAAGAAGCCAAGCTGGCTGACTCGGGAGGTAATGGAAGGGATGAGGGCTGAGAGAAAAGCATTCCAGAGGTTTAGGAAATCAGGAGGGCAAGGGGACAAAGATGAGCACACGAAGAAGTCCAGGGAGGTTACCAGGCTAGTCAGAGCAGCCAAGGCTTCCAGAGAACGGAGACTGGCACAGGGAATCAAGAACGGGGAAAAGGACTTCTTCAGATACAATGGAGAGAGAAGAAGAAACAAAGACCAGATTGTGAGGATTAAGAAAGATGGGGGGTGGATGGAGAAGGGGGAGAATCAGGTAGAGGCACTGAATGAGTACTTCTGTTCTGTGTTTATGAAGGAAAGAGGGGGGCAGATACCCCATGGGAAGAGGGAGTGGGCAGAGGGGGAATGGGGGGTGACTGATATCAGAATTTTGGAGGACAGGGTGCTGGAGGTACTAAGGGCACTGATGGTAGACAAGGCTCCAAGGCCAGATGGCATTCACCCTAAGGTACTTAGGGAGCTAGCAGAGATCCTGGTGGGACTACTGGCAGACCTTTTCAGTACATCACTGACACAGGGTGTGTGCCTCAGGACTGGAGGATGGCCCATGTGGTGCCCATTCATAAAAGTAGCCCAAAGGATGATCCAGGCAACTACAGACCCGTGAATCTCACTTCAATCAAGGGGAAACTCATGGAGTCAATCCTAAAGGAGAGACTGATGACTTTTCTGGAGGACAAAGGGTTCCAAGATGACCATCAGCACGGTTTTGTATCGGGCAGATCCTGCCAGACAAAGCTATTCGAGTACAGTGACTGGGTTACCAGGGAAATGGACAGGGGCCACGCAGTGAATGTCCCATATTTGACCCCCAGTGCCTTTGAGTTAGTACTGCATGGGAGGCTGGGGGAAAACTGCAATACATTGGGGTGGGGACAAAAATGGTCATTTGGATCACTAACTGGCTGAGGGGTAGGCAGCAAAGGGTGATGGTGGTGGGAGACTCTAGTCACCAAGGGATATTATGAGTGGGGTGCCCAGGACTCAGTACTGGGACCAGTGCTGTTAGGGATATTCATATCTGATATCTCAAATGGGATCCAGAGTAGGATCAGTCTATTCACAGACGTCACTAAGATCAGTGTAGTTTTAAGTAACAGAGGGATGGATGGGGCTGTAGGAAGACCTGGCAAAACTACAGGAATTGTCTAAGACATGGCAGCTGGAGTTCAATGCCAAGAAGTGCAAGGTACTGCACTTCAGAGCAAAGAACCAGGGGAGGAAATATCAGTTGGAAGGGGTACAGTTGGTAAGCACAGTAGAGGAAAAGGATCTAGGGGTACTAATAATGGGGATTATGAACCACTCAGCTCAGTGCAGGAAGGCAGCTGCAATGGCAGACAAGATGCTGGGTGAGGGCATAGTGAGGGGAAACACCTCCAGGCACAGAGAAGTGATCCTACCCCTGTACAGGTCACTGGTCAGGCTGCACCTGGAATACTGCATGCATAACTGGCATCAATTCCTGAAGAGGGACATCAGATTGCTGGAGAGGTTGCAGTGCAGGGCAACCAATATGATACAGGAACTTGAGGGTAAATCCGACAAGTGGAGGCTGGGACAGCTGCAAAGGTATTCCCTGGAAGAAGGTTGGGATGGGGGATATGATCGAACTCTTTAAGTACCTAAAGGGTATTAACAGGATTAATACAGAAGGGTAGCTTCAGATCAGATGAGGGAGAGACATGAGAGGGCATCAGCTGAGATTGGAGGGGGGAAGATTCAGGAGGGAAATCAGAAGACACGTTTCCATAGAAAGGGTGGTCGATAAGTGGAACACTCTGCCCGACTAGGTGGTATCATGTAGAATGGTTGGAGGATTTAAGAGAGGGTCAGATAGAGTGATGGGGTAGTTAATAGGAGTGGAGGGAAGGTGGGGCAGCTGTAAGTTGAGGGGCTAGCTGCACAATCAGGCAGACTCGATAGATCATAATGCCTGCTTCTGTTGGCATTTTGTATGTTCATATGACATGACAACACAACCTCAGCCTCTTTGACACCCATCCCCCTCAGCTGTTATTAGCAAACCTGAGATCTCACATCAGGATATCCCCAGGCTAGGTGTTACATCCTGACACAATATGAGTGGTACAAAAAAGTAGCAAAACACTTACTGCTGAAAAAACAAAGTTCTGTTTTATTATTTTTATTTTTCAGTAGCACAACTGTTGGCAGGAACAAAGGCTAGCATAACTTTATCCTTGTGATCAATATATATGTTATAGTCTTCAACTGCCTACACTCTCCTCCAAAAGTGTATTATGCCCCATATTTGCTGAGCACAGTTCCTCTGTTTGACACATCTCCAGATATAATGCTTCATCTGAAGTCACACTATCTCTACTGGATGAAGGTCTGGTGATTAAGGTAGTGCCCCAAATCAGTTCACTACTTGGTCCTTTATGTGCAACCCAGACACTGTATGCTTTGGGACATTATCTTTACAAGAGAAAGAACACGTGTAACTGATAATGTGTGTGTTCCTGGGGTGGGCAAAAAAAACAAATGCTAAGTACGTAATTAATAGCAGTATATAGATATTACAGTTTCAGTGACATTAGATTACTGGTATGTCCAGTTCAATATTTAAGTATATGTCACTGAGTAGGTGCATATGGAAAATTCCCACCTGACCCCTCAATAGAAGCGATAATAAACATAGTCAGGGACAGGTATGACATGAGTTGTAATCAGCAGAAGTGTCTGACTTACAATTCTAAGTATTATTAACAAACATTGCATTTACTTGCATGCGAAGTACAATATGTTTAATACCATAACAGATACAATATACTTTTCTTTCAATGTTTACATTAGCTACTACATGAGGTGTGCATCAGTTAAGAGAAAAAATGTGTGCTGCATGCATTTTTTCATCAAACATGAAGTTTGTAGATTTTAATTAGTATTACATTTGATTGCATGGCAAGGACAAAATCTTAGTTGACTATTGCAGTCACACTTTTTCAACACCTATTAAGAATAATCAACAAAGATGGCGAGACAAAATAACTCTGAATATATCATCAAATCTGTCATCACATAGCTAGCCAATTGTTACAGATGTGTTGTTCAAATACTTAAATAGTGAAACAGTATTTGCACATTTATATTTGTTATGTTTCTCTACAAATATATTCATTTGATAATAAGCTGCAATAATTCAGTATTCACACTTGCTTCATTTCACTTGTTTCATTGTGTCTAAAGAGTTTTATATTTACATTTGTACAGTTTCAGTGTAACAAATACATCAGGCATAGTTCAACACTGTTGCATGGTGAAAGAATGATGATGTTGTCAAGATGTCAACAGCTAATAGACAAAAAAAAACTGGTGATAAAAAACTTGTGACAGAGTGATCTCTTTGGTGAATGGGACATGTGTTATACACTTATTTAAAATAATAAAGGATGACTTTTGTGTCTCTGCAGAGGCAAACAGTAAGCAACTGGCAACAACTTCTTGTTATGTTTGGGTATGATACACCTACAAGAAAAGATATGTACAGAACAGGGGAACCAGAAAGGACTCTCTCTTGACATGTACAATCTTTGATAGACATGTAAGCATGATTTCTATAGTGACTGTGAAGACTGTTGGCGCCGACTGAAGACCACTACAACAATTTCCACATTGTCATTGATCCACACAAGATCTTATATGTCATAGTGCATGAAATGTCTCTGGTAGTATATAATATTGTAGATATGCTACCATTTATTGACAGTCGTAGATTGGAAGCAATCGTACTGCCCTATGACTGAATCTGTCACAAAGTAGTCAGCAAAAAATGCCACATGTTGTGTGCTATTCTTCAGAGCTATGAAGGTCATGATAATTCTTCAATATTAGAAGATATGCATTTTTTAAGTGCCATGGCAGTCTCTGTTTAAAACTGCTTGTAGAGTCGTCACACTCTACCCATCCACTTATGTACCATAGCAAACAGGTGTAATGGCCAGAATGCATAAATTCAGCATGGTGATAGACCACACTGTGAGTGTCAAACACTGATTGGTTAAAAATTATTCTACCAGCTGTGTAATCTGTGATGTGAGTGTCAACTCTGAGCCCGTTGGAGTCAAATCTGTGCAATATAAGCAACAGATATTGAGATGAAGTCCTGAGACATATTGATTGAGTACATGTGCCTCTACACCTTTCACAGGAGTGACCACATTGAGCATTGGTAAATAGCTGGTGAAATTTTACACTTTTGACTGGAGGAACAAACAGAGAAATCCACAGCATGTCTTCTGTGGTTTGACGCTCTAAATGACCACGTTACACAGAGATATTTGGTAACATATGACACAGTGAAGTACTGATGCATTGGGATGCAGTCTTCATCCAAGATGTTTATTATTGCCATCATAAACTCGCTGGCATCTTGTTGTTTGTTTGCAGCAAATGTTCTGCATCAGTCATATGTTCCTAATACCTTGCATAGGGGTGTTAGTGACTGAACATTGTTAGTACTGTTAGAAGCCATGTTCACAATCTGCTTCAACTCTGCTGACAGGGCAGTGTTTTGTGAAGCAGATATTGCTTGCACAAAGTGTGGCATGTGGAGAAAAACTTGCATAGCTGAATTAGCATAGCAGATCACTCTAGTGCTGTTGTCGAACACTGGCACAGCAGCTACACCAATTGATCTTTGACCAACTACTGGTTCCTAATGTGTAGTTGAGATTGTGGCCTTTCTTGAACTCTTTAGAGTTGAATCACTTGTAGTAGCTCATGCCTGTTATCTGACAGTTGCTGATCTCATTGAATGATGTGAAGCAGCCAGAGATGTAGACAGTGGTATTAAAGACATGTGTGGCTGGTAGAGAGTACGTAACCTGTTGTACTCAATGATACATCGCTTGTCAGCAAGTATCTTCTGAGGTGCAAGAGTTATTATGTGCAACCCAGAAAGACTACGGACACGTGAAAGTGCCATATAGCTCATGCCATCTTTGAAAATGTCTGTACCCATGTCCAACATTGCTGAATCCAAACTCAAGCACTGAGATTTGTGAATGGAAACAGCATATGCAACACATAATGGGAACTGTTTCCTGTTTATGTAGATATCTTTGAATACCTGAAATTTTACACAGGTACATTCTATCTGTACAGGCTGTTATATGTTGTCAAAGAGAACTACAAGTGTCTTGATAAACATCTTCTGGACATAGTAAACAAGTCAGTGATGTTACCCATGGCACCATTTACCATCCCATGCTCAACATCGAAGTTACGATGCAGCATGACACATGCATTCTTACAAAGTGTAAGGACAGCTTCCAGGCCAGCTGTGTGTGAAACATCTGACTTCAGTTCAGTGAGTCATTCAGTCATCTTTGCTACCAGCTTATGACTGAGAATGACACCATCAATTGTGTCAACAGCATGCAGAATAACAATTTCTTGGTTTTCTCTCTGCAAAATTATGCTGTTGAACTCAGCGCATTTCTTCAGTCATGGCATAAGACACGCAATGATTTGCCTGTGGAGTACACGTCACTGAAAACATTACATGCTGTTTACATGGATGTAGTATCTATCCTGATTCTCCATTCATTCAACATAGTGACATGTCCTAGTGATAGAGAACCTGTACGAGCTTCATCTTAAAGTGATTTGTAAGCCAGATCACCACTTTGTCGCATGTTCTCATACAAGTAAACATAGGTGAATAACTCCTAAAGGTTACAACCTCCAATTCAGCCTAGAGTATTCTTGGCCTGCTTGGCAGTCAGAGTTGCAAAGATATGTTCTGCATTGATTGGTACAAGCTGTAAAAGATTTCCCAATACAACTATACTTTTTCCACCAAATGGTACTCCATAGTCAGTACCCAAGATCTCCTGTAGACGTAGGTATATACAGGCAAGCATTACATTGGAGACCATACTGACTTCATCGACAATGAGTAACTTCATCTTTGTGAACATTGAATGGAGCTGAGATGCAACCTCAAATGACAGTTTACGATATTCTCCTGTTTTGCCAGGTTCCACTGGCAACATAAAGAGACAGTGTAATGTTAGTCCACCAATGTTGTATGCAGCTAGTCCTGTGGGAGCTGTAACAGCTATAGACATTGGTGAACCTGTCAAGCTCTGTATTTCAACAGTGATGGCTTCAATTATGAAACTCTTTCCTGTGCCAGCTGAGCCACTAACAAAGATCAGTAGTGGTTTATAGTCAAGACAGTGGCATTTTTTTGCTTCATGTAATAGTCCATGTCGAACAGCATCAATGACTTGGGAGTGAAACACCTGCTGCTACTGATTTAGTTTTTCTCTCAAGTCAGGTGTGTTGATATTGCAATATGTTCCATGTTGCATGGCACTCTCAACTTCTGAGATCAACACTTCTGGGGCATTTAAAGGCAGAGGTTCACCTAAAATACCTTGTCCTTCTGGGTCAAGATTGTCTTGTGAGCTGACAGGAGCATCCTCTTGAAGCTGTTTCTCTGCCTTCTTGAGCTGTTCTTTCTCAGCCTCCAGTCTCTGTATGTATGTCTCAGAGTATTCAGTTTTGAAATTCTCATAAATGAGATTGAATTCATCCTCAAATGTGTTGCAGTTACCTTTTAATTCAGATTCATTCTTCCAGGGTCTAAATAGGAATAAGAGAGCAAAGTAGTAATGCTCTCTGCTCTCTGATGTGCCTAGGTGTAATTTACAGTAGTCTATGAGCCAAGGTTTGTGTCTCTTTACAAGACAGCCATCCACTCCTTTCACCTTGTAAATGTGCCGTGTTGAGTCAGGTGATATATCAGCCTTCTAGTCATACCACTTAGCCACCTGAAATAGACACATATCATCCATGCCTTCATGATGATGTGGGTAGTATGTGTCAATCAGATTATTCTTCAAGATATGTTTTGAAGAAGGTCTGTTGGCAGTGAGTTCCTCTAGTTCAGAATGAGGGATAAGTACATGTTTACGTTTCTCTTTGTAGTTCACACTAAGAAAGCGGACAGCATCAGACTTCCCGTACAGGTGTGTACCCATTAATCAGTCACTAGCTTCATAGGCACCACATTCTCTGTGTGAGACAGTCTTCAAGCCGAGTGACCACAGCTGAGATGTCAGGCGTTTACTTGAGCTGGCAATATCCTCCCAAAGATCTTGCAAGCTTGTTTGTTCATGCTTGGAAATGTACGAAGTGACATACCGCATCAGGGCCAATGAATTATCGGCCACAAACTGAACATCTATGTTTGCTTGCCACATTAGGAGAAGAGTCAGGTTGTAGTCATTGATATAGACTTCTTTTTCATCTCTGGGTAACTCATATACCATCTTAGTTGATTTTTCCTTCAAGTGGTGTCGCATTGCTGAAAAAAGTTCATTCATGGAACCATCCTGACAAACTCACCTAGGGAATCCGAAGTGACATTGTGTGTACCAATCAGATTTGATCTTTACTACTTGCTGGCAGGATTTTTCACAAATATACTGCTGGAATTTTTGTACCAGCTTTCATAGTGTGGGGCTGTCGTGCTTGTCCTGAATGCGGCAAGTGATGCATTTCTTGATGAATGCTAGCACTTGTGCTGCTTCATGCTCACCTATGTGTGGTGCATCCTTGATCCACAATAGCATGTGAATGTGAGGAGCACCCCATGCTTGATATTCCATCCTCCATAAGTAATGTTCCACATAACCAAGACATGGAGTGTCCTTTGACAATATGAAAATCAGAATGTCATGGAACCACTTGTGAAAATGTCTTGTGACAGACACAGGGTCAAGTGAGCACATTTCACTGACAGTCACTGAAGAAATGCCTTTGATGTCAGAATTGGCCCACTTCAACAGTTTAATGACTTCGTCCCAGGCATATTCAGCACAACTGAGTGTGACAAAACATATGGCTGGACCATACTCTCACAGCATTGTCGTCACCTCAGAGTGTCTACGATACCAATATTCTTTGGTTCCACGTAGACTAGAAAGAATGGAAGACAGATTCACTTGCACATTTTCATCTTTTTGCTTTAATTTCTCTAGAAATTGAGCAGCTGTTATTCGATCCAGTGGAGTTGTGAGATGCATAGTATGTGCAACTGACGCAGACAGAATGCTAAGTTCACTCTCCCAGAGGAGATGAATTAGGTACTGTATGTTACACCTGAATTTTCCATCATTACTTAAGACATGGCTAGTACGGTACTCAGCACCCTGCATATGCACTTCTCTTCCATCTAGGTGTCCACCTGACCCTTTTGGGAATAAGTCTGGGAAACAGCGCGCTTCTAATGTTGCCTCCCATATGTGGACAGGTTCACTTTCCACCTGTTTCATTTGATACAGATCAATGTTGTCATCTACTGGATCTCTGCTATGCAGCAAGTGAATTGTGTATTGTTCATAAACATTAGCATTTGTTTGTACATTGACCTTTTCTATCATTGGTTTTGTTGTCTCGAAAACATTATGTTGAAGTGATAGACTACTCATGTGGTCAATATCAAGGTCTGCATAAAAGGGATTGTTGCTCTTCAAATAAGTAAGTAAGATAACCTTGGGACTTTGTTGGTACACCATTTACAAGAATCACCAAACTGTTTTCTGTTGAGATTGCCTCCACATTTTCCTGTAAAGGAAGTGGGAGATACATGATGGAACCCTTGAGAGATCTGATGAGTTCTTTCTGTGGAATGTTCCGTGTCTTTGTGTTCAGACATAAAATGGTCTGGAATGGCTTCATTGTCTGAATTAGAATGCATTCAAACATATTCAATGTGGTAATCTCAGTTGGTGTGGCATGTTCCTCCATATTATTCAACACTGACCTTGGTGGCAGAATGTTGCACTTTAGTTTGGAGAAACAGTGTTTGCACAACACAACTGTGGGCTGTAGCTGGAAGTCAGATTTCAAAAGCAAAAATGCTAAGAGTTGGAACCACATGTCAATGTATGATGATAACATTTCAAGGTTTACTGTGATTGTGATTGTTTGTTTGCTGTAGAACAGATGATCACAGGACACACATACATAGTCAAACTTTTGAACCTTTGCCAGTTCAAATTTTGCAATATCTTTTCCAAACTGTTTCAGAATGTCAGTTTCTAAGACTGAAACAGATGTTTCATTATAAGTTGTTGACTGATAAATGCTTGTTTTTGATACAGAAGTGACATGTTGCAGTTGTTTTATAAATGTCATGGTACTGTGCATGTCACCAGACTGCAGTAAGTCATTCAAGAAAGTGTACTGGTTAGCAACTCTGTGAACTTCATATACCCTTTATACAAAGTTCTGCATGCCTGTTTGATGCACTCCTAGCATCCTCATATTGTGAAACACACTGTCACAAACACTGCTATCCAGGCATGCTAGTAAGTGACCCATAAGTCCAGTATGTGGACGGACTTCACAAAGGTCAATCTTGTTAAACAGTTTATATCTATCTTTCCAATCTGTTATTACAAATAGGTTGATGAACTGCTTAACTTTGTCAAATGATGATTGCCTTCGGTTGCAAGTTTCATCACATGGCCATGAGAGGCATTGACGTTTACAAGTCTCAATATTTGTCTCAGAGTCGTCATCTGACTTTATTGCTGTGTCATAGTTGACACTGAGCACATTGACTAGCTTACCAGACTCATCAATGGTGAACTTGCTGTCTTTTTTCTGTGTATAATAAGACTGTTCCCAGAAATATGCCTCTGAGTGCTGTGTGTGCATACAGCGACCTGTGAAAACATCGCAGAAATTGTGGACTGTCAAGGAAGGATACTGCTGTAGCCTTTTCTTGATGTCGTAAACAACTTTCTTGAATATTTCAAGCAAATGAGACATCTTACGCCATAAACGTTGAAGAACAAATAATGCTCTGTTCACAATTGCATGTACTTTGAGACACAATTTCATCAAAGACAGGTGACTCTTTGTCTTTTTGTGCTCACATCTCATCACAGCAGCAATAAGCCTGTCGATCTTAGCTTTCAATGCTAGTGATCAAAAATACTTTTGCTTTCTTAGATGCAAATCACCAGGTGTACATTTGCGGTGTTGTTTACAACATGCATCTATGCTTGCTGTGGCAATATTTGTGTTGCGCCTGGCAGACCGGTACAACCACTGTTCACGTGAACATTTTTTCCTTGTTTTAACTTTGTTGTCGAGTGAGTTGATGTCGAGCTTACTATTTCAGTAGAAGTCTGAATTATTTTATGTCTTGAACTGACATCACTGCTCTTTTGATCACTCTGAAGCAACAGTGAAGTACTACAATACCTGCTTCTTCTTTCTATTGATATAGGTCTGTATTTACTCTGCATCTTAGGAATGTGTAGCTTCACAGTAGTAGTCATCAAACGTGCAGAAGTATCAGACACCTGTATAATAAACACAGAAAAAGAAAATATTACTATTCGTTTGAGATGTTCATTTCTAATATTCTACGTTAATGCACGTTACTTATGTGTTGACCATTATAAGAAAGTTCTTAGAAATGCTGTGATCAGATTGACTGTCACAGTTGCAGTGGCATTATGTAGGTTAATGCTATGATGTTTTTTCATAGTATTATCACCATGGCAGATAAATTGTTCCTGTCGACTTTTCATGTTCTATGCCCACAAAAAAATGACGGACTGATGCCTTCTGATTTTGGCTTAGTACTCTAACTATTGCTGGAAGGACTATTGTATTAACAATCTGTGTGTTGATGACAACACATTAAAAAAACATGATTGTTGCACTTTTTTTGAAAATATATTTATCATGGTGTCAACAATGCATTCACACGAGTAACTTTGATAGTGAATAAGTGATGTGCTTGGGGTAGGATAGCAATTTGGTACGCCACATAAAACATTTTATGCTTGAAGCATTATTGTGTAAAGAATTTTCTCAATAATGTAAATAATAATACCTGGCAGGATAGACATTATTGGAGAATACCAGAATTACCAGGGCTGTGATGAGGCTCAATGTGACAGGTGGAACACCTTTAACAGCCTGGAAGATCCACCATTTCCCAACAATGCCGATGCTGTAGGGCATTTTTGTGTTAACACAATGGCCCATTGTAGAATGTTAGTCTGTGAACAGCTAATTGAAATGTCTCTTGTTTTCAGCTGGTCATCTATTTAAAATGAAGTGCCATCTTCAAGACTGTGGGCTAGATATTCAAAGGTTAGCCCCTGGCAGCGAATAGTACTGCCCGGCATGCAAACCTAACCCGGAGCAAAATGCCAGCCATATTCAAAACGAATAGCCCGGGGCAAACCCCGCTGAATATAGCAAACAAAGGAAACTGGGCAAACAGGCCCAGAAGTGCAGTGCAAAAAAAGCCCAGGAATAACACAGCACTGAATATAGCACACAAGACAGCACTGAATATAGCGCCAGGCAGGCAGTGCAAACACACAATGGAATACAGTGCAGAGACAGCCCGACTCTGGGACACATGCAAGGCAACCCATGCTGGAATGAGGTATCAGGAGCACACCACAGTGCCCACCCATGAGGATGCCACACATCCACGGGAAAGTCCAGCAACAACCCAGACCCATGGAGAACACTAGCAACAGTACAAAGCATGTGGAACCCCAGCACCAAGAATGACAAGGACACCGTAAAATGTCATTAACCAGTGTAATAAACAATAATGAACAGTAAACAAACGGAAACACAACAGCAAATATAACACAGAACATAACGAGTAACAACCCCAGAGTACAAAATGCCCCACCCACCACTGAACAACCCTCCCACAACACTGAAACAGAACTAGAAAATACCCACCAAGCCCCCAACACACAACCCCAAATGCCCACACACATGATAAAAATGTCAAACACCATTAGCAGGAAAGGCACACACAGGTAAAACATAAGGACGACAACAGATGGAGGTGAGGTGACACAGGCCAAGGGTGAAAAGTGGAGGAGGACGCACACAGGGACAGAAGACAATGGGCAAGGAAGGAGAATCAAGTCCAGTGAGGGGTTGGTGAGGGCTGACTTAAAAACAACAGGGGATATAACTATGTGTCTGCAGGAGCAGGGAGACGAGCCTCCAAGATGTTTGCCACACTCCTGGTCTCAGTAATAATGATGGCCTGCTGCTCGATCTGTGTTCGCTGCTACCTCACAATCCTGTGCAGCAGCTCCTCCATTCCCTCTGCCTCTTTGGGATGCATTGCCCACAGCAATGCCCGTAGTGGCCTACAAGAGGAAGGGTGAGACCATGAGGACGGTACAACACTCAGGAGGCAACCAGCAGCCAACCCTTGCCATACAAAGATGGACAGCATGTCCCAATGGGCTATCCCTGGTGGTGTTGATTTCTGCAGTGGTATAACAACATGGCAGCATCCCACAATGCAGCACAGGGCAACACAGAACCCAACACGGATGATGACAGCGATCCTGACAGCACCGGGGGACATGTGACACCACCCACCATGATACAGCACACCACTAGACACGGCAGACACACAGCTGGAAACCCGGTGAGTTAGGTGCAAGGGACACGCAAGGACATGCACAAGGGCATCCACACATTGGGACATGCTGCCCAGCCACACATGGAAATGCACAGCAATGCAGAGCACAGAACAAACAACAACGATACACGCAGGAGCATCAATGAACCATGACAATGTCCTGGCAATGACCAACACAGGCCAGGGACAACAGTCAGCCGGGGCACAGATGCTGTCACTGAAGGGCCTTCACATGCCACCAGGCAATACCACTGAAAGCATATCACCCAATGGAGACATGGTACATGTCAGTGTCTCCAACCCACATAACAGGACCCCCCTCCCCCACACAGTGAGGACCACCTCCACAGCCACGGTCAACATTGGCAGGGAACGATGCTCATAATGTAATAGCACAGTGATATCCATACCCTGCAACTAAACAGCAACACAGTGACCTCGCAACAAGACACACATGGATGGACGTACAATGCGAACGGCACAGTGCCAGTATGTAGCACAGTGTGACAGGCAGTGCTACACAGCAGGTGTCCAGAAGGGTGATAGGTAAGTCCGCAAGGCATGCTCTGTACTGTCCGCATGCACAGCAAGTAACCACCACCTGTGCAATTGTGAACGTCCTGTGGGTGGTGGTATGGATGCACCACAGAGGTGGGAAGGTCAGCCATCAGCATGGTGTCCCCACGGAACACCCGCCACCCAAGCAAGCAACACCACCTGCCACCCGCACAGCACTGCAATGTGACCGCCCCCAGGCAAGGGCTGATAGCACCCAGCTGTGGTGTGAGAACAGCTGTGCTGCACCACACTGCTACACCACACTGGCCCAGTGCTTTGCAGACAAGTGAGTGGCTGGACACCCAGATGTGGTGCACAGGCGTCGTGAAAGTGTACACATCACAGAGCAATGTAACAGGTACCACACAACATGCCAACGCTTATCAGTGCGCCTCCTGCGCACTGTGGAAGTGATGGGACCCTTGTGTTAAACTCTGCCTCCGCCTCCTGTGTTCTGAGCTGAGTCGCACCTGTGGGCATGGGCTGCCGATCCGCTCTACAGTGGTCAAAGTGAAAGTGTTGTTAGAGCATGACACAACATACACAACGTGAATCACAGCAAGATGCACATGCAACCTAAACACAATGCACCCCACCTCCACCCACAGTGGTCATGGCATGCACCGGGCCCCTATGGGAATACATGTGCCACTGTGCCTGTACACAGTGTGCAACAGCATAGTGCACTGTTGCACACAGCTGTGCACACAGACACATGCCCACACACCACACCCAAACACACCTCACCACCACTCCCCGCTGCACACCCCACACCCACACACCACTCACCCATGGCCAGCCCCCCACACCACCACCCCTCTGCACAACCACTCCACACCCACATGCACACAAGTCTGACATGTATGCACACTCCACATGCAACACCACTCACCTGGCACAGGCACAGTGCCATCATGCACCATGCGCCTGTATCGCTCTAGCTGCTGCCTCTGCCTGCGTCTCAGGTCCATGTACCTGTGGCGGTACTTCTCTACATTGTGGGGTATGCCAGTACACTCACTGAGCTTCCTAGCCACCGTCTCCCAGACTTGCATTCATGGAGGTCCTCCTCACCTCCCCAACAGCCTCCTGTGCCATTTCCTGCGACCAGCTGCACCAGGTTTATGGACTGTATGTCCCCCCAGCGCCTGTCCCTGTGCACAACTGCACACTGTCTTGCATGTCCAGACATGGCACTGTAATGTTGTTGGACACAAACACCCTGCCCTACCAGGAATGCACCTCAACAATCCCTGCAGTGCCGCACTATCACATGATGTAGCGCAGTGCTACCCGGAAGCAACCACACTGCACATGCATGACCCCAACATGGCCCTGAGGTTGTGTTCCATGCATGCGTATAGCGCCATGCTATGCTGTCCAGAGCTATGCTACATCGCGCTATGACTGGGTGATAGCACGGACATGGGGGCCTCGTGAGCATGCGTGTTGGCAGCGCTAAGGCACATAGTGCTGTGCTATCTGGATAACGCGGTGCTACAACACCAATAGCACTGTGCTGACATTTGCACAGCGCAGCTGTGCTGGTACGCGAGGCAAATTGGGGCCATATTCAAAAAGGGTATGCAAATGAGGGTACTTGTGCATGCATGGGGCAAACTGTGTGATTAGCGTATCATCATGCACTCATTTGCATGATTGACACACTTGATTGCTTGGATGGCTTATAAAGGAGTGCGGTGCACCACCGTGTTGTGTTGTGGTACTGCAGCCTGATAAGGAATCTACATAAACAACCTACTGGTGTACAGATGCAACAGGAGGAAGAGCAGCGTGAGGCAGGTGTGCATGACTGCTGTAGGACACTATTGAATGTCAATATCGGGAACAGGTTCAGCATGGACAGGGAGCACAGAGATGCATTCTCTGGTGAATGGTCTGACCCATGTTGGACCACAGGCAAGCACTGTGCTGGGTGATGGTGCACATCCCTAGATTTCTGCAACCAAACGTACAGTGCACTGTGCACAATCCTCTGCAGGGTGTGTCCTGCAACAGTTTCCCGCTGACATGACTCCCTAGATGTGGTATGACAGGCCATGGCACCATGCAGGACATACGCGTGTCCCGGAACTGTGCCAGCCCATGCACCATGTGGTAGATTGTATTGGGTCCTGACATTGTCTGAATACTAGTGCACTTGTCCAAGCAACCACTGTAGTGAATACAAAGAGCACAGTACAGTGCAAGTGGTTAGGGTGGGGTGAGTGCACATATGGCATGGGGCTCAGCTATTACAGACAGGGATGCACAGTGACTCTGGTGGCGTGTGCACCGTTTATGCACATGCAGCACTCCATATGTCCGTGGCCTATTCGTGGCACTGAAGAGGGGCATTGTGATGTCTATGTGTAATGCAATGCAGTACTAACACAGCCGATGGCACATGTCCCTATTGACTATCCCATAGGTATCGCAGCGTACAGGAGCTATATACGCAGTCACGTTCTCGCAGGAGGAGTTGAACACCGCAGTATGCCATGAAGGAGAGGAGCAGGTGCTATGCATGCACAGGGCCACTGATTTGTGGTGCGCCAAGCCTGGGAGGAGGTGACTGCGGCTGTGAATGCCATAGGGGGATGTGGCAGGACAACTGAAGCTGTGCGGAAGAGATGGAATGACCTCCTGCGATGTGCGAAGGAGGAGGAGGGGGCCCAGCGACTGAGGGACAGGATGAGGACTGGTGGTGGACCACCTGAACACCAGCAGCAGGTGGAGGAGCCACACATGGCTGTGGTGGCATCGACCCTCAGGACGGTGGTGGTCGCAGGTTTGCCGGGTGGTGGGTGTGAGACGCCTCTCACACTGCCAAGGACAGGTCAGTATTCTCATATGTATACCCTATGTTGTGTTGCCATGGGTGCACGGCCATGCTGTAGGTGTCCTGCACAGGGTGCACAGTGGTCTGCCTAACAGCTGCCTGGTATGGGCATGGCCACTGTGGGTTTGGTGGGTGCATGGGGTCACGGGTCTGTGAAGGGGGGTGTTGTCCTGGGTGTGCATGGGAGTAGGTGTGGTGGTGGTAGTGTTTGCGCATTGGGTGTCTATGTACGGGTGACAGATCTGTCCCTATTGTCTCCACAGTGGTGACTGCCAGGCCTACAGGACAACAGGGGTTGCCAAGGATGTGTGGACAGTGGTGGTCCCAACGCAGTGGAGGGTGGATGATGGGGAATCCACCATCAACATCCCAGCATGGTGTGCAACAGATGGTCGCTGACAGACGCCATGCATGTGTATGTCACATACATCAAAGTGGCAGCTACTGACTGAGGGGTCAGAGGTATTGGGACATACTGGATACCCGTGGATGCAGCACAGTTGGAGGAGGGTGGTATAGGGGATGTCCTACTGTTCACCGTCACCAGTGGTGAGGACACTGATGTGTCTAGACATGGCGCAACACCTGGCTGTGCCTGTGCATGGGGATGCAGGAGAGGGCTGCGGCGGGCTGTGGGGCAGGTGCCAGTGGTAGCAGCATCACCGGTGTGGTTGTACCGGTGTATACGGGTGGGTGGGCAGTGTAGGGAACAGCGCAGGAACCACAGGGTGTGCAGGGTACAACACGAATTGGTGTCTCATGCCCATGCCTGCCCACAGACCACCGGAAGTAGTCGCCAGCAGGGCAGGACATGCCTGCTACGCGACAGGATCCAGTTGCCCGTGCAGCAGGCACCTCTGCCAGCTACAGCTCAGGGTAATGTACCCCTGGGACAGGATGTCATGGTGCCCATCCACCTGCAGGCTGCTCTCCACCTCCCAGTAGGAGGCGTGTATGGACCTTCATGGCATGCAGAGGAGATGCGCCATGAGCTTGCGAGATTAGAGAAGCCATCACAGTGGGCTTTGCCCATTCTGAGCAGCAGGCAGAGGACAGGATGGAGCTCCTGGCATGTGCCATCGAGCATGGGTTTGTTGGTCTGTCGGGTTGTGGTGATGGACATAGGGAATGTCCATGTGGTGCATGGGGTTCGCCGCGAAGCATGGGGATGCTGGCTGTGGTGCAGACCGGCACAGGCACACAGGTGGGCAGGCCAGTGGATGCAGGGCTGCCAGTGGCTCCAGCTCAACAGCATCACACCCCCATCCATGACCCAGTGCCACTGTGGCGTCCACCCACCCTTGTCAGGGCTCCATTGTCCTCTCCGGGGCACAGGAGGCCGACTCCTTCCTGCCTGTCACATAGCATTTGTCCTCTGCACAGTTAACACCAGGGTCTGTGTCCCACGGTAGTGGTAACACATTGCATGCGTGGTGGAAGGCATCATTAATGGCCACGTGACTATGTGTGTCAGCCGCACTCATCACCCCATTATTTGCACATAGGCACACCGCATTGCGCATGCTCACATGTACACACACCTCCCACTGTAACGGGTTGCATCACTTCCCTCACTTTAATATCGTCACCCCTGCCCTACCACACCATTTGTGTCCGAACCCCACCACGCTGTGTCCCGCAGAAGGTCCGGACTCACAACACATGCACACATGTTGTCAGATCCACTGTGTGGTTTACTGTTGGTATTGTTATTGTCACTCATCTGTGTCCATGTGCACATTAAAGTCATTATTAATTGTACTTTTCAAGTTGTTGTGCAGTCTGTACTTATCCTGTTGTCTGTTGCAGTGTCCTGATGATGTTGTCCTGTGCTGTATGGCCCCTGCGTGCCATGCTAGGGTCCCTTTCTCAAGGTGCTCCACATCATCCCCTGACCACTGGCTCTGGCTCACTGTTAGACTGTCCCTCAGGTTCAGGTGCCTGTATCCCATGGTTCATTGCCATGTTGTGCAGCATACAACAGGCTAGGAAGATACGGCATACCTTCTGAGGTGTATACTGTAGGACATCACCTGATGTGTCTAGACATAGGAATCACATCTTCAGGATGCCAAACACCCTCTCTATGATGTTCCTTGGCTGGCATGTGCCTCATTGTACATCTCCTCGGCCACTAGCCAGCGGTCCATGAAATGCTTGGTGTCAGCAGCCAGGGTCGCAGGGGATAGGCAGTGTCCCCGTCAAAGGATGTGCGTGCGTTAGTGATGGCGGCATTCTGTCGGATGCTGTCCTGCACCCCTGTGAGCCCTTCCACACCCCTTTCTGGCCTGCAATGCCTGCCCCATGCATGCTGGTGTGTATGCCTTGTATACTACTACTCACCGATTAGTTGACCACTGGTTATCCTGTCCTGCCTCGAATGCTTGGCACAGCTGGGACTGGTGCCAGATGAATGTGTCGTCGGGCACCGCCGTACTGTGCATAGACATTGGTGATGCGCCCAGCCGCACTGGCCACACCATCTGGCAGTTGATAGAGTGGCATTCTTCCCGTTAACGACACGTCACCGCTATCAACAGGTGGTAAGGATGGGACATGGGTGTCAATGGCACCCAGTACAGATGGTAGGTGCGCAACCCGATGGAACCTCCGCATTGTTTCTCTGCCTCTGCCGCCGCACTGGGGAATACTATGAACTCCCCAACATGTGGCAGGAAAGCCTCTGGGAACTGGGTTCAGGAGGCATGAGGTGCAGACTCGATACCTTGATGGTGTCCCCATTGGTCTTTGTAATGTCCTGTGGCGAGGAAGCACATTGCTGCTGTCACCTTCTCCTCCACTGTCATGGCATGGCTGCGCCTGGTATTTGTGCAGTTGTTCACGCAGGAGTTCACAGAGCTGCCTCATCATTCCTCTGTTCATCCTGTACCGCCAATGATGTGGTCATCAGGCAGTGTCTCGGAGGGAAACCCTGGGCTGGTACCACCTGTTTGCAGCATACCGTCTCTTGGCCTGTGCCAGGCCCATGTTGTGCCTGCCCTCTCCTCCTCCTCCTCCTCCTTCCACTACAGCTGCCATCAATGGCAGCATCACTGCTACAGGCACCGCAATATTATTCCATTTCCGTTCTGGCCCCTCCTCTGTGTTTCGCCCTGCTGGGTGACCAGCCTTTTATAGGCGGTAATTCAGCGCAGCGCCATGTCGCGCTATGTGCCGTGAAAGCACCGCACTGGGCCTTGAATATCCCTTTGTGCATCCCTGGGCCACCCCCTTCCTGTTGCCCCTGTACATTTCAGTGCTTTGCCCTATTACTGTTGTTAGCTAAATGGTCCTTGAATATGGCGGTTCGCCATTCCCGAACTATTACAGTGCTATTGCTTTTGGTAACCACGCCTATGCTTTGAATATCTGGGCCTGTGTCACCTAATAAAGTTGCAAAATTTATTACTGGTATTTCCAAATGTATATAATGACTATGCTGGTTACCGTTAAGTACTTGAATACAGTTACATCTGAAAATGATGCTGTACAAATGAGACAGTTATTTAGCTAAGTAAATATTTAAGATTGTACAATGGCAAGAAAGAATATCCAGATTCTGATTGGTCATTGAGAGTTCTGTACAGTGATATATTACAGTAACATCACTGTCAATGATTAGTATTACTTTGCTTACTGTAATTATGGAGCACCTTTGCCTTTCTTTTACTCTTCTCTTAAGAAACCTACAAAATAAACTACTACAACATTTTCAAATTTTTTATTATTTTGTATCACACTGAGCCATTGTATAATAGTAATAAGGCACTCCAGGGTGTCTGTTATTGTGTGATAGCGTCCAATCATGGGATATGGAAGCACTGGGGTTTCGTAGCTTAACTCACACCAGGAATGATGTTATAACATAATAACACACACCCTAAGTTGTCCCTGTTGCTTAAATAACAATCAATAAGTCTTTGCACTTGTGTATTTGTGCAATGTAGGAAGTGGGACACGCCTGCCTTCATGAATCATCTAATTTTGGTAAAATAACAGAGAAATAGTGTTGGTGCATTCGACAGAATCAAAAACAGTGTTGAATGCATGAAAGTGTCGTAAAATATAGTGTTGTTCATTCAGCATTCAGTGTTTTGAATAAGTACTGATGAACGTGTGGTAACAGAAACAACTTATACTCCGTGTTGCTAAAAGTTTCAAAAAGTAATGTAGTGCATTTGAAAGTATCACAAAAGTAGTGTCGTCGTTCGAAAGTGTCGCAAAAGTACTTTTGTGTGTTCGAAAGTGTACAGATTTAGACTTATGGGTGACTATGTGCATTAGCAAATGATACGTTGATTAGCATTTGACTGACAGGGAGTTCTGCCAGTGGTGTGGTGTATTTATCAGGCCATGTAAGACAACCAACCAGAGATGGAGAAGAATGAAGAAGAAGGACATAGAGCCATCTTAGACTTAATCCGAGATATACAGCATTACTCCTCACTGTGGCACATCACATTTTATAAATAATTTTCTATTATGATGAAAGTGTTAGAAACAGTTAAATAGTATTAATCAAAATGCTTTTTGGTACTCTATTTATTATCTTCAGATAGAAATAAGCTATGATGTTTCATTATTTAGCTACAACTGTTTAAGTCAGACAGCTGTTTGGTGCTTATTGCACAGATGCAGCTACAAATGGAGGGAGATAGTGTGCACGGTACCATAACAGAAGAGAGAACCAATCAGACATGTCTCAGCACTTGTAATTGTTTAAAACTGCCTATCAAAAGGATGCATTTTGCCACCCTGAAATTTTTTGCACATTTTTGCTGAGCAGAACTGCAGTGATAGTCAGGGTACAATTTAATTTCATTGGTTAATGAAGGCACAGTAGCAGCCAATGATTTGTTTTATTTGTGTGTCATGGATCAGCCCACTGAAGCTGAGTTGAACTTGGGAGGAAAATAGCAGTTTACTTTCCTACTGCTTAGGTACAGCAGGGTGAACACTGACTTTTGGTAGCTTTGCGTCCACATCTAAGTTGAAAAGTTGAGAATGGCAGAAAACAGCAAAATGATTTTGTGGATTGTTGGCAGCAGTATAGTGGTGGGGTCTGAGCATGCTCAGAACAGTGATTTTGGGAGTAACCTGCAGCTCCCAAATTGCTGTGTTAAGTGGTTTGGCAGGGTGAAGAGGCGGGGCACCCTGCTGACCACTCTATCACTTTTATTACCAGGCTCATCCGGACATATTGCTGATAATCTTGGAGGCAATGATTTGAACCAAACACTGGTTAGATTTAAACAGGCCAAATTGACTTGTTTCTTATGATATGTTGCCTGCCTAAAATCATTTCAGATATAGAGTGTAGGTCTGTAAGCAGAACTATATGCCTGATGACAGAGCCAAAGAAAGTCAGCTACATATCTCTTTCTCACATGGCTGGTCTTACACCATACATCACCCGTAAATTAAGTATTCTTTGATTGTTATACCATCAGATGGTGTACACTTCTCATGCTGGTAGTTCCATTTCTGGGAGACCTTCAAGATGCAACTTCAAGTCCTAAGAATGTCAGACTGTTTACACAAATGGAAAGCAAAAAAGTATTCTTTTTAGAACCATAAACTGTTGGTCAAAAATAGAACAACTACATACACGGTTACAGGTCTTAACATATACAGGAATATCCTGCTGTGCTATGATCAGGCGTTAGTCTGTCGATGTAACTGGGATATGCCACTTTATTGACAGGTGATATTTAGTGGTGTGTCTGCCTCAGTGCTGTTGGTATCCATATTGTACATGCAAATGGCAGTACCCCAGTACAAGTGGCTACAGAGGAGCTTACGGGCAGGAGTATCAGCCGGTAGTGTTAGGTAAGTACACTGTTATTCAGGGTGTTGTACAAATGGTCTATGATGCATAAATTATATAGACTATTGTATCTCATCATGGAACCATTTATATGCAGTTTTTCAATCACTTGACTGGTCGATTCTCAGGCATCAAGACCGGTAATAACAACCACCGAGCTCAGCAAAACGTGTGGAACCCCATCATGGAATCATTATGGCACATGCCTGGTGTTACAGGACTTAACCTCTCACCTAATTCAACCTTGTTGTGCTGCATATACCTTTGTTACTGGACTCTACCACCTCATGATTGGCTGGGGGCAGTTGCACTGACTACCATTGTCATTTTTTTTTGTACAGAAAGCTCACGATTGAGAAGGGTAGGTCCAATACTGCGCAGGTATATTCTCATGATAGAAACCTCTGATTGGGCATAAGGGGGGTGGTGTTGAAAGATGCTGGTATTGTGCCTCAGGTGTGCCCCATGCTGGATGTCATATCTCACTATGTGATGTGGCACAGAGTTGAATGGCATCCTTGTCTCTTTGCATTCAACAGTGGAAGTACAAGTAGGTTGCTATCCACTCGTATACCAGGCTGAATATTGGTATGTGCCAACTATACATGGAATGAGACTCTTAGCTGTGACACACATTGGTGGTGTACAACAGAGTTTTGAGGTGCCTGTGCACAACACCCTTCTGAATGTTTGTGTAGATATGAGGGCTATTCTGATACAGCTTTTTTTTTTGCATAAAGTTAAACAACAGAAAGTGTATACATATCAGTGCCGTGGTGTGCTAGTGTTTCTGTGTTTTATTGCAGATTGTTGAGGGCAAGCCAACATGATGGGCTGTGAAAGGTGTCTGCTAGTCGAGGCAGTCTGGTGCGTGATAGTGCTCACACCTTGATGCGGGCACAAATAAACTGACCTGTGTGGGCACATCAATGGGTGCCTGTATATGATGTTGAAAGGAAAACAATCAGCACTGCAGTGGGCGCCATGGAGCTATTCGCCAGCATTTTACCAACTTTATGACAGGGCGGAGATACAGAAAATGATAATGTGGTACTACTCAGTTATGAACTTGGGGTGGCTGGAAACCAGCAGCAGGGGCATGACATACCATAAGTAAAGAACAATATTCCGTTAATAAAAACAGTGTATTTGGTACTGTTATGCAATGTAGACAGGTCTGTTTGGACCGATGGGTCATTACTATACATTAATGACTTAATTTAAATGCAGTTGCTGTTGTGAGTAACTCCAACTGGTGGTCTGTTACTATACATGTGAAACATTAACCGTGTTGTTGGTTGTATGCTAGAATGTCACAGTGTGACAGTTTGAAATATAATGTTGTCATGTTCAAATAGTTGACACTTCTCCTTTCAGCTGCAGGTTTGTCTAATGGCGAACTTTGAATCTGGTGAAGCATAGCTGGCAGGTTGATTTAGTTTGTTAAGATATATCCATGTCTGCTGCCATAGTGACTGCCTCACCACCCTAATTGTAGTTTTGAAGATGTTGTTGCTTGTGGTCCAGTGGTGCGTGCATCACGTGATGTGATCACAACAAAATAATGTGAAACCTGGTACGTTAATGGCCAGACAAGTATCACCAGTTGACTTAGTTGCATTACAGTGTTGCACTGTCCTACACTTAAAAGTGTCGGAAGTTCATTCCGTATGACACTTCACTGCTGGCTGTATCAGTTAGTATGGCTGCACAGCCATAGGTGTTGTGTGTCATAATAAATGTGCAATGTTCAAAGTCCCATCAACAATATACAAATTGATGATTCATATTTCAGTTTTGGGACTGTAGTATAGTGTAGTGCAGAAAAATTGCAAATGCGGTGTATGACTGGACATCGTTCTGTTCATTGTTACACGTGATGCTGCTATGCTTAGGTGATGAGCTGCTGTCCTGCTGATTGGTTTCTCACACTAATTTTTTATTGTCACTTGTATTGGAGATCAATGTTGTGTAATTCTGTATATGTGTTTTGCTGTCTGAAGTTCTTAGGTGCGAAATAACGTGGGTGAATCAGTAATGCTTCATTTTATTGGCCTATCAAAACAGCTAATTATCTTATTATACAGTAGTTATTCTGTTACCTATTTAGCAGTGGAATGACATATGACAACTGTTAAATGGTAGGAGGTTGAGGTTGTCAGTGTATTTATTATGTGCAAGATTTGACTTATTTTCAAATCCCTGATGAAACATAATTCTGCACAACTAGAATGTCATCCCACACCAGATCAGAGGTGCGGTGACAGTGAAATTACCTTTTGAGACTAAGTAACAAAATTACAGTACCATTGTTCATGAGGTGGGTCCCAAATAGCCCATGTTGAAAATTCAGTGCAAAAATACCTGAAAATGGCTGAAATATCAACATAAGTTCAAAACACTATTGACAAACCTTATACAGCACTTACCTTGGTTCTTCAGTTCATAGTTCAGCTTAGAAGAGTGCAGACATGTCCCAGTCTACAGAAGATGACAGCCCTCAATCTCCTGTGGTAAGTATAGGGAAAGGGAGAATGTGAGGTGATGGATACTCAGTGGAAGGGTCAGGATGGGGTGGCAGGGACAACGAGAGACCATTTTCTTTTCCAGGTTAAAAAAAAAGATGTTGGTGACTGTTTTCTTTTTTTCAGGTCTTTCAAAATACAATTAATATTATGGGATACTGGGGGTGGGCTCCTCAATATCTCATACTGCTGGGGAGGGGGTGTTAAATGCCAACAAGGGGATTGGGCCCCCTAATGTTGGCACATGAATAAAACAAGGGCTGCAGGGGTCATCCAACACCACAGGTGGGTATTCCAGTGTCAGGAATATATAAATAAATTAAAATAGAGAAGGTATTAGGGAACAGTGATTGGAAGAGTGGACTGCCACGAGACACCAGGGAATGGGCACAGTGATCAGGGAATCAGAGTTCTACTAGACACCAGGGAAAAATGGGGAGGGGGGTCTTAATATTAGTAAATGGCATAAGTGCCATTGATTTATGCTATGCCTTTTCTCACTTTTACGTTTTGCAGTCAGTGCATTAATGAAGGCATCCTTACAATTTTAAGCCCCATTGCTATGCATGTTGCCTCACATGCTATATATTTTCACATAGTTGCTTATGTTTTTAATTTAATAAGTTACAGCAGATGAATGACTGCTAGGACAGGATAATTGTTATTTTTATATGTCATGTACTAAGGCATTTCCAAATTAAACCTATGTGCACTGAGTCACTTTACTCACATACATGGCAGGCATTATTTTTGAATGGTGCACTACTACCTCTCCATTTGTCCTATTTTTTTTTACATCCACAAAGTGAAAATTGCTGTAAGTATTCTCACATCAAAGGATTGTGGTATACAACTGGTAAGACACTGACTGACTTGTTTCTAACTATCAGTAGGAAGACCCTGTCAGAAATAGCAAATCAAGCAGTAGATAATGTATAATGTTTGCCATAACAACACATGAAACATAAAGAGTCATTTTAAAAATTCAATATATTTAGCAGCTATGCACAAAAAGACATTTTACTCATCTAACAAGGTAAAGATGCAGAGCCATTGTGAACTGTGCTTCCAAACAGACGTGCAAAGATTTGACTCTGTTTGACAGCTCGGTTTTGCTGTTGACAGCAGATAACAAGGAATGGATGATTGGTGATCTCATTGGTGTAACTAACACAAGATGTTAAATACTTCACAAGTTTGTCCAAAACAAAATGACACAATAAGAACAAGATAGAAATGCCATTGAACAGAATGTGTCCCACTACAGTAACTCAGTCACAGGACAACTTATGATGGAATCAGAGAGAAAAAAAACAAATAAATACAAATGAAGACGTGTACATTATTCTATTCCAATAATCGTTACTAAGATATACTGTAAGCATTATCAGGAAATTATCTGTCTTTAGACTCGGAGGATGTCTGAGGTGTTTGGCACACTAGCATGTGTGAACTGGCAAGAAAGAAAATCACTCACCACAGAGGTTAAGACGTTAACAGTCATAGTAGCCAGAATTAGCAAGATGCATTCAAAGGTAAACACACCAACTTACTAAAAAATAAGAAACACATAAAACCAATAAAAAAAGCATTAAAAATAACTCATAAAAAACATTTAAATGCCAGTCACAAGCTGATCGACTGATTTTATGACTCTATATACAGAAAAATAAAAACAATTTGCTATTTCACCCACAGTGCAGCCCACAGAATGAGTTCAGCTGTGGCTGAAGAACTAATTAAATCCACTGTTCTCATACAGAGAATGTGGTGGAAGGCTCCTCTCCCTATCTTGGGTGCCCAGAAAAAGTATTTCTGGGGCTAACTGTGAAAAAGGAACACCAGAATCTAGCTAAATGGGTCTGCTTAGCTAGATTCTGGTGTTTGTATTTTAAATTACAACATTTGCATGTATTTTACAGTTTTTTAAGTTGCTAAAAAAAAACAAGATGACAGCTCATGAAAAAGGAATTTTCTCTCACGAAAAAGGATTTGTGTTCTTGTGAAAAAGAAATGCTCTTGCAAGACTCAATCCTTTTTCGTGTGATCCAATCCTTTTTCCAAAAAAGTCAGCTACCCTAAAAACTGTAATGTTCAGAAAAGTCCGATAGGATATAATGGGAGCTAAAATTTTAATAACTTTGCAATAGATTAATATTTTTGCACCATATTTTCACTGTCTGTTCTGCTACTATAGTCATTTCTACCTCTGCAAAAATCATACAGAAATTCCAATTTGTCTCACTGTAAGGTGATGAGGAAAAAAACTGCAAAAAAGGGAGTTTCTTTACTTTTTTCATTGTCCGAATCTCAGAATCTTGTGTCCAACCACAATGAAACTTGCTACATCAAGTGGTCTACCCAACAGGACAGCACATGTCAAATTTTCTGCAAATCCATTGATCAGTTGCAATGTTACTAAAGTGCAAAATTTGAGGTTTAAAATAGAAATGGCTACTCAACCATAACTATAGAGCTGCATATCTATTTTATATATATATATATATATATATATATATGAATAAAAATTAAGCTGTTTAATGCATTAGTTAGGGTTGTTCCATGGCGACAAAAGTGAGGAAATTACGCTGCTGAGGTTGAAAACTCCCCTGGACCCCGCCCACCCCCAACCGGCATTGGGGTGGCATTAGGATCGTCAGCTAACCTCTCACCCCATGACATGTGTAAGCAGCAGAAGTATAGGAGAATGGGGTGAGAGTTAGGACCCAATTTATCCCACCGCGCACCTTCAATGCCGCGGGGATCCAAGGGGTTTTCAACTCTAACAGCGAATTTCCTCACTTTGTCGCTGTGGAACAACCCTAACTAATGCATTAAATGGAGTTTTTTGCCTCTAATTTCCCTTCTTTTTGAGAATGATAATGAGAAATAGTGAATGTAATGCAGCGGCGGGAGCGCAGGGCACAGCAACGCAAACAGAAATGCTAACAGTGGCGCATATAGTAACACAAGCATGAAAGAGAACAGAAAGGGTAACGCACATGGTGGCGTAGACAGGAATGGTCTGCCACGTGATGTGTTGTCACATAGTAACATGGTGCCTGCAAACAGAAATGTCAATGGGCATGGTGATGTAAAGTGAAACAGTAAGATAAACAGTACTGTAGACAGAAATGGCAAAAAATAACAGAAACGCAAAGCAAAATGAAAACGCATAAGGATAAGCACATGGTGGCGCAGACGTCAATGGTAAGTGAACGGAAATGGATCCGCAAGCGGAAAGGGCAACAGTAACAGTAATGTAAGCGCACAGGCTAGTTTTCCCAAAACCTGCATTGAGAAAGACAGTGAGTACAAATAATGTATACAAAATAATGAGTATCGGTGCAGAAATGAGATCTTGGAATACTAAATACATTATATCCCAAGAATCCATGACGAAGAAAAAAAATTTAAAAGTCATATTATTTACAACTGTCCTGGCTAATTTGAGTCTTAGCCCCATTAGGGGGCTAAGACGTTTTCTGACAAAAAGTTCGTATCTCGCACCGTTTCCGAGATACGGGCCCTGAAAGGCGCGGCAAACGCCGTAATGTTATCCTATGGGAAAAAAAGAAAAGTTCGGAGCACCATAACTTTGCCTCCCTGTAATGTTTTTTTCCACAAACTACTGAAAGGCACATCTGTGGGCTGTTGGCTGTCTTCCCTCCAAATTTCAGGAAAAAAGACCAAACTGTTATTTTGCAGCAGGGCTCCAAATGATTTCTGTTAAGTGTCGGGCGCCGTAATGTTATCCTATGGGAAAAACTGTCAATTTTGGAGTGCCGTAACTTTGCCGCCATGTGATATTTTTTCACCAAACTACTGAAAGGCACATCTGTGTACTGTTGGCTGTCTTCCCTCCAAATTTCAGGAAAAAAGACCAAACCGTTATTTTGCAGCAGGGTGCCAAAGGATTCCTGTAATGCTTTGGGCGCCGTAATGTTATCCTATGGGAAAAACTGTCAACTTTGGAGTGCCATAACTTTGCTGCTGTGTAATATTTTTTCAATACAACACTGAAAGGCACATCTGTGAGATGTCAGCTGCGTTCCCTCCAAATTTCAGCCCAAAACTCCCAACGGTTATTTTGCAGTGCAGTGCCAAAGAATTGCTGTCATTTTCCCACAGACTAGAAAATTACTGTCGCAATTTGCAAAAGCTGCAGTGTTTATGACACTTTCGTGAGCACGAAGTAATTTGCAGTACTTTTTCCAGAAATTTGAAAACATATTTCTGGGGTGTTTTACCACAAAATAAAGACATGGCAAGCATCCTCAGGGCCCGACTAGGTGAATACAAAAAAAATTAGGTTGCTAGAGGGTCCCAAATTTAAATGCCAACCATTTTTATGATCACCAACTGAAAACAAAATGGCCGATTTCTAAAGTAACAGGCCCATTTGCAAAAGTAAAAATGCATTTGCAAAAGTGTTGAACTTTTTGTTAACTTTTCCCATTGACTTATAGTGGGAAACTGTTTTTTGAATAACTTTTGAACCGTTTAATATTTTTTCATGAAATCTTTGAAAGGCACATTGGGGACCCTGGCTGCACATTCCCTGAAGATTTCGGGCCGGTCACGCAAACCGTACGACCTGTAGGCACGACCACAGAATTCCAGAAAAGCGTAAACGCGCAGATCACACTTAATAACTCCAGCAGCCGTATATCTGACCAGTACAAAACTTGGCAGATCCCAAGGCCTATGGTTCTTGATCATAAATTCCAAATTTCAGGCAAATCCATCAAACAGTTGCAAAGTTATTAAGGTGCAAAGTTTTGGGGTTTAACATAGAAATGGCTCCTCAACCTAACTATGGTAGCTTTATCATGCATACTATTATATATATATATATATGGGATACGCGATGGGGAGGAGTGGAATATGCAAAATATTCTCACTCCTGCAGAGTGAGGCATGGATATCCCACAAGTGCCGAAGGCATGAGTGGGATAGCTATGCCCCCCGATGCTGTAGTGAGAATATTTTCCATATTCCACTCCTGCCCATCAAGTGGGCAATTTATACAATAGGCAAGGAGTGTTTTTGCATGGTTTTGTTATTTAAATATTGTGTCTTTGGTCCATTTTGTCATTGTTACTTCTTAAGGTGGTGTTCTTACTCAGTGATTTGGCTGCTGTGTGTTAGTCTGCTCAGTTGTGTGATGATTGGTGATGCTTTTGAATCCTCTGTTGTGATTGGTTGCTATGGTGTGTAGTGGTTTCTTCGTTGTGCTCACAGTAGATGCAGAGTTTATTCTTTAATTGGAGCTATTAGGTGTCTGTTGGGAAACTGAGTCATTTTATTGGTTTGGTGATGTTTGGGGTCAGGATGTGTGTGGGATGTTTACTTCTGGAGTGCTTCCATGACCTTTAGTGAAACATGACTGTTTATTGTTTTGGTGCAGTGTGAATAACATTTATTTATTAATAAGATTTGTGTGTGTGTGTGTGTGTGTGTGTGTTGGTAGTGCTTAGTGCAACAGTACTTTAGTTCTTTAGTCCTATGTCCATCGCAGTTTGTGAGAAGGGATGTCAAAATGAAGATATCGATGGAGGTGGAGAGGTGGCAGAAATATCTGAGGACTACAAAGGAAAACAGGTACATGTGGGACTGAGGAGCTTCACTG
Organism: Neoceratodus forsteri; assembly: GCA_016271365.2. Classification (NCBI taxonomy): domain Eukaryota; kingdom Metazoa; phylum Chordata; order Ceratodontiformes; family Ceratodontidae; genus Neoceratodus; species Neoceratodus forsteri. The sequence goes on from CM057459.1 coordinate 883,585,695, forward strand.
GTTATTCAGAGTCTGAGTCAGTGCTGACCTGCTTTGATGGCTTTCTGGGATGAGAGTTGAAGTGTTGACATGTAGAAAAGAAAGAATATTTATTTGTTTTCTTGTGATGGGTCTAGCAGTGGTTCATTATTCTTCTCGAACTGAGAACAGCTCAAAAAATCTCTTGTTCCACATTGATTGTTTTCAGTGGACGTTGCAATTTTAGTTTATTCATCCATGGTACTTCTGATGGTTTAGGAATTAATTTTGAAAAGCTCATTGTAGACAAATGCTGTATTTAGTAAGGTTTATTTATTTGTTTCCAACTGCTAAGTGTTGCTCCAATTGCACTGTTTTCAGGTTCTGGCATTTTAGATACTGCAAGCAAAACCTGCATACTATACAGCTGGTATGTCATTAGGTAGATCAAACGTTTTAGTTTCACAATTAAAACAAGTTCCAGCTTTCACTGCCTGATTGATGCTGGAGTGAAAATATTGGGTGATGAAGTTGCTATAGTAGGCGTAAATGGATTTATTTTCACTTCAACTATGTCATCATCCATTTATGTCACTGTGGTGAGAATACATGATTTTATTCTCAATGAATACACAACACCTCTGTTGTATAAATATGTGTGTGTGTGTGTGTGTGTATATATATATATACAGTATATATATATATATGACTGAGGAGTTATGGCTTGTTAAAGTTACAATGTGTAAAATAAAACTAAGTCCAAAATTTGTAAAAACCCATCTTCTATCATTAAATTTTCACCAGCTCATGAAAGATGCCGTGTCAAGAAAGAAGATTTTTGTAAGCTCATGAAAGAAGATGCATTCTCATGAAAGAATTAAAAAAAAGCCTAAGTTCAAAATCTTCTTTCGTGAGAAGCCATCCTCTTTTATGAGATTTTTGTGAGCTCAAGAAAGAAGATGCCTTCTCACAAAAGAAGAATGTTAAAAAAGTACAATATATTCTTTCTATAGAAGGCATCCTCTTCCATAAGCTCACAAAAATCTCACAAAAGAGGATGGCTTCTCAAGAAATAAAATTTTAGACTTAGGCTTTTTTTTTACATTCTTTTATGAGAAAGCATCTTCTTACTTGAGCTTATAAAAATCGTCCTTTGTGACAAGATATCTTCCTTCATGACATGATGAAAATCTCATGACAGAGGATGGGTGATGGGTGAAAAAAACTAACTACAAAATCTTCTTATAAGAGAAGGCACTTCTTTGGTATGTTCTTCATGAGCTCACAAAAGAAGACTTCTCAGAAAAGAAGAACGTGAAAAAAACTAACTCCAAAATCTTCCTTCATGAGAGCCAGTTCTTCTTTCTTATGGTTCTGTTTCTCTTTACCTCATGATAGAAGAATGGCAACTCACCCAAAAAAATGTTGGGATGTCCCCAAACCTAATTTTGGGGTTGTGTTCTGAGAAAGTAAGTTAAGAATCAACCTCATTTGGTCTGTCCTGTTTGTCTAAATTCATATGTTTGTGTCACTCCAGGGCATAATTTTGTATGAGTTTTGAAACAATTTTATCAACAACAACAACAAAAAACAGAAACAAGATAACTGCCATACAAAAGAATAAATTTCTTGCAGTAAAATTTGCCCTCATGAAAAAAGAATCCTCTTTCGTATGGCCAAAATCTTCTTTTGTATCAAATATCTATCCAAAAGACCCTACTGAACTGAAATTTCAGACCCTTATAATTTGGGAACTGATGATATTTTTCATCAAACCCAAAAATGGCAGCATTCAAGCGAAAGCACTTACTACCCTGAAAATTTCAGAAAAAAAATCCAAACCATCTGGGCTGTATGTGATGACAAATAAAAAAAAAAAAAAGGAAACATAAAATCCTAAAAATGCACTATCTAGATCTTGGAATCCACACACCCAGCTAGAATAAAACTTGCCAAATCAAGAGACCTTTCCCCCCAGACCACACATGCAAAATGTTGTGCAGTTCTGTTGAATGGGGGCAAAGCTTAAAATGTGCAGAATTAGGGGTTTAATATTAAGGAAGACAGGAAATAATTTCTAACTGGCAGCTGTTTATAAAGTTATTTTTCTCAGAAATTATATGCATTCCCCTAAATTATTTACATTTAACTACACATGAATAAAAAGTGATACAAAAACTGTATTTTGCATTATTTTTTTTTTCGTGGGTAGCATTCTGTTACAGTTCTCTACATGGAACCAGGAATTTTGAGTTTTAACTATGTCATGGTTTCTGCACAGAACTCCAAGCATGGTTCTGATAGGTCAAAAGCTCATAATTAGCATTCTGTACACAAACTATGACATACAGTAGTGAAAACTCCAAGATTCAGGTTCCATGAACAGAACTGTCACAGAATATGCCCCATAAAAACAAAACAATGTAAAAAGCAGTTTTTTTGTATGACTTTTTATTGAGGTAAAATTAAATATGGATACTTTAGAGGAATGCATATCATTTCTGAGAATAACAACTTTATGAACAGCTGGCAATTAGCATGGATTGCCTGTCCCCTTTAAATAGCCAACTCAACCCTAACTATAGTGGCTACCATGCCAGTATAATACATTACTAAAAACTATGTCTGTACAAACATTAGGACTGAAGAATGTAAACTGCACAAAGTAGTGAAATAAAAAACATTAGGGTGTTGGGTCTCCGGACTATTGGCAAATCAGTTGTGGTGTCTTCCTTGGGATTGTCAACCCTAATGCCCATCCCCTTCCCTGAGTAAACAAGGTCAGACACGATCACTTTTCTTCATACAGGGCCCTAGGTGAAGAAAGCAGTTATAGATTATGTTGGGAACATTTGGGATGCTATACTTCTTTATCTTTGAAGAGTACATCACCATGAGGCACTGGCTTGGTGCCATACCTTGTGCTTTGGACAGGTAGATATAGGCAGGGTGTGAGCATTAGGGTTGACATTCTCAAGGAAGACCCCATCACTGATTAACCAATACTCTGTAGACCAAAACCCTAATGTTTTTTATTTCCCTACTTTGTGTAGTATGCATTCTTCAACCCTAATGTCTGCATAAAAGCTGTTTTTTGTAATTAATTTCCCTTCTTTTTCTGATAGTGGAATTGTATCCTGATTAGCACAGACCTGTGGAAAATGAAATAAACAGAATACTGGAGATAGTTCTGTCCCAGTGATGAGCTCATCGTGTCTTGACACTAGGCCCATGAAAAAAAATTCAACAGCAGAATTTTGGCGAAAGTCAGACTTTCACTTCTGTGAAAGTTTGGAAATTATTTTGCCAACTGTCACAGAAATTCCACTTAAAAACTGCAGAATAAATGTAAGAATTACAGGTGTCTAGTGGCCCTCCCACATGCCAATCACTGGCCCATAGAAAAAAAAATATTAGTGTCCAGACCCCTCCTCCACACCCGCCGATCGCCCCTCCATATAAAAATTAATAATATTTTTTCCTCATTCCCTGGTGTCTATTGGACCCCCCACCATTGTCAGGTAGTCCATCAACACCCTGATCCCCCCATCCCTACCCCATGTGGGTAGTCAGCATAGCCCTCTTCTCTCCTCTGCTGCTGGTCACCCACTGAGCTGAATGAATTATTGGTGAGTGGGTGGGGGGACTGGATGGACACCAACATTTTTTTTAAATGTGGCCAGCGATCTGTGGGTGGGGAGGCCACTAGACACCAGAGAATGAAGTTATTATTATTTTTTATATGGAGAAGCAATCAGCAGGTGGGTGGGGGGACAGGATACCAACAATTGTTTTTTTATATGGGGCCTGTGATCAGCGGGGGGGGGGCACAAGAAACCAGGGGCCAGTGACTAGCAGGGGTGAGGATGCTGTATCACTAAACAATACATTAAACTGTGGATGGAATAAATTCTACAGTTTAATGTATTATTACACAATTCAGCCCAAAACTTCTGTGGAAAAGTGGGAAAATCTGCATAAACCGGGCAGAAGTTTCCAATCTCACCATAGGTGAAAGTGCAATAACCTTTGTGAAATTTCTGAAATACTGTTAATGTTCCACCAAGGTGGAATTCACAACTTTCGCCCATCCCTACTTGACAGACATATCAACACCTTGTGAGAGAAGGCTCCTGGGGTGGTCATCGTATAAGACCTCAGCACCACCATATATGACTTTCATTGCCATGATACATGACTTACACCCTGCAGTTGTACTTTTGCTCCTCCTAAAAATACAAAACCTGCCACAGCCCACTCTCAAAAAAAAATCCCCCCTTTTAAACAAATAACCTTCTCCATCGATGGTAGTTGTCTCTATTCGCCCATGCCCTCCATGGTCTTACTGCTGCCTCCATCCCTCCAGCATGGTCCAGCATGCCGAATTCTATCTCAGGACTGCCACTCCACAGTGTCACCCCTCCACGCCCCACAACTGAACTGCTGCTCCAAACTGCCTAACCACCACAATAAACTGCTGAATCACCAAAAGAAATGCCATGCTGACCCATCCACATGCCATTTTCACTCCTCATAAAAAGACTGTAAGAGACCGATTGGCCTAACCGCAGCTCCATATATACCTGTAGAAAGCCCCTGCACTACAGAAAGCCATAACAGCCAAAAGGCATCAAGGCAAACCTGAAAATTCTCACAAATTCTATCTAAAACAAAAGTCAATAACCATCCTAAAGTATTATATAAAACAAGTGCTAGGAAACTGTAATGTATGAGGATATAATGCCATCTTGGGGGCTAATTTCTGAAACTTAATAATCTCGCTTGCCCTGCAGGATCATGAGTTATTGGCTAATTTTCACCCACCCCAATTATCACCCACCCCACATATTAAAAGTAATTCCTTGGTGGCTAGTGGTCCCTCCTGTCACTCGATCACCCATTCCACATATAAAAAAAATCCCTGGTGGCTAATGATCCATCCCATCCACCTGATCACCCCCCCATATATCAAATATAATTCCCTGGTGGCTAGCAGTCCCTGCCTCTACACGATCACCCACCCCATATATCAAAAATCATAACCTGATGGCTAGCAGTTCCTCCCCCACTTGATCACCCTTCCCAAACATCAACAATAATTTTCTTGGGACTAGTGGCCCCTCTTCCCATCCAATCACCTGCCAAACATTGACATCATGTCCTGGTGTCCAAGTAACCTCCCTTGATCCCCTGCATAGTTTAAATAAGCCTTTCCTTGGTGGTCTAGTGAACCCCTCCATCCCCAATCCCCAGGCCATGAATTTAGATATTTCTTAGTGTTCAAGTGCACCCCCCCATCCTGGCAGGTAGCGTCCCACCACCCCACTTTCCCTCTTTCTGAGCCTGAGTAGGTGACTATCACAACCCTCCTCTCTCCACCACTTCCAGCCACCCACTGAGCTGTCAGTGAATGATCATGTGCTTGTAAAGCTTGCTCTCATTCACTGACAGCTCAATGGGTGGCCTGCAGTGATGGTGAGAGGAGGGCTGTGCTGGTCACCTGCTCAGGTTCAGAATGAGAGGAGGGGGGTGATGGAACACTGCCTGCTGGGATGGGGAGGCTGGGGATGCATGGACTGGGGATCTGGGATAGCAAGAAAGGGATCCCTAGATCACCAGGAAAATGATTATCTAGACTATATGGGGGATCAGGATGGGGGCTTACACTGGACACCAGGGCATGATGCCCACATCAGGTGGGTGATCAGGTGGGGGGAGGGACTGCTAGTAACCAGGAAATTATTTTTGATATATGGAGCAGGTGATCAGGTGGAAGGAGGTACTGCTAGCCACTAGGGAATTGTTTTTTTTTTATATGAAGGGAAGTGAACTGGTTGGGGGAGGGATCATTAGCCACCAGGGAATTTTATTTCTATATCAGGCAGGGCTTAGGGTGAGGGGACACTGGACACCAGGGAAAGCTTTGTTTTGCTTTGTTGTTGTTATTTTTTTTACTATGGAATTTGAGCAGAACAGGGTGTAAATTCACCCAATACATTCAGAAGATTTCTGATCCACCACAGGTGGAAGTTTGAAAACTTCTGTGGAAGTTGTAATATTTTGCAGAAATAGTGCTTATGTGGAAATCACAGCTTTCACCCAGCTCCTCTTTGACTACAAGAAAAACAGCACAGTGCTGTACATATCCAATAAATGATGGCTTACTAGAAGATATAATTATTTTCATTTGTTTTACTTAACCATTGTTGACCTCAATCATGGCTTTGGATCACCACTTGTGAGGTCAGCAGTCAAGTATAACTCATGAAGATATTTTTGATATCTTCTATGAATCCAGCAAATATTTATATCTATATCTATATCTATATCTATATCTATATCTATATCTATATCTATATCTATATCAGTATTATAGTGATGTGATAGTGCCAGTATAGTTAGGGTTGAGCAGGGCTTCCGATGTTAAAACCCAGTTTTTGCACTTTAATAACTTTATCACCTTTCAATAGATTTGCACAAAATGTCACACACCCAGTCTTGTGGGGGCAGATCTCTTTATGTGTCAAGTTTCATTCTGGTCAGACCTGTGGATTACGAGATGCAGATAGCAACCAAATGCACACAATCACTGTTTTTTGCTGTTGTTTGACATTGCGTAGCACTCAGATGGTTTGGAATTTTGATCTGAAATTTCAGGTTAAAAAGGGCTTGCCTCAGAAGGATCTTCTTTGCTGGTTTGGTGAAAACATATTAATCTGTTCCAAAGTTATTAAATTTTAAAAATCTGGGTTCTGAGTATGCTCATTCAGCACTTCAAAATAGATGCAAACATTATTATTCATGAGCTTTGAAGTGACTCTAGGCCTCCAAGCCAGGATGCCTATAGTCACCTCATAGCTCATGAACAGTAATGAGCTTATTTGCATACCAGTTTTTTAAAACTGAGGGAACTAGAAAAATCAGGTGAAAACTGCAGGCTGTCCCTCCTTATGCAGCTTTTTCTGTTCAAAAATCACTGTTTACAACAATTTCTGTTTGGTTTCACCTATTCACACTGCCAGAAGAACAGCACCTTATGTACTCCATGTTTTCAAGAATGTCAGTGTAAGTCTAGCTCATGAATATTAATGCGCTAGTTTAGCCTCGGGGTGTGGGAGTCTATTTCTGCATGAGCTGTCAGACTTCATCGAAGAGTAGGTGTTGGAGTCCCCTAGGATTCTTGTCCTGGGGTACTTCAATGCCTGGATAGACGATGAATCCTGTCCTTTTAGAAGAGGGCTCCTTAGCTGATTTCTCAGCTGGGATTGTCTCAGGCTGTTGCCTCTGGAACACATACATATGGCCACACTCTGGACCTAGTCTTCTCTCTTGGACTTGACATTACAGCAGTCAAGGTTGATCTGGTCATTTGGTCAGATCATCATCTGAATGTGTTCCAGTGTGGGGCCCCTGAAAGCTAACCACCCCATGGAGTCAATCCAGTGTCATCTGAAAAAATAAATTGGAGCCTCACCAACTCCTGGAGTCATTGGTTGTCTCAAGCTGGTTGCTAGCCTATGCTCAGTGTTCAGAAACTGGTGTCAAGGCTCATAATACAGCCTTGACAGAGGCACTGGATCTGATTGCACCATACTGCATTCAGCCCTTGATCTCCTGACGTCACTCACCATGGTATTGTGCTAAGTTGCGCAGGTTAAAGACTAAGGGGTGTAGGTCAGAGCATTCCTGAAGGTGGTTGCGCTTTGAGGAAGACAGGTTGGCACTGTGACGCCATTATTTGGAATATCAGTTGGCAATTGATCTTAAGAAGACCATATTTGTGTCACGGTCAATTACTGTGGCAAGAAACCGTCTGGCTACGAAGTTTCACGCTGTTGACAGTTGGCTGAATCCTATCTGTCTCCAGTCTGGGATAGCATTTTCCATAGAAAAGTGCAAGCAGTTTGGGAAGTTTGCTCTGACAAAGTGGCCTATATCAGGGCATGTATTATCTCTCTGGTTCAGTTTTTACTGGAGGTGATCAGTTTGCTGGTGAAGAATGTCTGCTGTGTTGAACAGAGCTTCAGCCTGTTTCAGTGGATGAGATTCTTTGGGTACTCACCAGCATGCTTCCCACCACCTGTGCCATGGACCCTGGTCCTATGTGGCTTACCATCAGCTGCTTGGATTTCCTGTGAAAAGTTTTTGTTGAGATCGTCAATGGGTCGTTAAGTGAAGTAGTTTTTCCTGCATCTCTGAAAGAGGCTGTAGTGAGACTCCTCCTTAAAAAAAAAATCTAGTGACCCTGACATTCTTGCAAATGATAGACCCATCTCTAATCTTCCCTTTCTGGAGAAGTTTATTGAGAAGGTGGTGGTTAACCAGCTGGTTGAGCACATGGAGACATTATTCATCTATGAACCTCTTCAATCAGGTTTTCAGCCATGACACAGCACTGGGAAGGTTTTGGTCTGGGTGGCACATGATCGCTTCATGGAGAGGGAACAAGGGCACTATACCATTCTGGTGCTATTGGATCTATCCTCAGCATTTGACATGCTTGACCATGGGGTGCTGTTGGATCATCTGAGGGGCTATGTGGCACTACTAGCACAGTTTTGTGGTGGGTTCACTCATATTTACCAAAAGATCACAGCCCCTGGTCCTGAAAAATTTTTCCTCATGTTCTTTTGTGCTGCCTTGTGGTGTCCCACAGGGTTCCATCTTGGCACCTCTGTTGTTTTCCATATACATGCTACCACTGGAAGAGATCATGAGGTGGTGCAATCTGGGGTTTCACTGCGATGCAGATGATACCCAGTTGTACCTCTCTTGTGCTCCTGATGATCTTTCCACCCCAGATACCCCGAATCTTTGTTTAGCCAAGATAAATGACTGGATGCCCACTAACTGGCTGTGTCTCAACCCCAGCAAGACAGAGGTTATGGTGATTGATCTGGGTCATGGGGGTATCTTTACTGACAGGAGACTGCCCTCCTTTGTTGTCAATAGTTATCCCCTGTCAGTGATAAAGGTGGTTAAGGATCTTGGTGTTATTCTTCACGATCGACTTGACCATGAAAAACAGGTCTCATTGATCAATAGAGCCAGCTTTTTCCATCTCCAGAATATTGCCAGGATCCATCTATTCTTGACTCCCACTGACCTGGCTACAGTTATCCATGCCTTTGTTACTAGCCAGCTTGATTACTGTAACACTCTGTACCTATGGTTGTCTGGAGGTTTGATGTGTCACCTGCAGCTAGTGCAGAATGCTGTGGCCAGGATGTTGACTGGCACCTCTATGAGGGATCATGTCACTCCTGTCATGTGCTCTCTGTACTGGCTGCCTGTGAGTGCATGCATCACCTTTAAGCTAGGATTGTTAACATACAAGGCCCAAGAGTCTGAGACCTGACTACCTTAAATAGCTCCTGATTCTGTACTCTCCTATCTGCCCCTATGCTCCACTGAATCTGGCATTACAGTTGTACCATCCTCCCATCTAAATAAATCGGACTATAGGGTCTTTGCAGTAGCTGTGCTGCTCCTGTGGCATTCTCTTCCTCCATACATTAAGGCTTCCAGCTCAGTGGAGGCTTTAAACCCCTTTTTAAAACTTATTTACTTGATAAAGCTTTTAATGTGCTCTGAATTAATTTTTCTGAGGTTCTTTTACTGTATTTTACTGTTATTTTGTTAAGCACTCTGAGCCCTTGGATTGACGCTATATGAATAAAATGTGCTTTGCCTTGCCATTTGCATACTTCCTTTTTAAGGCTGCATGGCAAAGCCATGCTGTCTTTCTGCTATGAAGTAGATTAGAAGAGGAGCTTGCAGCAGGACAGCTATTGTGTGTACTTAGTGATTAGTCATTGGCATAGCATTAGTTTTCCACTACCTTCCTAATTGCCAGACCTCACAACCCCCTATCCACACCCCCTTCCAGAGGCACTGAAGAAATAGTTCTGTAGAGTTTTTAAAAACAGAGGACATGATCACCAGTGTCAAAGTTTATTCTGCTGCCAGCTGATTATTTGATTGGCACTAGGACACCGGGGAACTCTGAGCCAAAGGCAGATGTTGATCAGTTTCCATTGGTCATAAAGTGTTAGATTACAAGTGAAATGCTGCAGACTGAGGAATAAACTGCTAAACTACTCATAGTTTGTTTACACAGCTCCAGGTAAATTCAGATTAACGTTTATACATATTGACATAGGTTTCTTTTATGATTCAAAACAAGTTTGTCTTTCAGAAGTTTAATAATGTAATCCCCTGCTTTCTCAAAACTTTTCACAGTACAGAGCTGCATGAAACAAATACATTTCAATACAGTTTGCAGTAATAATTGCTTAAATAGTAGTAGGACAGTGCTGGGGTGGTGATGGTGATTCAGGGATGATATACTTCTTAGGGAATGCAGAGGGGAGATGTTGTGTTGGTGGGATTAGAAGGAAAAAAGACTGAGGGTTCCAGCAGTGATCTGTAGGCTGGGACAGACCTTGAGGGAATAGGCTGCAAAATGAGGTGTGGGTACTGGAAAGCAAATACATAGGGTAGTCAGAACCAGTGGATCCAGCTATGTATCCAGGTAGCACCCACAGCCTCATTAGTCCAGCAAAAATCTGTTCAGACCTAATCTTAGCTTTAAATGGTAATATTTACATATTTTGGGAAGAGTTGCCCCTTTGAAAAAAATTCTAGATGCACCCCTGAAGATCAGTAGTGCAGAAAGGTATCACAATTATGTGCACAAAATCTTCTTTGTATGGTGCAGAACAATACTCAACTGCCCACAACTCAGGTAAAACACCTCACCTGGGGAACAGTTGCCCCCTTGAAAAAACTCTAGATGCACCCCTTATAATCAGCAGTGCAGAAAAGTACCACAACTCTGTGTGTAAAATCTGCTTTATATGGTGCAGAACAATTCACAACTGCCCATAACTCAGATAAGATGCATCACCTCTACTGGTTTCACAGGACTACTGCCTCATCACCCTCCTGATGACACAGTTCGTCCTGTAAAACTGGTTGAGATGTCTTACCAGGTCCATAGCTGTGGGTGGTTGTAAATTGTTTCACTTCTAATAAAGCTGATTTTCCACACAGAATTGTGATGCCTAAGACTTAATATTTTACATTGGGCAGATTGCATGGTGAAGCAGAGATTGCTATTCCTTTGAGTGCATAAAAGTAGCTTAGCACCTAGATACTCAATTAGGTAAGCTACAGTAGCTGAGTTTTTGAATGTGCATCCATGAGTGCTCCCCCCATGGCACCCACAACAGGATTTATGTCAGCCACTGTGATGTGACAGGTGGCGCTAATAGCAGACAGGGTCAATTCCACCGTTGGGGTTAGCCCTGAAGCCAGAGAACTGGGCATGCAACACCAGATGGGGAAAAAAGCTGTTTTTAAAAAATAAACTGTCTCCAAGTAACCCTGGCTTTTCAGTACCCCAGTTATATTTCAGTCATGTTCCCCTGGTTCAGATTTAGTGAAATCTCCTTCTGGCTAATTCCAGTGCTTGTGTCTCAGCTTAACTTCTTTAAGGTACTAGAAGCTATAGTGTGGCAGAAACATGTGCAGAATCTGGAAGGGGGGTTTCGTTTTCCTCACAGCATCATCAGTGTGCAGACTGCTCTGCCCTGCCCTGTCAGGTGCTCCATGTTACTACTAGTATGCATTAGTGGAGCAGGTGACCACAGGAGAGATAGCTGTACACAAAAGAAAGGAAGAATAGATGTGCAGAACAATATGATGTACTAACCTACAGAAAATGCCAAGTTGCAAACATCCGAATACTTTAATTCAAGGTAGGTTATCCCACAGGCACACACTGCTGTGCACAGGGTCTTGAACTTTAATACAACAGGTGCACTGTGGGAGGGTGAAGACTTAAGGTAGCAAGGATTTACATAGTATTGCTCCCTCCCTAAAATAATAGATCAGAAGTCAGGAGGGAGGGAACCCACCATTGACATATTGGTCACAAATCTATGGGGCTTAGGTGGATTAAGGGGTATCCTTGACTCTGGCATGCAGTGCCAGGGAACCAAACCTATTTAACAACAACAACAGAAAAAGATTGTGGTGGATGGTGAGAAATGATTGCATTGGGAAGAGGGTGAATGACTTAAGAACTTACCTTAGGTTACCCGGGGAACTTTTCAGGCATTTACTTTTTCTTAGGCCCAAACATGAAGTCCTGAGACTCTACAGGGGCTTGCCAACCCTCCTAGTTGCCTTGTAGTGTTGTGCTACTGGGGATGTCTGATGTCTCTGCATTTTCAGCCTTCCCCTCTCCTGACAACTGTAGTCACCATCAGAGATACTAATATTTCATGATGCATTCAGTCACTGATGTAGTGACTAGCTGATCAAGTGTCTGTATTTTTCTGGGTGGTGGTGATTGATCAGGACAATAAAACATTGTACTGGGGCCTCTCCATCACTTCTATGTAGCCCGACAGTGTCAGAGGTGTTTAGAACTAAGCAATTGGTCAAAAGACACCCATGAGTTTGGAGGTGGGTGGGGTACCATTAACCAGCAATGAACTTCTTGCAGCTGGGAAGCAGTGATCACCATGACCTCAATCTATGACATGGTCTCTGCTTAGAGCAGGCTTGAGGGAGTGAAGTGCTGCATGCCATAGTGCTGAACTATTGCCCCTCACATAGGGATACCCCAATAGGGTGAAAACAAATTGGACGAAGGTGATCTGTGCACAGGAAAACAGGCAACAGCAAGATCCATGCCCTGCAATTGCATTGTGCACCTTGCTGGTCAAACTGCATGTTGGTCCCATTGCAGCTGGTCTTCATCCCCGCCCCCATTAATTAAATATAAATATCTGCAGCCTTCATTTAAGAGGATGGACCTCAGTTGGGGCCCCACTTTCCTGTTCACCCACAGTTGTCGCTGTATTGAAGATCCAGTCACCCGGATTGCAGTCTCCCATAGTGCATCACCTACATTCCTTCACCCTAAGTCCTGTATCCACCTGATGGGATATGCCTTCCATGCAGGATCTTTCTCCTTTCATGTCTACCATTAAACCATTTTTTTTTTTATCATTTCAAGTTCCTTTCCTTTCCCATTTCAACTGCTGCACCAGTGAGTGGCACATCCAAAGGCTAAACCTCCCTTTGCCACAGTGTGAATGTGAAAGGATTGACAACAGTAGAACTATACTTAAAGGTATGTAGCTTGGTCTATTAGTACTCATTACGTTAGTTCTTTTAAGGATAAATGGAAAATGTTTAAATGGGTCTGTTACAGGCTGTCTCAATAACCCAGAGGCACTGCACGATGAGATCATCCTGAAATTGAGAGTAAGCCTGAGTCTCCAATTGTTGACAGTATGGGGAAGGAGGATTTGCTTTCCAACTCCCATAGCAAACCCAATAGTTACCTAAAGAGGTCATTAGATGCATGGGAGATGTGAAGGTTGCAGGGAGGTAGGAGAAGGGGAGGCTGCCATGAGTGCTGGATGTGCAGTTGGTGTGGCTAGGGCTATGAGGGAGAGGATTTTATGTTGTCAGTGTTGAAAATGGATGCGTGCTTGATCATCTGGTCGAGGTCTGCTCTGCACTGAGACACATAGGCCAGTGCTCTGAAAAGGCAGCTTTCAGTCAGTCAGTCTCTTTGACTTGAATAGAGTGTGGGCCAGTAAGGATATTAAGTTTTCGGGATGGGATGGTTTGATCAGCTGACTGGGTCAGAGAACATGACTGGGGATTATGGGGGGTAACAAAGATTACAGCAGGAAGTTGTTGCTCTTTGTGTGTTTTGTTTTATTTTATCCTCTGTCACCATATCTCTGTTGCTCTACCTTGAGTTAAAGAGCAACTTGGCACTTCAGTACATGATTTATCATAAGATCCAGCTATTTACAGTTTAGTAGAAAATATTCTTTTTTAATTGTCAGTGTTTATTTCCAAATTTTTCAGTACATCTTCACAGTCCATCTGAAAAGCCTGCATAGAAAACATTTGCTTCTCCCCTGTTAACTTTACAGTGCCTTGAGTTTTTTGTGCTCACCACGACAGACTGTGATATCACAAACAGCAATGGTGTGGTTAGCAGGGGAGAATAAGATACATGTTGAAAAACTAAGTGAAAAAAGTGCTGCATCACCTGCAATATTTAGTAGACCAATGACATAGGGAAAATAACTAGAAAACAAAGGTAAAACACAATTGGTATACATCTAGTGTTTTTTTTTTTTATTATAGTAGAGAAATGCTCTTTAACTATCTTTTCAACTTACTCCTATGCTGTAGAGTACACTTTGTATCTCTCTGCTCTCTATCTCTACTCACACTACTATAAGTACCTCATACTTACCTAGTTTTACCTTTATTTCCGTAGGTCTGGCCAGATATTGGCTGTCTACCTTTCAGGTAAGTATCATGTTTAATTCTGACTATTATAATCTCTCCTCTATGACCATTGACCCTTTGCATCTCCAGAACCTTCTCTGTGCTTTCCTTTTAGGGTGTACCAGATTATCCCAAACACAAAATAACCCAACTCTGTGCACTGTGACTTGTAAAGAGCAGGTAAGTCATATTAAATGTAGGGGTCAAAACTGAGTTTTGCATCCTCTAGCCAGCAGGGCTAGTGACTGGGGAAAATCCAGACAGAATTTTTCACTGTACCTGTTGATGTACTTACCATAGTGTTACCCTCTCCAGCACATGCCTGCAGGGCTACCCAAAGGAAACTCTTAGTAGCTGTATAAAAAATCCACTAACATTTGCTAGTGGGATGGTGACAGCTCTGACCCCAGCAAAGGAGATGGGGTTAGTGACAGGAGATGGAGGGCTAGTGTCTGGGGAAGGGAGGTGCTACTCTTTGGGACTTTGGAAGGTGGGTAAGCTGCAGCCAGGGGCTTTGGAGGGAGGGAGGGGGCTAGTGTTATGGCACATGGAGGGAAAGTGTAGAAGGAAGGGTGTATGCATGCCTCTGGTGTCTGAGTAGGTGGTGTCCAGGAGGACTTTGCAGAGAAGGTGTACATTAAGGGTATGGGTAATTCTTGAATGGCTAATGAGAAAGGGGTGTGGCTTCTGGTAGACAAGGGACAGGAGGGAGGTGATATCCACAGAGATTAGAAAGTGGGGTACCTAGACAGGGATGGGTGTTCAGATGGACTGTGGTGAAAGTGGCAAGGATTGGTGTGACTGGGCTGTGTCAGGAGGTGGAGGGAAGGGGTTATTGTTTGGGATGATGGGGGGCTGTAGAACCTTTGGGGACTGTGCAGGGTGTATTCAAGAGGGCTACTGTCATGGAGGCTATAAGGGAAACATGCCAGTGCCAGGTGCTGTGGAAGGAAGGGCTAGTGTCAGAGGGGTCAGTGGAGGGAGAGGAGGCTAGTGTTTTGGTTAGAGGAAGGAGGTGAGGCTAGTGTCTGAGCTGTAGGCTAGTTAACTATACAAATTTACACAGAGAAAACCGCTGCACTCAATAGTGAGTCGGTTCACTGCAACGGGCAGGCAGCCCGACACATAACAAAATTTCCACACAGCAGTGCTCCAGAATGAATACAGGAAAGCCAAATAATTGAACTAAATTTTTGACTTATTCACACCATGGTGAGGGCCCCTAGCACCTCGGCAACAAGCCCTTTTGAAGGCATGTTGCTGAGGTATTAGGGGCTCTCACCATGGTGTGAATAAATCAAACAATTTAGTTAAATTATTTGCTTTCCTGTATTCATTCTGGAGCGCTGCGTGAAAATTTAGTTAACTATACAGATTGGGGCACACAAAGTTCCATTTATTCTCAAGAAGATGTGTTCTATTAGTAAAGCATCCTAAAGTGCCTTCCCAGTTGTTGTTTTATTAATTTATTTATCGAAGTGTATCTCTTTAACAGGCTTTGATACAACAAATTGTCCAGTGATATATACATCTGTTGGCACCCTTTTCAAACTGTGTGAGAGGCCTTTTGGCACCATACATTTTTGCTTAAAGTTGAACCAGCATAATATTATGTGGTGATTTGCATATGCAGCCCATGATGTTTTGCATTGTGGGGGTATGTGTGATTTTGTATTTCTTTGAAACTTGACTTCCTGGCCAAATACCTTTGGGTAACCATTGCCTCAGTGTGTGTGCATAGAGGTTCTTTGTATCATAGATGTACATATGTGTATATATACACACACACACACATACTGTATATATCTATCTATCTATATATATATATATATACCTGTCTGGGGTTACATCACCTGCATCTTGGGAATGTGATATTAAATGCTCAGTGAAATGGTTAACTTTAGCCAGTGTGTCTCTTTGTGAAAAAAATGCCAGTGACCTGAGGGCCAACTTGGTCCATTCAGGTCAGCTAAACAATTTATAAACTTGTTAGCAGGTTTATTGCTACCATTCATTGGTGTCGAGGTCAGAGATACTTGGGATGATGTGTATGCTGAGGTCTGACTACACTACCCTCTGTGCTAAAAGAAATGGATGGGCATTAAAATGAGGGGAAAATAGCAACTGATAGGCCAGAATGGCACCCCGATTTCTGCATGCCTTGCATCATCAAAAAGTACCATATTGCCACCAGCCACCTAGCAACAGCATCCACCACCCTGGGGACTAAATTTGGACGTTCGTAACAGCCACTGGTTCCTTTCCTGGGGGGGCAGGAGGGGAAGGTTCATCATCCCAATCCCCCTTCCATAGACTCTCAACAGCCATGGTAACCCCCCAAGACTCTCCACCAGTTTGGTATGGAGTCCTGTCAATGGTAAAGGGCAGTATAACAGTTGGGGCCTGATATTCAAATGTTTCCCAGGTGCAGATCCCAGTTTACCTGAGCAAAACGGATTTGGCACCAATGTCCTATATTTAAAAGACATTATATGGCACCAGACTAAGTGACTGTTCGGTGGGGTCAGTCCCAATTGTGTGGGTGTAGTCTTCAGTGAAGTGAATGAGGTACAATGTTCTGACTGTTAGGGGTGGGGATTACTGCTATAACTGCCTCTGGAGAGTGTCATCCATGTGACTTTTGGGGGTATGGGGCAGTGCTGTCATGGTGGTTGGGTGTAGTGCTGTGACCGTTGGGAATGGGCATCTGTTCTGTGACTATCAGGGGTGGCTGCTCAATGCTGTGATGTACAGTGGAAGCTTTCAGTCATGTGACTGATCAGAGGGGATACAGTCCTGTAACTGCACGGGTGGAAGGGTCAGCCCTGGGATGGTCAGTGGTCAGTGCTGTGGCTATAGTGTAATTAGTGTAGAGTGGTATGCACTGGAAAAGGTGATGCATTAGCAAAGCAACCAGCCTGTAATAAGAAAAAATAAAGTGCAAGATTTAGTTTCTGGCAATATGCTGGTGTGCACCCACTAGCCCCAGTGATTCATCCCTTCAGCGAGCCTTTCTTAGGGGGTGGGTCTGAGAAATACAAATGTGCATCTCATTAATACACATCTTCTTCAAGTGTTATACACCACACACTAAAGACAATGTGCAAGTCAAGCTGAAAACACACAAGTAACTTGGTTACGAACATTTCATTATTCTGTTTTTTGTGTCTTGCTTTTGATGCTCATGGTAAACAGTTTATGATATTAGTATACTACTTAAATTAAACATACTTCTATATCTGTTACTTCATTTAATTCTGTAACGTTCTATCTAAAGCAATATTTTATTTTAGCTTTTACATTATACTATACCCCTTTTGTATCTGTATCCTCTCTATTGTTTCCACTACTGAATTTACTCCATATTAACCTTTTTCTCTTTACTTTCACAGTCACACAGGATGTGAACTCCTTCCCTATCAGATAAGTATAACAATATATCTAACCTTTCTTATCCTTTCTAGTAACTATCTAAGAACTGTGGATCCTTATTCTACAGGTCTAAGAAATGTCATCTCTTTAAGACTCCTCCCTCTGGCTCCATAGTACTCTGGTATAAAATCCTGTACATATTACCTATACTTGGTAGGTTTACTGCAACCCTCATTATGGGAAGGTTGTGTATATGTGTTAAGATCATGTATACTGCAGCATTTCCCTCCTCCATAAACATTTTTGTCTTGCTAGTTGACTCATGCAGGCTGTCAGCCCTGTCCCCACCTCCCTGTCTGCCACTTCCCTGTCCCAGACCACTGAGTCTAAAATTCCCCATGGATTGCTCCCCCATGATGGGGCCAGAAATGGGAGAGCCACCTTCCCCCACAGCCAGTCACTCACATCTAGAACTGAGCCAGTCATCCAGGTAATAGTGTTCGACTGAGGTAGAGGTGTAGCCTGTGCTAGCCATTTCCACATTCCCACTCCCCTTGGATTACTACCTTCACCAGGGAGAAGCAAAGGTCAAGTCAGCATGCCTGCCCACCCAGGTACAGGACAGTGATCAGATTTAACACTCAGTCTTCCCTCTGACCATCAGCAACCTGAAGATGTCCCTTAGCTTGGGTCATTGATGTAGAGGGAGTCAAGGCACACAGAGCCTCATTCCTCCATACTACTGGACCAGACCAACATTATACTGCAGCAAGGGAATTATTTATTAACTTGGCAGGCCATTGGAGAGTGATGGAGCCACTGCACACCAGGGAATGATTGTTTTATTAATGTGCCCAGCAGTCAATGGGTGCGATGTACCTGTGGACACCAGAGAATGTGTTAACTTTAACAGGGCCAGCAATCACAGGGGACTATTGTTATTGGCAGGCAGTTTGAAAGAAACATTGAGCTGTTTGAGATTTCATATAAAAGCAATTTCCCTGTAGATGGCTCCTAATCTCCATAAAATAGCTAGGCATGGTAAAATGATAACTAGTCACCTGGTCACATAATGGCAAAGTGACATTACTGGGATGTTAAAGTGAAAACTGAGATTTTGTCTGTGGGAGGGATAAAGAAGCTAACCTGCAGTAACACAGTTACAAAAGCATAAAAAAAGGGAACAGAGTACCCTTCTTTTGAGTTCTTCATGCCTCCCAAGCATATGACAGTTCCAGTGAATACATAGAAACATAGACATTGATGGGAGATAAGGACCACTTGGCTCATCTACTCAGTCCATTTTTCCTACCTACTGCGATACAGCAGACCATACTTCATCGCCAGCTTTACCCTTTCTTTCCTAAAGCTAGGGCTCCCCTATGCCTATCCCATGCATTGTTGTATTCTCCTACTGTTTTAGCCCCCACCATCTCCATTGGGAGGATGTTCCATGCATCCATTACCATTTCTGTGAAAAAATATTTCTTGACATTACTCCTGATTCTATCCCCCTTCAGCAGCATATCATTACCCCTTTATTGTTGAACCCTTTTTTTTCTGAAAGATGCTTCCCTCTTGTATCTTATTTATGCCTGTGTACCTTATTTATGCCTGTGAGGTATTTGAAAGTTACTATTATATCCCCCTCTCTTCCTCTCCTCCAGAGTATACATATTGAGGTTATTTAATCTTGTCTCATAGGGTTTTGGTGCAGAAGCTATAGCATTTTGATTCCTCTCCTCTGGAGTGCCAATATTCTATGTCCTTCCAGAGATGCAGCCTCCAGAAGTGGACACAGTACTCTACATGAGGTCTCACCAATGATGTACATCGATTTTACCACTTCCTTTTTTGTGCTTGTGATACCTCTCCATATGCACCCCAGCATCCCGGTGGCTATTCTGACTGCCTTGTCATATTGTTTGGCCTTCTTAAGTATTCAGATAAGATTACCCCCAGGATGTTTCCTGTGTATGGTCATTAGTACCTCTCCCCACATCGTGTATTCTGCCCTTGAGTTTCTGTTCCTCAAATGTATGATTTGGCACGTCTTTGCATTGGATGTTAGATGACACATACTTGACCATTCCTTTAGTTTACTTAGGGCCCTTCATCATTTCTTCCACTGCCCTGATGTGTCAACCCTGTTGCTGATCTTAGTTTTATGTGCAAAGAGGCATACCTTCCCTTCAAGCCCCTCTGCAATGTTGCCTATGAAGAGATTAAGGAGGACTGGCCTCAGAACTGATGGTTGTGACACCCTGCTGGTCAGTGTCCTCTCCTCAGAGCAAGCTCTGTTTAACACCACCCTCTGTGTTGTATCACTCAACCAATTTGTAGCCTGGTTTACCACTTTGGGATACATTCCTGGGACGCCCAGGTTATTTTCAAGACTCCTATGTGGAACGCTGTTGAAGGCCTTGCTGAAATCTACATAGGCCACATCCACCATGCCTGTGTGATCAAATTCCCTTGTCACCCAGTCAAAGAACATGTGATAGTTAGCATTCATTTATTGGGGTACTTATGATTAATTGTACTTCACAGTATGAATAGTGTCTGTATAAGAAGGGAGATTACTTACTTTTCTCAGCAACAATCAAATGTTGGCACCAGGGAGATATATCTACAGTATGTGAAAAGAAGTAAATTTAAGTGGTTAGGAAGATGTTCTGTATTTATGGCTATGTCACATTATTATACAGGTATTTACAATTCTCTTATAACTTTTTGTGAAATCTTCACTTTTGTGCAGAGCTGTGTTTGTTTACATAGTGCATACTGTTGTAGCCATATTGGACTATAGCTGCTCTATTATATGCTTAGGGATAGCGGGATGTGTACAGAACCATATATACTATAGATTCATATAGCAGTCTGATATAGTATGTCTTTTACTGAGAAAAATTAGAACTTTAATTTATGGAACACATCAACCCTGTAGCCACATAATTTTGAAAATGACTTACATACTGTATCTATTAATTGTTCATAGTGTATCACAGAATGGCATGGTACTGCTGTTATATTGAACGTCTGTCATTTTACCTACTGTAGGAAAAGAGTAGTACAGCTGCACAAGCTTATATGACATTCTTATACATTTAGTATTTGTTAAAAAATTGCAGGCTGATTGTGACAGATTGTGTAGTAAATGATGTGTCACTGTTAACTGCAATGTATAGTGGCACATTTGCAGCACAGCAACGTAAGATATTGGCATGGCATGATTTCAGTGTAGAAGAAGTTCGAATGGGTTGGGGGATATATTGGTATGTAGAATCTTTGTCTTGGAATGTAGTGGCTAGCTAGGTATATGGTATGTCAGGGGTATCTGTGTCAGTGGTTTGTTTCATAATGGTGTATACAGGTACCTATAAAGAAAGGTAATAGTAGTACATGTTGTAATGAGTTTGTTGAGCTGTTGTACTATCCTAAGATTGGGAATATGGTAGTATGAAGTCTGTGTAAATAGTGGGGTTTTGAAACCATGTTGTGGTGGTAATGTATCTACAGAGAATCTATTGTTCCATGTGTAGCACATGTGTGTGTGTGTGTGTGTGTGTGCTTCAATGATAAGGTAGTGGATATGTTTGTGAGGATGGTGGAGGGCGGTGCTGTAAAAGTGAAACAGGGTTGGTGTTGGTGGTGTAAGCTGGATAGTGTTCTGGTGTGCACTGTGTAGCTTTTTTCCCCTTTTGGGCTCTGTGGATCTGTATGTCATTGTTTTTCTACAGTAACAATTCATCTGTGTTTATGTTGGCTAGGGCAGTTCATGTGCAGAAGTAGCTCATGAATGATTTCTGAATGTTGCTGGGTGTATAGTGGTTCTCTGTTGCGTGCTACTGAATGTGTTGTAAAAAAAAAGTCAATCTGACATGTAGAAACAGAGGGAAGCATTATTACTCACATTTTAAGGAACTGTTTTTTTTGTCTTTATTTACTTAGTGGAGCAAGAGACCTGTGTCCAGCTGCAGGTCTGGAAACTCTGTAAGGACCAGGCTGGGGCTCCTTATCAGTTTGTTGTTGTGGTTCAGAGCCAACATCACATGGAGTTCCTTTTGATGAGTCACAGAGGGGCCCTGATGTTCCTGGCTTCCTTCTTCTGTGGCCACTGTGGCACCCCTGGTGCTCTCTCTGAGGTTTGGTTCATCTGAAATACAGAAATATTTTGTTTATACATAGATACTGTATTCTTTCTAGATAATTTGTGGCTTGTTGAATGTTTCACTGTATTGAACTTGACTAGGTATTTCCTATTATTAAGTTATATTAACTGCTAGTGCTCTACGTGGTTATGATAATATGGAAACAATAGTATTAATACTTTTTCTGCAATCTGACAACTGCATTTCTCAGTGTTGGTAGAAAAGATTCCTATGCTTTCATAGACTGCAGCAAAGAAACAAAAGTCATATTGTGAAACTTTTGCAGTAGATAAAATATATACAAATTTTTGCTATTGAGGTCATAGTTATATTTTTTTATTCTGGGGTGTTTTTATTACATGACACATGTAATATTTTGTCATGATCCAAAATTTATAAAAAAAAAAATACATTATATACAGACAACCTTTACTTGCATGCTAATACAGTGTGATGAAACATGGCAACAGCAGTACTGATATTTTTTTCTGTAGTCTGACAACTGCATTTGTTAGTGATGGTACAAGACACTCCTATGATTTGATAGACTGTAGCAGAGAAACAAATGTAATATTGTGAAACCTTTGCAGTAGATAACAAAAATATGCCAACTGTTGCTACTGAGGTAAGAGTTACAATTCTTATTGTGGGGATTTTTATTACATGGCACATGTATTATGTTGTCATGATGCAAAATATAGGGGAAAAAACAACAAAATTATGTACAGAAAACCATTACCTGTATGCTCAGATAGTACTATAATGTTTTGGGAATTCAGGAATGATGGCACTTTGTCATAACAGGTTGCCATAGAAACCTTTTATTTTGTCGGTCATGGACTACAGTGCTTGTATTTGCTAGCTAGACTCAGAAAGACACACTGTTGCTTATCATCACACAGTTTGTCTATAATGCAAGCAAACATCACTATAGCAGAAGTCCATGTAAAAGAATGAACTTTCAGGCCCCTGAATCATATTAGGCTCTAAAAATGCAATACATTATACTACTGTAGATATTTGTATACAAAATGCATAATTTGTGGTTGCATACCACAATTTATGAATGGAATACATCTGGCACAAATTCACCGAACACGGTGGGGATATTGGCCCTGATATTCAGAATTGCACCCTGCAATGGATCATGTGGTTGCACAGTGCAACTGAGTTGTGCTGGAGCAACATAGGGCTGTATTCAAAAGAGATGTGCCACGGTGCATCCCTTCTGAATATATCAAAGAATGTGCATGGTGGGGAGGGGGGTACCACTAGTCTACCAGGATCTTAACTAAATATTTTTTTGGCAATTGGTGGTTTGGGATGGAGAGAGGGATACCACTAGACTACCAGGGATCTTGAAAAATATATTTCGGCAATTGGTGGTATGGGAGGGGAGTGGGGAACCACTGGACCCCCAGGGATCGAAAAGTAATATTTATATGTCAATCAGAGGTATGGGATAGGGAGGGGGGAGACCATTGGACCACCAGGGATCATAAAGTAATATTTATACTATGATCGGGGTACAGGATAGGGAGGGGGAAACCACTGTACCACCAGGGAGATTTGTGGGTGTTTGTGTATGGTATTCTGGGGGGGGGGGAATGCCACCCTTGGCTGGTGGCTGCTGTGATTTGCCTTGCATTACAGCAGCTCACCAGTTGAACCATTATTTTCTGGCTCAACATTGTGCCCAGGTATGCGGCACATCTCTGGGATGTGCTTGCAGATGCACTGCATATCCTGGGCTGAATATCTGAATGTGTTGCACATGCATGGGCATGCCCCCTGGAGATGAACCACATACATTATCTTTGCACCCCAGCACATCGGGAATTGCAGTGCGCAAATCCCCCTTTTGAATATTGCCCCAGGGTGCATTTCTGGGGCTGTGCTGGTGCAATCCCTTTAAATATTGCGGCCTCTGTGTACAGTTGAGTATTGTGTATCTTGTCCGAGCACATCATAGATGGTGGATTGTCCAGTATAGTCATTGCGTCACTATGCAGTTAACTGTGTAGGGTGGGGGAGCAGAGGAAGGGGTAGAGGTGGTGCGCTGTGGACCACATTACTTGGAGGGGACAGCACAGGAATTGAACTTCAAAGGGCTGCCTAGAGGGCTAATAGCAGGCTGCTGCAGTTCTGGGAAATAGAATAGTGCACATGGACATGTCTTGTGACATAGTAAGATCACCGGAAGAGTGTGGGTTTGTGTGCATGGTGTGTAGATGGAGGCATAGGGGCCACTGTTGGCATTTTGGGTACCATGGTTGGTCATGTGGCAATGTTTTTATCTTACTTGTATGATGGACAAAGTACTTGCACAGTTTTGAATTCAATCAATTGGTAGCAGTATAACATGATACCAATGTATCTGTCTGTATTTAGTGTTACTGGCTGGTTTCTTATACATATCAGCAGGCTTGATAATGACCATCTCCTTGTCAGGAGCCTGATCCTCCTCCACCTCATCAGAGGGGACTGGTACTAGTTGGACTAATTTCTCTGGTGTGGCAAGGAAGCCTGAATGTTCTTTGGAAACAGAGAAGATATAAAGACATATTATTAGGTAACTCTGTTTGAATGAAATGAGTTTTAACTGTACCTACACAGTGTATGTAAAGCATAGGAGGGGGCCCCTCTCGATGGCACAGATGCGCATGACAGCTGAGCATGCACAACTCCAGGACTGGCAGTGAGGAGGAGCAGTGGTTGGAGGTACACAGGACTGTGACTGCAGGAGGATAAAAATAGTGGAGATAAAAAAATAAAAACAAGTAGTTTTGCTTTAAGACAAAATAACGGGTTGTATTATGCTTCATTTCAGTACACTAAGATGCAAATATTTGAGGGTGGTGAGCTGTGACTTGTGGTTAACCATGCAGTTAGAATATTATAATGTAACATTCTTGTGTACCATGTGCTTTTTATCTTTTTTTTTTTTTACTGTATCGTTATTTGGTACTTAATGGAGTGATGTCTGTCATAGTACTATAAATGAAAATGCCAGTAATGGTTGCACAGAACAGATTGTGCTTGACTACATCAGTTGGAAAGCAATTTGATAGTACAGCATTTTCTTTTGTAATTTTTTAAACACATTTGTGTTCACCTAGTCATATCCTTATTGTATCATAATATGAGATTAGTAATATCCACAGTTCAAACATTTTTTTTCATTTTTTATTTGGTTTTCCTGATA
The DNA here is from genome assembly GCA_016271365.2 of Neoceratodus forsteri. Taxonomy (NCBI): domain Eukaryota; kingdom Metazoa; phylum Chordata; order Ceratodontiformes; family Ceratodontidae; genus Neoceratodus; species Neoceratodus forsteri. The sequence goes on from CM057459.1 coordinate 883,610,712, forward strand.
GGATCATTCAGGCTTACTTACTTCCATAGTTATGGTCTCCAAATTCAGACTTCCCTGTGTCTACCCACACCTGATGTGCCATCTCGTACCTTCCCTGTCCAATTCCTGTACACTGACAGTGGCTTTGTTATTGAAAAACTTTGCTGCACATGTTTCCACTTACAGCATTATGAATCCTGATCTTTTTGGATCTCTTGGTCACCCAAGAAGTGAGCAATCTTTTATAATTTTTTTTTTTCTGCTGGAGATTTGTCCTCCGCATCTTAATCTCTGGCTACCCATGTTGTTTGATGGCCTTAACCAGGGCAAATACCTGCCCTGTCTTTCCAGTCCTTTAGCATAGTTATCTATTTGTGAAAAAAAAATATATATATTATATATATATTATGGTAGAGTAGCCCTTTTAAGGTTAAATGGTGAAACTTTGCACTTTATAACTTTGCCACCTTCAACAGATTTGCCTGAAATTTGGCAAGCACAGGGCATATTCATAGATCTTGGATCTGCTAACTTTCACTCTGGTCGGATATACAGCTGCAGAGTTATTAAGCAACATCCTTGCATGCAATAACAGTTTTTTGAGCATTCTTTGCTCACACCTAAAAGTCACACGGTTTGTGCCACTGGTCCAAAAACTTCAGGGAACATGTGGCCAGGGTCCCTGATGTGCCTTTTGAAGATTTCTTGAAAAAATATTGAATGGTTCAAAAGTTATTCAAAACACAATTTCCCATTATAAGTCAATGGGAAAATTTAACAAAAAGTTCGACACTTTCGCAAATGCAATTTTTAGTGTCGCAAATGGCCCTAGTAGTGTCGCAAATCCACCATTTTGTTTTCAGTTACTGATCACAGAAATGCTTGGCATTTAAAATTGGAAACATCTAGGGACACAATTCTTTTTGTGTTTACATATTCAAGCCCTGAGGATGCTAGCCATGTCTTTATTTTGAGGTTAAACACCCCAGAAATATGTTTTTCAAATTTCTGGGAAAAGTAGTGTCACAAAGTAATGTAGCACCTGCAACACTTTCACAAATTTTTGTGAAAGCTTTCATAAATCACAACACTACTTTTCTTGAAAAAATATTGAAGGGATGCAAAGTTACGGCCGACGACCCCAATGCACACCCCATTGGCAGTTGGGGTGACGGGCTGGGGGGTGCAAGGTGGGCTTTCAACCCTAACACCGAATTTCCTCACTTTTGTCCCCGTGGAACAACCCTAACTGAGGCATTAAATGGATTTTTTTGCCTCTAATATATATATATATATATATATATATATATATATATATATATATATATACACACACACATACATATTTCAATATTTGAATGTACGGATATTTATAAAGTAAAATTTTTCACTTCTGATTTATCATGCTTTATATTTTGTCTGGCTTTATATGTTTTCTCTAATGTAATTCTGTGATGGGTAACAGGACTACTTAGTGCATGAGCAACACAATATATAATTGGAGGAACACTCATTATGGCCTCTTAGAGTGGTGTCATTATTCTCACCTATAAATGCAGTAAGAGTGTCATGTTCCCCTTTTGTATAGCTTGCAAGCCCCCTGTACTGCAGATGTCTATGGTAGCAGATATGTATAAAAAAAATTATAAAGATAAAAAGAAGAATAGGAAATGTCAGCTATTTTATCTGTACATGCTGTCATTAACATGTACGTTCTCTGTACTAACAGTAATCAGGGCTACTGCTTCAAACACTCATGAAGCATACTCTCCTCACCTGCTGTAACTGTACTCCTACTGAATGATCGCCCCCTTGCCCATACCTTTTAATTGGACATGCCGCTTAAATTGAATGCTAGTTCAGGTATTATAGTAAAAAGAACAAGGTAAATATTATGACTTTAAAGCTGTGTTGCAATTTACTGTAGTGGGGCACACTCTTGTTCTATTTACTATTTAAGTTGACTGGTGTCTGGGCATGTATGAATAAGCTTTCCCCACAGAACTGCCAGTGTTAATGCAGCAACAATGTCATTATTGCCTTTTCTGTAGCTTTCTTGTCTGACCAGGTGTAGGGCTGGGAGAACACATTGACATTCAGACCCTTATTAAATAAGAAGTGAAACACTGTGAAGTTCTGATTATTTCTGATTTATTGACAAATATTTGAAAAAATGTGAAAAAAACGCATAATATTGGCAAAGTCAGTCACACTTGATACAGAGACCCAAAGGAACTATTTTTTATTTTTTTTGCTCCTCTGCTCCTCCTGGCCAGCTCCTCCTTCAGGCTCCCTAGGTCCTTCCTCATCTGTCCACCTTCTCCACCACCTACCCTACCTCAGATTGCAACCCCCTGGAGGTAGCCCGGCATTACCCTTCGCCGGGTGGGTCCCCCTCCTCCGAGAGGGAAGGCACCAGTGGGGGCCATCCAGCACACTGTGGCAATCGGCTCCAGGTGTTGCTGAGGTGGGAGGTCATGTAGCATTGGCAGCAGTGGGAGGCTGGAGACCATCATCTGGCTTAGCCAGGGAGCTGTTTTTCCTCAGTTTTCTCCCCTTGGAGAGTGATGTGCCACCTGACGTCAAGGCGAACACTGACGTCTGTCACTCCCCTGGTAATTAGAGCCCTGACACTCTGCTATGTTCCCAGCCTCTGCCAGGGGCCAGCAGGTGCCCGGCTCACATCCCCACCCTCCCCCTGGGAGAAGACGAGCTGTCTAGGGATGCTCCAGCCTTCTCCTCTAGCTGGCTGTCAGACAACCAAGTCCGTTTCTGAACCCGGGTCACTGGCGTCGCAATTGGAAATCCAACCACTGTGCCGACCAGCCAGCAGAACTATTTTAATGGATTACTTTTATAAAAATTAATGCAAAACTGCTAAATAAAAAGTAATCACTCACTACTTGACCGTTCATGGCTGACCTTTAATGATGGAGTGGCATATCTTGCTCAGTCTGTAATATGAGTGTGCTTGGAGAGACAGAAAGAGATGGAGGGAGAGAGCCAGACAGATGAAAATACCTATATCAGAGCACCACCAAGCACTGCAGGCACTGCCAGGCAGCTAAGATTTTTTTTTATTAATGGTGCCATGTGGGTATTATTTTGATGGTTGTTCCAGTCAGAGCTGAACAGACCAAATAAATGGATATGAATGACCAAAATGAGCAGCACTAAGAGAGCCCACCCACCCTACCCATGTGAAAGATGCACCTGCTTCGCATGCCCAGTGTACTGTGGTATATGATACACTACCAGTTCCAAGAGGTGGTAATGTTTTCTAGTACTACGACTACTTCTACTAAATCTGATCAATACACTGAGGGCCAGATATTCAAAACTTTGCCCTGGGGCTAAATTAGCACTGCCCAGTGGGCAAACATAGCCTGAAGGACAAAGCAAGCCATATTCAAAAGGAATAGCCTGGGGCAAACAGCTTCTGAATATAGCATGGGAATGAGGCCAGGCAAACTGGGCTGGGAGTGCAGGGCAAACTTAGCCCTGGAATAAGACAGCTCTGAACATAGCATCCAGGAAGTGCAAACCACAACAGCAAAACATTGCACAGTGATGTGAAGGTAGGTAGAGGTGAACTATGTGGCCAATGTGTGTGCCAGCAAATACGTGGACCCAGTACAGCTGCAGGCAGCAGCATATGTGAAAGTACAGTGTTCAAAACTGTAAAATATTCCCCGAACTGTTTGACCAGCACTAACATGTTTAAACCATTAGCCCGGTGCAAACACGTTTGCCCGGCTTTAAACTTTGCCATATTCAAAAGTGACATGCAAATGAGCCCACTTACGGAGTCTCTGGGCAAACATCCAGATTAGCATCTCATTATGCCCTGATTTGCATACTGTTTGTGCCAGGCTAACAGTTTAGCCCTGCGCTAAACCCGCGCAAACGTGTTAGCGCTGCGCAAACAGCTTGGGGAATAATATACAGTTTTGAACACTACTTCCATGTGCTGCTGCCTGCAGCTGTACTGGGACAACACAGCATAGGCACAGATGGTGGTGGTGCTGCATGCAACTGTCACACTGTAGGTCATGCTACAGTGCACAGCAGACACTACAGTAGCAAGGGGGCCAGTAGTGTGTGGACACAGCAATGCCTATGGTGTGTAAGGCAGTGATGATGACTGTACTATACACAGTGAGATGCCCAACCTGCAAGTGTTTGCTGATAGTGGACATTACTGTTACACTGTTGTGTGACCCACAGATGCTGCACCTCTGGCATGGGATGCTCACAGTGACATATACATGTCCAGCTTTGTGTGCTGTGGCAGTTGTACAGCTGTGCAGTATGAGGCTGGTGGGGCATATATTATCAGAGAGGCACACTGGTGTTGGGGTATGCCCAATACTGGCCCATGTACACTGCATGATGTGTCCCAGCCTTGTGGCCACACCTGATCTGTGGCACAGCCTGGCCACCCATACACTCTCCCCTCAACATCCTCCATGCCCACAGTGCTGCATGTGTGTGCTGGCATCTGTTGGTGTCCACAGAAGTGTGGTCATCAAGTGCATGCTGTATGGCCACACTGCCATGCTGTCCACTGGCGGCAGGGTCACCACTTACTGCCTGGCATGGCTGGGACTGGTGGCAGATGATGGCATCGTTGTGATGCCATCAGTTAGCAGCATGCTTCCTTTATGTTTGGCTTTGTCTATGTATCATATTTATTTGTTAGGGTCACGCAAAACCCACACAAACACAGCGCAAAGCCATAGTGTTGTGCAAGCTGATTGCCCAGGGTTAAGACAAGCTTTTCCTGGGCGGTAATGTCACTGCCGTAAGTGTCACGCTAAGTCACGCAAAATCACTTTGCACGCACTAATCGCTGAATATAGCATTGTGCCTGTATTCATGCTGTTTGCCCCTTGCATACATTATGATTTTGCCCGTGCTAATGTAGTTTGCCCGCGCTATTTGGCCTTTTGAATATAGCAGACCCACACTAAACCTGTGCAAACAGTTTTTGCCTGGTGCAAAGTTTTGAATATCTGGCCCCGAATCTTTAAAGAAGAAAAACGAAAGACATAGTGATCACCAACACCCAGGCAGGCAGCCAGTCACACATCGCATTGGTCAAGTGCAGTGCAGTCATTAAAAAGTTTGCTACTACCACCTGAAGACGAGATGACAGACACACAACACAATTACATCCTGCCTAGTTCCACAGTTGCTGCCAGCTACTGCCAAGTAATTAAAGTATCAAAAATAAATTTAGCAATATAATAATCTCAGCCCCATTACAGTAAGTGGGATGTAACCAGGCTAGCATACCATGCACACACAAACAATAAAGAAATGATAAGAATTTTCAATTTAGTAGCATTTTTTTCTGTGAAGTATTCGCAGCCAAATAGTGACAAGCAGTAGTCATGACTCAGAGGACAAAAAGTAATTAGTAGTAGTAGTCAGCAGTACCCTTCCTTCCAGATCAGAAAGTGGTACCACTTACCACCAAGTACGTTTGTGACATCAGATTCAGTTACTTGCTGTATTTGGCCTCTGAACCCAATGATGTTATTATTTTTTTTTCTATTCAGTGCTGCGCATGTGATTGTTCAAGTAATAGTGGCCTGGCCTAGTCCATCCTGACCTGACGTGCTGCAATTAATTGCTTCTTCCTGTTGTAGACCCTGTTCACAAAAGATTTTCACCACTTGCACACATTCTTGAAAGTTTTTTGAGGATTGGGCCTGCTCAGAGCAGTCAGTGTATGTTTTATTCAGGTATCATATTTGAAATTAAAATGAGGGATGTTGACTTTGAGAAATGTGAGGTGCTCAGCATTTTCTGGTGTCAAACAGGATTGTTAGTTTTTTTTTGTTTTTTTTAGTTTAGTTTATTGTTCTAGGAATTATTACCTTTGAGCCAATGGCTCTTTTACAAAGGTTCCACATCATCAGTGTACAAACAAACAAGACATGTTACATAGAATGGTCAGCAAATTATAAAGGTTTAGATAAGTCAGTATAATATAGTACACCCAAGGAATAAAAACAGAAACATTGGAGGAATGGTCAAAGGTGGGAAGGATAGGAGGAGATATGGGGAGGGGAGCAGACTTAGAGTAGTTAGAGGTACTCAGGGATTGTGTGTCAGTAATGACGTTACCAGCTGAACTAAACAATCATTCTGAACACACACTTGTCAGAGGGCAATTCATGTACTTCATTGCAATGTTTACTAAAGCAGGCCACATATTTTGTTTGGATTTCCAGTATTGCCAAGGATCAACATTCCAGCTGATATTGGGTTCTGCCAGGTACATTTCAACAATGGTTGGTGCTGAGGCTGTGTTACAAGAGGCAGATGAAGAAGATGTTACAATTACATTTTCTAAGTGACTTCAGAGACATGAAGCTGAACCAAGTGACTGTGGGACAGTGCTATTTTGGCTGGTGGTGAAGAAAAAAATCCAGCTGCAGTGGCTGAGGAGGAAGAGGGAGCAAATGCTTCAACAGTAGAGGATGGGCCGCCTGTTGCTGTGCTGTGTCATGAAGAAGATTCTGAATGTGGTGATGCTGTTGTACTCTGTTCCATGACATCATGCACCTCATCAATTATTTCTTGTTTGTTCATCTCAAAACAAGTGTCATCATCATCACTCAGTAGTTGCTACAATTTGTATCATGGGTCCAAGATTGTTGCTTTAATGTAGTACTCAGAATGAAGCATTTTGCATAATTTATCATCTTCAACTTTTTTGATCATACTGTATGTCTCGTTATATCTTGTTGTATTCTGGGGGGCAACTTGCATGTATCAGCAGCACCACTGGCAGCCTGTGTGATCACAGAACTGTCTTGCTTCTCTAACTTTTCCTTAATCAGATTCAATCTGAATTTTAAAGTTTTTAATCAGGGGTATCACCTGGCTGACAGTTGCTGTATTTGCACTAACCTCTCTGGTGATTTTCTCAAATGGTTGGAGCAGGAAAATTAGAAGCTCCAGCATGGCCCACTGTGGTGGAGTAATATAGTCATCTGTCTCACCAATTTTATTTTCTAAGGTGTACTGACTGACAGCTTTATTTTGTTCCAGCAGCCTTTGAAACATATAAAAGGTCAAATTCCATCAAGTAGAAATGTCTTCGATCAGTCTGTACAACAAAGCCCTCTTCCTCCAAGGCCTTCCTTATGTTTGACCCATTATCTGCAATTATAAAGCCAAATGACAGTCCCTGTGAAGTGAGCCATTGCTGTATTGGTTTTAGGAGCTCTTCATTGATGCTGTATGAGGTATGTTCAGATGGAAAATAAAACATTCTTAGAACAGCAAACTGTGATGCTTTACTGTCCCCAGTCCCACATGAATTATTGAAACATGCCCAATGTGCCCTGATAGACATGAATGGTTCAGGCTGACAACTTGTCCAGATATCTGTTGTGAGATTCACTACCCTCCCAACAGCATTGCACAAGTTGCATCTTAATTTTTTACATAAGACATCATAAAGATCTGGAATTCCTGTTCTCGAAAAGTATTTCCATGTTGGTATACTATATCGAGGTTCAATATACTCAAGCAACTACCTGAATCCTATATGTTCAACCATGTTATATGGTAGCAAATCAACAGCTATCATTTCTGAAATTGTTTTGGTTATTGTATCAGCAACAGGATGAGTTGAGGCATATTTGGCTTTACACTCATATGATTCTGAGATGGTAAGCTGTCTCCTTGAAGGAGGAGGACTTTTGAAGACATGGTCACTTTCAGTAACAGTCAGAGGAGTCCTTCAAATGGCAGGAAGTGATGGTGGAAGCTGTTTCAATAGTGCTGTGGGGGCTGCCACTCCTTTCATCTATGGGAGTTATCCCTGAGTGTAGTGAGCTATCACTGTCACTTTCTCTTCGAGACTCACAGCTAAACTTCTCAGTAATGTTACGACATCTGCCTAGGAGCCTTTTCAGTGCTGAAGGTCCCAATGCTTCTTTCCTTTTACCTTTGCTGATTGTCCATTTACAAATAGCACATGTTGCTACCAACTCATTGGAAGCACTAATGGAGAAGTATTACCAAACAAAAGATATAGTTTTATTTTTTTCCAGGAAGGCATGGCACTTTGGTTATCTTTTCAGGGTCCCCTCACCCTGATTTTTCTTGGGCCTGTTCCTCTTGTGGTTTATTCCCACTGCCCCCTCCATAACCAAAACATATCTGCCTGTTTCTTCCTCATCTGCAATTTCCATCCCATCCAGTAAACCTTTTGCTGCCTGATCATTCTATTCATCTTTATTACTACCCTCAACACATTCAACCTCAAAAGAATCAGATGAGCGACTAGCAGTAACATAGAATGCAAATGTTCCATACCATATTCTGCGGGTGGTACCCACCATGCATTTAGTTTTTTTTAACTACATAACTTGGACCTAATTCTCAAAAGCTTAAGCTTGGTGTAACATTTACACCTCAAAAAATGGCACATGTAGCAAGTTACTCCAGTAGTTGTGACAAATGGTATTTTGCAAAGCAGCCTGTAATATGCTGCAGGCTGCTTGCAACAAAGTGGACATATGCCACCAGTTACACCCTAAACCCACTGTGACATGGTGCTAGGGGGTTTACAGCAGCAGTTGCACCCTATTCTGGAAAGGCATCAACCAAGTCCCCCAGTTTGCAATTCTCAAACAACTCCTGGAAGACATCTGCCAAAGTACAGTTACACCAGCTGGGGGGGTTGTGCAGATGTGACCCCTGGTCATCATCCAGCACATGTAGACCCCCATCCCCACAACCCACAATATTCCATAAAAGCCCCCAGGGCTGGACAGTGCCCTAACCCCCGTTCCTGCAAAATATGACCCACAGGGCTTGCCTGCACCCTAGGCCCCCCTCAGGTTGTGAATCCCACCTACCTGATCACAGTGTCCAGATGCAACAAATCCCTGGTAGTCTGGGTGGCCCGCAACACCTCCCACCCAGTGGTTCCCAACTACCTGCTCTCCACCCCTACCATTTTGTGCGGCAGCTGGCTGGCACCTCCTCTCACCACCATGGCCCAGTTGCTGACTGAACAGTGGAGTGCATATTACTATACATATGCGAGTGCCTGTATGTACAGTAGTACGTGCTTCACAGTTCAGTCAGTGGCTGGCCATGGTGGTGAGAGGAGGGGCTGTGCCAGTCATCAGCATGAAATGATTGGGGATGGGGAGCAGAGTGGTTGGGCACTACCAGGTGGGGGGCCACTAGACTACCAGGGATTTGTTGCATCTTAAACACTGTGGAATTGGATCAGGTAGAGGGTTGCAACTTGTGCAGGGTTTAGGGTGCAGGCAAGTCTGCGGGATATATTTTGACAGGGTCGGGGCACATTCCAGCCCTGTGGGGCACATTTTGCAGGAAGAGGGGTCAGGGGCACATTCCAGTCCTGCGGGGCATATTGTGCAGGAATGGGGGTTGGGAGCACATCCCAGCCTTGTGGGCCATGTAATGCAAGAACAGGGGTGGGGGTCTATTGTGTGGTTACTGGGGGTCAGGGGCATCAGCAAGCTCTTTTGGGATATGGGAAATGTGGCATGCAGGGGCACATGCACCCTACACATCCAGGGCTCTGGCTTGTGACATACCCTGCAGGTACATCCTTTGTTGTGCGTACCTGTGGGAATGTTGCAATTTGCAGGACTTAGCCATGAGGACCCTGCCCCTTACAGAATCAGACACAGGGTCCTTGGCATAATGGGGTATGGTGCAAGTCACCTTTGGTGGGGACTTATGCCACCCTTGCTACAATCTGGCCCTTTTTCTTTTACTTAAGACTGATGATGATCTGAGACATTCACCTTTTTTTGATTCAAGCATTCATTTGGAAGATGAAAACTTAGATGTGAAAAAATCACTTTTGGGGGGTTGATTTTGTTTTCCCTTTTCAGGCTGATTGATGTCTTTTGCAGTGTCACTGCCTACCTGAGAAATAAAATGTGCCTCATCAACATTTTGATCCAAGTTTTATTAGTATTCTAACCTGTAACAAAGATCCTTCTAACTAATGTGATACCCTTTGGATGACTCCCATCCACAGGCCTGGGACAAAGACATTGTCCTGACTCATGACTGTACACAGCACATCAACAGCATAGCAGTCCACCACCACTTCCTTTCAAGATTACTGGACTGACTCCTACAATACAGTTAGTTACTGTTAAGTGACCAAATTCAGCAACTGTTAAGTGTGCCTCAGAATTTGAATTGGAGATGCAGACACATCTGGTGCATAGCCACATGCAGCACAGTCCCACACTGGGGGTTGTTAATGCTTATACGTAATGTAATGTGATATACTATAAAACTAATGATAATAAGGAGAAATAATGGGAAATGAGTGATGATGATGATGAACTTGTGTGTACAGTACTTATACTTACTTATGTTGTACTGTAAACAGCCTGCTACAAGTCTCAAAGTCAGATTATCCCCTGGGCCACCCATATCCAACAGCACAGGCACATCAACTTGTATGTTGTTTGAACTGTGTTTTTTTTAATACATGAAATCGTGAATGAACGTTAACACGTGATTGTAATTCATGACTGGATGGCACAAGTCAAAGATTTTTTTGCCTCCTTGCTGCCCTCATCCTGTACACACAGCCACACTGAAGCCAGGAAAAAAATGTATTTGGGATTTCTGGGAATGTTATATTTATCATGGTCCAACCTGCAGTCTCTGTCTCTCTCCCCTCTGGATGTCACAAGTTAAAGATTTATTTTGCCACCCTGCTGCCCTTGTCCTGTACACACAGCCACACTGAAGACAGGAAAATAATTAAACAATAATACACAACAGTGTGGGTGGTATTGGACTATACTTGACCACCAAGGGGCATAATGAGGCCCGATGCTGCAGGCAGAGGGCCTTATAGCCCCTGGAATGTCCAGTATAGCCCATACCATCCACCCTGGAGGGTATTATTGTGCTTAGAAAAGGGGAACTGTATTGTATATGTTTAAACAAAATAATAATTTTCATTTTAAGATGTTAAAACTTAAGCCTTTTATTTAATTTGTTAAACAAATAGTTCCTCAGTCTATATCAGAATACTTTTTTTCTGAGCTAGGACTTTTGATCTAGCTTGAGATTCTGCAGTTTGGAGTTGGTTGTTATGGTTACCTCCCACACACACACACACACACACACACACACACACACACACACAGGCATAGGGGGCTTAGAGTTGATAAAAAAGCTTTAGCTATACTGTGTGCATTCAAGTTTGCAACCTTGTTTATTTTTCCATGGTTTTTATTTAGTAAAGTTATGTGCTTCAAAACATGCAGTTGTTACAGGAACGTCACGTCATGTATACTCAAATAGTGTGTCTCTCAGAAATATGGTATGGAGATACCAGAAGAGATGACCGACCGAAAAGCTTTTTTTTTCATTTTTTTAGTTTTAATAGGAGGTTATGTGCTGCTTTATTTTACTCCATTAATTATGCAGTTTGTGCTGTGTGTGATTGGGAGATAAGCGGTGGTACATAACGGGACATCAGAAGCTGGCGAGCAGCACCGAGAGGTACTTCATTAGCACCGACAGCGATGAGATTGTAAACATATTTCCGCAGTACACTTTAAGTTGGTAAAGTGAAACAAGTTTTATGTGAGCACTATATTCTTTTATTTTGTCAGTTCTAAGTCCACTTGTTGGGAGACGTCCCTCGCTATGCCAGATAATAAACATGGCAGTTATATGCTTTTCAATGTTCTATTGGCCCACTGTTTTTAAAACAATATGAGGCAACTGAGACTCGGACTAGTTATTTCCAAGTCTCTGTTGCCTCATACCAGCTTAACTGATTGGTAGTTTTAGCCAATCAGAATTAAGACTGAACTTTGCCCATTTTCTAAATTTTATTTGGGATTTCTGAGACTGCTACATTTCTCAACAGCCCCCCTGCATTCTCTCTGTCTCTTCCGTCTCTTCTGTCTGGACAAGATTGTGAGTGAATGTTAACAAGTTATTGTGATTCATGATTTGATGGCACAAGTCAAAGATTTATTTTGCAACCCTGCTGCACTTGCCTGTACACACAGCCACATCGAAGCCAGGAGAAAAAAAGGGATTTTATGTAACTGTAAAATTTCTCTTGGACTACCAGTAGTCTCTCCCTCTCTCCTCTGGATCAGGAATGGCACAAGCCAAAGAATGCTGGTGCTCAACTTTAAAAAAAAAAACAAGATGATGCTCTTTGCCGGACAACAAAAGAAGACATCTTATGTACCCCTTTTAACTACCTGCAACTCTCACACCACCTTTTAGCAGGTGTTCTTATTCCAATATCTTGGCCTCACAATAGATGAGTCCTTGTCATTTGACTAAAATATACACAATATTATGACTGCAGCCAATAGGAAACAGGCTTCAGTTCTGCCTTACTGCTGAGGCCAGGAAATAGGTGGTCAGAGGTACAATCCTACCTATCCTGGACTACAGGAATGTTATCTATGGGGCTGCCACTGATATAAACCTGCTCAAAGTGCACACCTCACTAAATAAAGTCCGTAGGCTTGTGTTAGGTGCCGATCGCCTAACGCATACATGTGACCTTTACATAAGTACTGAATGGCTCCCACTTGCGGACTGCCTTAAGCTTCGGCCTGTCTTTAAAGAAAGTAGGCCCAACTCAGACTTGCTCTTCCCTTCCTGCAAGCCTTATTCCACCCTGCTCCAGCTGAACATGCTACTAGAAGTGTTACTAAGCAAACATTATCTCTTCCATTCAGAAGGACTGCATTGGGAGATGGGCCTTCACTGTTAGGGCTCTTGCCTGATTAAATGAGCTACCACCCACTGCCACAGCCTTACACACCTTGGTCCTTTTAAGTCTGAACTAAGAATGTCTATCTCTCACCCTGTACACTGTTACTGCCACTTTTAACCCACAAGCCCTGCACACTACTGTTCCTCACAAGCATGAGCAATAATGACTATTTCCCTACCTGTTCACTGCTACCTCCACCATTAACCTTGCTGTTACCTGACCCTTGAACCCAGGGCTTGCCAGGTTCATCTTGCACCTACAAATTGGCCTGACACTCTCTGTTCTACACCTGCCCTGTTGGCCTACTTACCATGCACCCCCTACTCACCTCACCTACTCCCTGTTAGCTCTCACCTCCATATACCATACCCTCCCTACCCATGAGCCTAACCTCCATTCACCTCCTCTAGTTCCTCTTCTGCTACCATTTCCTGATTAGTTCCTCTACCTTGACTGTTTACCATGGCTATGCTTACTCCCCTGGATGTAGCCTAGTAACCAGTTTAGGCATCAAGAATGATGTTCAGCCACATCTTCTGTTCCTCCCTACAAGTTCCTACATAGCTTCAACCTCTGATTTTCTCCAACTAGTACCTAACTTGACTTACACATTTTATTGTCTGCCCTGCTGCATGTACTGTATCCTCATGTACCCTGTACCCATGATCTGGTTATTTGTTGCTTTTGCCTTTGTTACCTATGCTGTGTTGCTATTACCAATGTTATTGATTGCTACTGATCACATTAAGATGTTTCTGACAATGCCTATTTAGCTGCTATTGACTCCCCAAATCATGTATTCTCCCCTTCCTTTATGATGATGATGATCCTTTGTAATTGAGGTTTTAGCTCAAAGGTTGTACTTCCAATTACTCAATAAATAAATAAATAAAATTTTGCCAGCCTGCCCTTTCTCATATACACAGTCAGCTACAGTGTTTGAGGCCAAGAAAAAAAAAAAAATAATTTGGGTCCCCAGTAGTCTCTCCCTCTCTCCCATGGATCTGGAATGGCATAAGTCAAAGATTTTGCCTGCCTTCCCTTTCTCATGTACGCAGCTATACTGACTGAGGCCAAGAAAAGAAAAAAAAACATTAATTTGGGATTTTTTGTAACTGTAAAATCTTTCTTGGGCTCCAGTAGTCCCTCCCTCCTCTGGATCTGGAATGGCACAGTCAAAGATTTTGCCAGTCTGACATTTCTCATGTACACACAGCTACACTGTCTGAGGCCAAGAAAAGAAAAAAACTTTCATTTGGGATTTTCAGTAACTGTAAAATTTCTCTTGGGCCTCCAGTAGTCTCTCCGTCTCTCCTCTGGATGTTCTGCAATGGCAGAAGTTAAATAGTTTGCCAGCCTGCCCTTGATCATGTACATACAGTCACACTGCCATACTTTCTGCCTTTTGCATACTCCACCAGTAGCCACCCAGACCATCACTATCTCCCCAGTCTCTCCAGATTCCTGCTTTCTCCAGTCCCACCATGTCCCAACTCCTGACTTGCCATCTTCCTCCCCGACAATCAATTTCTCTCCTTCCTCACCCCTGTAAGTCTCCTTTCTTTGACTCCCATCATATATATATTTTTTATATTTGTGGGTTTTGTTTTTGTTTGGCAAGGTTTTCATGTAGCATCTCTGTTGAGGTGCTCCTGCTACTCTGACTGTCCTCCTCTCTCATCTGGGCCATGTTAGCACTTAGCACAGTTATATACTGTGAGTGTGTCATGTGATCATCTGTTGCCTGATTGGATGCCACCGGACACCTGCATATGAAGCAAGCATGCTGACAGCATCCCCATGGTAACAGCAAACAAAATGGCAGAAATGGCATTTTCATGGACCCAGGATTGGACTTCTGCAGCAAAGTCTGTATTTATCCAGATCCATGGATTGTGAGTTTGATCCAGGGATCCAGATCTCCCATAGAACAATCCGCCCAGCCCTAGCCAGGTAGCAAAATTGTATGCATTCACAAATGTCAGAAAAACAAATCAAAACAAACATAAACAACAAACATGAGAAAAAAATCTAAGAAAGGCAGGTATTTTTTCCATGCAAGCTGTAATGAGAGTGGAGACTGTCTCGATATGACTTATGAGATGTTACAGCTGTGTCACCCAGGATGAGTAGTACACTGACCATGTCAGTGTACATGCCAGCACCAGCAAGATTATTGCCCCCTCTCCCTGCACCCTGCTATGAAGTTGCTCCAATGCCCAAAGTACATAGTAGCAGAGTAGTCAACTGAAAATAAAAACAAGTATTATGGTTTGAAATCATCAATATATTGTACGGTGCTACCCCACATCTTTGTTGTGCATAGTAATTGTGGTGACTACTCTTTATGCACTTAGGGATAATGACACACTGCTTCATTTGCCACTGTAGTCATGGGCTTAGAGCTCTACACAGCCACAGAGCATGGTCAGCTTTCCTTTAACTGAACTTGTTGCAGCACATACACCCTTCACCCTTTTGCTGTGAAATTGCATTAGTCCCAAAGTGTGCAGTAGCAGAGGTGTCACCAAAAATAAAATTACAGGAAAATGTCAGCTGAATGTAGTGTATGGGTATCTTTTATAGTTTGTGAGAAAGTATATATGGCTCTAAAAAGAGCCGTTGGGGTGTGGCATGTTGGTACTGCTGATCTACGTCACTACACATTCAAAACCCTGCCAGGAATCCATGTCAGAGGTCCCCCAGAAAAATTGTATTGCCAGCAGCTGAGAGGTGCATACCATCTTTTAGATGAAGCCAATGTTTATAATGTTTAATTTTGGGGTGACATACAGTGTGCATACCCAGATTGTGAAGGAAGCCAGTTATTTGAATGTTGACCTTTCTCTGTGATATTTCAAATCCAGCAGCATGCTGCTGGCCCCTCCAGATCATCTGCCCTCTAATATCTAAATACAGAATCTTAAAGGCAGGCAACATTACTGTTAGAGTTGCCAAATCAGATTTAGCTGCTTCAGTTAAATTGATGCTCCTTTTGTGACCCAGATCCTTATCCCCAAGTGGATTGAAAGTATGTCTGGGTAAGGGTGATTGTCCAAAAGTTAGTGTATTGTGGAACATGAACTGCTCCCACCTCATGCCACCCTTACCAATCCAGCAGACATTACAGTGTGGCATTGGCAAATCATTCCCAAAATGACTCCTCCTGGCAAACTGTGCAGTCCTTCACACAATTGAACTTCCAAGGATCCAAACAGTAGTTTTGTAGCCTTCACCCATGCTCAATCCTTTCAAAGAAAGTGCAAGCGAATGCAATCTCTAAAATGTGTGTGACTCTTTCAACAGGCTGTGCAAGTGACTGCGTGACTTTCAGTATCTGAATGTCAAGAGGCAGACTGCTGAGTCAGGCAGCAACCCATTTTTTTCAAGACTTGTTTGGATGATGATAAAGTCCATATACCAGTCACAAAATAGTTATTATTATGTCAGCTGTGTACTTTGTTATTTGTCACTTGTTTATATAACATACATTGAGTTTGAAGGGAAGTTAAGTATTTCTGAAAAGACAGTGCATTATATGTAACATGACAGTATTCAGCAATTCTATTGGTGGCAGAGTGGCTATCAATATTGCCACTGAACTTGTCTCCCTTCCTTTTTGAGCTGGCATACTAGGTGGTATGACAGCTATCTGCTTGTCATTTTAAGATTAATTTGTTCCTGCTGTTGAAACATGTCAAACTAGTTTTTTGAACATATGTGCCAGTACACCACAACATCAGGTGTTGTAAACTGACTTTTTACTGCTGTATAAGTACTGGTTAGCAGTAAAATAATTATTTAGTTAAGTGCTAAGAACGCACTTATGTGTGTTTCACTTTAAGACTTAGATTCTGTGGTGAAAAAGATTCAGTACTAAATTTATAAATATGTATGTCAGTGGCTTATTAAATCTGTTTTCCAGAGATGTGTTTATTTATAATGCATGAGTATTTATTTTATGTCAAAAATGTTTAGTAAATTAAGTAATCAGTGAGAAGAAACATTGGTGTGTTTAAGTAACAAATTGTTATTTTTTGGTCTTAACACATTGAATGCAGCATGTAGAAACATATGAGGCAGTAGCTCAGAAATTCTGATTTTGTGGCATGCTTTGTTTATTCTTATATAACAATGTTTCAGTTTAATACATTATTTTATTAAATTTCTTACAGGACTGGTTACTTATTGATGCAGGTCATCAGATCATAAACACCATGATGGCTTACTTCCTGTTGTCATCCCATATCAAAAACACTTTCCGTTGGCTGTTTTAAAGCATTCCCTCTTTGAATTTAAATATTTTTTTATTTGATGAGGTTCCTTTTTCATGAATACAAAAAAAAGAATAGTTAAGCCTAAATTCCTCTTTAACTGTGAACAAGAGTGATGTCATAGCAGTAAACTCTTTGTAATACTGAATCAATACTTTTAAGATTAAATGTGAGCATATTGGACTGTAACTAGCATTTTTTTTCTTAAAAAGAATGTCATACCTAGTATAGTTTTGTTTATGTTTGCAGTTGTTTAGTTTTCTTTTTTTTTTCTTTTTACTTCTCATTTCTTATTCAGTGTGTTTATAATAGGGGAGTTATGAATAAACTTATGTTACTTGATAAAAACATGATGACATTTTATAAGTTTCAACACATGTTACTAGGTTGCCAAAATACTTGGCTCATGCTTGTGCCTTGTGTCTGTTCTGTACATAAGTATAATCTTTCACATCAACTGTTGTTATGTCTTGTGATTTATATACTTGCAGGTATGTTGTGCAGATCTCTGACAAATAGTTATTGAGGTATTCTGAGTTTCTGGTGAGAATTTAATGCACTAAAACACTACAGTACTGATATCCTGTATATGAAATTAGCATGACAATAAATATTTTTCTACATAGATAAGTGCATATATAATTGTGATCCTTTGATACGTCACTCACTTATGAATTTTGTGTATGACAGTCATGGTTTTTACTAGAGTACCATATTACCTTCTTGATTAATAAATCTATACTTTTTACATGCAGTAATTTCTGTTGTTTTTTTCCCCACAGGCTCTGCTACCACTTGCAACATGATACTGCAGTGATTTGTTTATCATCTACACAAATAAGCAAGTCGATATTTCTGTGGATGAAGAAGGAAAAGGCATAGAGTGTTTTGCCACTGCTGCAACATGATGATTTGCTTGAGATAGACTAAGAAAATGTCACATAAACCACCAAGAGAAAAGCATACTATTTCAAATGGACATGTGGTGACTTATACAATATCAGAGAATCATCATTTAATGAGGTGGAAACTTTTTTGAAACTGTTTCTCACCACAAAGAAAAGTGAAAAATACAAACTCATACAGAATACAGACAAGTGTAAGCTTAGATCCCACCATTGATTAATGGACCATTTTCTGGCATGTTTCAAACTGGAGCTTGTGACAGTGTACTTCATCACTTCTGTATGATTATTGTACAGAACTCATGAATGAGAAAATCTATGGCAACTTTGCATCGTGTCAGAAGTGCTGTTAAGAACTTCACACAATTTGATTATTTACTATCTGAAGGTGATATAGAAAGTGCTCCTAATTTTATTCAGGAGCTGAATGAATTGAAAGCACATTCTGATGCAGTTTTGGAATGCAGTGTGGATCTTATGTATCAATGTGTGTCAGTAAAACAATCAGAGTTGATTCAGAATTTTGGTAGTGAAATTGCCACATTTGAGGTGGCTAAAAGACAAAAGTTTGATTATGAATGTGTATCATGCAACCACTTGTTCTACCATGTAGCAAATGGTAAAGGTATACCTGCCTAACATTCACAGGTAAAATCAGATGTAGAGTCATTTGGTTGCTTACCTTTTACTAAACAGCAACTTTCAATCACAGGAAATAGTGGACATTTGTTCATACTGTTTCCAAAAGATAAAATCAAACACTTTTCCTGCTAGGTCTATGCTAAATAACATGGATACAGATGTTACACCTCCTGAGATAGGCAGCTTGAACTTATTTGAGTGAATTCAAATCCAGACAATGAAACCATTTCAAATAATATTGAGATTAAATATAGAAATGAAAAACACACCACAAAAGAGCTCATTAAGTCACTGAAGGTCTCTATTATCTACCTGCCACTCCCACTCTAAGAAAACATAGAGACAATAGGTGGAGATAATAGCATTGTTATTTTTGTGAATGGTGTCCCAACAAAGTCAAACAAATTTGGCAAGAAGTTGTCATTGTTGAGAAGGCAAAACATGCTGTACATTATTTAAAGAATATAAATCCCTTGCATGAGGATATCTATGTCGATCATCTTTCTGACACTGACACTCAGTTTGAAGTAGTGGACATCACAAAAGCAATGACTGAGAAGGACTCAGTAAGTAATAATGAGAATGTGTATGAACAGTACACAATAAATCCATTTCATGGCAAAGATTCACTGCTCAACAATATTGAGCTGTATCAGATGAAGCAGGTTGAAGGAACACCTTTTAGTATCTGGAAGAGCACATTGGAAGCATGTGGTTTCCCAAATCTATTTCCACATGGCAGTGGTGGTCACTTGGATGAATATGAGGTACATGTTCCAGAAGCTGAGTAATGAGCATCTAGAGTGCTTTGTTCAAATGGTAAGTTTCAGTGCAATATTCAGTATTTATTTCACCTGCTGTGGGAGAGTGAGCTACGTATACTCTCTGCATCCATTTCACATACTCTGTGACTCACCACAGATCTGCAAGGTATGAATTCTGTTGATTTTCTTTAAATGCTGCAACAAAAGGATGAGACTCTGCAGGTGAATTTGAACTCCATCCTTTCCAGTGTACATGGCACCAAAGAATATTGGTACTGAAACTAGTCTGAATTCATGTCTAAGTTATGATAGTATGGTGCAGACACTTGGTTTGTTACCCTTAGCAGTACAGAATACAGCTGAGAAGAGCTGACAGATTTTTTCAAGTGGGCAAATGCAGATATAGATGGCATATCATCTATGACTCTCTGTGAGATGTGCTCTCTTGATCCTATGTCTGTGTCACAACACTTTCACCACCTTTTTTATGCACTGCTGAGATTCATTCTATCAAAGACTAAGCCACTTCTTGGTGTTGTTCAACACTACTTTTGGAGAGTGGAATACCAGGCACATGGGGCTCCTCATATTCATATGCTGTTGTGGGTAAAGGATGCTCAACGCTGTTGTGAAAGTGAGGACTCTGAGGTCCTGGAGAGCAAAATAAACAGCTCTGTCTGACAGGATAGTGTGTGAAACAGGAGGATCCCACAGTGAAAAGCAAGTACCAGCACTTCTCCAAAGTCAATACAAAATCAAAGTTATTGTTCATTATTCATTAGGGTTCATTCATTCATTCATTAGGGTTAGCTGGTCGGTTGTTATTGTATGGCATCCTCATTATTTTAAACAATAAATCTGATTTCTATAGTGACCTCAGAGTAGTGCTGGTACTTGCTTTTCACTAGAACTCTGAGATCACAAGTTCATCATGCAGTACATCAATCAATCAAAATCTTTATTTATCCAGGTGGGCACCATTGAGCAAGGCTCATTTGCAAGGTGGACCTGGTCATGAATACATCAAAGTACAGTACAGAAGCAGGTATACAAAAAGCAATAATATACAAGGGAGAAAAAGTATATACAGTGTATACAGTACAATACAAGGTTGAAATAAATAAAAGAAAAACAGCATCATTTTACAGTTGAAGAAGTCAGCAGATGTACAATCAACTATAGACATACAGGGGTTATAATCAGAGATTGTTTGAGTGAGGCAGCCAGCAACTACACATATAGGGGAAAGAGGCCATGTATGGGGTGGCAGGTTAGAGAGGTAAAGAAGAGGAGGGATAGATTACCGACGACTGGGGGAAAAATTTAGCTAAAACCACAGAAAGTCACAATGGCTGTCGTGTACATGTTTATTATGATAATGACAGAGGAGGGGTAGATAATTGGGACACTACTATGGATGGGGTGGGACTTTAGCCAGGCTGGAGTAGATAAGGAAGGGTGGGTGCAGCAGGAAGAGTTAATAGGGAGAGAGTGAGAGCCAGGGTGGAAACATGATGAGCATCAGGATGGAAAGGGGGAGTTGCAGAATTAGTGGGCTAGCAGTAAGGAAAACATTAGCAAGGTGCTTTCATGTAGCGATTGTAGAGTGCCTTGAAGATATTCAGGCTAAGAGGGCAGCTCAGCTTCAAGTTCCTTTGTAAACCGTTCCACAATGTGGGTAAAGATAAGCTTAGAGCAGCTTTGCCAAAATGAGTTTTGACCCTTGGAACTTGGAGGGCAATTAGGGAATAGCTCTTTAGAGCGTAGGTGCCTAACACACTCCGGGGAATACAATCTGAGACATATGAGGGGAGCTTGTTGGTCACTGCTCTGAAGGCCCATAGGGCGGCATTTCTATTCCTTCTATAGTGAAGTGAAGTCCAGCCTAATGATGAGTAGAGGGAGCAGTGGTGTGTGGAAAGTGGAAGGCCAGTAATGAACCTGATAGCTCTGTGGTAGAGGGTGTCCAACTTATCCAGTGTAGAGGCAGTACAGAGGCTGTACAGCAGGTCCATGTAATTTATTAAAAATAGAAAGGTAGCTTGAACCAGTTGAATCTTAGCCTCCTTTTTGAGCAGGTGGTTAATTCTGTAGAATAGTCCTAATCTTTGTCTTAGTTTCTTCTGTAGTTCTTCGAGATGATTGGAAAAGGAAAGTTTATGATCTAGCCAAACTCCTAGATATTTGAATTTAGCTACATACTCTACTGTTTCTCCAAGAACAGTGGTAATTTTTGGGATAGCTCACCCCCAGCAGGCATTGCCGCATGTAAGGAGGGGGAGAAGAGCTTGGCTTTTGACTTTTTCACATTGAGCAAAAGCTTTTCATTTATGAGCTGGTATTGTAGAAGGTTTAATTCAGCTTGGAGGTCTTCACAGGCTGCTTCTGGCATGGGACAACTCAGGTACATACAGTGTTGTTCGCGAATAAGTGGATGTTGGCTTTTTTGATAGGGTCATTGATGTTGATAACGTAGACTGCAAAGAGGAGGGGACCAAGGATAGAGCCCTGGGGCATGCCTCTCAGCATAGGTTTTAATGGAGAAAGATCACCTTCAGCTTTAACCTGCTGTTTCCATTCTCTGATGTAGTCTGCAAACCAGCACATAGATTTATGGTCCAGGCCTAAGGTGCTTAGGGAGGAAAGAAGCAGACTGTGATGAACTGTGTTGAATGCCTTACTAAGATCCAAGAAAACAGCACAGACATGCTTCTTCTTGTCAAGGTCTAGGACCCGATCATTGGTCACCTTAGCTAGGGCTGTTATGGTGCTGTGCTTTGCTCTGAATTGAGACTGAACTGGGTTTAAAAGGCTTCTGGATTCTAAGTATACCCCTAGCTGGCCATACACTATTTTTTCTTGTAATTTAGACAGGATGGGGAGGAAAGAGATCGGTCTGTAATTATTTAGATCACAGGGGTCACCTGCTTTTAATAGAGGGATGACATGGGCTATTTTTCATTGAAGGGGAGGCTACCCTGGGAGAGTGACATGTTGAATAGGTGGGTGATTGGCACTGCAAGCACATGGTAGGCACATTTCAGATAGTATGGCTCTCATGAAGTCAGAGCCTGCTCCCTTCCTGGTGTCCAGCTGCAGCAGTAGGTCTTCCACCTCTTGTAGAGAGACAGGCAGGAGGGAGAAGGCCTCCTCAGTAGAGGGGGACTCATGGGTTGGTGGGCCCTGAGCTGTGCAGAGGTCATTGGCAGGAGAAGTATCAAATGCTAGCCCTGCCATTGCAATATGGTTATTGAGGGCTTCCAATATCTCCAATCGGTTAGCGATAAAGCTCTCACCAGACTTAATTTTTGCTCGAATGGAATTACCATGTGCATGTCCAGACATGTCTTTTAATGTTTTCCAGAACTTTGTAGGATTTCTTGAGGCAGAGGCTAGCTCCAAACGATAGTAGGCGGCCTTGGCTGCTCTAACTAAGTTGGTGCACTTGTTACATGCTCTCTTAAAAATACACCAATCCAAGTTATTCTTGCTTCTTCAGACTTTTTTCCATAATGAATCCCTTTCTAACAGGGAAGCTTTGAGCTTAGGTGAGAACCAATGGCAGGTGCTGCTCCTGACCTGCACCTTAACCAAGGGTGCATGCTTATTTAAAGCCTCACTTAAAATATCGTAAAAAATAGTATATGCCCTGTTAACTGTTTCGGCTAGGAAGAATTCCTGCCATAGCGGTGAATGTTTCAAGTCATGGACATAAGCAAACAAATCAAAGTTGCATTTGCAACTCTTGATAGAGAAGTTTGCCACAAACTGTGGGTTGTGCATGGATCAAATGGTGGTGATTATACAATGATCGCTAATGTCTGAGAAAAATGTTCTGACATGAGAGAACAGGTGTGACTTGCTAACCAAAATTACATCTAAGAGGGAGCTGTTGTTAAGGTTCTTTTTATTTGGGCAAGTAGGCTCGCCAATGAGTTGCACCAGCCCTAGAGTGTCACAAAAGGATTTCAAGGGAGCTGATGCACTTGATAGCCAATCGTAGTTCAGGTCACCAAGAATAATGGTTTCCAAGGAACTGAGTCCCAGTACGGAACTGAGGTGAGACAGGAGATGAGGCCCAGCAGAAGGGGCCTGTAGCAGCCTATTACACAGAGTGCACTGGAAGGAGAAAGTTCAATCTTTAGGGTCAAGCACTCAGATTCTTTGGGGGAGGATGATACGTCTATGCATGCGGCTGAGTGTTTGTCCCTTAAATAAATTGCCATCCCACCTCCTCTTGATTGCCTATCTGCTCGGAAGAGTAAATAATTTGGGATATTGATTTCATTGTCTGGGGTGGCTGGCCTAAGTCAGGTCTCAGTGACCACTAGGATGTCAGGTAGGGTGTGGCTCACCCAAGCCTGGATAAGGGTGAACTTTTTCAGCAAACTACAGGCATTAAGATGCATAAAAGACATTCCTTTGATACCTGCCAGGTCTGATGGAGAAGCAAGGGTGTCTAATGGTCCTGGGTTGAGTTCAACATTGCCTGAGCACAATAGTAAAAGAAGCAGGATTCTTTTTTAAGGCATGTGAGATCCCTGGCAAGTATGACTGTCCAATGCTGTGGAAACTTGTGGAGAAATTCCAGCATCACTTGGGTTCCAAGTACTGTTGTAAGAAGGTGAAAAATCATGGCAACTTGTACACGAGGTGTCATTTTGGATTTCTGAGACGTGTATGAAAATGCCCATCTCCGTGAGTTTTTCTCTGCCATATGCCACCATCTGAAAATACAATCCATAACGAGAGTGCATGAATTGCCTAGAAAAGAAAATGAGGCAGTCATAAATGATTACTGTACATCTTTGTTGTTGATGTGGTAGGCTAAAATTGAAATGCAGTTTGTTGCTGACAAGTCCATGGTCCCTGTACAGTATGTAACTTTGTATATTACCAAAAACAAGCAAACATGCTTGCAGGGGGCCTTGGGAAGATGTGTCCAACAGCAGCAGGTATGTCTTTTCATGGCTGTGGTCACATGGATTTAAAACTCAGTAACACCTTGAATGTGGAGCCTCTGAAGCCAGTGATCAGTTGATCGGAAATGCCTGTATGGAAAATCTGAGTTAATAGAGTACTTAAAAATTAACTACAAAGACAAAAGACATTGAGTCATCAAACCTCATGAAGAGATTGAAGAAGTTGCTGCAAGCAAGCCATCTTCAACAAACATCTTGAAGAACAATTTAATTGACATAAACAATACACAGAGCCACAATGCCATGGAGAATATGTGTCTGTTTGATGTTGCACAATGGTACGACTATAAGCATGGAGTTGAGTCGGATCCAGCAAGAGATATGTACCTAGTTACAGGCTTGCATGGGCAGTCTTGCAAAAAGATGTAAGCCTTGGTTGATTGACCAATGCAAGCTAAATCTGAAAACTGCAGAGAAGAGGAAGCATTATTACTTTTCTCTCCTATTCCTGTTCAAGCCATGAAGAGAAGAAAGCTCACTGAAACATGACTGCAAAACATATGAGGAGCAGTTCCATTTGAGTTATGAGACTTTTAAGACTGAAGCATCAGTTTTTTAATTAATAGATTGGATTTAGAAAAGGAAGAACTAGAAAGAGCTAGACAACAACTGGAGGATGATACTCCAGTTAATTCACAAGAACTTTGTGATCCCCAAAGAAGAGGCACTCTGGGCCCATCCCTTCTTGTTAATTATCCAGTAGTACTGATGTCAGAGGTTGAAAGTGCTATGCAGAAGGAAGGCATTCACTGTGAACAGCTGTGTTATCTGGCAGCATTTGAATGGGCATCAGGAACTATATACAATGATGTAATGTGTGCTGTGAAGCATGGTATGCAGCATCATAACAAGGAGTATTCTTGTGACAATTACAAACCATTACATACATTTTTTAATGATGCTGCTGTGACAGGTAAGAGTTTTGTTATTGAGATTATTAGTGCTGAAATATGGAAATATAATGATGGATAGAGTGTAATGATGCTCTATACACATTTAAAGAGAGACTACCTAAAAATCTCAAAGATGCATAAGCCCTGGTGCTCAGAAACATGGAGCTTGTACAAGCTGCATAACAGTAGTTCATCACTGTATGCCTTTCACTTGTCTATACTTGAAACTTGTGAATAGATGCACTTGTATTTCTCACATCCATAATGCCTGCATATTATGGGGGATCTGAATTATGTCATTAATGAACTGCCCTGCCTGAGTCACATTGCCTCCTTTACAAGGAATTAGGTTGGCAATCATTTTGAACCAGAAGATTAAGACATCTAAATCTCTGGACTTATGAACTCCCACACAATTCACTTCCTAAATACATCCCATCACTCCCTAGAAGGGCCAAAAGTCCCTACACACTTAAGATGCACAATGCCATTATACTTGACATTCAGAGGAAACTCACAAAGTATGAGAAATGGCCTTTAGCTGGGCAGTCCCTTGGCATGGAATGCCCTTCAAATACTAGTTAAGTTACCCACCTTGGTGAGTCCATTTCACTTCCTTTCCCTTCTTAAACAATATTGCACTGAAAAATATGACTGCTTCTAATGAACTATCTGATAGTGGCACTATGAGATGCAATCATCATAACTAACAATCCTGTAGGGCTTCAAGTTAATCCTCTGCCAAAATGCATAAACTGCCTTGCTTTCTTCAATTTGTATTACACGTACTGCATTATGCTAAGTGTAAAAATTAGTTCTCTCTCTTATATGATTAAACTGTAACTTCCCTAGTGCTTATTTCTCCTTATATTGTATGCATCTTATGCACTGCCTGATGACCACTGTTTCTCTATATTGTATTTTCAAACTGTATGTACTGAGTTTTTACTTCTGTTCTACCCAGAGCCTCTTTGCAAATGAACTTTACTCAATGGAGCTTCTGCTAGTAAAACAAATAAAATAAATAAATAAATAATATTCTGTAATAAGGACAGACAAAATCATTGCTTTTCCTGTTTCTTCATGAATATAATGCCTCAATTGATTCACTGGTGAAGATGTACTGTTTTGACTTTCAGTGGTCTGCTATGAGACTGCCAGTATCTATGTACAATCAGTGATATTTACGGATTCAATAATTTGGTGACTGACTTTATTTGCCTAACTGTATTAGCTATTTTGTATATTTTAAGATTTGAAATATTTGATATGTTTTTAAACTCTGTAAGGTGCCTTGGTTTTTGAAAGGCACTATAAAAATAAAGATTATTATTATTATTATTATATGCTCACCAATGTAGAGATTTATGTTGGTTGATGGCTCACTTACACAAAAACAAAATGTAACAGCATCTTTCCATATGAACAGTGAAAAGTCCCAATTTATTTGCTGCTTCATTCTACATGTAACACATTGACAGCTCTTACTGATTAAAATGAAGTTTTTAAAGTTTGAGTGGGTTCTTAAGTGGGTGCCAGTTTCTGTGTACAATCAGTGAGCATGACATATAATGGCCAATGTAGTGCTCTTTTATGGTATACTCATGAAAAAGTACTGAGTACTTTCAGTTCTGATACATGCATTCTGTTATGACTTGATGCTGCATGCAAGTCATGTCATTCCAAATACACTATACCTGACTGGTTGTAAACCACATACCAAATTATGACTCAGACTTGTAGATATGTATATATGGTTGAAAACATTGTTTTTCTGTAAATATTTTGTATTATCATTGTTATTATTATATCATTTGAAAGATAATGAAGTTCACATCTGTGTGCATAGTTCTAGCTATCTTAAATGTTTTGTTTCTTAATATACAGCATGGCATAGAAACATAGAAACATAGAAGTTGAATGCAGGCAAGAACCGCAAGGCCCATCCAATCTGCCCATTTCTTTTTTTACCTTATGAATGGCAACTGGCCTTTGCTCTGTCAATGGCCTATCTATTCATACTCATCTGTATTGCTCCCTTATTCCTATCCCATGCACTGTATTCATATCCACCACTTTCTGAGGTAGGCCGTTCCATGCATCCACAACCCTGCCTGTGAAAAAGAACTTCCTCACATTACCCTTTAATCTGCCTTCCTCTAATCTCATGCTATTTCTTCTTGTTCTGCTATTTTTCTTATATTGAAAAATGTTAGACTCTTTCACCTTGTTAATGCCCTTAAGGTGTTTGAATGTTTTGATCATATCACCTCTCTCCCTACTTTGCTCTATGGTATACATACTGAGCTCCATTAATCTGTCCTCATATGTTTTCTGATGCAGTCCCTGCACCATTTTGGTTGCCCTTCTCTGGACTGCCTCAATTTGAGTTAATGTCCTTGTGAAGGTGTGGCCTCAGTACTGTACGCAGTATTCCAGATGGGGCCTAACCAGTGTCTTGTAAAGAGGAATTATTACCTTCCTCTTACAACTTGTGATACCCTTACTAATACACCCCAGCATCCCCCTAGCCTTACCTACTGCTTTAGTGGTCTGCTTGGATAATTTCAGGTCATCTGTGATGATGATGCCCAAGTCTCTTTCTTTCTTTGTGACTGCCAGCAACTCCCCTCCCAACCAATAGGTGGCTTCAGGGTTTCTCTTCCCTATGTGCATGATCTTGCACTTCTTTGCATTAAATCCCAGTTGCCACACTTCAGACCATTTCACCCGTTTTTCCAGATCTCTTCTCATTCTGCCCACCCCATCTGGATCATCTACTATGTTGCAGATCTTGATGTCATCTGAAGACAGACAAACCTTACCCTCCAGTCCATCTGCCATGCTTCTGATGAAGATATTGAAGAGGATTGGCCCCAGGACTGATCCCTGAGGTACCCACTTGTGACCTGCATCTCTTCTGACTGTATTTCATTTATCACCACTCTTTGTTTTCTGCCCATTAACCATATTGCCATCCAGTTGACCAACATCTGACCCAGCCCAAGCCTACCCAGCTTATTAATCAATCTTCTGTGTGGAACAGTATCGAAAGCTTTGCTGAAGTCAAGGTAGGCGACATCAACTGCTCCCCCTTGGTCCACCACTCTGGTTACCCAGTCAAAGAAATCTATGAGATTAGTTTGACTGGATCTTCCTGTTGTAAACTCATGCTGTCTTGGATCTTGTGCTCCTGTGGATTCTAGCTGTTGCACTATCCTTTCCTTAAGGAGTGCCTCCATAATCTTGCTCACTACTGAGGTAAGACTGACTGGTCTATAGTTCCCTGCCTCCTCCCTGCCACCACTCTTGTGGATCAGGATCACATGAGCCCTTCTCCAGTCTTCTAGGACCTTTCCTGTGCTCAGAGACTCAGTAAATAGTTCTGATAATGTGTCTGCTCATTCCACCCTTAGCTTCTTTAGTACCCTGGGATGTATGCCATCAGGTCCCTTGTCTTGTCCACCCTGAGCTTATTGGGCTCTTGTAGGATGCTTTATTTTGTGAAGGAACTTGTGCACCTCCCTCCACCCTGTTTCCATGGTGCTGAACTGTGGGCCTTGCCATACCTTCTTCTCAGTAAATACTGAGCAGAGGTATCTATTTAGGATAAATGCTTTTTACATGGTCCTCCTCCTCACAAGCCCCTTATCTCCTTTAATCTTAGTAATACCTCGATGGAATTTCACCGCTCACTAATGTATCTATAGAAAGTCTTGTCACCTTCTCTTTACTGTTTGTGATAGTGTTTCCTCAGTTTGGGCTTTTGCATGCCTTACTGCCTTCCCTGCTTCCCTTAGGGAAGTTTGGTATGCCTCCTATCTTCGTGCCACTGCATTGCCTTATATTTCCTGGAAGGATTACACAGGATGGGAGGAAGTATAGAGCAGTGGTTTAAGACTCTGAGCTGCAAATCTGGTGACATCCAGCAGACCAGACCTGGGTTTGAATCCCACAGCTTCCACTTGCATACTGTGTGACCCTGAGCAAGTCACTTAACTTCCCTGTGCTCTCAGGTCACACCTGTAAAAAAGCTTTCAGCTTAGTGTGCTACTCCTGGTTAAACAACTAAAAAAAAAAAGAAGGACAGCCTTTTGGCTCTGACCTTTTCTGCTACTGTTTTTAAGAATCAAAGTGGTTTTCTTCTTCTTTTGCACTTCCTTTTCTATCTATCACAATGGATGTTGCTTCAAGTATTACATCCTTAGTGCTTGCCCACTTTGCCTGTACCCCCTCACCTGTATTTCTTCTTGCTAGGGCTAGCTTAACTCTGCTGGCCATCTTATCAAAGTCGGCTCATCTGAAGTCCCATATTTTTGCCTCAGAATGGGATGATTTAGTTCTAGTTGTCAAATTGAACCATACCATGTGATGGTCACTGTCCGCCTGGAGACCTTCTACCTGGAGATCTGTGATCATTTCCCTGTTAGTCAGTACTGGATCTAGGATAGCCCTGTCTCTTGTGGGTTTTTGTACCAGTTGTTTGAGACCCTCCCCCTGCAGGGAATCCACTATGTGTCTAGTTCTGGCAGATGTTCCTGCTGTTATTGATCAATCTGTATCTGGCATGTTGAAGTCTCCTATAAGTTGATAAACTGATTAGGTCTCAGAACCTAAGTAATGATATGTGAATTTATTTCTGAATTTGGTTCTAAAATGTAAATGTTTTGGAAGTGAGAAGGCTAAAACAAAATAATGTATTTTTTCCATTGATGCATCTAGTATGCTACTCATCATTTGTTCTTGCTTTTTGTGAAGCACCTTTATTAAGGAGTTTATGTGGAATTTTCCAAATACACAGTTGTAAAGACTTGTACATAGTTTCTGAATGCCATTATGTATATATGTTCTTGACAGTCATCTATACTTTAGAACTGTCACATGGCTTACTTGTTTGCAGCATGGAACATTACTTTTTTCCCTCAAAATACTTGTTTTTTCACCCACTCCAGGAACACAAATATAATTCAGACCTAATTCAATTGCCATTTTTGAAATAAACTTTATGAACTTATGGACTTTTTTTCTGTGTGTTTTTTGATAGATACTGACTACATCTTCTGTGATAGTATTACAAAGAAATTAAATACAGTTTAGTTAACCTTTTTCAACTGTGAATATCATATGTTAAATGGTTAAGAAAGAGGAAATTACAGCATTTACAGAGACAAACAACACAATGTTTTTTTATCATTTGCTGTTGAATGAAAGCATCAAGCTAGGTATGACACATAGTTAGGGTAATACATTATTAACTATGGTTATTTGGTCATGCTGTAATAATTATTGCACATGCAGTTTAGTACTCTACTACTATGAAAATATATACGTATAATAACCAAGAAAAGGAAAAAAAGGAGTTGTGAATGCATTCTCAAAAGTAAGGAAATTCACTGAAAAAACTTTGTTAATGCAACAGTTAGGGTTGCTATAAAGCAAAAAAGCAGGAAAATGTGGTGTTAGGGTTTCCAGCCCTACTCCGCATCTCCTGCTACAAGCAGTGGAAGGGCAAGGCACGCAAGCAGAGACAGCCATCATCAGGAAAGACAAACAACATAAAACTCTCTCAAGATAATGCAATAGACATCCATCATCATGTTCCATCAGGTATATGAGGTACACTGCCATGCCAGTGTGTTGGGGGATGCCAGCATGCTGAGCACAATAGGGGAGGGCCACTGTGGGCACCACATTCCAAAGTGCTTCCCAGAGACCTACTGAGAGGCTGCTGTGGTCATGGGGGATGGGGCAGTGCATAGGGAAGGTGGTGGAACAGAAATTGTAGACACAGTGGGTGATACCAGGAACACAAGAGGGCCATATGACCCTCCCTACTATGCATTGTGTTAGGGACATATGTGGTGTCTGCTGTGATGACACTTTGTTGGTAAAACAACCACATCCTTGCCAAAATGGGGAACAGGTGGTGCATCAGTGCATAGACAGCACTGGTGAGACTTACATAGCTGACAGAAGGGGTGCAATAGCACTAGAGTGTGCAAAAGTTGCCATTTCTGCCTTAGCAGAACTTTTGCAGAACTTGGCAACTTTAGCAGAAGTTTCCAAGCTTCTGCCTGTAGAGGATCGGAAAACTTCCAAATGTTTGGGGTGAAATTTTGCCCAGTTCCAACCCACCCCTGATATGTTAATAACCACCTCCTGGTGGATAGAGGTACCTCCTCCCACCCAATCACCCACCTGTCATGTCAGTAATTCTCCCCACCCATGGCTAGCAGTCCCTTCCACCACCTGATCTCCAACCCACCTGAAATTTGTGCATCAGATCACATGACCACCTGATGTGTAGTTAAAAGAATAAAAACCTGGTGTCTAACAGTCCCTCCCCTCCAACTGATCACCCACCCATGTCCAATAATAGTCATCACTACTAGTCCTTGATGTAACCCCCATCCCTATCTTCCACATAGTAACATGTTTTTTTCTCTGGTGGTCTAGTGAACCCCCCTCCCAGCCTTTCCCTGATCCCCAGTATGTAGTTTTTTTTTTACTTATTCCCCAGTTGTCTAGTGGTCCCCCACCCCCACCTCAGCAGGCAATGTCCCACCTCACTCTTCCCCATCCTGAAACAGAGTGGGTGACCAGGACAGCCTTCAGCTCTCCACAATGGCTGGGCTGCACATTGACAAGTCAATGAATGAGGGCATGCTTGTAGGAGCATTTACTCATTCATTGACTTCTCAGTGGGTGGCACAGCCATGCAGGAGAGGGAGGACTGTTCTGGTTGCCCTTTCGGGGATGGGGAAGTGGGTTGGGACACTACCTGCCAAGGTGGGGGAGAAGTGGGCCACTAGACCATGATGGAATAAATTAAAAATAAAAACAACTACATACTGGATATTAAGGATAGGGAGGGAGGGGGTTCACTAGACCACCAGGAGAAAAATATATAACTATATGGGAGATAGGAATGGGGGTTACATCACTGACTAGTAGTGATGACTACTACTAGACAGTGGCCACAGACAGCTGATCAGATGGTGGGAGGGACAGCTAGTTACCAGGGGTTTATTTTATTTATTTCAGGGCATCTGGCAATTGGGCAGTGATCGGTAATTGTTGGGGGCACTGGACATCAGCAATAAAGTAGGGTGCAGAAACAGGCAGAATTTCCCCAAAAGTCTGGAAATGGATTCCCAAACTTTTGTGGAAGCAGAAGTCAGACTTTCACTTAAATTCCACTTGCAGAAGGCTTTTTTGCACACTGCTAACTAGCACCACAAAGGTGCTGTGTGACATATTCCAGAATATCACAGTGTCTTTGAAGTGTCTACAGGTCCACTGTCATGGAACAGTGTTGAGGGAGCTTGTGGCAGAGACACCTTCCTGCACACTCTGAGGTTTACATAGGCAGGCAACAGAATGAAAACAGCAAGTCTGACACACATCAGTCAAAGGAGGGGTGACACCAACACCACAATGTAGTTGTACGAGGTGCAGTGCCAGGTCACTGTTTTGGTGGGTCACACACAGTGTGTATCTAGAGGATAAGGGGGTCTTGTAAGGTAGACCACAGGATAGAGACAGTTGGTGGAGAAAAGATTCATGATGGGAACAGTGGCACCAGCACAGCTGTGACACTGTATGACATCCAGTGGCATAACACTGTGTTATGAGGGCATTTACATGTCCAATGATACACTGTGAGCTGCGTGGAAAACCTAGCATGCAGAGCACTCTGTAGGGGGAGCAGTACATAGGTAGAATATGAGTGAGACACATGGGTGAAAAAAGGTGTAGCACCAGTATGAAAATGGGCTTGTATGAGAACCACTGGCATGCCAGGATTTTTGGAAGGTACAGGTACTTGGAGCTGTGATATGATAAGACTGTGTGGGGTAACAGCTGTAACACAGACCTACCAGTGGGGTGGTAGCCTCACATGGAATGAATGGGTAATAGAGACACAGATGCATGCAAATGACTGTGAGCAGCACCACAAAAAGGGTCTGTGAGTTCTACTGCCATGCCAATGTTTGCAAAAGCTGACCATATCTGTTACCATGGTACTGCCTTGGGGAGGGGCAACCTGCATGTGGCATACCACCACCCCTCCTTATGCACTTCCCCATCGCCCATGACACTGGAAGCATCCCAGTAGGTCTCTAAGGATCACGTTAGACATGGTGCCCACAGTGGCCCCTCCCACATGGTGCCCAGCATGCAGGCATCCCCCCAACACACTGACATGGCAGCAGATCTCATACACCTGGTGGATGATGATGATGGATGTCTCTTGTGTAATCTTAAGAGAGCTGCATGTTGTTTGTCTTACCTAATGATGGCTGTCTATGCTTGCTTGTATTTGCCTTGCCTCTTTCACTGCTTGTGGGGGGAGGGATGGGGAGTTAGTGTTGGAAAACCTAAAGCGCATTTCCCTATTTTTGTCACTTTAATAGTGACCAGTGAGGGGGCCAAGAATCCTGAAGGATTATGGTTCCTGTATCCATGAGTACCTCATGGGGACATCCTCCATTTCTGAGATACTTTTGAATAGCAAAGTGTTGCCCAGTTACTGGAATGGCCAGGTTTTTCCCTATCACTCAGGGAATTCCTGCCTTTTGGATGCTTGTTGGATAATTTTGCCTCCAAACTGCCGGAGGACTGTTTAAATACTCAGATGGTGTCTTCACACTACTACAGTAATTCATTTGGAAAAGAGTTGCCTCCTCTCTGTTCTAGAAGTCAGAACTGCACTCACTTTTGTCTGGGATATGAGGAGAAAATATTCTCAGTTGGGCATGTTTTATGGGTATGAGGAGAATATTTTCTCAGTTAGGAATGTTTTACAGAACTGTTTCTCCCAGCTTTGATGACATGACCTATCCTGTTAAAGAGTTTGTGGAAATTGGACTTTGGTAAGTTGGGAGCCCTGGCATTGCTGCCCTGGGATATGTGAACCTGGCATTGTTTATTTCATGGAAACAAATGGATACTGGTAATTTTGAGCCCAGCATTGTTCACATTTCACATTTAGACAAGCTTTCACTTTGTCCATAGCTCAGAAGAGGGATAGACAGGAATTCATAGTATTAATGGAAGCATATGAGCCAAAGCAGGCAATAGCCCATGTACAGCAGTGCCTTAACTCAAATGGAATAACCTCCTATTGACTGTGAGGCACAGAAAGCATTTAGAAACTTTTTAAAAGCTGTCATATTGCTGCTACCCACCACTCCCAAAAGCAGCCTATTCCATTTGTCATCCACCCTCTGAGTGAAACATTCTGCTCTTCTTTTTGTTCTATAACCTTGACCTTTTAGCTGGAGCTAAAGCCATCTCATGTTATGACTACTGGACTTATGTTCCAGACCCAGGTTCTCTCACAGGTCATTGTTAATGAATGCCCTATAGATCAGACACATGTCTCCCCTCAAACGCCTATACTCAAATGTGTACAAACCCAGAGCCTCCAATCTGTCCTCATATTGCAGATGTTTAACTGACTTGATCATTCTAGTAGGCCATCTCTGCACACCCTCCAGAAGAGAAATGTCAGTTTTTGCTGAAGGAGATGTGAACTGTAGACAATATTCCAAGTGGGGCCTTACCAAAGAGGTGTACAAGGATATCAGTACCCTCTGATCTCTGCTAGCTGTGTGTCTTGATTTACATTTTAACATGCCATTAGCCCTTTTCTCCTTTGTTAGGCAATTTCTATTCATCTTAAGTTCTTTGGTGATAATTACCCCAAGGTCATTTTCCGCAGTGGTCTCCAGTAATGTCCTACCCCAGTAGAGTATTTTGCCAGAGTATCAGTGCTACTTAGTTGCATAACAGCACATTTTTCTAGGTTGAAAACCAACTTTATGCTCCATGGCCCAAATCTCTAATCTTGTCAGTTCTGACTGTGACTTATGTATGTCACTGGTGCCTGTACCACAAAGATTAGTTTTGTGTTGTCAGCAAATGTTGACAGCCAAACCTCTCTTGACACCAAATAGATGTAATATATATATATATATATATATATGTGTATATATATATCTATATATCTATATATATATATATATATATATTAAAGAGTTTAAGAGTCATAGTCCTGGGCACATATCCATGCAGCACACCACAAGTCACTTCTGCCCATTCTGAGGTACTGTATAACCTCTCCGACTGACCTGCTGCCTACTATCGGTGAGCCATGATAATATCCAACTAACAATATTCTCAAGCAATCCCAGGTTACTCAAGGCCTCGATGAGTTCTCTGTGTTGAACTTTATCAAATGCCTTGCTGAAGTCCAGAAAGACCACATTGACAGTCAATCCTTTGTCCACTTCCTGCCCACACCATCACATAACTGCAGTAAATTAGTTTTGGCAAGACCTGCCAGAGGTGAATCCATGTTGTAACCCATCCCAAGCATCTGTGACACTGATTTTTCTCGATGGCTTCCTTTATAATTTCCTCAAGTACATTACACAAAACTGATCTTAAACTTACAGGTGCATAGTTACTACTGTCTTCCTTGCATCCTTTGTTATATATAGGCACCTCCACTGCAACCTTCCATGAACTGGCTACAATACCTGTGTTCATTGACCCCTGAAATATATTACTTATTGGTCCTGCCAACTCCTTTTTTTCACCCTCTAAGGCAGAGGTCTGGACTTGAACAAATGGACTGCAGTTAATCACCACTGTGGATTTTTGTGGATTTTATTGTATCTTGTTTCAGCACCTGCAGCTCTAGTGGGCAATTTGTCTGTCAGTCTATCATGTCAGAATAAAACCTATTACTTGGCTCTAGTTCTGCTTTTGGATATTCTCCTTTGAGTGGACTGTGTGTTTTAATGGTGACCCCCCCGTGCCATGGACCACTCTGGTACCCAGTAAAAATAGAAGTGTTTTTTGTGTGCCCCTCCTCCAGAGACTGAGCCATGTAAACACCTAGCCAGGGAGTGTGGACTGTCTGTAGCCAAAAACAAGTGGATTGGGGGGGGGGTTACACAAAATGGGGGCTCATCTGGGATTTCAGGGTTAGGTTGCCAACAAGAAATGGCCTGGGGTGGTGAATTTAATGGTGGTGCACCTGCAAGAAAAATATCTAGTTATGAAGACAAGTTGTTTCAAGTCACGGTTCAAGTGGTCAAGGGAAAAAAAGTGTTCTATTGCAATTTAAAATCCTTCCCAGAGGGCCTTGGAATGTGCTCAAATGAAGAGAGAAAGAAAGAGAGAGAGCCCCTGCCCTAATTTGCATGGCATTGAGTTATTGGCTGACCTGGAGAGTCCCACCCATTGGACTGTGTACTGTGCAAGTAGGGATGGGCAGAGCATTGTTGGAAGTTAGAGCTCATACAGCAGCAGAGTTTTACTTCAGGCCTAGCTAGAAATTTATTTTTGACTTAAGCTTTTGAAGTTCAATCAGATTGTGTGCTATGTGAAACCCATTTCACTAGAAGTCATTAGAACCATTTACGTGGGTGTAACTAATCCCGGGGTTCAGTCACTGCACCTGGGGCCATCTCATCAAGTGAAGTGAAATGTGTTCAACATCGAAAAATCATGTTTGTTGATCCAGAGGAGATGAAAAAGTTTGAAAATACCTGGACTGTGAGTATTCTAAATCAAATGCAATTTAAAGATATTGAAAACAGCTAAAGGGAGGAACTGTTTTGGAAACATGTATGATTGTTGGTAAAGGGTTCACTCATGCCACAGCAACAATCCAGTTGGTGGTGTAAACTATAGCACAAGCAATCAACCAACACCAGCCACTGTGGTCTGACAATTTGCCATCCGGCAGTACGAGTGACCTCCATTGTGTGGGGCTATATCACCTGCACCCCCCAACACAGTGGGGTTTTGCGCCCCCAGCACCCCCCAGCTATTAATATAATAAAGTCCAAGTTGCACCACATTGTAAAACACCAGCAACAGCAGTAACGCTCTTAATGCAGGATTAAAAAAAAATCTAAATCACAAAAAAACCCTGCAACAACACTCATTCACAAACACTGGAGTCAGACTAATCAACTACACTACTAAAAGGATACCTTGGTAAAGTAGGCCATTGGGCCACAGGGCAGGGGATGAAGAGCAGTCTCAAATTGTAAATGCAGGTTACAGAGATAAGGTACCCCAAAAAATGGAGTGGAAATTTTGGAAATCCATTTGGCAGGCAGTGGCAGGCAGGGACTTGGGGAACAGATACTGTGAGTCCTAGTTGTTGTGCAACTTAAATTGAAGCACAATGTGTGAAGGCTCCAATGCACAGTTAAGCATGGAGAGGTAGTGTTGAAGTAGTAACTCATCTTTTGAAGCCTTTAGGAAATTTGG
The DNA here is from genome assembly GCA_016271365.2 of Neoceratodus forsteri. NCBI lineage: Eukaryota > Metazoa > Chordata > Ceratodontiformes > Ceratodontidae > Neoceratodus > Neoceratodus forsteri. The sequence continues at coordinate 883,648,238 of CM057459.1, forward strand.
ACTGTGAAAATAAAACTAACTGCAACGTTAAAGTCTACAGAATGGATGCAGGGAATCAGTAACAAAAAAACACTGCCCCCCCACACCATTATTGACTATAACTTACATAAGACTTTCAAAGGCAGAAAAGTGTGTCAGAGTCAAAATCAGTTCAACAGTTTACAGTGTAAGCTGTTTTGTTTGTTTTGCTGTATCTAGAAAAGATGGACTGCAGTGAAGAGATGTGTTACTCTCAGCATGTGCATACCTGGGTCAGTCAGAAGAAGAGGGAGTTCAAAAGACTAGAAGTAGCCAGTGGACAGTCTGGGGGGATTGGCCAGGCAGTGTCAAAGCTAGGAACTGCTTATCATCTCACCCTGTGGGCTGGATGCCTGGATGGGTGTCTGAGGTGTGTGGCCTTGGTGCTCAGACTAGTCCATTCTGAGCAGCAGGGGAAACAGTGGGGTGTAATGCTAAACCAGCCGTCTGGAGCAACTGAAAGAGCAGGCAAAAGAGTCTGAATAGGGAGAACAACCCCAAGATTCTGTCCTGCTAACTGCCATCAGTTCCACTACTGCCACCACCTGTCCTATGAAATCCTCAACAGCTGAGGAAGAAGTGGATGGTGTAAGTGTCCTGTCAACCTGGTCAGGGATGCCTGGGATGACCAGATGTGGACACCAACCAGCCAGGCTGGGGATTGTTATCTGCCCGAAAGCAGTAAAGAGGACAAAGTAATCTAAGAAAAGTGAAACAAATCTTCACAGAAAAGTATTCAAATCTGACGTGGTGGACCTGGAACAAAATAAAGGACTGCTGTGAAGCATGGCTCATGGAGTCGGTGATGGTATTTGTCATGGACAGAAGATACATGTGGACCCCTGCAGGTGCAGTTATGTTATAGAGGAGTTGTGAAGAATGCATCAGAATGTGGAGGATTGGCCACACTCTATGCATGGATGTAGTGATTTGCACAAACAAAGAAGGGAGGCAGACAGTTCACATGTTGACTTCATGACACTCTGATGGCAGCATCATGTACTGTCCTCATCCTGATTGGTATGTCTGAGGAAACTTACTGGATAGTCTAGATTGGCACCTCAATGGAGACATATGTACAAAGTTGCCATGCTGGTGAAGAATGGAAAAGACTGTAAGCTGTAGTTGGCGGCTACATTCTACAGGGCATTGGATGAAGAGGAGGACAACTTGCCACTGCATCCACATTGCTCAAGGGAGAAAGGGATGCATCTTCACTGGTTCCAGTTCAAGCTCCAGTTTCAGAGGTCATAAGAGGGATTGAGTCATGAGGACTGCATGCAGCATTTCTGAGCCACAGGAGGAGGCACCAGCTGGCAGCAGTCATAAGTTACAGTGTCATCCTACATCAGACTTGGTAGGGCCAGGTTTTTGTTATTTCTTGTTAAACATGTTCCTGCAGAGTGATCACACATCCAAGGGACAATATTGCACAATATGCCATCTTGGTTCTTCTGGACACTGTACCTGGACATTTCCAACAAGAGTTGGATCACGTTTCAGAGGACTCTGGAACTATTCACTATCTAATTGCCAGAGGCACTTTTGATTGGGGAGTCCCAGCCCCAAGGACATTTCTCCTTAGTTGGACTAATAAGGTTCCCTTCCCCCATGTTTTTTAATATTTTCTTCTATTTTGCATAAAACCACAAACAGAAGAAAAAAAATTACAAAATTGTTTTATAAAAATCCCTTTTTACAAAACTTTTTTACAGTTAAGTAGTATGTAGTTGTGTGCTTTTGCATACTTTTTTGCAGGTGCAGCTGAAAGAAGAAGAAGAACCCGAGTCCTCAACCAAAGCATCTATGGGTGCTTCAGGTACTGTTTTAGAAATGTTCCACCAGTGGTTTTAAATGTTTTAACCTGTAATGTTATGAATTGTTTTACAGGTGTAAAGTTGGTAGTTGTCAGTGTTGGAAAATGCATGACAATCCATTTTGCATATCCTTAACTGGTGCTAATATCTTTTACTTTCCAGGTTTGGGAAAGGCATGGTTGGGTACCACTGTGGTGTAGCATAGTGGGTGATGCCTAGCTAGAGGATTCTCTAGTAAGCACCTGAAGGTGGAACAGGTGGGTGCCTGAAGGATAGGCTAGTGACCCCACCAATGATGGTAAGTGGTCAGTCCCATTCCATCAGGAACCCACCTCTGGTAGCAGATATGCTACTGTTGAGGAATTCCATAGTTAGCCCTTGTGTGAGACCTGCCTATGCAGGTCATAGGTAGAGGAAAGATGGCCATCCTTCTCCATAGGGTGCCCAGAGAAGGCCTGTTGCAGTCCAAAGCCCTTGCCAGACAGCAAGGTTTTCTGGTGGCAGAGAGTATAACCCCTGGGTTCCCACTAGGGTTACTACAACCCTGGTAGTTAGTGGGGTTTTAGGTAGGCATGCTGGGCAGTAAAGATGTAAATATCTAGGGCTCCCATGGCAACTTTTGTCAGTCACTCTAGGCAAAGGTTCCAAATGAGAGTGGCTTTCGCAGTAGCATGAGCCACAATAGAATGTTGCTCTGTCAGTCAGTGTTCTGCCTTGGAGCAGTATAATTATCTCTGGCTACTGAATGAAGAGTGCCTCAGTAGAGGTGACACCTCTCTCCTGACTCTTCTTAGCCCCTAGTAGGTTCAGCTATGTTGAGTCGTGGCAGCTGCCTTCTCTAGTGTGGTGCCTCTGAGGAGGCAAAGAATCCTAAAGGACAATGTTTCCTGTAACCATAACTCAGGGTGACATACCCCACTTCTGAGAGACATTTGACTAGCAAAGTGATGCCCAGTTACTGGAATGGCCAGGTTTTTCCCTATACCTCATGGAGTTCCTGCCTGTTGGATAATTTTGCCTCAAAACTGTCAGAGGATTGTTTAAATACTCAAATGGTGCTTTCACAGTCATAATTTATTTTGAAAAGAATTGTCTCCTCTTAATTCTAGAAGTTGGAACTACACTGACTTCCGTGTGGGATATGAGGAGAAGATTTTCTCAGTTGGTAATATTTTATGGAACTGTTTCTCCCTGCTTTGAGGACATGCCTTGTCCTGTAAAAGACTTTGAGGAGCTGGGACTTTGGTAAGAGGGGAGGTTGTCATTGCCATCCCAGGAATACAATCCATACGCCATTCTGGGGGAGCATAGCTCCCCTATAGATACACCCGCAGAGGAGACTAAGGAGGCTGAGGACAACTGTCACAAGGGAGGCCCACAGGAAGGAGGCAGAGGACACCACAAGGAAAGGAAGCAGCTCCTGGTGGGGGACTCAATTATTAGGGGGATAGAACTGGGAGGAGCTGGGAAATCTGAAGTAAGGTGCCTGCCTGGTGCCATGGCTTGGAGGACAGGCGCATCCTCAGGATCAACAACAGCTGCAAGGGATTCTGAGCTGGACGTAATTGTCCATCTAGGACAAATGACTTGGCATCATGAGGTTAGAGCAGTGCAGGAGGACATTGCAGAGTTGGGTAGGGGCCTAAGACAAGTAGCAAACACAGTATCCTTCTCAGAGGTGCTGCCTGTCAAAGGCATGGGGGAGGCGAGGGTGGTGGCACCATGCAGTTTAATGAATGGTTGAAAAAATGGTCTGCGGAGCACAGGGTTTAGCTTCATTGGGGACTGGGGTTCCACCTGGAGGGACACCAGCCTATACTGGCAGGATGGTCTGCATCTGTCCAGGAAGGGAACAAGTCTTTTGAGCAATCGGTTTAAATGCTTCATTGGTAAGCTTTTAAACTAGTCAATGGGGGAGGCACTGACAAGCAGCAGAAAAATCCCAGCCTCTCCCTACAAAACAGGGTACTAAATGAGAAAAAGACCAAGGTAGAACGGTCAGTGGGGGATGCTGCAACAGAAGGTAAGGCCATCAAAAAATGGAGAGCAATGAGTACCAATGCCCGTAGTCTAGGTAACAAGCTTCCTGAATTAGTGGCCTTGATGGAGGAGGAACATCTGGATATCGTGGCAGTCACAGAAACATGGTACACACAAAACCATGACTGGAGCACTAAACATACCAGGATACACTATCTACAGGAGAGGGACAGGGAGGTAAAAGAGGGAGGTAGTTCTTTACATAGGGAAGGAATAAAAAGCAACAGAACAAAAGGGTAAACAGAGGAGAGAAAAGCACTGTGGGTAAATTTGGAGACAGGCAATGGCACCACAATCCGCACAGGGGTTGTATATCAGACCCCCTTCTCAGGGGAGAAATGGACAAGGAAATGATAGAAAGTATACTTAGAATGGCAGAAAAGGGGAGATATTGCTGATGGGTGATCTGAATATGCCAGATGTTAACTGGAGGCGCAGTTGCAGCTGCCACTGAAGAGTGCAGTTATTCTAGATGCCCTACAGAGGCATGCCTTAGACAACTAGTACTGGAGCCCACTCGGAGGGAGCAATATTAGACTTGATACTCTCAAATAGAGATGGAGAGAGGATCACAGATGTAGAAGTGGGTAGCCATCTGGAACTAGCGACCATCGAACAGTATGGTTCACAATAAACACAGCAATAGAGTCAAGCCATACAAAGACAAAAGTACTGGACTTTAGGAGGGCTGACTTTGCTAAAATGGGTGAGTGCCTAAGAAATGCACTAGCAAATGGGTGGGAAGGAGGGGTGAAGAACAATGGGGAATAATAAAACTGCCATTACAGAGGTAATGAGCCTTTGTGTGAAAGCAAATAAACAAAACAAGACGATGTAAGAAACCACTATGGTTCTCAAAGGAAGTGGCAGTGAAGGTTCAAGAGAAAAGAAAGCATTCAGGAAGTACAAGGAATACTTAGCAGGAGCAGGACAGAGAACTGTATCAGTTAAAAGCAAAAGGAGGCTGGGAAGGCAGTCAGAACAGCAAAGGCCCAAACTGAGGAAAAATAGCCAACTCCAGTTAAGAAGGGAATAAAACCTTTTATAGGTACAGCAGGAGAAAAAAGACCAAGGGAGGGATAGTGAGGCTTAATAAAGGGGAGGGGTGGGCAGAGGGAGAATGTGAAAAGGCAGAGATACTAAACAAATATTTTTGCTCAGTATTTACAAAGGAAGAGGGGGAGGTACATAAAACAAACAGTAGTAACCTCTGGATGCAGAAGTTGATACCAGCCATTTACAGAAGAAAGGGTTCTGAAAGAACTCTTAAAACTGAAAGGTGGACAAAGCAATGGGGCCTGATGGGATTCATCCTAGAATTCTAAAAGAACTAAGGGTAGAACTAGTGACACCACTGACTACCCTTTTTAACAAATCATGGGAGGATGGGGTGGTACCCGAGGACTGGAGGAGGGCAGATGTGATTCCCCTTCACAAAAGTGGGAGCAAGGCAGAAGCAGGGAAACTATAGACCTGTTGGTTTAACCTCAGTGATAGGGAAAATGATGGAATCACTTCTAAAGGAAAGAATTGTCGAGTATCTAGAGGCCAGAGGGGCACAGGACCCTAGGCAGCATGGATTCACGCGGGAAGGTCATGCCAGATGAATCTGATAGATTTCTTTGACTGGGTGACCAAGTAGTAGATCAGGGAGGGGCTGTGGACATGGCCTACCTAGACTTTAGCAAGGCATTTGACACAGTCCCACACAAAAGATTAATATAAGTTAGCCAGCCTGGGAGTGGGTCCCAAGATGACAGCCTGGGTAAAGAATGGCTGGAGAATAGGACACAGAGTAATAGTAAATGGAGTCCACTCAGAAGAAAGGAGGGTTACTAGCGGGGTACCGCAGGGTTCAGTATTAGGACCAGTCCTCTTCAATGTCTTTAAGCGACATTGCAGAAGGACTGGAAGGAAAAGTATGTCTTGCAGATGACACTAAGATCTGCAACAGAGTTGATACACAGGGTGGGGTGGAAAGGATGAGAAGGGACTTGGCAAGGTTAGAGGAATGGTCAAATGTATGGCAGCTTAGATTCAATGCTAAGAAGTGCAAAGGTAATGCACCTGGGAAACAAAAACCCAGGGGAAGAGTACACAATGGGGGTGAGATACTAACAACAACAAAAATGGAAAGGGACCTGGGGGTAGTCATATCAGATGACCTAAAGGTGGGCAAGCAATGTGAGAAGGCAGCAAGGAGGGCTGGGGGGATACTGGGATGCATAGGGAGAGGCATCACCAGTAGAAAACAGGAAGTTATTATCCCTCTGTACAGACAGCTGGTGAGACCCCATCTGGAGTACTGTGTGCAGTTCTGGAGACCCAATCTCTGCAAAGACATAGACAGGATGGAAGCTGTCCAGAGGAGGACAACTAAAATGGTGCAGGGTCTGCACCGGAGGACAAATGAAGAGAGACTTAAGGAGCTTAATATGTATAGCCTCGAGGAAAGGAGGAGGGGGACATGATAGAAACTTTCAAGTACCTCAAGGGAATCAACAAAGTCCAAGAGGGTAGCATCTTTCAAAAAAAGAGGTGTGCAAGAACAAAGGGGCACAATTTGAAGATAGAGGTGGGGCGGCTCAGAGGTAATTTAAGGAAGTATTTTTTCACAGAGAGGGTTGTGGATGCATGGAATGGCCTTCCGGAGGAGGTTGTGGAGTCAAAATCAGTGGTGGAATTCAAGCATGCATGGGATAGTCATAAAGGCAATTCTCAGGGGGGTGGGGTAGAAAGAAGTAGGCTGCTGGTTAACTAGGATCTGCAGCTTATCCAGTAGGTAGGGAAATGGGCAGACTGGGTGGGCCAAGCGGTCCTTATCTGCCGTCAAATTCTATGTTTCTATGTTTCTATATGACCCCAGCATTGTTCACTTCATGATAACAAATGGATACTGGTAAATTGTGATGCCAGTGCTGTTCACATTTCACATTTGTAGAAGCTCTGTCCTGTAGCATTAGCCTGAGAGAGGGACTGACGGGAATCTTGTTTCTTTGACCCTATAAGGCAGGGGAGTCTTGAACAAATGGACTGTAGTAAATCACTACTGTTGAGTTTTGTGGATTTTACTGTAACTTGTTTTTGCACCTGAAGCCCTGTGGACAATTTGTCTGCCAGTACACTTTGTCAAAACAAAACCTACTACTTATCTTTAATTCTGCTCATGGCTATTCTCCTGTGAGTGGTCTGTGTGTTTTAATGGTGCCCCTAGTGCCATGCCCACCCCAGTACATGGTTAAAATATAAATGTTTTTTATGTGCCCCTCATCCAGAGACAGAGCTAGCTATTCATATTCTGATCATCCTGATCTTCCTGGAATACATTTTCTCACTATGCCCAGCACCAGATTACAATTAGATAAAAGTTCACCAATCTCCTATAAGTACATATCATTCTGCAACTGGTTATTCTCCTGCCTTGTTGATACTCCATGGTCTTAAAACTAGGCAAAACTGCCACAGAATTGCATCATTCCTAATAAGCACCCAGGCAAGACCTCGACTGACAACTCCAACCCTATTTAACAGTCTAACAAAGCTCATCATTCTCCTTTCAGGAGACACTGAGACAAATCCAGGGCCGGCAGACTGCAAGAGCTCCTCCCACTCTGATCCTATATGAAAGTTCACTAAGGGATCTAAAAATAGTACAGATGAACATCTGCAGTAACAGACAAAAATGTGTGAACTTGAAGCATTGGTGGACCTCTACACCCTGGATGTCATAGGCCTCACAGAAACTTGATAAAAACCCTATATACTTAACCATAAAATTGATCTTCCAGGGTATAACACCTTCTGCAAGGACAGGATTGGCAAGAAAGGTGGAGATGTACTAATGTATGTTAGGAGCTCCTTAAATACTCTCAAACTCAATCCCCCTGCCCAGAACAATAAGACCACTGAGTGGCTCCTAGACAAATTGCTGTTTGGTGGGACTAAATCCTTAACCATAGGTTGTGCTTATAAACCTCCATAGATAAACAGGTGTGCACTGGCCTCTCTCATAAATTATATGGTGAATAATCTCCTTGGAGAGCTAATACTGATGGGGGACATTAACCTAAATTGGCTGAGTAATGTGGTGGACAAGACTAATCTAACAGATGTATCCCTTGCCAGGTAATCAGTGAACCAAACAGGCTCAACCCTAAGTCTGGAAAACACATGCAACTCAACTGAATATTAGTTAGTAGGCCCAATATGATAAAAGCAGCAGGCCTATTACTCGACTCTTATAGCAATCACTCCCCTGTTTTCTGTATCTGGAGGAACAACATCCACAACCCTCCCCCAAATATCTTTATGGCTCAGGACCTCTTTAAGTTTGATAAGGCCATCTTCCTTAGCCTAGGAGAAATACACTGAAATGATTTAAAAAAACCTCTCTGATATTGACCAAATTTTGGACTTCTTCATCTGTACCTCCTTGGTGTCCTCAACATGTATGCCCCCCTGAAACAAAGTAGGGTCCAAAGCAAATACTCATATTGGCTGGATCGAGATCTAAGGAAAGTTACAAAACTCAGGAATAAGGCATTGGGTCAATACAAACACTTCAGTGAGCACTCAGATTGACTCAAATACAGGACCTTGAGGAACTCCTATAAAAAGAAGCTAAAAAATGCCAAAAGGATTTATATCAGAAATCTTTAAGTCATGAACCTATCTGGCTTAAAAACTTCTGAAAGCAGATTAATTACCTCCTAAATGTGCATGCAGCTGGCTCTACTCAGAATATTACAGTCGACAGTCACTCAATATCTGAACCTGCCACCTTAGCTAATGCCTTCAACAACTTCTTCACCAATCTGGATAAATACATAGGGAACATGAGCAGCTCTTTCTCTGATACACAAAACTCCCCAATTTCACTTCTGGCTTATCACCCAGAAATAAATATTTACTCTAATAAGGTCACTTTAACCGATGGCTCCTCAGGTTTCAATAAAATGGAACCTAAATTTTGAAAATAGCAGCCCCAGTTATAGCTGCACCACTCAAAAACCTATTTAGCAAGTCCCTTCATCTTGGTCAGCTTCCGCTAAGTGGAAAGAGCAAAGGTAGTCGCTGTCCACAAAGGTGGTGATAAAGACCCGGTGGAGAACTATATATCAATTATCAGTGCACTTGAAGAAACGTATTGGAGAAGCTGGTATACAGACAGGTCCAGGATCATATGGAGCTCCACCACTTACTTTTCAATGCACAACATGGATTTAGGAAGAATCACAGTATGTACACAGCCCTCATCCGGTTCACTACTGATGTACTCGGTGCAGTAGATCATGGTCTGGAAACGGGTGCTGTATTTATAGACTTAACAAAAGCATCTAACCTGTGAACCATGATCTCCTTCTTGCCAAACTAGGCCAGTCTGGTAAGGATACAATGGCTAGAAACTGGTTTCAACATTACTTACAGGAGAGGAAACAACTGGTAAAGTGGAAGGGTACTGTGTCTGACCTAAAAAATGTTAATCAGAGTGTCCCCAAGGCTCCATACTTGGACATCAGCTCTTCTCAATATTTATAAACAACATGACTAAACATTGTGGGAGCCAAGATCCAACTCTATGCAGATGACACTGTTAAATACAGGAGCTCAAGTGATATTAACCAGATAAATCTGAACCTAAATGTAGAATTCAGGACTGTTGAACAAAGACTCACAGATAACAAACTAGTCCTCAACCTAAAGAAAACTAAAGCCATGCTCTTTGCTCAAAGAAACCTGAGTACTGAGAGAAACAACCTTCTTCTTTTAGTAAACTGGTAGATAGCGTGGCATACCAAACTTCACTAGGGGAAGCAGGGAAGGCAGTAAGGCAGGCAAAGGCCCAAACCTAGGGAAACACTTGCATGAACAGTGAAAGAAGTGGACAAGACTTTCTAAAGATACATTAATGAAAGGAGAAAGTCCAGAGGATATGCTAAGGTCAAAGAGGATAAGGGGCATGTGGAGAAGTGACCAAGGAAAAGCATCAACTAATAGATACTCTGCTCAGTATTTACTGAGCAGAAGGTAGGCAGGGGCCCACAGTTCAGTACTATGACACAGGGGGTGAGGTACAAGTCCCTTCACAAAATAAAGGATCTTACAAGAGCTCGCTAAGCTGAGGGTGGACAAGGCAATGGGACCTGATTTTACAACCCAGGGTACTAATGGAGCTGAGGGTGTAACTAGCAAAGCCATTAGCAGAACTGTTTAGTGAGTCTCTGAGGGCAATAGAGGTCTCAGAAGACTGGACAAGGACTCATGTGATCCTACTCCACAAGAGTTACAGCAGGGAGGAAGCAGGGAACTACAGACCAGTCAGTTTTCCCTCAGTAGTGGGCAAGATTATGGAGGCACTCCTTAAGGAAAGGATAATGCAACACCTGGAATCCATAGAACCACTGGATCCAAGACAGCATGGGTTTACAACAGGAAGGTTCTGTCAAATTAATCTCATAGATTTCTTAGACTGGGTAACTAAAGTGATGGACCAAGGGGGAGCAGTTGACTTCAGCAAAGCTTTCAATACTGTTCCACATAGAAGATTGATTAATAAGCTAGGTAGGCTCAGGATGGGTCACATGTTGGTCAACTGAGTGGCAAACTGGTTAGTGGGCAGAAAACAGAGAGTGGTGGTATACAGTTTACAGTCAGAAGAGATGCACGTCACAAGTGGGGTACCTCAGGGATCAGTCCTGGGGCCAGTCCTCTTCAATATCTTCATCAGTGACATTGCAGAGGGAATGGAGGGTAAGGTTTGCTTGTTTGCAGATGACACCAAGATCTGCAACTGAATAGATGATCCATATGGGGTGGGCAGAATGAGAAGAGATCAGGAAAAACTAGCAAAATGGTCAGAAGAGTGGCAACTGTGGTTTAACACAAAGAAGTGCAAGATCATGAACATGGAAGAGAGAAACCCTGAAGATACCTATCAGTTGGGAGGTGAGTTGCTGGCAATCACAAGAGAAGAAAGAGACTTGGGCATCATCATCTCAGATGACCTGAAATCATCCAAGCAGACCACTAAAGTAGTAGGTAAGGCTAGAGGGATGTTGGGGTGTATTACTAGGAGTATCACAAGTCATAAGAGGGAGGTAATAATCCCTCTTTGCAAAACACTGGTTAGGCCCCATCTGGAGTACTGTGTGCAGTACTGAAGGCCACATCTGTACAAGGACATAAACAAAATGGAAGCAGTCCAGAGAAGGGCAACCAAAATGGTGCAGGGACTACATCAGAAAACATATGAGGACAGATAAATGGAGCTCAGTATATATACCCTAGCCTAGAACAAAGGAGGGAGAGAGGTGATATGATCAAAACATTCAAACATCTTAAGGGCATTAACAAGGTGAAAAAGTAGTCTAACATGTTTCAATATAAGAAAACTAGCAAGACAAGAGGATACAGCATGAGATTAGAGGGAGGCCGATTAAAGGGTAATATGAGTAAATTATTTTTCACAGGAAGGATGGTGGATGCATGGAATGGCCTACCTCAGGAATTGGCAGATATGACTACAGTGCAGGGCTTCGAACAGGCATGGAACAGGCATAAGGGAGCAATACAGATAAGTATGAATAGATAGGCCATTTATATAGTAAAGACCTATGGCACATTCATAAGGTAGAAAAAATGGCCAGACTGGATGGTCCTTGCAGTCCTTATCTGCTGTCAACTTCTATATTTCAATGTTTCCATAACGAAGTGTCTTCACCAGAAAATCAGGCTTCTGTGTAGATTTGAAGGGTATCTTAGTAATGAAGCTCATTTGACCATCCGCACAGAAACTCTATTTCCAGTTCTACTATATAGTGCTCCTTTTCTACAACCTCTCCGAGGTGCTGATTTAGGTAAACTGAGAGTGCTTTACCACAACGTTGCTCACTTTGTAGCTGCTGCCCATCCCCGAGATCACCACTGTGGTATACTCACTCACTTAATTGGCCCTCACTTGAGGTCAGACTAGCATACTGTGCCATCTGCTTTGACTTTAAAATAATCAAAACATTTGCACCTCCCAGCCTCAGTTGGTTACTTCAACACAAAACCCATCAGCAGACGTGTAGATCATCTGCTTGCTCCACCTTGGAGGTCCCAAAGTCTAGAACCTTGTGCTGGTGAGAGGTTCTCTGCTATTTCTGCCCCTACAGTTTGGAACAGCCAGCTGCCTGATGTGTCAAATTGTACTTTTTTAGATGCATTCAAAGGTGCCTTGAAATCTCACTTTCTAGTGGTAAATAGGTGCAACTGCAACAGATAACTCAGATGTGTTTCCTAGCACTTATCTGCTGTTTCTCTGCCTAATTTAAGTAACAAGTTCACCTATTATGAATTCTTAACCTTGTTAGAAATACTGAAACTAGTGCACCTGTATCCAATACTTCTCACTTGTGATGTTATCCCAGATATGGGGTTGCTTGCACTTGGTCTTTATATAGCATATGAGTGTAACGCATTCTTACTTCATTCCAACTTCTTCTTAAGTCCCCTGCTACCTCCAGCTTAACCACTTTAGTTTTCCCTAAGAAACTCTTATGATAAATGCTAAAGAAACAGCGTACCTACCCTAATATCTGGGAGTCTTTTATTCCTTCTGTCTCTGTGCCAATCGTTTGATATCATCTCCCTTACATGTATCACCTTAAACTTCTGTATTTTAATACCTGAGTATGCACTCTCTGTAACTAAATAAGTATTCAGCTAAGTTTCTCTACTGTGGCACCTACTTCACCCAACTCCTTGCCATGTACTACCTAATATCACTGTACATAAATTCCTACGTATGTATTCACTGTAACTATTTATGTATTGGCTAAACTACTTGCCATGTATTACCTAATATGATTGTATATAAATTCCTATGTATGTTTTCACTGTAACTATTTATGTATCAGCTAAAACTACTGTTTAATGTCACCAATGTATGTACTCACTGTAACTAATTCCAGGTCGCCCTGAAAAAGGTACCTCTGGACTCAGTGGGCCCACCCGGTTACCAAACTCTAAATAAATAAATAAATAAGTCAGTGTCCATCTTACATATACTTCTCATTTGTCTCATTATGTAAACTGTGGTTTTTAACGTGCCTATGTATCTAAACAGTAGTTCTTATCTGTCTGAATATGTAAACTGTGGTTATTAACTTGTCTTTGTATGTAAACTGCAATTACTGAATGTAATTAACTCCAGGTCACCCTTGAAAAAGGGCCACTATGTCTCAGTGGGCTCACCCAGTTAACAAATTTCAATAAATAAATAGGTAAACACCCTAACCAGGGGATGTAACTGTTTGCTACCAAAATACAAGTGAATTGGGGGGTTACAGTTGGTTAGACTGGAACCAGCACTGAGTATTGTTTAAATCCAGCTTAAGCTGTGAGGTAAGATCATGGGAAGAGGAGACAGATGCAAAATATCTTGTATCATCAGCTTACATATGAATGCACATAGAGGAACAGACAGAGGGGAGGTCATTCAAGAATACGGAAAAGATAATAAGACCCAAGACAGACCTTTGAGGGATACTTGAGCAGATGGGGAGTGGTGATGAAATGGAGTTAACTATACAGACAGCTTAAGGCCTTCCCGCAAGATAAGAATGAAATCAGTTGACTGCTTTAAGCTTCTCCAGAAGGAAGGGGTGTGCCACTGTCTCAGATGCTTTAGCAAGATCAACAAAAATGGCAGACATGATCAGACCCTGATCCGTACCTGAAATAATGGAGTCAGTGAGTCAAAGAAGGGAAGTGGAGGTGAAGTGGGATTTCATAAACCAGACTGGAAAGGGGAGAAGAAGGAATATGAGTCAAGGAAGGAAAATAGTCGAGATAGTGCAAGGCATTCCTGCAACATACTGTAGCTATGGTAAAGGAGAAAAGAGAAAGATAGGATGAAGTTACCAGGAAAAGAGGGAACATCGCCTTCAGGGAGAGAAATGACAGCAGCCCGCTTCCAAGCTTTAAAGGCAGTACCAGAGGAAAAAGAAAGGTTGAGTGGTAGGGTAATAAGATGTGTGAAGGCAGGGGCTGAGAAGTTTAAAAGTTTGGGACCAAGGCCATCAGGGCTACAACATGTGTGAGGATTAAGAGCAACCAAGGACTTATTGTAAGCAGAGGCTGTGGTAGAAGAGAAGGAAAAAGAGAAATTCGAAGGAGGAGAATATATGGAGTGAGAAGAAAGTGGAAGGGGAGAAAGGGATGACAAAGAGGGCACAGGTTGTATAGCTGGAGTTAAAGGATGTGGCAACAATTGAAGAGTCAGAGATGAGCAAGTCATCAACCCTGAGAACAGAAGAGGGAGACTGGGTCAGAGGGAACAAAAGGGAATGGATAATCTTCCAGAACTTAGTGGGATGATTAAAGTTGTTCTAAGATGTGGATGCAAAATACTCAGACTTTTCAAGTCTTATGGCTTTGGTACCAGTGTTATGAAGGTGGCAAAAGTTTGCAAAGCAGCTAGAGAGGCAGTGATCTTAAAAAAAGCCAGAAGCCATAACTTCAGCTGTTATCCAGGGACGATGACAGCCCCATACTCTGTTTTTCTTAGGGGAGCATGCATATCCCACACAGCCATGAATCTGGATAAAAAGTAATGCAGGGCAATATTTATATCATTGGCTGTTAAGATTGGGGAGCAATCAGATGTCCCTAGAACAGCTAGGATAGAGGACAAATCCAGTGACCTAAAGGGCCTGAGATGAAAACATTTGGGGGGGGGGTTAAGACAATATATCATGTGCACACAGTTAACCATATGATGGTCAGTTTATGTGAGTGGGGACAGAAATCAATTGAGTAAACTGTAGTGGCTTTACATTTTGAACAATTTATTTGTATTATGGAAGCAATTTATATTAAAGTCACCGAGAATATAAAGCTCACCTCTGGAACAGTTAGAACAGATAGATGAAGGAGCTCTGTAACTACAGTAGAGGAAATACCAGTGTAGTCCCCCCTACCAATTTGGGGCTTACTTTAAGTGTTTCCAGGGCTCCAGCAATGCCCACTGCCAGGCAGACATCCACTGGAAACAATAAATCCATGGTTATTTGCTAACCCTACTAATCTTCATTAGAGTGCCACGATGTGCCTCTGCACTTGTTCCTTTAAGTTACACTGCCAGTATGTTGTGAATGGCCTGGGCTAGAGTTGTAAGTGCTTCAGAGCTTGTGACCGGCTGGGCATCACCCTGATTTGCTCCACTCTGCTGTCACTGTTAGAGCAGAGGGAGCCCTGCCTTCTTTCAGCTTATGTATTCAAACGAGAGCCACCATGTCTGGTCCAGGACTTCCAGGATTTGGACCAATTGGACATAGGGGACCTTAGTTTAGGTACCTTGTGGGAGAAACTGTGAACTCTAAGGTTTGCCACCTAAGAAAGTTAATGGGAGCACAAGATTGTGATTGACAGCTCCCCATCAATTGGAATGCAAGAAAAATGGACTACTCTGAGAACTAATTTCAAACTTTGAGCAGTTTATCCAGACTCCATGTAACAAGGAGCCCTTTTCAAGCTTGCTGGGTTCTTGCCTAGGAAAGGCCTAGTTTCCTCCAGCATTTGTCTGCGGTCCCAAGTTTGGGAATCAGTTGCCAGAGAGTGTCTTCTGCAGGTTGAAAGGTTTGCTCAGCAGAGTGGCTATAATTGTGAACTGGCCTGAAACTGAACTGAAAAGAGGATGAGTGGATACTGTTTCCATTTAATGTGCTCAGTGCTCGAGGCGGGCCGAGCCCTACTAACCAGGGATGCCTGTTTGCCACTGGGAGCCAGTTGCCTTGTTTGGCCAAGTTGTCAGCCAGCTGGAGGCTTTCACCAGCCAAAAGAACTGAACATTGCCAAAAGTGTTTTTTCCTACCTTGTGCTCATGCCAAGCCCAGCCCAAGCCATCTATTCCTGCACCAGTTGCAGTTTTCTCAGCATGAGACCAGCTTGGGGACCCAGCCCCTGTGCAGCAAGGTATCGCAGGTTGCGGCCACCTGGAGGGAAAGGCTGTGAAACGGAGGTGAGTCATGTCAGCCCAGCTTCCCCACACTGTTCAGTGCACTGCAACAGGTCTTCATTTTGCCAGGCCATCTTCTACCAACTAGTGCTGTGAGTAAACCCAGGATAGCTCCCTGCAACAAGCTCTTGAATTATTCTGTGGTGCCATCTGATTTCACTCAGTGTGTTTTATCAGGTTTCAGTGCACTGGGCTAACTGACCAAGGATACACTTAGTCAAGGTCATTGTGCATGTTTAGTCATCTTTTCTTCCCATCAAGGGCCCCAACAACAGCTGCAACCCTGGGCACTGTTCTGGCTAGCCAGCATCACACTCTGGGTACCCAGTAGTTGCAAGACTGTACGTAAGGGACTAAAGAAATTGCATGCAAAATATCCTGTCTAATACCAGCTTAGCAATTATTTGTAACTTATCCAGATTTGCACCCTTCCCTTTTTCACATTCTCTCAATAAATCTGATTCATTGCTTCACTGTTAAGCAGACTCAGGAGCAAATTATTGTTTGGTTAAATTTCACTGTGACTTGAGTAAAAGCATTTGAAAGTGTATGCTTGGATGTGATATTGCTTTACAGGGGGCTCCAGGGCATTTGTCAGAAGACCAGACCCTAGTGGTAAGTGCAAGGGTGTGAGCATAGTATTAATGTTCATTGCTAATTGTGTGTTCTCTGCTGAAAATGGTTGTATCAATTGCGAAGGTACTTGGTCACTAGGTGGGCTGGTGGGTGGTTATAGTTTACCAGAGGGCTAGACCAGGTTGGATTGACACCCCCACATACCTTATTCTGGTTGGAGACACCAACCCATTGTGTTTACTGAGGGTAGGGGAACCCAGGTAATTGTTAATTTGGAAACCAGACACCTGAGCCTTGTTTTAGAAGGTTGATCAGGTGCAGTAGCTCTTGGAATAGCACCAGCTAGGAGTTACACCAGGGCAACAGTAAACAATAGAAATAAAGTTGTGGACTGGAAAAATGAAGGGAGAGTTTGAGTAGGAGCAACTCATAGAAAGACGAAAGAGATAGCAAGAACAGTTACAAAATGTATACTGGTGGATATGTAAACAGCAACACCACTGCTCCTCTTTGTGCGACCTTCTCTGGCTACAGTGTAGCCAGGGATAGTTACAGAAGAATTCTGTACCTTAGAGAAGAGCCAAGATTCGAATATAACTAATACATCCAGCTGTAGCATAAGCATGATAGGTTGTATTTGGTCAATTTATGGAAGAAGACTACAGATGCTTAAATGGACAACTGTCAATCTTTTGGGAAGTTGTAAGATAAAGTACTGTAGTGAAGGGACCAGGATTAAGTTCAATGTTATCTGCTAACAAAAGTAGCATGGTGGCAAAGAGTTTTAGAGAAGCAGAATGCTGTCTGGAAGAGGGAGACAAGAGATTACTTCATTCTGTAAAAGTTTAAAATTAAGAACAGATTTCTTAATATACAAGCATCAGACACTGCAACTCAAATCCTGCTTTGTCATCAACAGTTCATTGTGACATTTCACTTCTTTTTTGGGATCCACACAGATATGTCCTGGTGTAAGGTTGAGCTGACGCTGAATTTGTATTTAGTAAGTATGCAAAAATTCAGCAATTTTCCCTTTGATTCGGCCCAAACAAACTTTTGGGACACTTTGGGCTCGATTTTTAAGGCTGATGCATTGTTTGGGTCAAGCGTGTGTTAACCCTGTTCTTTGGCACAGTTGTGCCAAACTCTTTCAATGCAACTGCACCTGATTTTAGTACATCAGATGCTGTTGCGACACTTTCCACACTTTACAGCAGCTTGTGCCAAATATTTGGTGCAAGTCCCATAAAAATGGTCTGCAGCATACTGCAAGTTAGACTGAGGGGAGCTGGTCTAACTTGCAGTATTTGGTGAACTGGATTGAAAATCTCAGTTGGCACTGGAAGAATACCATTAGCCTTGTGTGCCATATAATTAGCACACCAGGGGCTTGTCACATTCTCAGGCTTTTGAAAATCAAGCCTATTGAATCACTTCATGCTTCAGCCAAAAAATTAAAAAAATATGAATAAAAATAATACCCTAACCTTCCTATTTAGCCAGGTCTAGTCCTATGACCAACCATTTCCCCACCCCAGTCACTTTCCATGCTGGCCCCCAGACATTTTTTTTAATAATAAAATTGTTGGCACTGTCAGGTGCTGACTGAGTTTGATTTAACTGACTGGGGAATGGGGAAGTGTGGGAGAGGTTAGGATTGACTGGAGTGGGTGAAGGTTGCTGAAGGTGATTCTCTTATCCCCATTTTTAGGCTGCTGGACCCCCATAACAAAGAACTAAAGTGTATGCGGCTAAAGAGTTGAAGCCAAACCAAAGACCTGTCTGAATCAAAGCTGAGCAAAAGTTGTAAATTTTCACATGCACTCACCTTTATCCTGGTGTTATGCAATGCAAAATGCATTCAGCTTTGGTATAGCTCTTATGTCATTTGATTTGTCTTGTCTTCCTTAATATTTAAACTCTTAAAACTCTCCTTCTGTGACCCAGCTCTTACCGAGTTTGATTGGAAACCTGTGTGGACATGACTTGGATGGTTACTATCCTTCGTATTAGAACACCACTAGTCACTGTCTTCCTGTCTGACACTTTTCCCTCACCACTGATCTCTTCCTCCGATTAGTCAGTTTATAATCCATGGCAAAAAAGTCCCAGCAAAGTTTGTGACTATCAGTGCTGTGTAGTAACCTCCCATGAGGCACCTTGACAAAGTCTTTTCGAAAGTCCAAATTGTACTAAGTTTAGAGCACCTTCGTCTCTTCTACAGTATTCTTCTGGTTACCTCATTAAAACAATAATTAAATTAGACTGGCAAGGTTCCTTCCAACAAAATCATGTTGTCTATCAGTTATTTCCCTGTGCGCATAGCAAAATGTGCCACTAAGATATACTGTACTTAATAATAGCCACAAACATGTTACCTATAACTTAGGTCAAACTAACGGGCTTATAGTTCACAGCATGAGAACAAATATAATGAAATCTTAAATATTAATATCACATTTGTTCAAGTACAAAATTAAAAGAAAAAGCATTGAATTTCTTGATTTTCACACAGTTCAAATGTGATAAATTAACACTGCACATGGTGTGAAAATGATATAAAAAATATATTTTATTTTTAAGAGAAGATACTGTAAAAGCTAATACCTAACATAAGTATAAAAAGTATATACATGACATGCAGAAAACAAGTACAAGTCTAATTAAGAAAAACAAAACTAGTAAAAACAAAAGAAGCACCATGTAAGGTATTTTCCACTTATCATTTATTTAAACTTCTTTTAGAATGCTGAATCACTCAGTTTTGGAATTATGGGGGAAGCAGGTTTGCCAGGATATAGCCCTGATAGCTCTGAAGTGAGCCCCAGTAGCTAATGCATCACTGCCCTTGAATGGAAGGGGGGCTCAGTAGAAGTATAGGACCCTCATGGTTTCCCAAAACTCACAAATCTCATAAATAATAATTCCAGCACTGATACTGATGCTTTTCTGAGGCTTTGCCACAACTTTATATAACTATACATATTACTTTTCTGGCAAAAAACTTCAAAACTTAGATATTCCCTTTTAACATGATAAATGTATTTGAACAAAAGAAGATGCACAGAACTTTCAGGAGACAGGATGGGAATTTGTCACTTTTACAGGATTCTTATTGGTGAAGCATTTCACTTCATTTCAGCATTTTCTAGTTTTAGCTGGAAAGGTCATCATCCAGATCTCTGACTTACAGGCCTTCAGAATCAGGAATCATGTCTTCCATCAGCCTCTGGTGTCATCAGCTCAGATATCTTTTGACTAAAGAAAGTCCTTCTTTACTGACACCCTGAATGCTGCAGGCTATGTTTTGTAATTTATAATCAGATTTTAGCCATTTGCCTTTGATACTCAATGGATACTGTTGTTTTATTCAAAGACTGCAACTGCATTGAATGTTCATGACCTTTTACTATTTTTGTTTCAAACATTTTTGCAGTTATTACTATTTAGCAGCCTAACACCGGGCAGCCCCTTCATGCCGACTCACCAGCCCTGTCACCTCAACATCTCTAGGTCTTGCCTGCATGTTTGTTCCTCTAGGGCTTCCCCCAAGGGGACTGTGGGCTTCCCTCTCCCTACTGCAAAACAGGCCCGTCCATGGCAGCATCTAGTTGTCTGATGGAGGTCTGTGGGTGGCCTGAGTTATCCTGTGACATGGTTTTTCCTTGCATTCCTGCTTCCCCATTCAAGGAGCAGCATGCAGTGTGTCATACAGCACTGCACACACTCCTGTGTGCAGCGTGTCAGACATCCTGCCACTCTGTCCCCCTGCCAAAAGGTCCCAATGCCCCATGCCCAGCCACTGCTAGGGACTAGACTAGCACCAGGCTCTGTACCGCCCCCTCTCTCTGAAGGAGGAGAGCAGTTCGACGGACCCTCGATCCTCCTCCCTCTGGTGTACCCTCTGACAACCCAACTTCACTCTTGAAAGCAGGTCTTTGGCATTGCAAGCCATAGTACTACTGCTTTACTGGCAGAAGAAAATTGTTTCCCAAATTTTACAGAAATTGCCATTAGGTTTCTAGTCCATATATACACATTTCTGTTTATACAAATAACTTATTTCAGTATTGTGCCACATCAGTGAAAACATATTTCCATCTCAGCCTAACTTCAGTGTTGGAAACTTATAGAAATCCTACTAAAGGAGAGATCTTTGATTATCCCAGGCAGCATGGGGGTAATGTCAAATGAATCTAATAGATTTCTTTGACTGGATGACCAGAAATTGCCCAGGAAAGGGCAGTGGATATAGCTTATCTAGACTTCAGCAGGGTCATAAACAATACAGAAGCTTAGTAGTAAGCTGACTAATTTGGGGTAGGGGCCAACATGGTTTAGTGGGTTCACAACTGGCTAATGGATAGGAAGCACAGATTAGTGGTAGATGACATGCACTCTAAGGATGGACGTGTGTCCAGCGAGAACTGCAGAGTTCATTGCTTGGACCAGTCCTCTTTAAAATCTTTATAGGGGATGTATTGCAGAGATACATAGATGCACAGATGTTGTTGGCAGAAAAGGGCCTTCAGTCCACCTAGTCTACCCATGAACACAAGTAACTGTGCTTCTTCAAGCTTCCCTGGAACCAGGTTGTCCCCTTACCCCAACTACCAGTATCCCCTTATGCCTATCCCATACATTCTTAAATCCTGTAATCATTTCTGCCCCAGCCATCTCTTCTTGCAGACTGTTTCATTTGTCCACCCTCTCTGTGAAGAATTACTTACTCATGTTTCTCTGAACCTCTCTCCCTGCAGTTTCATCCAACATCCCCTCATCCCGGAGCATCTTTTCCTTTGAAAAATTGTGTTTTCCTGCACCTTGTTCTTCTCTGTGAGGTATGTATATGTCTAAATCATATCCCCCCTCTCCCTCCTCCAGTGAGTACATATTTAAGTCTTTCAGCCTGTCCTTGTAGGGTATGTGATGCAGTCTTTGCACCATCTTGGTTGCCCTCCTCTGAACTGCTTCCACCCTATTTATGTCCTTTCATAGGTAAGGCCTCCAGAACCTGACACTGTACTGGAGATGTGGCCTTACTAATGTCCTGTATAGTGGAATTATGACCTCCCTTTTCCTGCTGGTGATACCCCTGAATATGCATCCCAGCATCCTGTTTGCTTTTCCTGCTGCATTGTTGCACTAACATCCTACCTTGAGGTCATCAGAGATGATAACCCCATATCCATTTCCTGATTGGAGCATTACATATCCTCCCACCCAGCTGATATGCTATTTCTGGGTTTTTGTGCCCCATGTACGTTATTTTGCATTTCTTTGCCTTAAATCTCAACTGCCATTCCATTTGCCAGTCCACAAGCTGTGCAGATCTCTCCTCATTATATCTACACCATTCTGGCATGTCCACCCTGTTGCAGAGCTTTGGGTCATCAGCAAACAGGCATATTTTCTTCTAGGTCCTCTGTAATGTCACTGATAAAGATATTGAAGAGAACTGGACCCAGCACTGATCCCTGTGGAACTCCACCAGTCACCTTTCCCTCTGCTGGTGACTGCCATTTACCACCACCCTCTGTGTCCTCCTATCCAGCCAATTCTCCACCCACTTCACCACCAACTTACCCTCCCATATTCCCCAGCTTGTTTAACAGTCTTCTATGTGGCACAGTGTCAAAGGCCTTGCTTAATTCTAGGCAGGCCACATCCACTGCCCCATTCCTACCTCCTTTGTCACCCTGTCAAAAACTCCATGATGTTAGTCTGGCATAACCTTTGTCCAGTAAAACCATGTTGCCTTAGCTCTTGTAGATCATTGGCAATCAGGTGTTCCGCTATCCTTTCCTTTAGTAGTGTCTCTATGATCTTCACCACTACTGAAGTCAGCCTTGACCGCCTATAGTTTCCTGCTTCCTCTCTGTTTCCACGTTTGTATGAGTGACTACATCAGCTCTCCTCCAGTCTTTGGGTACCTCCCCCATTTCTAATGACAGACTGAACAGGGTTGCCAGAGGTTATGCTACATCCACCCTTAGCTCTCTCAGCATCCTGGGGCACCGCATCTGGACTATGGGCTTATTGACTCTTACACCTTCCAGTTTTCTTAAGACCCTTTCCTTCCCTTCCTACCCTCTTATCTCCTTTCTTGCCCATTTCCTGCCCCCTCCTCTGTACAGACTGAACAGAAGTATCTGTTCAATATTTCTGCTTTGTGGTTGTCATCCTCTATTTTATATGTGTCATCCCCTTTCAGTCTCACTATCTCTCCCTTTGCCTTCTTTTTTTCTCCACTGTACCTGTAAAGGGTTTTGCTAGCCTTGCTTGTAGAGCAGAAAGCAGCTAACTAAAAGAAGCAACATTTTCTTATTAATTTAACACTTATATCTCAGCAGGAGTCAGTGTCTGTTGAGATTAAACAGACAGATACATTATTAGAAGTAGAAGGGGTCTTATTTAGGGTTAAAAAAGAAAGAAAAGAAAGAAAGTCAGTGTGTGTTCTGTGCTGGGAAGGGTACTGTATCAACTTACTTTGCTAAACCAGTAGGAGGAGAGAGAGCTTAATTGAGGTGTAAGCTTAGACACTATAAAGCAGGTGACTCAAATTACAACTTCCTGTTGCTAGCCTTTTCTTACTAGTGCCCTCCATCCCACCCTAAGCCAGTTCTACTTTTATAGCCACTGGATTTGACTGTCAACAGGAACTTCCTGTTTGGCAGTAGAAAGGAAGGATCATAGAGAAACATTGGTTTTGTCAACCCTAAAGGAAAAAAGTAGCTCACTATCCCCCTCCAGCTGCTGGTGGTCTGACACTGAGCAAGGAAGAAGGAGGCTACTGAATAATATAGGAAGTTGCTGTCCCAGAACAGGAAGGGTGAGAGTTGTAAGGAGAGGAGAGAGTAAGCATACAGAGAAACAGGAGAGGGAACACAAAATAAGACATGATAAGAGTGGTGCAGTGCAATGGCTGTGGGGCAGCAGTGTTCCAGGAGACCTCTGAGGCTGTGATGTTGTCCTATTTGCAGCACCTCTGGTCTGAGGGAGGAGGTTGCCCATCTCCAGGTTGACCTGGCTAGGATTCATGAACCTCTCTCCTCCACCCAGGGACCATCAGGGCCAATGGCACTACCTCAGAGGTTGCCAAGAAAGAGGAGAGGCTGGACCAGGGTGGGCTCAGAGACAGAGATGGTGGTGGAACAGTGTTGCATCCTTCCAGCTGCACCTCTCCACAATTCATTCACTCTTCTGGTGGATAGTAGTTCCTCTATGGAGGCACCTGCAGTGGAGACCAAGGAGGATGCTGGGAACCTTCGCAAAGGAGACCCACAGGAGGGTAGCATGGGACCCAACAGGGGAAGGAAACAACTCCTGGTGAGGACTCAGTCATTAGGGGGTAGAAATGGGGAGGAAGGGGAGGGGAGGTAAAGTGCCTGCCTGGCACCAAGACTTTGAGGGACAGGAAGCAAATCCTTGGATCGTGGGAGGAGCTGCACAAGGGAGGGAGCTGGATGTATGTCCACCTAGGGACAAATGACCTGGCTAGGAATGGGATCAGAGCAGTGCAAGAGGAGTTTGTAGAGTTGGGGAGGGGCCTCAGGCAAGTAGTGCTTATGGTAACCTTCTCGGAGGTGCTGCAGGGGGCATGCCTATGGCAAGGGTGATGCTAGGGCACTCCTCACCAAGGAATTCAATGAAAGGTTGAAAAACTGGTTTGGAGCTCAGGGTTTTGGCTTCATTGGGGACTGGGGAGCCACCTGGAGGGATGCAGACCTATAATAGTGCGATGGTCTGCATCTGTCCTGGGGGGAACCAGGATCCTAGGTGAGAGGTTTAAATGCTTCATTGGCAAGCATTTAAACTAGCCAAGGGGGGAGGCACTGAAAAGGAGCAGGGAAATCCCAGCCTCCCCCCACAAAACATAGTAATTAGTGAGGTAAACACCAAGGTAGAGAAGTTATTAGGGAGCAGGACAGAGGTAAATGTAAAAAAAGGCAAAGGCAGTAAGGACAAGAATGGGGCTAAAAGGGGTAAGGCTATCAAAAAGTGGAGGGTGATGAGTACCAATGCCCATAGTCTGTGTAACAAGCTCCCTGAACTAGTGGCCTTGATGGAAGAGGGTTGCCTGGATATTGTGGCAGTCACAGAAACATGGTACACAGAGAACCATGACTGGGATGTCAACATACCAGGATACACAATCTACAGGGGGACAGGGAGGGTAAAAGAGGAGGAGGAGTAGCTCTCTATGTAAAGGAAGGGATCAAAGCAACAGAACTAAAGAGTAAACAGGGAGCAGATGAGGCACTCTGGGTCACACTGGAGACAGGAAATGGCACCACACTCTGCTTGGGGTTGTATACAGACCCCCATCTCAGGGGGAGGGAATGGACAAGGAAATGATAGAAGGCTTCCTTAGAATGGCAGAAAAAGGGAGATATTGTTGATGGGGGACCTGAATATGCCAGATGTTAACTGGAGCACCTTTGCTGCAGGCACATCCAAGAGCAGGGTCATTCTGATGCCTCTACAGGGGCATGCCTCAGACAGCTAGTATTGGAACCCACTCGAAGGGAGCAATCTTAGACGTGGTACCTCAAATGGGGACTGAGAAAGAATCTCAGATTTAGAAGTGGGTAGCCATCTGGGGACAAGCGACCACCAAACAGTATGGTTTACGATAAACACAGCCATACAATCAAGCCATACAAAAGCAAGAGTATTGGACTTTAGGATGGCTGACTTTGGGAAAATAAAAGAGTGCCTCAGAAAAGCACCAGTAAACAGGCAAGAAGGAGGGGTGGAGGAACAATGGGGGGTAATCAAAACAGCCATCACAGAGGCAACAAGCCTTTGTGTAAAGCAAATCAACAAAACACAATGAAGGAAAAAAACACTATGGTTCTCAAAAGAGGTGGCAAGGAAGGTTAAGGAGAAAAGGATAGCATTCAGGAAATATAAGGAAACACAGAAGGAGCAGGACAGAGAACTTTATCAGTTAATGCAGAAAGAGGCTGGGAAGGCAGTCAGAATAGCAAAGGCCCAAACTGAGGAAAGGATAGTCAACTCTGTTAAGAAGGGAGATAAGACCTTTTATAGGTACATTAGGGAGCGAAGAAAGATCAAAGGAGGGATACTGAGGCTTAATAAAGGGGAGGAAATGTGGATAGAGGGTGACAGTGAAAAAGTAGGGATACTGAACGAATATTTCTATTCAGTATTCGCAAAGGAAGAGGAGGGGGAGGTACCTAAACCAAACAAGAGAAACACTCTGAAGATGGGGATCGATACCAGTCCATTTACAGAAGAAAGGGTTGTGAAAGAACTAATAAAATTGAAGGTGGACAAAGCAATGGGACCTGACAGGATTCACTCAAGAATTCTAAAAAACTAAGGGTAGAACTAGTGACACCGCTAACTACTCTCTTTAACAAATCATGGGAGGATGGGGTGGTACCTGAGGACTGGAGGAGGGTAGATTTGATTCCTCTTCACAAAAGTGGGGGCAGGACAGAGGCAGGAAACTACATCCCAGTTAGTTTGACCTCAGTGGTAGGGAAATTGATGGAATCACTTCTGAAGGAAAGAATTGTTGATTACCTAGAGGCCAGTGGGGCACAGGACCCAAGGCAGCATGGATTCACAATGGGAAGGTCGTGTCAGACGAATCTATAGATTTCTTTGACTGGGTGACCAAAGTAGTAGACCAGAGAGGGGCTGTGGACATGGCCTACCTAGATTTTAGCAAGGCATTTGATACAGTCCCACACAAAAGATTAATACACAAGTTAGCCAGCCTGGGAGTGGCTCCAAGGTGGTAGCCTGGATAAAAAATTGGCTAGACAACAGGACGCAAAGGGTAGTAGTAAATGGTGTCCACAGTGAAGAAAGGAGGGTTACTAGCAGGGTACCACAGGGTTCAGTACTGGGACTGGCCCTTTTTAATGTCTTTATAAGTGACATTGCAGAGGAACTGGAAGGAATAGTATGTATCTCTGCTGACGACACAAAGATCTGCAACAGGGCTGATACACAAGATGGAGTGGAAAGGATAAGAAGGGTCTTGGCAAGGTTGGAGGAATGGTCAAATGTATGGCAGCTCAGATTCAATGCAAAGAAGTGCAAGGTAATGCACCTGGGAAACAAAAACCCAGGGGAAGAGTACACAATGGGGGGTGAGATACTGACAACAGTAAAAATGGAAAGGGATCTGGGGGTAATTATATCAGATGACCTAAAGGTGGGCAAGCAATGTGAGAAGGCAGTAAGGAAGGCTGGGGGGATACTGGGATGCATAGGGAGAGGCATCAATAGTAGAAAACAGGAAGTTGTTATCCCTCTGTGCAGACAGTTGGTGAGACCCCATCTGGAGTGTTGTGTGTAGTTCTGGAGACCCCATCTCAGCAAAGACATAGACAGAGTGGAGGCTGTCCAGAGGAGGGCAACCAAAATGGTGCAGGGTCTGCACCAGAAGACATACGAAGAAAGACTAAAGGAGCTTAATATGTATACCCTTGAGGAAAGAAGGAAGATAGAAACTTCAAGTACCTCAAGGGAATCAACAAAGTCCAAGAGCGTAGCATCTTTCAGAAAAAGAGATGTGCAAGAACAAGGAGGCACAATTTGAAGATAGAGGGGAGATGGCTCAGAGGTGATGTGAGGAAGTATTTTTTCACAGAGAGGGTTGTGTATGCATGGAACAGCCTCCCTGAGGAGGTCGTGGAGTCAAGAACATTTGGGGAATTCAAGAATGCATGGGACAGACATAAGGCAGTCCTAGTGGGGGGTAGGAGGAAGTAAGCTGTTGGCTAACTAGGATCTGCAGCTTATCTGTTATCTAGGAAAATGGGCAGACTTGGTGGGCCAAGCGGTCCTTATCTGCCATCAAATTCTATGTTTCTATGTTTCCCCTCACCACTGATTTTGCAATGCATTCTTCCATGTGTGTCTTGGCATCCCTTACTGCCCTCCATGCCTCCTTTGTTTCTCCTGATAACACTCCCTGTCCCTTTCTGCCTATGTCTTTTTGTACTGTTTGAATGCCAGTTCTTTTGCTTTCACTTTCTCAGCTACCTCATTGGAATACCATAATGGTCTCCTCTTCCTTTTCCCCTTGCTAATCTGTTTTACACAGAGTTGTGTCACTTTGTGATCCTGGATTTGGAAGCTGCCCACTGTTCCTCCACCCCTACTTTCCTCCCTATTCCAGCTAATGCCTCTTCTAGGCACTTCTGCATTTTCCAAAATCTGCCCTCTTAAAGTCAAGGATTCTTGTTCTTGTATGGCTAGATTCTGCCCCTTCAGTATCTCGGACCCCACTGACCAGCGATCACTACTTCCCAGGTGTTTCTTCACTGTGACCCTGTCACACTGTTCTGTTTTGTGAGCACCAGGTCCAGTATTGCTGTCTCCTGTGTGGGTTCTATTACCAGTTGCTTAAGGAAAGCTCCCTGTAGGGGTCCAGGATAAACCTGTTCCTGGTTGTTGTTGCTGCCAGAAGGCTCCAGTCTACATCCGGTATACTGAAGTCAAGAACCAGCACAACCTACCCCTTGTGCACAATCTTTGGATAGCCAGCATCATTTCTCTATCTGTCTCCTCCCCCTGGGCTAGTAGTCTGTATACAACCACTGTGGGGATGACTGATGCTGTTCTTTTTTCTATCTTAACCCCCAGAAATTCCCCCTCCTTATTCCCCTTGAATCTCTGTGGCCTTTATATTATCATTCACATAAACTGCCACTCCTCCACCCTTCCTGCCTGTCTTGTCCCTCCTGAATAGATTGTAGCCTGGTATGGACATTTCTCAGTTGTGGCTATCATTACACCAGATCTCCATGATGGCCACAATGTCCCGATCTGACTCTGCCATGGCCATCTCAAGGTCCGCCATCTTATTACTCAGACTCTGGGCATTAGCACACATGGCTTTCCAGGAAGTGACTTCCTCTCCTGCTTTGTCGATATATCACATCCCCTTTCTTGAGCACACCTCTTCTGTTCCTCCCTGTCCCCACCCTTATGTTGAATAGTGCCTTCTCAGGTCTATCTCTCACTTTAAGTACTTATGTAGAGCATGTACCATGGGGAGGAGGGGTGATACTAAGCTTCCTGACCTTTCTGGACCCCCACTTGGCCAGTTTAAATTTTACTGCTGAAGCATTCAAACTTCTCACTTCTCACTTAGGACTAAGGTCTCCTATCCAGATGGATGTAGGTCATCATCCTTATACAGGCCTTCATCCCTCCAGTTAGGACCCCCAGTCTCGTATGAAGCCAAACCCCTCCATTCCACACCATTCCTTCAACCAGGGGTTGAATTTATTGATGCGTAGTGTCCTAGCCTCCCCATTGCCACGGGCAGGTAGTACCTCTGAGAATGAGATGGAGCATGACGATCTGCATTAGGCCCCCTCCTAACTTCCTGAAATCCTCCTGAATTCTACTCTTCTCCACCTTGTCCTCTGCCAGGTCATTTGTCCAGGATGGACAATGACATCCAATTCCTCCCTCCTTGCTATTGCCCTTGCGATCCTATGGATACGCTTCACATCCCTCTGTGCTGTGCCTCATCGAAGGCACTTGACCTCACTCTCCCCCCATTAGTTGACCCCAACTCCACTTCATGGACTATTGAGTCCCCCACAAGGAGTAGCTTCCTCTTCCTCTGGGGTCCTCTACCCCACCTTCCCTGGGGATCCATCTCAGAAGACCCACCCATCCTTCTTGGTCTCACCATTAGGTGCCCCTGTGGGGTTTTTCTGCTCTTCCAATACAGTGTAGAAATTTCTTAGTTGGACCAATTGGGGGATGTGCTTCAGACCAACGTTCTGCACTATCCCTGCGCCCAATGAGGTCCATCCACTCCTCCTCCTCTTCCTGGGCATCCTTTGAGGTTCTGTTTGTGGACACAGTGGTCTCTGGGTGGGGGTAAAGGTCTCCTGAATCCTGGCCAACTCGGCTCAGAGACAGGCAACCTCCTCCCCCAACCCAGAGAGATGCCTGAAGATGGGACAGCATCACATGATCCAGAATGTACTCCTGTACACTGTGGACCCGCACCCACTACACTGCACCACTTCCTGCATCTTCCCTGGCTGTGTTAACTACATCTAGCCACTGTCCTATGTAGACCTTTCTGTTGCTCTACAATGCCCCTCCTACCAGTGACCCTCTCCCATACTCTTTATGCCCCTTACTATGTTTGAGCTCCCTTTAGGCTCTCTCTGTTTTACTGATTTTTTTTTTGTTACTTTAATCTCTCCTTATTTGTACTCTGCCACAGTGCAAGATTGCAATCTCAAACTTGACTCTTATGTAGTTATATGGTATGGCTGTAACCCCGCTGCCCTGACCAAAATCAGGAAGTAATGATCTGCATCCTGATTGCCTGCCTGATAAGGTGGACTAGTGCAGGTGGTGGAATGGGGAGGGATGGGTGGGTCTAACCTCGATGCTCCACTGTGGAGGAAAAACAGTCAGTTTCACTGTTCTACAAATTGCATTCGGTCCCTGCTCACAGTGCTGACACCCTTTTTATAACTCAGTTAGTGTCCCTTTACACACAAAAATAAACCTCCAATCCTGAAAATCAAAGTTTGGAGTTTAGAAAATAAAAAGATGACAAAAAAGTAAGCCTCCAGTTATAACCTCCCTGTTTATAACTCAGTTAGTATCCCTTTATACACAAAATAAACCTCCGGCAATGAAATTAAGGTTGGGAGTTTAGAAAATAACAAGATGATAACAAAAATAAACCTCTGGTCCTGAAAATCATGGTTGGGAGTTTAGTTAAAAAGAAAGATTTACACAACAGTTGTAAATCCCTTAAAACCCTGATTACCCTACCGGACACAATGCCAGAGATTTACTTGGTACTGAGTGATAACTGTGCATGTAAGACAGTATGGTATTATCCGCACTGTCTATACAGCTTTTGATCTTACAGCAACAGGGATAGACTAGCAGTAGTAGAATACCCCACCCTTGTTGCTGAACACAGAATGGGAGGCTGGACAAGTTGTGGTGAGCTGGGTGCCTGGTCCAGCTGCTTCTGTGGATGAGTGGCTAGGGCACCAGCACATGGCACAGTCGGGAGACCTGGGACTGTGGTTCAGTCCCCCCCCAACCCGATCTCCCCTGCTAAATCCTTTTGGGACTTTAAAAAAAAAAAAAAACCTTCTCAAGTTTCTCCCCATCCCCAAGGCCCCCCCCCCAGGGTTATTTAAGTTCTGAGTGGTGCGGGGGGATGAAGCCCCACACAAAACACATGAAAACCCATTGTAGTCAATGGACACGGTGCTTAGAACAGTTTGGTCTTTTGCCCAACTCTGTTATTGTCCTGTGCTTTTTCACTGTGGTATTTTTAGCCATGCAGCTTTGACCTGAAGTGACATAATTCCATGCTGATTCACTCAATATGTGGTCCACAGAACCTCCATCGAGACCTCTGCTCTGCTCCAGCAAGAGGAACTGGAAGGGAAGATATGTCTTTTTGCAGATGACACCAAGATTTGCAACAGGGTTGATATCCAAGCGGGTATGGATACAATGCACAGGGAAATAGGGAAAACAAGAGGAGAGATCGAAAGCATGGCAATTTGGATTTAACGCCAAAAAGTGCAAAATTATGCACCTAGGGCGCAGAAACCCCAGTGCTGATTACAGGATGTTGGAGGTGTTAGCAGTCCCTAGCAGGAAAGGGACCTCTGGGTTATTATGTCAGAAGACCTCAAGGTGGCAGCAGTGAACAAGGTCATAGTCAGGACTAGTGGTATATTTCAGTTCATAGAGCTACTACAGTACTGCTCTCTGGTATGTACCTCTCCTGGAATATTGTGTCCTGCTCTAGAAATTGCACCTCAAGAAAGATATAAACAGGGTGGAGATAGCCCAGAGAATGGTGATCAAGATGGTGCAGAGGTTGCAAGGGGAACTCTTGATGGATCTCAGTATGTACACTCTGCGGGGAAAAGTGGGTGAGCGTGACATGATCGAGACCTTCAAGTAATAATTAATAGTTGGTTAAGACAACACAATTAAAATTCATGTGAATCATAGGATCAAGTCTTTTTCTGTCTTTGAAAGCTATAATTTGATTGTCTGAAGACGGTCAAAAATCATGTCACATCTGTGTTCATTAGTTTCCAGACTGGTGTTCTTTAAACATGTACTGTTCATAAATACACTGTAAATAATCTTTCTGGTCTATCTAATATTAGCTATCTCTTTCAGATATAAACTTGACACATGAATGTTTTTAATATTTAGAAGATAATGATTTTTGTCTGTATCTAGCTTTCTGAATATTATAGAAGTGCCATTTGGTAGATCAATTTATTCCCCATAAGCAGGTATTCTGTAACATAGATACATATACATATTGCAACAACATGCAGAGAAAGTTTTTACAAAAATACCCCTTTTGTCTTTTTTTCAAAGTAAGCCTGCTTTCTCCTCCAGGAATGTAAGAAATGCTGACTTGTGAAACCTCTGTTATCTCTAATATTCCAGTCAGAAGACACAAGAAAACAACCTTGTCTTAGCCCTGTAAGATAGTAAATTTATTTTCTCTTACTGTTTTAGTAACAGGCACTTTTGTTTTAACAGTAACTTCATTTATGGAGGAACTATTCAACAAAGTCAATTAAAATATATAGTATTTATCCATGTTTCTTAAGCACATTTCCTCCTCCTGTCACTACAGGATATATAATATTTTAATCAGGAACATAAAAATACTTCAGCATGTACTTAGTTAAATGATAATTACTTGTTATCTTGCTACTTTATTTTAATTTACTCCAACATCAGATTCTCCCTATATCCATGTTTGAACTATGGAATCATGTGTACTTTCCTCCAGTCCCCTGTCTCTTAACTTTTCCAAGGATGTTCTGAAAATATCTGCTAGTGGCTGTACTAATTTCTCTCTATGTATTTCTTTATTATTCTGGGATATATGATGATGATGCCTGCTGTCATGATATGTCTACTTTATCTAAATATTGTGCCACCATCTTAGTTCTAATAGTGATTTGCATGCATGTGTTGTCATCCCCTCAGACTGATTGTCAATTAATGACTGTTCACCCACATGCTCCTCAGTGAAGAATGATGCACAGTAAAATAAGTATTAAGTTTTCTGCATTCTCTGCATCCCCAGTTAACATACTGTTGCCCATACCTGATGGTATAAGGCCCACACTCTTTTGCAATATGTTTACCTGTAATATACAAATGGGCCTGCCACAAAGCAATACACTAATGCTGCAGTATAACACACCACGCTGCAGTATACTAAAAGGAACAGTTTACTTCAATTGAAGAATAAGGTAATTAGAGGGGTTATATTAACAATTAGTTGATTGCCCCTTGGGATACAATGTGCCATATTGCCTCAAGGGGTAACTGACTGTTAATCCTAATCCATTTACATACCTTATTGCTATTATTATAATATTGGAGGAAAACAAATGTTTTTATTTTTGTGGCTCAGTTTATTAAAAATGCCAATTGTAATATTAAATAGTCCATCTACCTTTTATTTGTAGACCTGAGTCAAAGAAAGTAGTTTAGTGTTAGACATTTATGAAGTTTTTATGGAGTTGTATGAGAACCTGTGTTGTGTATGTATGGTTAATATGTACAACTTCTGTAGACTGAAATAGAAAAATGAGGTGTGGAAACATTTGTTTTAGAAAATGTGATCGGAAAATAAATGAATCTCATTAGTTGAAATGTCTGATGAGAGATTAATTTATTTTACAATATAGCCCACTTTAAAAAGAGCCTACTCGGGGTGCCCCATTTCTAAGTAACTCCTTTGTCACCCCGAACATTAAGAAAATGCATCCACCATTTTCCCCCTCTCACAAAGATAGCATGAAAAATAGCGGGCAGGCCATCATGCTCCCCCAAACCAAAACCAAACAAAACATGCCTTACTTGGACAGATAAAATATTATCCATTCACAGCAACTTATTAATCCCCAAACCGGAGACAGAGACACCTGTAGCAGCATGTTATCAGTGGCACTGCAACCGAGTATGAGAGCAGGGGCATTTTCTTGATTTCCCATACTGCAGCTGAGTGTCCATCTGCGGTACGGAAATTCAAGAAAATACTGTCCCTCTCATGCTACAGTATAGGCGCCTGGTGTAACGCGCTGCTTGACTGAAACCACCATGTGTTGCAGACAGTAAAACATAAAGCACTAAAATGAAAAATAAATAAAGCCCCATAATAAATAAGCATGTATTTAACAAAATCAAACTTCCTTTCTTTTTTCCATGGGAGGAGAACTTTCTGATCTCACCAGCAGCCTGAAAAGTCCCTTTTTGACTACACTCACCCTCCCAAATGATCCAACATCAGTCCAGACCACACTTTCTTGAACTGCAACAGCTCCTTGACCAACTATAAAGGTGTCAAATATATATATATATATATATATATATAAATATATATATACTGTTTGTCATTAACAGTATCCTCTGCCACAGTTTCAGTTAAACTCTCTTTTCACATGATGCGATCGCAAAAAATTTCAGTTGGGGGGAGTAAGCAAGATGAAAATTAAAAACAATCTTAATGAAACACAAGCTGCATGATGACAGGGCATGGGGGGTATAAACAGATGACCATGGAGGGGTGTAATTACATTTAACCAATTTTTTTTAACTTTAAACTAGGGAGTCTTCAGTAGTGCTAAACTCCATAGCTCATGCAGGCGGAGGAACTAGTTTATTACCAAACTGATATTAAACTAAATATTCATTAACAATTGTTTTATTCTTTTTTTTTACAGAGCCCATTTTCTAAGCACAATAATACCCTCCAGGGTGGGTGGTATTGGGCTATTCCATACCTTCCGAGGCTATAAGGCCCTCCGCTGTGGTGATGGGGTTTCATTATACCCCTGTGTGGTCTGTGTAGCCTAATACCACCCAGCCTGAGGGTATTATTGCTTATGTAATTTATTTTATAAATACTGTCTTTAAGAATGAGTTTCCTGTCCAGATAGTTCCTGTGTCACTTTAATAATCTTTACATAACTGATTATTTTCATGCTGTTTCTATTTAGAATGCAGCATGAAGGGCAGTGGTATTCTGTTCCACAGCTTAATTTTTTTCATTAGCATTACAAGTCTTGTTTTTGATAGTTTTAATTCAGTACTCTTAAATGGCATGGCATTACTATCATCTAACTCCAAGCTTGTGCAGGCTCATCTCAAGTCACAATTCTAAAAATGGTAAAATTAGCTTTTGCAATGCTCGGTTTGTTAAAATACAGTATATCATTTCATTGTGTCACCACATGACCTGCTTTAGGAATACACTCTTGATATACAATGCTTGAAAAAGTTGCAGCTCACCAAAGCATGAGTAAAAACTGACAGCAGATGCATGTTCTCTTATATTACTTAGTCCCTGCTCACCCCTCACCCCCACATATAAACACATATCTGCTGCTCTGACACTTCCAGTTAACTTGCTCTTACTCTAACACAGCATGGGGAACGTGGCTTATTTAATATTCCCTGAACTCAGAATATTACAAGGGAGATGTGTGGAGGGAGTGGGGATGAAGAATGAAACCTGAACAAGCCTCTGCTGTCGGTTGTTAACTCACGCTCTGGCGAGATCCGATTTTTTCAAGCTATGTGCATGAGCGTTTAAAGCAGATTGTGGTGACACAATTAAATGATATATTTTAACCAACTGAGCAGTAGAAATGCTATTTTATCCACTTTAAAATCAGGACTTTAGGACTGAGCTCATAAAGGTTAGCTGATAGTAATGTGTATGCCCATTGTAAGAGTACTGATTTAAAAACAATAAAAAACAAAACTTATAAAGCTCATTTAAAAATAATCAAGCTGAGGGACAGAATACCATTGCCTTTCATGTTGCATACTACACTAAACCAGAATTAAAAAAATCATCTCTTGTGAAAGCACAAGTTAAATAACTGTTAGCTGAACTGCCCCTTGCATCATCTTAATCATCCAATTTACCAGCTTCCAGACAATTACTTACACTTCTTCCACTGCTACTTTTAAAAACATCCACCATTATCAGGCTCTACATGGTATGATAACATGGGTTTATTTAACACTGCTAGAACTCTGACAACCAATGGAGAAAAATTCTTGCATTATAATAGTAGCAGTTAACCCCTTTGTGATGAGTATTTTGTGACATGCCCTTATTGCAAGTTATTGCATTGCATTGTGGCTGGCTCCATTGTAGCTAAACATGTTCACTTTCTAGTGTCCCTGCATTGTTTCTTCTGCTTTGCCTTCCAAATAAGATTGTTACAATTTCCTAAAAATCGCGTGCTTTACCCTGAGTGGTTATTGTTTGGGGACCTCTCCCTAATTGCTTTATTGGTTTTCATTTTACTCTTACATGTTGCACACACTGCCCATTCAACCTGGCCTCCTTTTGGTTCTATTGTTCTTGTTCCCCTGCGACATATTCTCCCAAAGCCTTTTCTCTTATTGATTTTAGTAGTCTACTTCTCCTCAACCTCTCTAGTCCTCCAGATTGTCTTAGTTTCCTTCCAACTATTTCCCTCAGTTTGAGAAAGTAAACCCTGCTGAAATCTAATATTTCTGTAACCATTTTCACTTTCCTTCAAAGTCCATTGATGAAATCTAATCATATAGTGATTGCTGTTTCCTAGGTTTCTCCAGGTTCTACCTCAGAGCAAATTCTTCTGTCACCCAAAACTAGATCTAGTATACCATAGCTTTCTTCCTTGTCCACTCTCTTACTCATTTCACCCTACAACAGCAATGTAACGTGTCACAGAAGTTAGTTGTAGCCTTATTATTTATTTATTTATTTGAGGATTTCGGGATTACAACCTTTGAGTCATAGACTCATTTCCAAAGGCTCCACATCTTGGAGACAATACATTTGACATACAATTACATTGCTTCAGAAGCAGGTTGCATACACATGTTCATTTAAAACATACAATATATACAAAGACCGGTGTCTGTTTTATGTATTACACTGTCATAATTGCTGTCTGAGAGGAGACATTGCCATGCGCCTGTGGACCTTGGCACTGGTCCCAGCACTGAGATGGCCCTGAGCTGTTTGGAGCCATGTTGTCTATCTGCATGGCATCAAGAAAAAAAAAGAGTGTGTGGGGAGGGGACTACAGGTGGGCAGATGCACATCCATGAGGTTAGAAGGTGGTCTTTCAGGGTGCTCTTGAAAGGGCCAAGCTTGGTGTGTAGCAGGTGACCTGTGAGGGGAGGGTGCTGAACCAGGTGGAGGCCCTGACTAGGAATGATCTCTGCGTTAGTGTTGTTTTGACCCTAGGGATGGTTAGTGTTGCTTTACTTGTGCTGTGCGTATTCATAGCTGGGGTGGTGGTTGCTATGGTAATAGACAGGCCTTGGGGGGTTAGGCCAAGTAGCAATTTTTTGGCTATGAGGCAGGTCTGGTATTGTACTCTCTCTCAAAATTTAAGATCTGGGCAAGTGAGTAGAGGCTACAGGTATGGGTCATCCAGTCAGCCCCAGTTAGTAGTCTACATACTTTGTTGATTACTACCTTTAGTTTGCTGGTGGCCGTGGCATCCACTGCTGAGTAAATGAACAGACTATAGTCCATTAGGGAGAGGACTGAGGATTAGAGATCTAGTCTTAATGCTTCTGGGGGTGAGGCAGGTTCTATGGCAATATAGTAGACTGACCTACGCATTGGCAGCAGATGTGAGGGTGTTGATGTGCTCGTGGAAGGTGATACCATATCTAATATGACACCCAGGTACTAGTGTGATGTGATCTGTTCCAGGGGATGGTGTGTGCAGGATTTGATGGATAGCAGGGAATTTTTTAAATTGTTTTGGTGGTGAGGAAACAGGAGGATCTTAGTTTTTTTTAGGTTCAATACTAGCCTATGTTCTATGAAAAAATGCTCAGTCTGACTGAAAACAGACTGGAGGTTGCTCTGAAGGTCCAATAGGTTTGGGCTGGAGGCACAGATGACTGCGTCATCTGCATACAGGAGGATCTTTTCAGTGCAGGAGGTAGGGAAGGCATTTACGAACAAGTTGAAGAGCAAGGGGCTCAGGATGGATCCTTGTGGGACTGTCGAGTGGGTGGAGCACGAGATGGAGATAGTACGAACATATGAAATTTGCCAGCAGATAAAGGCCTAGAGGTCTACCAAGTCTGCTCGAATGTGCAGCTAGCACCCCTTATTCTGCAGCAGCTCCTCCCTTCCACCCCTCCCCTTCATTAACCCTCCCCCTTGTCCTGTCCCATCCCATCCCCTTTTGAAGCAGTCCACTGTTCTACTGGATACCACTTCTACAGGTATGCATTCCACCCAGCCACCACCCTCTCTGTAAAAAAGTGTCTCCTCATCTCCTTCCTGAACCTTCCTCCTCCAGTCTCATATCATGGCCCCTGGTGTCCCTCCCCTCTTACTTTGAACAGCCCTCTTTACCTGTCTTGTTTATTCCTTTCATGTACTTAAAGGTTTCAATCATGTCCCCCCTGTTCCTCCTCTCCTCCAGTGAGTACATGTTTAACTCCCTCAACCTCCTCTCATATGATAAGTCCCCCAGCCCCTTGATCATCTTTGTTGCCCTGTGCTGTACCCCCCCAGTAACTTAATAGCCATCTTCAGATACAGGCACCAGTATTGCACACAGTACTCCAGGTGCGGTCTAACTGATGACCTATACAGCGGCAGAATCACCTCCTCCCTCCTCAAGGATATACCCCTTGCAATACAACTCAGCATTTTGTTGGCCTTTGCAACTGCCTTCCTACATTGTGCCGAGTTGTTCATTGACCCTGTAATGAGCACCCCAGATCCTTCTCCTCCTCTGTCTGGGCTAGCTGCACTCCCCAGCTGGTAACTCCTCCTTGTTTCTTCATCCCAAATGCAACACCTTGCACTTTTGCATTAAACCCCAGTTGCCAGGTGTCTGACCAGGTTTCAAGCTTTGCTAGATCATCCTGCAACCCCTGCCATCCCCCATGTCATCCACCACTGCTCCTACCTTGGTATCATCAGCAAACAGACTGATCTTGCTCTTGATGTCCCATGATATGTCTGCAATGAATATCCCAAACAACACTGGTCCCAACACTGAGCCCTGTGGAACACCGCTCATCACTACCCTTGGGTGTGAGAGCTCCCACCCACCACCACCCTCTGTTGCCTTCCCAGTAGCTCTCACCCATCTCATCAGCTTTGCACCCGGCCGCTGTGCCTACTAACTTGCTTTCCAACCTTCCATGTGGCATCACTGAGTCGAATGCCTTACTGAAGTCCAGATACAGAACATCCACTGCATGGCCCCTGTCCAGTTGCCTAGTTACCCAGTCATAGAACTCCACCAGGTTGGTTTGGCAGGATTTCCCCATATGAAGCCATGCTGTCTGCTGTCTGTAGTCCTTTGGCCTCTAGGAGGGCCACCAGCCTCTCCTTCAGGATAGTCTCCATTAGCTACCCACGATGGATGTGAGGCTCACTGGTTTCTAGTTTCCTGGTTCATCCTTGGGGCCACTCTTGTGGATGGATCACCACATGAGCCATCCTCCGTCCTGTGGAACACACCCGAATGTAGTGAGGTATTAAATAGGTCTGCCAAAAGTCCTGCAAGGACCTCTGCCAGCTCCTTCAGTACTTGGGGTGGATGCCATCTGGGCCTGGCACCTTGTCCACCCTCAGTGCCTTCAAACCTCCCGAGCTCTGCCCTCCATGATTTCCCATCTGTCACCCTTCCCTGTTTCTGCCATTTCTCCCCTTGGGTGCATCACCCCTTCTCTTTAGTGAATACTGAGCAGAAGTACTCATTTAGTGCTTCTGCTTATCGCACCCTGCTTCCACCCAACCCCACTCCTTCCTAATCCTTACTATGTGGTCCTTACAGCTCCTTTTCCCCTGATGTACCTAAAGAAGTCCTTCTCCCCCTTCTTAATGCCTTGAGCCAGCCTGAGTTCCGTAGATGCTTTGGTTCCCCTTACTGCACTTGTCACCTCCTTCGATTCTGTCATGTACTCCTCCCTGTCCTCCCCCTCCCTGTTTTCTTGTACTTCCTAAAGGCAGCTCTTTTCCTCCTTACTCTTCCATGAGTTCCTTGCTCAACCAGCTTGGTTTCTTAACCCTAGCTTTCTTGCTCTGGGCCTTGCATCAGGTTTTGGTTGCCTCCACTATCCCCAGCTCTATGAGCTCCCACCTCTGGTTAGTGTCCATACTAGATTGAATTCTGGCCAGGTACCCTTTTACCACTTCCCCCATCCTCCCAAAGTCAGCCCTACTGAAGTCCAGCACTCTTGTGCCAGATTCCACTCCTTCCTTGCCCATATCCAATGTGAGCCATACTGAGTGGTGGTCACTCCCTGACAGCGGTTCCTCCACTGTAAGTTCTCTCACAAAGTCCCCATTTGCCAGCACAAAGTCAAGGGTATTCTCTAATCTGGTTGGTTCACTGACCATTTGCAGCAGGAAGCTGTCCTGGAAGGCATCCAGCAGTACCTGCTCCCTTCTGTTCCTGGTTGTTGAGGTACTCCAGTCCACTCCTGGCATGTTGAAGTCCCCCCACAGTCACCACGCTACCCTTCTCGCAGGTCCTTCTGATCTGTTCCGCTAGTTCCCTGCCTAACTCCTCCATCTGAGATGGTGGCCTGTATACCACTCCCATTCTAAGAATTCTATTCTTGGAATCCTGGATTTTCATCCAAAGCGACTCAATACTACCCTCCTCCACTTCTTCCCTT
This sequence comes from Neoceratodus forsteri, assembly GCA_016271365.2. Taxonomy (NCBI): domain Eukaryota; kingdom Metazoa; phylum Chordata; order Ceratodontiformes; family Ceratodontidae; genus Neoceratodus; species Neoceratodus forsteri. Next base: position 883,688,405 of record CM057459.1, read on the forward strand.
ACACTCTTCAGTCCTTCCTTCACATATAGTGCCACACCCCCCTCCTTTCCCAATCACCCTGCCCCTATGAAACAACCTGTACCCTGGTACAGACAGGTCCCAGTCATTGTATTGGGTGGCCCATGTTTCTGTGATGGCTGCAATGTCCACCTCTCCCTCTGCCATGAGCACCTGTAACTCTGCAGTTTTCCTCCCAAGGCTCCTAGCATTAAGGGTAACCACCTTTCACCCTCCCCCTTCATCCTGCCCTCCTTTACTAGCATCACCAATAGTACTTGCCATTTGTCCTTTGTCACTGTTATGGGGGGTAAGCTCATACGGGTTCCCAACCTGTGGTCTCTGCATATGTCTTGCCCAATTGTCACCCCCCACTCCTAGTTTAAATTCCACATGGTGTTATTAATCTGGATATATTGGAATCTGGATGATAGATAGCTAGTAAACCAGTCAAGAGGTCCCCAGGAAACCTAATTGTGTGAGGGTGTTATCAAGAGGGAATGGCTGACTGTGTCAAAAGCCTTGGATAAGTCAATAAACATGGCTATGAGCAATGTGACCAAGGTCCAGGGCAAGGTACACATGGTTAGAGAATTCCAACAGGGCTGTGGTGGTGCTGTGCCCAGACCAGAAGCCGTGTTGTTCCATGCAGAGTAAGTTATGGGTATCAAGGTAACTGGACAGCTGATCTGCTACAGCCTTTTCCAAGGCCTTGGAGAGCGGGGGCAGAATAGAGATTGGGCGGTAGTTTCCTGGAATAGGGGTCACCACCTTGTGGATGTGGGTGACTGCAGCATTTTCCAAGCTATTGGGAATTGCCCTTGGCAGAGGGAGAGGTTAAGTATGGTGGAGAGTGGGCAAGCAGTGTTTCTAGTGTGAGTCAGGAGTAGTTTGATGTCAAGAGGGTCGCTTAGGGGCTGCTTCCTTAAGGGCCTTGTTAAGGTATGGCCTTGCCTCATGTGAGGAGGTGGTCCAGGGATAGAATATGATTGTAGGAGGTGGGACTGGCCGCGCCAGGTACCGGGCAAAGAAGTTTGAGGGGAGGACAGAGCTGAGGTCTGTAAAGCTATTGTTGAGGGTGTTGGAATTTCTATAGGGTCCGTGGTGACTGACCCACTGGCGGTGATTTGGGATGGTGGTGGTGTCTGTGACTTGCCATTTAGGGTTTTTATGTTGTTTCAGAATTTGCAAGATGAGCCCCAAGAGGCAGTGACGGCAACTTTTAAGTGGTCAGCTTTTGCCTTCCAAACAGCCCATGTCCTCTTGTTTCTGGCGGCTCGGAAGACCTGCCAGTCAGCTGGTTTTTGACTCACTGGCTTTGTACCACAGGTCATCACAATTTTTTAGGAGTGTTTCAGGGATGTTGTTATCTTGGGGGGGGGAATTGTTTTTCAGTGGTAGTTTTCCTTAGGGGGGCCAAAATGTCACAGGCTTGGGTGAATGAGACAGAAATAGGAGATTGCCACGTCTATGCTGGTGGCATGGTAGAGTGGAGACCAGTTCCATTGCAATAGATGCTGCTTAAGTTGGCTGAGTTTGCCTGATCTGAGGTGGCAATGTAGAGAGGTGGTGGTTGGGGTGGGTTGTTTGTCTGACCAGGTGCAGACACAGGGCAGTGATTGCAGAGGGAGATTGGGAGGACTTTAACATCAACTAGATTGCTTGATCTGTTTGTGAGGATGACATCTAGGCATGTGCTGGTGCCCGTGGATGGGTTACCTCTAGTGGGTTTCGACATACTACCTGGTGATAGTCCAGAGCTGTTAGTTTACCTATGGAGGGATGCTGCAGGCTCCACCAGTTCAGATTAAGGTCGCCTAGCAGGATGTGCTCAGATTTGTGGTTGAAGCTAGATATAGTCTGTAAGAGACTGGAGGTCATCGGCTTGCTTACATGGGAGGATGTAGGCTGCAGTGATTATTAACGAGACCTTGGCTGGGTCCAGTGTGATTTTTAGAGGCAGTGTCTGGGCTCCGTGGTCTAGATTTGGGGATGGCATGGCTTGGACCAACAGATTGAGCTTTACAAATATAGCACAACCACCTCCTCGCTTTCCCACCCTGTCTAGTCGAAAAAGAGAGTAACCTGGGAAAGTGAATGCGGAGTCTGGTGTGGACTTGGAGAGCCATGTTTCCACCAGGGCTAGGATGTGTGGTTAGTAAGTGGTAATCCAGCACTGGAGTTCGGCTGTTTTTTTTAGGATACTACAAATATTCATGGATCCCAGGCGGAGTCCAGTGGTCGGTGGGGACTGTTGTATTGGTGGGCCTAGGGCCTGGGTTGGGTTAATGTTACCTGATATAAGGAGAAGCAGTGTGATAACCCTGGAGATATACCTATAGGTGCCTCCCTTTTGACAGGCGACCATGTGGTTGAAGTGCACCCCAGTGCTTGGTATGCCTAGAGACCGAGGGACGGATCATGGGGCCAATCACAGACCAGGGCTGGTGTTCCTCTGTCAGTGATAGCAGTGTGTGTGGGTGGCAGGTGGGGTGCTACCTGCCAAGGACAGTGTTGATGGGCTGCGGTGGTGGTCATTGAAAGGTAGCAGGGTGGTCCTGGGACCTGGTCAGGGGGAGGTCAAAGCAGGTGGCGAAGGACACAAGCAGCAGTAGGAGGGGTGGCATTCCAATGTTGTTGTTTGTCTCTGAAAGTATAAGGGGTGGTTTGTTACACACCCTGTGAGTGGAAGACTCTGTGGCTCAGTGATAGGGCTACAGTCTTTGATGCACAGGGTACAAGGTTCAAGACTTGAGGGTGGAGGCATCCAGATATGGTGTCTAGTGGGCAGAAAAGTCAAGGTCAGTGACCTCCTGCCATTGGGCATTTGGCAAAACAGTGTGGTGGGAGCCTGTGGTGGTGTGACAATTATAGCGACTCCTAGTGGTGGGTGGGGAAAAACAGGTAGGGAGGGAGAGGGATTAGCAGGAATGAGATGGGATGGTGGAAGGAGTAGGTGGGACATAGAGTATGGGTGGTGGTAGAGTGGTTGGTGGAGAGAGGGATCAGTGAAATAAGGGAAAGTAATAGAGTGGTAGGAGGAATACCCGAGGCCAGTTGCCTGAAGGAGAAGTGAGGCGCTCTGGTATTGGAAAAGTATAACCTGCTGCAGGAAAAGTGGGGAGTTAGAAAAAGTAAGAACAGTAAGTCATGTGACATAGGCTACCTATAATTAGAGAGTCAGTCTTGGGTGGGTGGGTGGCTGAAGCATGTGGGGCAGTTGATGCAAAGCATCAACGGGCTAACACTCCTGACAAGGATAGTGTGGTAAGGGAGGTCTGTAGTTACCTTTTACTCCTCCCAGGATCGGGCTTTTCCAAATGGAGTGCTGCAGGAAGCAGCGGGTTGTTGTGGGTTGGGTTGGGGGATCCTGTGTGGCCTAATACAGGAGACAGAACAAAGGTAACTTAGTATGCAGTGAGAGGCCATGGATCACACTGTGCATGTGCAGGCTATTGCACCAGGCTAGGTGCCTTGTAGCTTACTGCATATGCATGAACTATGCCACTATCGAGACAGAAGGAGATGCCAAGATGGCTATTCCCCTGACATACTACTTCAGGCCCAGGTAAGAATATGAAGGTGAATGAGCACTAACTCTGCCACAAGCTGTAAAACACTACCTGTCTCTGTAAGAGCACTCTAAGACATGCAAACTAGTTAGGAAAACAGACTTACAATGCACAGTTACACCCCTTAAGGTACCCGACTAAAAAACTGTAAATCCCCATGGCTAGAAGGTAAATGCAGTCCATGGAAAGTCAATCAGCCCTCTTCGGAGGGCAAAAAAGGCAGAGTCGATACAGATGAACACCCCTCACAAGGATAGTGCAGTAAGGGAGGTCTGTAGTTACCGCTTACTCCTCCCGGGATCAGGCTCTTCCGAACAGAGTGCTGCAGGAGGCAGCTGGTTGTTGTGCTGGAGTTGGGAGATCCTGTGAGGCCTCTTATGCCTCCTGGGATCGGGCTTTTCCAAATGAGTGCTGCAGGAGGCAGCTGGTTGTTGCCCTGCCTATATTCAACTTGAGATCTGTAAAATTAGGATCTCTCAGTACAAAAAGACACCCATTACTTGCTGCTCTTCTCATTTCCTCCAACAGTCCCCACCTACTGTATGTCATACTACTGGTAAGGATACCTGTAGCAGACTTGTAAAAGCAAACTAACTTTGCTGCCCTCAGTCTGAAGCAACAGTGATTCTTATATGCTTCCATCTTGATTAACATCCTCTAGCTTGCTTGTTTCTGTATTGTCCCTTACAAAAAGACATACCCAACCTGCTTGACTACCTTCACAGTTAATCCTGAATAAGCTGTAATCTTCTATTGTTGTATCCTACCCATTACCATTCCAAAACATGTCTCTTTTAGTCCTATTATTATTTTGTCTGTGCTAACCAATCCTTCAAAGTCTAAAAGTGTATCTGTAATACATATTTTCAAAGATAACATAATGAGTGTTTGCTTGACTTTAGATGACAGCACATCTCTACATCACAGTTATCTGTATACCTCAAATTGCAAAATAATTTTGAATATTTTTCCACATGATGCAAGAATAATTTGCAACCTAAGGCCTGCATGCTTGGTTTAAAGTAGTGATGTAAAATATAAAAGGTTAATTGAAGCAGTTTGTAATAATTTGGAAACATTCATGGGCCAGTCAGTCAAATGCATGCGAATTGTTGGTGTTTTTCACACAATTGTGCATTAACTGTATTTTGACCCCCGTAATATCATCAGATCATGTGTGTCCTGCTTCTATTTTAAAGAAAACATAAAAAACAACTTATGTTCCAATTTACATGCTTTTATCATATTTTGAAAGATTTTTGTAATATTCTGCTAGACTATTATAAAACACCTGTCCAGTAACCTTTTTGACAATCATTTCCCTTTCCATATTCCTTGCACTTTTAATCTGGTAATCCTTCCTTTGCTAGAATAGTTGGCCCGTACACTTAGAAACAGATCAGTTGCTCCATTTCTTAGCTGTTCTACATGTCTACAGCCTCTGTCCCTCTCCTAGATTTTATGCTCATAAGCCACTCTATATAGTCTCTCTTCATGCACATATGACCTTCCCTTTTGCTTAGATATAGATCATCCCACAAATATAAGCATCCCCTATCCCAAGAGACACACCAGTGCCTTAGATCCCTCAATGTTTGCTCCCTGCATTAGCCTGCCAACTATACATTAAAATCCCTACTCTACCTTTTACTATTTTTTTTATTTTTTTCATGTTTATTTCACAAAGAATCCTTTAGGCAGATGCCTATTTTCAAAGAATCTATAGTCAAAAACAACATTAATACATAGAGTAGCAGAAATACATTGGTCGGGTTCACAAACACCACCCTGAGGGGCTTTGATAAAGGCCTTATGACTGGGGCGGTGTTTGTGGACCTGACCAAGGCTTTTGATTTGTTAGCGATTATTTAATTTGTCAAAGGTTAGGATTTTGTTTTTTCTGGTTCTGCTGTGGCTTGGTTAAGGGACTATTTGTTAAATCGTGTCAATTTGTTAGTGTTGGTTGGTTTTCATCTTTCTAAGGTGTCTTTGATTGATTGTAGGGTTCCTCAGGGGTCTACATTGGTCCCTTGTTTTTCTTTGTTTGTTAATGAGCTTCCTGTTATTAATTTGAAATGTCAATCTATTTTGTATGCTGATGATTTGATAATGTATTGTCGGGGAAATATATTGAAGAAATATCTATAGGTGTAAATTGTGATTTTGGGAGGGTTTGTTCTTTTTTCTGGAGAATTCATTGGCTTTAAGTTCAGTTAAAAGGAATCTATGTTTTTGGGACTAAGGTATATTAAGTTTAAATCCAGTGTTAAATTTATTTGATCAAAATGGACAGGGTATTGAACAGTTTTTTTTAATATCTTGATGTTTTGTTAGATCCCAGTTTATCCTTTTCTTTCATGTTATATCTGTTATTTGTACTATAAATCAAAGATTGAGTTTGCTTTATAAATGCAAGGATTATTTTTCTTTTGGTTAGGAAGTCTATAGTTGTCAGTTCCTTGATACCTCTTTATGATTATGTTGCTCATATTTATTTGGGGTTGGTAGGAATTGCAACTTTGAAGGTGTCCTACAATAACATCTGTTGTTTTGTTTTGTTAGAGTCTCCTTGGTTACATCATTGTTTACTGTAATCTAAATTAGGTTGGTTGTCTCCATTAGCTAGAATAGAATATTTTTCTGTTGTTTGGTTTTTAAAGTGTCTTTTAGGGTCAAAATTCCTTTGAATGGTTTAATCAACGGTTGAAGTGCTCCTTCTAGTTTGTGTTCATCTGTTGGGGTTACATCAGTTATTGAATTGTCTACATTGAAATTAGCTTTGATGCTTTTCTCTTTCAGCACCCATTTATGGGAATGCCCCCGCTTACTTCGACAGGTTTCATCAATTGTTGGGTTTAAGAAAAAACTAATGGAATTTCTTTTGGTGAAGTATTAATATGTTTGTAATATTTAATGTGTATTGTATGTGTTATTGATTTGTTGTGTTTGTAATTTTTTTGTATTGTTTGCTCCGGGTCGGACGTGAGAAGGGGCCTTTGGTCCAGTGTCATTTACCCGGTTAACAAATTAATGAATAAAAATAAATAAATACAAATAATCATTGATATGCACTGGACATACACTTCAAAAACAGCAGACACAATACAAAGATACAATATAACTGAGCACATCATAATATAAGTAGTAAACAAAGTTTACATTTTCCGATTACAAAACAATTTGTATTAAAGCAGAGCAGACTGTAATAAAGGATGCATTAAACAAGGCTTACATTGTCAGATTACAAGGCCATTCGTTTGAAGCACTTACAAGTACCAGATTCAGATGGAGAGGTATACAACATAGATTTGAATACAGAGACTGGGTCACGGTCTCTAGTGGCACTAGTAAGGTCATTCAAGTGCTTGCAAACCAATAGGGAAAGGAGTTTTGTCCCAATTTAGTTCTTCTCTAGGGAAGCAGCAATGTGTGGCTCGCCATATCTCTAGTAGCATACATATTGTCCATGTATGTGAAGAGGGACCACAGACCTGGGGAGAGAAGGCCATGCAGTATTTTGTAGCCCATAGCAAGGATGTTTTAGACAAACCTCTGGTTGATGTTTAACAGGTTTAGTTTGGAATGCTAGTCACATCTACATGTATCCAAGTCGAGCATCAAGGCAAAGTGGCAGTCCCTGTTATGTAGCCCCCTTACCTGGATTAGCACCCCATTATTAGCAGACTAGTAGACCACAGCACCATAATTGATAATACTAATGATAAAGCTATGAACAAGGAGGGTGTTTTTTTTTTACCTCATGTAGGAGTTTACATCTGTGTCTATAAAGGAATCTAATTCTTGTGTTAACCGACCATACTGAGTGGTCTATGTGGTCAGAGAATGACAAGGCACAGTTCAGAATCAGTCAAAGGTATCTTCAAGTTTGGACTTGCTCAATAAGAACACTTGTATTGGTTGAGACAGAGAGATCAAAGGATAGGTCTTCCTTGTTGCAGTTGCTAAACAACATGCATTTTATTTTTCATGTTATGACTAGCAGGTTACTTGCAAACCATGCTTGGACTGAATTAAAGTCGTCCTTTAGCCTCTACTTTAGGTGGTCAAGATCCTTATCATATGAGAATATTACTGCATCATCTGCCTAAAGGATTATTTGGGAGGACTTGCAGGCAAATGGTAGGTCATTAATGAACAGGCTGAACAACAGAGGCATAAGAATAGATTTCTGTGAAATGCCAATGCTATCTGGTCTGACATTAGATATTGCAGCTCTACATCTGATTGGGTCCTATCAGCTAGGTAGTCCATGCACCAGCCAACCATATCTGATTAGAGGCCTAGAGATGAAAACCTACAGAAAAAGAGAGTATGGTTTACAGGATCAAATGTCTTTGTCAGCTCAAGGAAGATAGAACCAGACAGTTGACCCCTGGTCAAGGGTACTATGTACTGACTCAGTGAATTCCAACAGAGCAGTCATAGTGCTGACATTCATTCTGAACTCATGCTGCTCATTGTCCAGTAGATTAAACTGTCTAAGGAACTCCACCAGTTGCTCATTAACAGTTCTCTCTAGTGTTTTAGACAATAGTGAGAGGATGGAGATGGGGTGATAACTGGCAGGGAGGTTGGGATCACCACTCTTAAATACCGGGACCACATGTACTTTTCTCCAAATGTCTGGAACTTTACCAGAGGTCAGTGATAGACTGAAGATTTGCTGAAAGGGGTAGGTTACTTCCCTAATACTAATTTTTAGAAGTTTCATGTCAGTCCTATCGGGACCCATTCTTGTCTTAACGTTCATCCTGACAAAGCAGTGATGTACCTCCACCCAGGTAAGGCATTTCAAGTAAAAGTGTGGCCAGTTATGCTCACAAGTTAGGACACCTTGTGCAGCAAAATGGGTATGAGTGTTAGGAATATAGGTTGACAAGTAACCACAAGCACCACTGAATGCATCGGCTAAGGCTTTGTTACCAGAGACAGTAGAATTGCCATGTAATATAGACTGAGGGTTGGATTTTTTGGTGTTCTCCAATAGTTTGTTTATGCTACTCAAAGCCTCTTAGATTGTCTAAGTATATTTAGTTATTGGGATGTATAGTCATTAGACTTAGCTAACCTGATGTGGGGTTTCACCAGGATTCATAGCTCCCTATATTTCTGGAGGAATGTTCCCTGTACCAATTCCATGATCTGTTCCATTCACAAGAAAGAGGATAATGGCAGGTGTGTACCATGCTTAATAGCTCCCCTTAATAACCATACTTTTAACTGGCCCAGCAGCATCACAGACTCTGTTGAACTGTTGGGTAAAGTATTCCAGGGCCACATTGAAATCTTTTGTCTGAGTTAAGAATGACCAGTCGAGTAATCAAAGCAGGGTCAGGAAGTATGGGTTCTTGTGTTTATGTAGTACCCTAGCATAGGAGGTGGTAGGCTTTTTTTTTGAAACCCTTTGCAAACCATTTGCATGTAACAGGGGCATGGTCACTCAGAAAGTCAGGGAGCACTTCAGTGGAAATTATTTTGTCCACATGGCTAATCAGTATGCAGTCCTGGATGGCTGCAGTCCCTGTCCTGTAATAAACTCTAGTAGGGTTGTTAATTACCTTAGTGAGGTAAATGTTTTCAAATTTGTCTATGAATTCTTTACTGGTTCAAGCCAGACAGTTACAATTAAAGTCACCAACTATGATTCTTTCATATTGTGGGTTTAGGCTGGAGACTGTCCTGACAAATCAGTTAAAGTTGAGCTGGACATTTTTAGAGAGAATATAGGTAACAGGGAGTTTGTGGATTTTTTTTTCTCCTTGAGCCCCAGCTTGAGGTTTACTGCTAGCAGCTCATACTCAGCTGGATCAGAGCAAAGGGGAAAGCTGTAGGCTTTTAAGTAGGACACAAGGCAACCTCCTCCCCTCCTAGCTGTCCTGTCTAATCTAAATAGTGTATAGGTGTCTATTTCGATTACTCTGTCTGAGATTATGTTGGTAAGCCGTGTCTCTGTGACAGTAACAACATCAAACTGGTTATCAATAACCCAGGTTTAAAACTGTCAGACTTGGGCATAAGTCCCCAAAGGTTGACATATGCAATTTCAAGGTATCCTCTAAAGGAAGTCACAGAAGGAACTGAGCCAGGATTGAGTGCAATTGCCCCTAGGATGAACAGCAGGAACTTTTGACAAAGAGCAAGGTAAAGTTTAAACTTATGTTTTACATGTGGCATTTGAAGTATCTGTGAACAAATCTAATTGAGGAACCTGTTCATACTTGTCTCCTGATTCCCGACATTTTTGTGATCAGATCCAAGCCTGGCTTAAACTAATGCATGTCATTGATACCCACATAAATAGTGAACCCCAGTTCATACCCCCTACCTCAACTAGAAATTGTCCACATATGATGTTAGATTGACAACCCTAACACATTTTTTAAGCTGGTCTGTATAGCAGACCAGTTCTTATTGCAGTCAAAGTCAGGAAGTGTTTTGCAGCCATCCCACTGAAATGCATTCAGGAACTGCAATACGCCTTTTTATTGCTATCAGTGAGTGAGTGTGTGCCCTGCCAACGCTCCTTGCAGCCATCTGTAACCATTATTAACTGCATATCATTTACAAGGAGGACAGTGCTTGAGAGCTGGAGGACAGGGCATGACAGCTGGAAAGAAAACAAGTAGTGTCTGTCTTGGGAACATGCAGCTTACTGTACAGTGAAATCACTGAAACTCTCCCCAAGCTTCTTTTTCTCCTCCCCTCCATGAGACCCAGACTGTGACCACCAGCTGCCTCCTTTCGTTCTCAGGAGGAAGCCAAGTCCAGTGTTTGCTTGCTTGGAACAACCACTTTATACTCACTGGACCTGATCAGAGTCTGTCCTTCTGTTTCCCTCTAACAAGATTCGACACAGGGGTGCCCACCCACAGTGCTGCCAAACAGCAGTGCCCCTGCCCCATCTTATCTACAACTCAATCCACCTTATATTAGCAGTGGCAACTCCCACTGCCATCCCCCCTCGCACCCTCCTACAAAAGGATGCAACAATAGCTGCACACCCACAGTGCTGTCAAACAACCAGCATCCCACTCCCATCTTCCTTCCCACCCTAGCCACTATACATTATATCTGGTACTTTGTTTCCTAGTCCATATTTCCTGTAAATATTCACCTGGTGTGTAATTTTTTCTTAATGTACATAGTACCTATGCTGTATAGTAATGTACATATACCTACAGTATATTATATAGTGATGTTAGCCTCTGCTTTCATATATTCTGGTTGAATTTTGTACGGTATATTCCTGTTGAATTTGTCTGATACCTGTATCCCTTTTCACTGGGTTGCACCTGGAAGCGAACCTCGGTTCACGGTACTTTCCTGTTTTCATTTTTAAATAAAGAAATAAAATTATCATCAGCTACTCTCAATGCCAACCCTGCAGCCCTCCAACAAACAGCATGCAGCACTAAGGTGCTCATCCCTGGTGCCACCAAACAACAAACTGACACAGGGTGCCCAGTCCCAAGTGTCAGTACCTGTAATAAAGGAGACCATTCCTTGCTATCTTTTTTTTCTTAACTTGTAAAAAAAAAGGTCACTCAATAAGTTATGTACCTCATCCATTCAGCTCCCACTCCTCCCCAACCACCATCTCAGCACCAAACAACCCTCACCACCCCATTCACAACATACTTAACTGATGGTTCTTGAAGTGCCTCTTGAATGTCCTACACCTTCCAACACAAGCTGCAAAGTGACTAAAATCAAGACAAGTTTGGTTACTGGCTTTTCTATCATCTCCATTTTTACTTATAACTTTATCATATCTTAATGAAAACAAGATATTGTGTCTGAGTGTTATCTTGTGTAACTACAGTGGAAAAATGTAGGCTCGGGGTTAGTCAGACATTGGTCAACTGGCTGGCAAACTGGTTGGTGGGCAGAAAACAGAGAGTGTTGGTAAACGGTATACAGTCAGAAGAGATTCAAGTCACAAGTATGGTACCTCAGGGATCAGTCCTGGGGCCAGTCCTCTTCAATATCTTCATCAGTGACATTGCAGATGGACTGGAGGGTAAGGTTTGTCTGTCTGCAGATGACACAAAGATATTCAACAAAGTAGATGATCCAGATGGGGTGGGCAGAATGAGAAGGGATCTGGATAAACTGGCAAAATGGTCAGAAGAGTGGCAAATTGGGCTTAATGCAAAGAAGTGCAAGGCCATGCACATAGGGAAGAGAAATTCTGAAATCATCTATTGAATGGGAGGGGAGTTGCTGGCAATTCACAAGGGAAGAAAGAGACTTGATCATCATCATTACAGATGACCTGAAATCATCCAAGCAGACCACTAAAGCAGTAGGTAAGGCTATAGGGATGTTGGGGTGTATTAGAAGTGGTATCACAAGTCATAAGAGGGAGGTAATAATCCCTCTTTACAAGACACTGGTTAGGCCCCATCTGGAGTACTGCATGCAGTGCTGGAGGCCACTCCTGCACAAGGACATTGACCAAATGGAGGCAGTCCAGAGAAGGGCAACCAAAATTATTCAGGGACTGCATCAGAAAACATATTAGGACAGATTAACCAAGCTCAATATGTATACTCTAGAGCAAAGGAGGGCAAGAAGTGATATAATCGAAACATTCAAACATTTTAAGGGCATTAACAAGGTGAAAAATAGCAGGACAAGAAGACACAGCATGAAATTAGAGGGAGACCCATTAAGTGGGAATGTGAGGAAGTTCTTTTCACAGAAAGGGTGGTGGATGCATGGAATGGCCTACCTCAGTAATTGATGGATTGGAATAAAGTGCTGGGGCTTCAAACAGGCATGGGATAGGCATAAGGAAGAAAATAAAGATGAGTATGAATAGACAGGCCATTGATATATCAGGCCTATGGCACATTCATAAGGTAGAAAAATGGGCAGACTGGATGGGCCTTGCAGTCTTTATCTGTCGTCAACCTGTATGTTTCTAAGTTTCTAGAAATGCAGGACCCCATTAAAAGTGAGATATTGCATGCCATCTTGTTTATCCTTTGTAAATATGAAGGAAAAATGTGTAAATGCAGGATCCCAGAACAGTACTGTACAAGGTATAACTGTAAAGGTGAGGATGGAAAGGGTCTTTAAAGGAATATAAACAGTGTATTTATTTATATATATATAATTTTAATCTGGGCATGTAGAAGTCTGTTTTATCACCTTTTGTATAGTTTTGTGTTTTTGTTTTGAAACAACTCTGTTACCTATATTGGACCCCATATAAATGAAGGCTTCCAGCCCAATATTCATTTTCTTAATCAGTAAGTAGTTCCAGAACCTAGTGACATCAGCTGAGCTGAAGACTATAGTGAAGCTGGACGCAATGACATCAGCTGAGCTTATGTCACTGTGTTCTACTTCACTGTAGTCTTCAGCTCAGTTAATGTCACTGGGTTCTGGAATTGCTAAGTGATTAAAACATTTATATTTACAGGAAAAAATGGCTGCATTCATATGAGGCCCTAAATAAGGGGGCAAAATGCAAGACTATTTGAAAACAAAAACGAAAATCAATACACTGGGGTGATAAAACAGACTTCACACATCCCCACATTAACAATTTTGTTAAAAATGTTAAACATCTATAGTTCCTCCCCCTGATTTAAGGTACACTAGGCCTCTTGGACAGGGTCTACAACATGGTTACCCTCCATTACAGTATTCTCAGGGTGTTTCATAACTAGCACTGGCTGATAGCCTCTTGAACATTTTTATGTCTTTTCATTTGTTTTGGCTGGGTAGCAGTTGTGATGACGGCCCCTCGAGGGTTGGGTACTTTAGACACTGTCAAATCTATTATTAATCCTTTTTTTGGCAAATAATTATATTTTATTAAAAACAAAATCATATGCACCATATACATCATATAGCGTTAGGTTACAGACAATATATATCCTAGGACAAACCAACAAAAACATGAACTACACAAATTTTCCTCTATTACCCTCCCTTCCCTAACCCCCACAGCTATCCTAGCATTAACCAACTATTCCATTGTAAAAATGAAAACTATATGATTAATACAAATTAATTGCTATTAACATTAAGGGTGAAAGACAACAAACTCAAACTAAGAAACAGATTATGACACTAATTAGTTCAGGTATTTAGATAGTGACAGCAAGGACCGGGCCATTGTGGAATGATAGAAGATGACAGTGGAAAAAGAGGCAGGAGAAACAGTGAATGTAAATATATAGAAGTGAGGGAGGCAGTTGATAAACCAAGCATGAGGGAATACCTACTGGAGAGAAAATAAAGAAAGAGGAACAGAAAGAAGCCCAAAACGAGAAGGAAAAAAAAGGGAAAGAAAAGGGGCTGCAACAATATCATCCCCTAGAACCGAACTTATCCTTAAGACTTTGAATGAATTCCCCAACATTTCAAAAACTTATTGAAGCCTTACCCAGCATAAAACTAATCTTTCTGCATAAAGTGCATTCGAGAATTCCTCCCACCATTCAATGAGTGAGGTCCAGTCATCGCTTAATGGCAGCCAAAATTACCAGTTTGGTAACTGATGTAATCAACGCCAATTGGTATCTTTGGACTTTATTTGGAACTTGGGCATACATCCCAAATATACAAGTTTCTAATTTGAAAAAGGCCGAGATATCAGTGTACGGACCAATCCAGAGTTTAACCGAACTCCAAAATCCTGTAATCTTTGGACAAAACCAGATTTTATGAATTGTAGTTGCCAATGGGTCATTACAATCCTTACATGCAGGAGAGCCCAGTCCGCTTACTCAGTATAATTTTGCCAGGGACAGATACAAGTTAAGTAGTAACTTAAATTGGATATCTCTTAACCTGTCTTGTTTAACATAGAGATAAATATCTTTCCATGTTTTCTCCCATACCTTATCTGTCCAGTCCAGGACCAAATTGATTACCCAGTAGAGGAGCAGGGAAGCTGCAGAGTCAGCTCCTTTCTAAAATATATTTATAAATTTTAGAAATTCTTTTCTGAATAGACTAAGCTCTAGCAACTCATTAAAAGTCCCTGCCCTGTCAGAGCACTGACTCTTACAAAGAAAGTCCTTGACACTACTCTGGATTTGAAGCAATTGTAATGAAAATTGAGGTTTAACCCCAAATTTTAGAAGCAATGCCGATAATGGTAACATCGAATTCCCAGAAAAAGATCCATAATCAGAATCTTGTGCAAGGAGGCTGAAAAGATCTTACAATAGGTAATTTGCCAATTAAAAGTTGGGGTTCCTCAATAGGGATTGAGATAAATCAGAGAATTGAGGATATTTTTAACCTCGCACAGAGCTGGTGCATGCCTAATGTCCTACCCCAGCGGGGAAGCATCTCTAACTATTTTAAGGACCTTAGCCCATGGGGTATATAGAAAGGATCCCAAATCTAGGTTAAGTTTCTTGGAGAAGGCTCGATCAAGAGCAAGGCCAGATTCGGATGCATCAGGATCACAAGCCCATAGGGCAGCTCTTGTTGCATGGATCGCTAGATAATATGTGTAGAAATTAGGTAGCTGAAGGCCACCTTTCATACGTGGACAACAGAGTTTACTGTAAGCCCTGCGTGGAGGGCCCCCTCCCCACAAAAAATCGGTACATAACTTATAAAAGGGTTTAAAAAAAGATTTAGGGAGGTAAATATTTAGGTTTGAAAGGGGATAAAAAAGTCTAGGTAAAAACGCCATTTTAACTGTATTGACCCTTCCCGAAAGGGTTAGAGGAAGTTTTGACCACCTATCCAGGTCTTCCTTTAAGGATTTGAATAACGGTTTGAAATTTAAATTGACCAACTCCCCTAAACTCCTAGAAACGCGGATGCCCAAATACAATAAAGCCTCTGATTGCTACTGCAACCCCAATGTAAGACACCAGCTCTTTGAAAGGTATGTAGAAAGTGGATACACCATAGTTTTAGATAAATTTAGTTTATAACCAGAGAATTCACTAAAGTTAGCAATGAGTTTTAAAACTCGCGGAAGTGATGTAACTGTATTTTGGACATGTAATAATAAATCGTCTGCAAAAGCTGATAATTTGAATTCTAAATCACCAATATTAATCCCTGAACTGTTCGGTCCAACTTATAGCTCTTATTAGGGGTTCAATATAAGATTAAATAAATAAGGGGACACCCCTGACGGGTTCCTCTCCCTAAAGGAAAGGCTTCTGAAATTAAATTGTTGCACTGAATTTGCCGAAGGCAGGTGTATAGAATTCGAACCAGGTGTAGATATCCTTCAGGAATACCAAATTTGGCTAAGGCAGCAAACATAAATGGCCATTCGACTCAATCAGAAGCCTTTTCTGCGCCTAGTGAGACCAGAGATGCCTCCATACCTGGACTGCAGATGCAGAAATCAAATAAAACAACTTCCTGAAGTGGTCAGCTGAAGAACTGGCCTTCCACAAAGCCCACCTGTTCCGGACTTAACAAATCAAGCCATACCCTTTAAGTCTAGAAGCCAAAATCTTGGCAAAAAATTTTTACATCTAGGTTCACTAGGGATATTGGCCTGAAGTTACTAACTAGTTCTGGAGATTTACCCGGTTTGGGTAAAAGAATAATCCTGGCTTCAAATAAGGTTTTGTCCTTGACCCCTTGATCAGTCCAGAAGGAATACAATTGACTCAACAATGGTACGATATTCTGTTTGAATAGTTTAAAGAAAAGAGGTGTAAAACCATCAGGGCCTGGTGCTTTATCTACTTTGAGGGAGTCAATAGCTTGCCCTATTTCTTCTTCAGAGATAGGGGCAATTAACGCCTGGCCAGATACACCTGGCAGTTGAGGGAGGGAAATATTTGCTAGAAACTCCTCCATCTTACCCATACTTTGCGAGGAAATCATCTGACTCAAGTATAAGCTTTTGTAGAAGTCAACAAAAACCCCTAAACCGCCTTCCGGGGCCGTAATCAGGTTATTGGAAACCGGGTGCCTCAGAGCTGCAACCCACCTGGCAGAAGCTCGCTGCTTTAATTGCCAGGCCAGCAATTTTCCAGCCTTGTTACCTTGACCTGGGTAAAGAGCCTGGATTCTAGCGCTGAGGATACCACTCTCCCGCATGGCATTAACGTACTCATGCTCTCAGTGCCATTAGTTCTTGTTCCTGGCTCTCTGACCTTAGGTTCTCCTGAATGCCCTCCAGCACCCTAATTTTCCCAGGCAACCATCTATATGTGAAATTTCTTTAGCCTTACGCTTAGATGCTAACCGTATAGCCCCTCCATACTGATTTGAGTGCCGCCTAGCTTGATCCAGGGCCTCAATGGAGCCCAATTTGCTTCAATCGACGAGACAAAACTCCTTGAAACGAATCATGGTACTAGAATCTTTTAATAAGTTATTATTCAATGACCAGGAATACGATCTCGGTGGATTAAATACGGTGACCAACACATTTTATCGGAGAGTGATCAGAAATAACTGGGTAAAATCACCTGCTCAAAATGCCGTTAAGCAATGCTTGCTTATCAAAAAGTAATCAATTCTGGAATATGATTTATGGACAGGAGAAAAAAAGTATAATCCCTAGAACATGGGTTAAATATCCTCCATGGATCTACTAACCCTAAGGAAGAGGTAAACTCCACTAAGGCACTTTGAGCTGCGGAGTATTGTGTCCCTCTATTCCATGAACGATCCAACTTGTTGGACTGAACTAGATTCCAGTCTCCCCCCAAGACAACTGGAATTCCCTTAAAGGAGGCCAATATCACTGCCAACTGAACAAAAAAGGTTGGTGACTCTTGATTTGGTCCATACACCGATCCCAGGACTAAATTAGACCCATTAAGTCTACCTAAAACAAAATATACCTGCCGTTCGGGTCAGAAAAATTTCCGAATGAACAAACAGAACCCTCGTGCAATCAATGTGGCCCTCCCGACTACTCGTGGAGAAACCAGCTCCGAACACTGGCCAACCCACTTTTCTTAAAGTGGGATAAACGGTCTGAGAGAATACGCGCTTCTGCAGAAACGCAACCACAGGATTATAATAAGCCAGATGATTTAATATACCAAATTTTTTACAATTATCTTTCCCCCCTTTAATATTCCACGAAAGAATATTTAGTCCATTAGCCATGAATGAGCACTATTCTTATATAGGAAGCAAGGATAGCTGTCCCCCTACAAACTAAGACCCTACCACAATTAATAAAATAGGTGCTGAAAACCCCCTTATCTAAGAAAGAAAAACCCTCACCCCCTTCAAAAAAGTCCCTAAAACTAGCTCTCCAGGCCTCAAGCCCACTCCCTGCGACTGGTTCATGGTGCGCTATAGAGGTAGGGTCCCTCCTCAACAAATTAAACTGCAATTATAATTATTCGCTTTAGCCTATATCTCCTAATACTGAGGAAAAAAAAGGAAAAGGAAAAGGGAGGGCTTGATATAGTAAAAGATAACTTTTATATGGCTAAGAAAAGGTAATTGACTGAAACACATAAAGAGGAATGGGAGAGGAATATAAGGTTCCTAATAAGAGACTGGCTGAAAGCAGCCACAATACCGGCACTTTTAATCAGAAGAACCAAAATTATTATACAAATACCTGCTGTTGTAAACAGCAAACTATAGCTATATCGCTAGCTTTCAACAACCCAAAAGTTATAACCCTCTGAAGTAACTTCTTCCACCCTATCGCATCAACATCCATCAACATATAACATAATAACCCACTTGATAGGCTAGTACTGCTTGGGGCTATAAAAACTAAATTGTTAATGAAACATAATGATAGCTTGACATTAATAAGCTAATAGCTCCCTCATGTGGTCAAAATCTTCGTTACTCCTCCCCAACACTCGTGAGAGCTAGGTCAGCAAAGCTCAGAGGCTAAAATAAATTAAAGAGCCTTATAGTGAAAAGTCCACTTTATAAGTCCATATGTCCATAGAAGTTGGAGAAACCAAATATAGTAAACCTTGGCCTCTCTCAAATCTTAGAAACCAGGATCAGAAGGACCACGTGAAAATTTTAAACATCCAAGTCGTTGCCCCATTTACAGCCTATTTTTTATCACCATAGATTGAACTAGTCATTTTTTGAAACGAGTAAAATGTCGGAAACTCTTATATCCTTAACACCTTTGGCAAGCCTAATTTTAACAGCAAGAGTGAGTCAGATAACAGAAAAGTCATTTTTTAACAAATAGTTCAGGAAACAAGGTCTCTAGAGAAGTTAGAGCTTCTTCAGCTGACTCAAAGCACTTTATTCCATCCTTAGATGAGACCTCTAGTTTCACTCGGTACAGCATGCGTGGCGAACTCGCCACCATAACTTGGAAGTAAGGGAACGAAATTAGCCCGAGCCTGCCGTATCTTCCAAGTCAGGTCTGGAACCAGACGGAGCTTCTTGCCTTCCCACTGAAAGGCAGCCAGTTTTCTAATCTCTCGCAGGATGTGTTCTCAGTCTAAATAATTTAATAATTTGAACATAATAGGTCTCGGTGGGTCAGAGGGCAAAGGTTTGGCTCTAAGAGCCCGATGGCCCCTTTCGATGATATACTCGGGCCCGTTAGGAGAGGGACCAGCTGATTTTTTCAGAAGCTTCTGGAGAAAAGAAATTGCATTTGTCCCCTCTTCTCCCTCGGGAAGGCCTAGTAGGACCAGATTGTTGCGCCTACTCCTTCCCTCTAAATCATCGAGGAAATCTTCCAGCTTTCTCAGGTCCCGTTTGCACTCTCTAATTACAGGCCCATTTTCTCCAGGGCTCTCTCTAACGATGAAATTCTGGCTTCAGCATCCGTCACCCGACGGGCTAGCTGAGTTAGCGCCAGCTTGAATTCGGCTACATCCTCAATTAATCTGAATAAAGCGTCTTTAATAGTCGTTAAATCCTCGTAGATCTTAGCAGGAGTTATTTCTTCTGGCATGATGGCCGGCGACGAGCTCCGACGTGGGCATTTAGCCTCGAGTTGTTGATCTGGTGCTTGCATTCTGAAACAGCGAGCAACTCGGATCTGCCTTCCAATGTTATCTCCGGTTACTTAACTACTTGAGGAGTTCAAAAAGGATTGCAAAACCAACTATTAAAATGCAGATTCACTCTTACGGAGAGGGAGACCCAACAAGCTGCAGCTACTCCTCCATGCGCGTCACGTGACCTCTATTATTATTAATCCTTTTCATCTTGATTCAGTATATTAATTTAACATTAATGTTTGAATATTAATATAGTCTCTGCCCAGTTTAGTTTCAATTACTTTCTGGTACATTTTACATTTGTCATGTTTCCTGTGCTGAGCTTTGATTGGATTTGTGTTTGTTGCCATCAATTTGAAAATAAAATAAAAAAAAAATCATGTTAAAATGTAAACATGGCAGCCTGGTCTAGCTGCGGGTTTGAGGCACTGGGCGCCATACCTCATGGCATGCCATTAACCAGGTTGAGGAATGAGCTGGGAGTCACTGGGGGTCAGCGGGGGGAGAGATCAAGCATCCAGAGGGACTGCTATCTCTTCCTGGGGAGGGGTGTGGGAGACACAAGCTCATGGAGTGACCTCTGGCAGAGGCTGGAGGCTTGCAGGTGACTAGACAGCGTATGCCAGGGGTGGCAGAGCCATGGTACCATGTTGCCTCTCTGGTCAAGCTCCGAGGGATGGGGAAAAAAGAAAGAAATATCCCAAACCTGGGGATAGATGAAGGCACCTCGACCTTCACAGCTCACACTCCCAATTCTAGGCCATCTGTTCTTTCCTGCCAGGTTCGTGTGTGCTGAGCAGTTTGCCCTATAAGATAGAGAACCCTGGGTGGATAGGGTGGCCCTACCTCCGGAGGGTTCAGACCCGGAGGTGGTGCTTGGCGACTCGAGGGGGGAGAGGAGTGGTCATGGCAGGAGGTAGAGGCTGGGAACCCTGAGGTTGCTGGAAGGAGTTCTCCAGGGTTGGAGATAAACAAAGTTAAAAAAAAAATGTAAACGCCAATTCTTCATGTTCCCTTTAAATAAATAAAATTGTAAAAGTGATATGATAACAGCCACTGTATACTAAGATATGTGAGCAGACTTGATGATCTGACAGGTCTTTTGTGTTGTCATTGTCATTGTATTTAACCATCATCCTGGTGTTTAACCAGGATTCAGACTGGGGTCATATGACTGATTTTCAGCTGTGCCTGTGGGAAAGAAAATACTGGATTAATAGACATCAGAAAACAAACAGTCTTAGCTCACAGAAAGAGGTACAAACACTGCACAGGGCTTGAAGGGGAAGACACAATGAAGCAAAATAGGAGACCCCTCCCTCCAACTCCTGTGTTAAGTCTCTGAGGAAGGACTTGGTTGGTCAGAAAGTTTAGACATTGTTTTCTTTTTGTAACATCTATGTTGGTCCAATAAAAGGTATCACAAAATGGGCAAGAAAATCCCCCGACTCTGATTGGCTGATAGCGCTGGCAAGCTGGGTGTCTATCAGGCAACAGAGTCCGGGTATTAAAAGTGCAAGTTTTGCCACAAACCTCATGACCAAGATCAGCATGCAAGTAAAAATGTTGTATTTTTAAATGCTGTCTTTTTTTTTTCCTTGCTGCTTAGCGAGAGTTTTGGCTTCCCCTCCCAAATCCAGCACTATGTCATATGACCCGAATAAAGTAATTGTGTATCAGAAGAAAGTAAAGTAGAAGACCAACAACCATAGCGATCACCTGTACTCATAGTAAACAGCTCCACAGCATCAACACACAACCACATCGTCTCTCCCAGAAAAGCAGAGGTTCAGTTTAAAGTCTTAAGCCAGTAGCACACATCCCCAAACAGCTTACAGTAGAAGGCGGAGTCTCAAAGGTTGCAATGCCACATGCCACATTCGCCGACTTGTTTAAATAAAGGCTGTGACCTCCACAGTGCTTCACAAAACAGGTCGCTAAGTTAAATAAGCATATGTCAATGCCAAATGTTGATTGAGTTGGTCTGTTGAGCTCGCTTAGTGGCCCTGTGTCAGTGGCTCAGTCTGTTTGTACTGGGCTGCTGCCTGCATTGGCACCTTGTTCTGCTGAGGAAGAAATCCACAGCTGTCCGACAGAGCTCCATTGAGGTCGCTCACTCCCCATGTCTCACTCACTCATTCTGGCTCTCCTGGTGCTGCAGGATGCCCTTTTGTGCTGGGCTCCTGCCTCTGTTGGCACCTTTTTCTGCCTAGAAAGAAATCTGCAGCAGTCCCAACAAAGCTCCGTTGAGCTCGCTCACTCCCCTTCTCTCACTCGCTCATTCTGTTCTGCCGGCGCTGCAGGCTGCCCCTTTTCTACTGGGCTCCTGCCTGCATTGCTGCCTTCTTATGCCCACAAAGAAATTTGCAGCAGTTACAATACAGCTCTGTTGAGCTCACTCACTCACTCATTCTGGTTTCCCTGCCACTGCAGGCTGCCCTTTTGTACTGGGCCACTGCATGCATTGCTGCCTTTTTCTGCCCACAAACAAATCTGCAGCAGTCCCAGCAGGAGTCCGTTGAGCTCACTAACTCCCCCTCCCTCACTTGTTAGTTCTGTGTCTCCTGCTGCTGCAGGCTGCCCTTTTGTACTGGGCTCCTGACTGCACTGGTGGCTTTTTCTGGCCAGACAAAAATCTGAAGCAGTCCCGACAAGCTCCACTGAGCTCGCTCACTTCCCCTCTGTCACTCTCACATTCCGTTTCTGCCGGCGCTGAAAGCTGTCCTTTAGTACTGGGCTCCTGCCTACGTTCCCACATTTTCTGCCCACAAAGAAATCTGCAGCAGTCACAGTAGAGCTCCGTTGAGCTTGCTCACTACCGCTCTGTCACTCGCTCGTTCTGTTTCTCTTGGCACCGCAGACTGCGCTTTTGTATGGGGCTCCTGGCTGTGTTGGCACCTTTGTCTGTCCACAAAGAAATCCGCAGCTGTCCCGACAGAGCTCCATTGAGGTCGCTCAGTCTCCCTCCCTCTCTCATCGCTCATTCTGTTTGTCCTGATGCTGTAAGCTGCCCTTTTGTACGGGGCTCCTGCCTGCATTGGCGCCTTTTTCTGACCACAACGAAATCCCAGCAGTCCTGATAGAGCTCCATTGAGCTCACTAAGTCCCCTTGTCTCACTCACTCATATTGTTTCTCTCACCGCTGCAGGCTGGCCTTTTGTACTGGGCCCCTGCCTGTATTGATGCCTTTTTCTGCCCACAAAGAAATCCGCAGCAGTCCTGACAGCGCTTCAGTGAGTTCGCTCACTCCCCCTCCCTCACTCGCTCTCTCGTTATGTTTCTCCCAGTGCTGCAGGCTGCCCTTTTGTACCGGGCTCTTGTGTTGAGGCCTTTGTCTGAACACAAACAAATCCGCAGCAGTCCCAACAGAGCTCAGTTGAGCTCGGTCACTCCTCCCTCTCACTCGGTCGATCTTAATCTGCCCCAAACACTGATTTCCCAGAGTGACCGTGCAATTGTCCAGCAGGAGTGCAAAAACATATTTTAGCCAGGATGTGAAAAATGACAGTTGTAGTGTTCATAAGGAGTTGTGAAAAAATGCCACTGTTGAAAATGTGACGTGACAGTATTACAAATTTGCGAAGTTACAAGGGTGTGTGGAAACAGTTCAATGCATGCTTGTAACACAGTCACGTTATGGAGTTTCGTCACCAAATTTTCAACATAGGGATTTTAGGACCTCTGCTCATGAACAGTGCCACTGTCATTTTCTTCATCTGTCCCGAACACTGATTTCCCACAGCGACCAAATTATTCTGCGCCAGAACTGTGAAAACACATTTCGGTCAGGATATGAAAAATGACAGCTGTACTGCTTATAAGGAGGTGTGAAAAAATGGCACTGTTGAATATCTGGTGTGACAGTATTACAAATCTGCGAAGTTACAAGGGTGCTTGGAAAGTGCGCAACGCACACTTGTAACACAGTCAATTGATGGGCTATCATTATCAAATTTTCAACATAGGCATTTTAGGACCTCTGCTCATGAACAATATCATTGTCATTTTCTTAATCTGTCCCTAACAGTGATTTCCCACAGTGACCGCTCTATTCTGAGCCGGAAGTGCGAAAACACATTTTGGCCAGGATGGGAAAAATGACAGCTGTACTGTTCATAAGTAGGTCTGGGAAAATGGCAATGTTGAAAATCTGGAGTGAAAATATTATAAATTCGTGAAGTTACGAGCGTGCGTGCAAACTGCACAACGCACGCTCATGACACAGTTATTTTTTGGAGTATCATTACCAAATTTTCAACATAGGCATTTTAGGACCTCTACTCATGAACAGTGTCACTGTCATTTTCTTAATCTGTCCTGAACACTGATTTCCCACAGCGACCGTGCCATTCTGCGCCGGAAGTGTGAAAACAAATTTCATCCAGGATGTGAACAATGACAGCTGTACTGCTCACAAGGAGCTGTGAGAAAATGTCAATGTTGAAAATCTGGTGTGAAAATATTGTAAATTTGCGAAGTTATGAGTGTGCGTAACAACTGCGCAATGCACGCTCGTAAAACAGTCATTTTTTGGATTTTTCCCACCAAATTTGCAAGATAGGCTTTTTGAGAGCCCACCTCATGAACACTTGCACTGTTGTTTTGTTAATCGGCCCCGAAGGGTGATTCCGCACAGTGACCGCGAAACCACCTTTCAGGGCCGATTATCGCCATGACAGTTCAAGAATTCATGAGAAGGGGACCCAAAAACCCCATGTTGAAAATTTATGAAAAGATTCCCAAAAATGCCCGAGATATGCACTAAAGTTGAAGAAACCCTATTTATTACATTATACAGCTTACCAGCATTTCCTCAGTTTGCAGTCAGCTTTGAAGAGTGCAGACGTGCTTCGGTCCACGAAGATCATCGCGCTGAGCTCCAGAGGTATGACGGGGTGAGGGGGTGTTTGGGGAGGTAGGGTGTGCAGTGGGTGGGTGCAGGTTGCGGGTGAGGGGCAGGGCGAGGGCCAAGGGACAGATTCCTTTTTTACAGGTTAAAAAAAAAAACAATGTTGTGGGACCATTTTTCCCATCACAGGGGTATCTGACATGCTGGGGTGGGCTCCCAGCGTGCCACCAGAGGATTTAGTTTGGGAGCCAGCAGTAGGCGATGGAGGATTGGGCACCCCCATCGGCAGGAAGAAAAGGGGAGTGTGACTCATTATGCTGATGGGGATTGGGCACACCGTTGGCAGGAACATAATGGGGGGGTTTCATTATGCCGACAGGGATTGGGAACCATGTCGGCAGGAACAAAATGGGTGGGTGGGTTACAGAATGCCGACGGGGAGTGGGGTCCCCCATCAGCAACAGCAGAAACATGGGGCACCACAGCCGACGGGGATTAGGGCCCCCACCGGCAAGTAAACAAGGTGGGGGGGAGGGGGTTATATTGTTTGAGAACATGGTGGCAAGCCACCACCATGTTCACAAACAATATCAGGGGTTTCACATCCCGCCCTGCAATGACGGGTCGCTCTCTCATTGCAGCGGATGGCTGACGCTGCAATGACGAGGTGGCCCCTGATTGCAGCGTCTGATTTTTTAGAAAGTTGTGGCACGCTGGCTGAACTAGTGTCAGCAGCAGCATGCCATGGCATTGGGGGACGGGGGACAAGCCTTTGCAGGCTGTGGGGGCATTGGGCACAACAGTGCCACGCCTCCACAACCTGCTTGTGGAGAAAGCTGATGCAACATGCTTCTCGCGCATGCGCGTAATCAACATAGAAAGAGAAAAATTCAAATGCAAACCACTGTAAGACATCTCAGCAAGCATTCCAACCTACAGAGATATTGCACAGCTCATTTATCTGCATTCCCACAGCATGGCAACCAACAGTGACCCCATCAGCACAAAATGTAATAAACCACCTTAGCCAGCTACTGGGCTCCCAACACCAAAGACAGAAATAACTGGAGCTCCATCTTAGGTGGACGTAATATCCATGGGATTGATTCAGCAATGCAAGAAGAATCTCAAACAATGAAGGGCAAAGAAAACACCTCCAGCATGCCATCTCTAAGCACCAGAACGGAAGCTACTTTGTCCACAACAAACTTTTCTCCATCTAACTGCACTTTCAATGTACCAATCAATTTCATCACATACAACAAATAATGTGGACTAACTTTAATATTTAATTATTTCCCATAATCAGAAAAGTGGTTTAAATGCAGTTTATTTATCTATTTTAGGGATTATTTTATGACCCACAGTTGTAGTGTTCAATTAAAAATAGAAACATAGAAACATAGAATTTGACAGCAGATAGGATCGCTTGGCCCACCTAGTCTGCCCATTTTCCTACCTACCAGATAAGCTGCAGATCCTAGTTAACCAACAGCTTACTTCCTCCTACCCCCCACTAGTACTGCCTTATGCCTGTCCCATGCATTCTTGAAGTTCCCCACTGTTCTTGACTCCACAACCTCCTCAGGGAGGCTGTTCCATGCATCCACAACCCTCTCAGTGAAAAAAATACTTCCTCACATTACCTCTGAGCCGTCCCCCCTCTATCTTCAAATTGTGCCCCCTTGTTCTTGCACATCTCTTTTTCTGGAAGATGCTACCCTCTTGGACTTTGTTAATTACCTTGAGGTACTTGAAAGTTTCTATCATGTCCCCTCTCTCCCTTCTTTCCTCAAGGGTATACATATTAAGCTCCTTTAGTCTTTCTTCGTATGTCTTCTGGTGCAGACCCTGCACCATTTTGGTTGCCCTCCTCTGGAATGAAGTTATTTGTTTGCAGAGTTAAATATCTGTGTTAGTCTATTTTTTCAAACTTTAATACCATTTTCTAAGCACATTAATACTCTCCTGGGTGGGTGGTATTGGGCAATAGCGGACCTTCCAGGAGCTGTAAGGTCCTCCACCTGTGGCATCGGGCCTCATTATGCCCTGGGCAGTCCAGTATTGCCCAATACTGCCCACCTAGTTGGGTATTATTGCTTACCCAGGCTCTGTTGCCTCATATTGTTCTAAAAATGCATGGCCAGTAGAATGTTGAAAAAGCTATAACTGCCATGCTAAGTGTCTCGCTTAGCAAGTGAGAGACCCTTCCCCATCAGAGTGCCAAAGTAAGATTACTGAAACTTTTTTTCACTCTGCCAGCTTAATTAAAAATTTGAGTATCCTGGAAGAAATATTTCCAAGCTGATCGCTGATAATGACCCACTCAGTGCCACTCCTGACATCCCGTTAGGCACAGCCACAAATGTCCTGCTCACACTGCATACTTATCTTCTATGCTGCCGAATGATTCCCTCCATAGCACCATAACTCCACCTCTTCATGCCATGCTGCATC
Organism: Neoceratodus forsteri; assembly: GCA_016271365.2. Classification (NCBI taxonomy): domain Eukaryota; kingdom Metazoa; phylum Chordata; order Ceratodontiformes; family Ceratodontidae; genus Neoceratodus; species Neoceratodus forsteri. The sequence goes on from CM057459.1 coordinate 883,715,209, forward strand.
TCACTTGTCCTTTCCTATCTGTTTAAAAGACACAGCAATCCTGCATTTCTCTGTATTATGCCGACTTCTGCCCTGCTGCCGCATAAGTGTCACAGAGCCGTTAGCTGTCTGTGCCCATGCTTCAACTAGCTGCCAGCTGTCAAGCTTGTAGTTTAAAAAGAAATAAACAATAATGTAATGTAAATAAGTTAAAATCATCCTGCTATAATGTGTCCCGAAACTGTCTGCTCGTTGGTCTACCATGATTCATCACGGGGTGGGGGTGTGGGTGAGGGAGGACAGACCAATATACAACAAAATAAATACAGAGCATAGCCTGTATGTGTTGACAGTTGGAGCGTGGGAACACTCAAACTTTCTCCAAGATAACAAGTCAGATTTATCAGTGTGTGCATGTGCTTGTGTGTGTGTGTGTGTGTGTGTGTGTGTGTCTGTTGGGGTGGGGTAACCATGACAACTGGCTCCAAGGCAAATCTTTCTAAAACAGGCAGAGGAAATATTTTATTAAAAAATTATTTTAAACTTATTTTTCTAACAACATTTTTTTATTAAACTAATGTTTACAGTGCCTATTTTATAAGTGCAATAATACCCTCCAGGGTGGGAGATAATGTGATATATCAGATCTTTCAGGGGCTATAAGGCCCTCTGCCTGCAGTGTTGAGCCTCATTATGCCCCTGGGCAGTCTGGCATTGCATAATACACGCCCACCTGTTGTGCATTTTGCTTACTCAAACCATTTGCTTCTGGATCTGTTCTTACAAGGACCAATATGGCAACTAATCTATTTCTGTGTGTCCAACTCCTGTGGGAGTTTGTGCCTATCACATTGTTGGCAAATGAAAAAAAAATAAATATTGGCAGGGCATCAAAATATGTGCAGAAGGCAGCACTAAAAAAAAACTTAGTTCACACTAAATTTCATTTATATCAAGTGGCTAAATCAACTAAACAGTTACAGTACTGAATGATTCAAAATATCAGGCAAAACAACACATGAAGAATACATTTTGCATACAGTATCTGGTATCTGTCTTTTTAAATGCATAGTCCAGTAAGATATGTGCAGAAAATAATGATCATGTCATCCAAATAAATATTCATGTAACTTGTTCAAAAACTGCAACATCTGCACAGCAACCTAGATAAAAGTCAATAAAGTGCAATGCTGAAGTACCTTGTGCAATGCTGAAAGTGCCTAAAAGTACAAACAAAGTTCCTGTCTGTGCAAATTCTGCTTAAAAACTGGCAAAGCATAGTGCAAACAAAGCAAAGCTGCTTATGCATGATGTTGAGAGGTGCTAGATGTCCAAAGAGATCTTGAAACCATTCACATATGAGCTCGCTAGGCACAAGGCCTGTTTTCAGGGGCAACCCAGAAGTACTAGAGATTTTAAATGATGTGCAAAGATTCACACAGGATGCACTTGTAGGTTGTGGGAATCAAACCAGATCTTCTGGATATACCAAGCTCATTCACAGCTCATTACTTCTAATATCTAGGCTATACTGCAGCCCAAAAGAGCACTATCATCTCTATCACATTCAATGCCATTATTATAAACCATAACATCCATTTTTGGGGGTCCCAGGAGCCCTTGCGCTCCCACAACCATGTGCATGTGGCACTGTCCAGCCATGGTGACCACTATCCTTGGTGTGAAATATTAATATTAGGATCAGTACTAGGAAGTTTAGGACAGTTAAGGCATGTGCCTATGGGAAAGCCCTCCCCCCCACTACACAGTGGATTTGGAACCACTGACATTGTTTTTCGTTTAGATAGCTTTCTACTGTACTTTAATATTAAACAGAGCCTCATTTGAGGATACAATAATCTCCTCAGACAGACTAGTTCACATTACCACCACCCTTACTGTGCAAAAAAAAAATCCTCCTGACTTCTTTACTGCTGGGAGGTGTTCAGTCTCGTAAGAGTGTATTTTAAGGATTCAATATGTTGTAGTGCCTTGAGCTTAAACACCAACAGCTCATTTAGCTAGTAATCTTGTCCAGCAGTAATAAGTTGCCACATGACCTCCTTTCCAATGTACTTAATTCAAGGTGCTTAAGCCTATCCTCAAGGATTTGTTTGCCAAATTAAGGATCAGTTTTGTTGCCCGGTGCTGCACTCTTTCAATATCTTTGTCTTTCCTCAGATATGTGCTCCAAACTGCGAACCCTAGTCCAGCTGTGGTCTCACATAGCTGCAATTTAGTGTGCATATTATGAATTCTGAATTGTTACCAAAAGCATTCTTAAAATATTTTACTATCTTGTTAGCTTTTAGCTGTCTGTTTATCTTTTTCTGATGTTTCTTTGCTTAGAGGTTTATTATTGAGATAATACTGTTGTTTGAGGTCATTTGCTCTAAAATGTATAACAACACATTTACTATTGCTGAACTCTGTATTTTTCACGATGCCCTGTCTTTCAGTTTTTTTTTAAGATCATGAGTTATTAGGGTTCTGTTGGCCGGTATATCTACTGGATCTCCTAATTTGATGTTTTGTTGCATGCAATTACATTGCAGCTGCAGTACAGTTGCAGTATAGTTATACTATAACTACAGTGTAGTTAACTGACACTTAAAGTGTAACCAATTTATTGTCATATTACATCCTGTTTTTAGATTGCTACTATATAAATTGAACATTAAGGGGTCCAACACTGATCTGTGAGGCACTTCACTTGTCAGGGCAAACACTCCTGTGAGATGGCCCTCTGTATTCTAACTCCCTGTGTCTAATTGGTCAACCATGACTCTAGCCATCTTATATAATTGGTGTTGATATTAATATTGTGCAGTCTGTCAGAAATTAGCTTTTTCAGGACCTTGTCAAGTGCTTTTTTTAAATCCAAATATATCACATCACTTGGCTGGTTTCTATCCAAAGCTTTACTGATAATATAACAATTTAGAAGATTTGCAGGGCAGACCTAGATTTTGTAAAGCCTTGTTTGTTTGTATCTTTCATCCGATTTTCAGTGATGTTATCCATTATGTCTTTTTGAATTAAACATGTGAAACATGCATGTGCATGTCTTAGTATGTCAGCAAGTAAATACAGTGCCTCTGCATTATTACCCACTCCTAAATTTAGTGTACACTTGGCTCAGTCATGTGTGCCTCCTTCCAGCACCACATTGATAGCCCTAGTGGCCCAAAGAAATTGACTCTGATGCCTGGCCCTATCCCGGGGAACTTATTAATCCCAACTCTTATTAGGCCCCCTGCAACTGGCGAACTTCATTTGCAGCCCCTCTCCAGGATGTTACATGATTGCAAATTACTGCCTAGGCCTTTAATTTCCAAACAGCTACTCAGAGATGGTCAGCTTTCATATCTACTCTCTGTTTTGTGTACAGATGACAGAAGTGGATCCCTACACATCCTAATGACATCCATTGATAGTCATCCCTCCGCTACTCCCATGTGCCATTGGGTTACTTGATCTTTCACTTCTCTCAGGCAGGATGTCCAGGTCCTCCTCCTATCCTCTAATGTCCTATAGGGAGGCTTTTGCTCCATGAAACTGACTGGATCCCAAGACTCTGGAGACTTCACCTGAAGGTACTAGTGCCACCTGCACCAAGGGACCCTACTACCATCCCTGACCCTGTCGACCCCCTTGTCTTGGTTTAAGCTGGAGAGGTTGGACTCTCTGGTTTTCACAATACTGCTCCACCTTCTCTTTTCCCCAGCATCTGCAGCTTGCCTTCTCCTCTTATATGGCAAAGGGAGAAGGGTAGGGCCATGAATATTCATGCCCAATTGTTCTGCTTCTGTCTGTCAAGAACCTTTCAGCACAAACTTCAGACACTCTGGGCTCGATTCTCAAAACTCTGCTCAAGCCACACAAAGACGGCAATAGCCGATCACTGGTGTGCCATGGACCCTGCGCCTGAATCTGTCTCAGGCAGGGTCCTGGCGGCAAAGTCCCAGCTTGCAGCAACTGTAATAGTGTGCTAAACAGAGGGCGCACCTAGACAAGTTGCCACAAGCCATGGGCGGCCACGTGGAAATGTACCTGAGAAGTCCCCGGTAGTCTGATACTCCCTTGCCAAGGCCTGATCACCCTCAGTATTATAAAGAAAATTCCTGGTAGTCTAGTTGCCCCCCTAAATCCCGATCACCCATTATAATAATACAGTGGTCACCCCAATCAATGATCTCCGATTATAATAATAAAGTGACTCCCCCAAAGCTCCAATCTCCCATAACAATAATATAGTGGTCCTCCCAAGCCGTGACCTCCATTTATATTTAATAAAATCCCTGGTAGTCTAGAGGACTGCCCAAGCCCTGATCTGCTATTGAATGATATCCAAAATTTCTGGTGGTCTAGTGGACCCCCCCCAACAGTGCTCTCAACCCCACTCCCCCAACCCATAACAGAGCTGGCAACTGGCACAGCCCTCAACTCACCACCTTGGCCAGCCACAGACTGAGCTCTGAATGAGGGTGTACTATGTATAGTATGTGTTAGTGATTGACAGCTGCTGTCAATCACTGGAGTCATAATATATACAGTCCATTCTACAGTACTACTGCTTTTGTTTTATTGTTCAAACTATTGCCTTCCTTGAGCAATACCTGTCTTTATCCTTCCTCTAGTTTTATACTCCATCAGCCTGAGACTCCCATTTCAGTCTCGTACCACTCCCATCTCCCTTCTCCTGTCTTTTGCCACTCACTAAGGGCTGCAGTTTACATCCCCCATCCACCAGCAGTCTCACTTCCCACTGAGTTGCAGTAGTAGCCACAGACATGGCCAGATATTTCCAGATATTTCACACAATTTCTAAAGGATTTCTCTCTGCTGTCCCTACTGTGGAAATGCAGAAAGCAGGAGATTTCTCTAGAAATATCACAGAAATTTCAGGAAATATCTGCCCATGTCTTTGACTGTGACTGTTACTCACTCATCTGGTGGGAAGCAAACACAGCTCTAAGTACCAAAGTCAGTACAGTTTACAAGCAAATCTGTTCACAAATAGACCAGCATGCATAGAATAACAAATGCAGCCATTTGCTTTTCACTCTTTCAGGATGAGACTCTCCATTCCTGTCTCCTTCCATCCACATATTCCACCACTCATGATGTAGTATCTAACTTTGAGTGGGCTCCAGCTTCTCCCAGTTCTACACCTGGATGCACTGGTGCAAGGGGAGGTTAAGTGACTTGTTTAAGGTTAAACATAGTAGTTGGCTTTGTTGGGGTTTGATTCTGTAATTATATATTACCTAAGCCAGTACTGTAATCAGTAGGCTACACTGCCTCCAAATAAAGGGAGCTATGCATCAATGTGGGGCCAGGTATGTGTGTAATTGATACACACCTTCACAAGGTGCCTGTTCATGGCACTGCACCCTTAGTTCACTGCTTAGTGTGGGGGGGGTGGATCTAGAGACAGAAGGGGGAATCCAATCGACTGCCTGTCCCAGATCCTGGAGTGGAGCCCCTACATCACACATGTGTGTGATTCTGGAGTAGGCATGGGAGAGTTGCAATTGCAAAGGATGAGAGACTGTTCAAAGGGCTGTCACCAGCCTCCTTTCTACCATGAGGCTAGGCGGCACTGTGGCTGGGTTGTTTTCCCACATCCTGTGGGTATTCTCTGTGGGGCACACAAAAAAAAATATGTCCGGGTCCTTCCTTGCCTAGTTCTGAGCCCTCCTCGCCTAGCACTCCATGGCATCGTGAGTGGCACAGAGTGGAGAGCACACCTCTGGACTGGCCAAGCACAAAACTACAGGACCATAGAGGGAAGCGAGTGTGCAAGAGTGTGCTCCTTGTGTGAATACTACCACTATTGTGAAGGTCCATTGGACCTGCACTTCACAGTATTCCATCTTAGAAATGCCTACATGTGATGAATGCACAATATGTAGGCATCCACATTATCATACATAAACCCTAAAAATATAACAAGAACTACCTATAAAATCCATATCTTTCTCAGCCACTATAACCCCTACTCTCACCAATGCAAAAAACCAAGCAAAATAAAAAATATCCAACACATAAATAACAAACCTTTTAACCTATCCAACATAGCCACACTCATCTAGTATTTCAAATGAAATGCAAGGTAACCTCAAAATTAATCAGAATTATTTTAGTGTCACTACCATAAATTCAACTTTAAATCCCCCTAGCTCCCCTCCCTATGAAATAGTAACTATAGCACAAAAGTAACAGAAAGAACTATTAGTATTAACTAACCTCTAAAATTTGTTCACTTATACGCTCATCACACAAAAAACATGCCACCTATAACAAAAGTAGTATTAGTGAAAATCCCAAATACCCACTCCATACCATCTGCCTAACAAATCCCTCTCACCAAAATCTCACCAGGCAGCCAAAAATCTCAAAAGCAGCCAAATCCAGAAATGAAAACACAAACATACTAGCAAAAACCCAGCAAAACCAACAACATTCTCACTACATTAGTATCAAAAGCAGCTTCCAGCAAAAAAACTTAGTACATCCAAAAGTACTGAGAGAAAAAACAAACCATCTCACTTATTTTAAACCATAGACAAACAAAAAATTTTCAACACTTTATAAAAACACCTATTTTACCAACAATGTGCCCATCCCTATCAAAATCCCTACCAAGACTTTCATCCAACATTAGTCAAGTGCAATCTAAAACACTCATCTGCCTAGAGAAATGTCTAAGTAACTAAGCCCTACTAAACAATAACTAAAACAAAATTATAAAAACAACAATGCTACATTAACAAATTGCAAAAGAAACCATTATAATTTCCCAAATGCCACAAAAAATACATTCACATACAAAAACACAAACCAAAGAATAAAGAAAATACAAAAACAAAAAACAAAAATCAGCAAAACCACTCAAACAAGAAAAACACATTACAAAAATCAATGCATTAAAGAACCATACACAATACACCGTAAAAAACAAAAAGAATAAGCCAAAACTGAAAAGAATAGAAACACATGAAAATAACAACAACATATTTAACAAGCCTTCTACTCAATCTTTACTAAGAAAAATAATAAGACTGAAAAGTACAAAAAGCCAAGAAATAATGCAAAAACAAACACAAAGTCACCCCCACATTGTTAGTGTGGTTGGAGGATCAACTGTATAATTTAAATAATAGACATCCCCACTGGCTATATTGAAACACTGTTCGCAGCTATCTAGAAAACAGTGATAAAAATAAATAAATAAATAAAATTAGTTAATCAGACACTTCAATGAAAACTAACATAACAAAGTAGCCCCAGAGCAAGGAATATATGGGCATAAAGAGACACTTAAATTATGAACAGTTGCAACTTAAATCATTTGCAGGCATAAAAAAGGTTAAACTATGTTCAAGAGGTGGTGATGCTGAGCACCTTAAAATGTGAGGCTTTCCAGATTGATACACTGGGAGCCTTGCACCCCACAGGGCTCCACTTATTGACAGATTAGAAGTGTCACCATTTTTGTGAACTGCCCATTTGTTTATCAGTATTTACTACTGCAAGTAATGGTTCACCTTAGAAGTTACTGGTTGAGCACTGCATATAATTTTAGGTGCCTGTTTTGTCCATATATTCCTTGCTGTGGGGCTACTTCTTTATATTAGTTTCATTTCAGTTTCTGATTAATTGGCTGTTTTTGTTTTATTTTTTTTTTATTGTTGTTTTCAAATAGCTGGGATGGTGTTTTGATATCAACATTATGAGATGCCTTTTATTTAAATTGTATGCCTGATCCTCCAACCACATATGAACAAACTCTAGGAAATTACCAACCAATAATAAATAAATGGACTGGACTGGACACTGATGGTCAGACCTGATGGCTTATGACTGGCAACGCTGGCTGCAGTGTAACATCTGACTACTTAAAAAATGTTATCTAGTGAATAAAAAAGTAATATAAACACCAACAATGAATTAATTCAGTATTTGTATTTCTTTGTCAGCAGGCAACAGCTATTCCTATTGGTAGGGCAAAAAATAAATTATTATATATGATGTGTATTGTGTTGACTGACTAGTGAGTCAAAGTGAACACATACAGACACATACAGCCTACAGCCAAGTCGGGATGTGGGGTCATCACATAAGTTTATTTTTGTTAATTTCTTTGGGTAATCTGACTGATCACATTGAATTCATTGGATAAGGTGCAAACCTGTGCATAATAATAGCAGACAGCTCTCGCTGTTCATACCCTGATTATTTTCACTCTGGGACTGGTATGCTCACTGTTATTGACTCCACAGCAAAATCTTCAGCAAGGTTCTGAACAGCAGATAGCCCTAGATAGGCACCAATGCATGGTATGCACCAGTAATTAAATGGTTCAGTCAGGTCATTACACAAAGGATATCAGCAAACACATAACTTCTATGTGATGATGACCCAATGTCCCAACCTGTATAGCAAGGTAGATAAAATATACAGGCACTAGCAAAATAAAGAAACTAATGCAGGCTATGCAACAGTCATAATTAAATTCATGTACATAATTTCATATGAGAAAGTTTATCCAAGTTCAAACCTCTGTGACTACAAGTTGAGTGTTGTGTTGTCATTGGTTTGGGGAGGTGTATGCTCCTGTGTGTGTGTGATCATATTGACATCAGCATCAAATGAGGTAAGATCTGAATGAAGACACATCCTTGCTAAGTGAATGGCAAGATGAAGCCCACAGTACTCCATACTTGCACTGTCCCACAGCCCCATAATCATGGATCACCTAGGCTGTTGCCACTGTCATTCATTCATTATCATTCTTGGAATTGAATGGAAACTAAGAACTTGAATCTATTGCTCCATTATGCAACCTGAATGGACAGTTGTTTATTTTTAATTTCTTAGTATGAATTTGAAAATGCCTTCTTTTCAGTGTGTCATTTAACTGTGTCATTTTCTGGTCCTTCAATATAGATAAGCTAGTGAAGACAAGAGTGACAGACATACTCTCAATGATGAATAAGGGATTTTGTGAGTGCACTTAGGCTGCTTATGTTGCCTGCTGCTGCAGTGCTGCATTATGATGTACATGAATAGGCATTAAAAAATTTTTCTGAAAGCAGTGGGGGCGGGGAGGCTGCCTGGGGAGATGTGCAGTATTCTATTAATTTTCCTATGAAGCCAAGTGATCCCTCTGGGTGTAGGGTGCTGACAACCGAGCAGCCTGAGCTGCAGGGTGCCTTGCCTGAAGCAATAGGCTTGTGCAGTGTCGGGGGCTGGGTGGGAGTTAATTAAAAACCCATAATACACATGGAACAGGAGCAGCCGGTATTTCTTGAATCCAGCAACATTGGAACCATCCAAAAGATAAAAAAAACAAACTATTGGGGGCTTTATATGCAGCAGACTGTGGAAAAGGTTCCCTCCTTAGTCAGTCTGCCCTGCAGCCCTCCACTTTGAGTCCGAAAATCATACACACTCCAGAACTTCAGCAGCTGACTCGGACTGTATCAGACCCTGGAATGTTAAACCCCCTTTTTAAAACCACATTTTGTAAATTGTGCCATGAAGTTGAAAAGGTCAGCTGCCTTTTGCCATTATGTACATTTGGCATGCACCTGTGACAAAGCAGCTCTTTTACTTTTCCGTTTCAGCTTTGTCTTTGTGCCCATGCCATGCCACAATAAATCTGAACTCCAATGGAATAATAAGCCAGTAGGGCACATTTTTTAAACTTGTCCTTGGCAGACAATAACTCCACATGTGTCACTCAGTGGTTGTTGCTCAGGAAGGTATATTCCACCTCAGTCACACCACATTTCTGTTTGACAAAATCTTGGGGCCCAGATGAAAGAGGACAGGAACTGCAGTGCTATGTATAATGTTTAGAAATATTTGATGTGGAGGTCTGGACCCTCTTTCATGCTCATTAAAACTCAGACCAGCAACCTGCTCTTCTCAAGGTATAGTACTCCCACTGTTTTTGAACACTACAACAACTGGAAGGCAGAATGTCTGTTACTATCTCATTAAAATTGTTCTTACCAAAAAAACAACAACAAAAAATATTCAGCTTCAATTATTTAGGGCTACCCACATTTCTCTTGAGGTCACAGAGGTTCATTACCTTCCTGCAGAAAAATGAGAATAAACAGCCACATGGCCAATCTGCCCTCTCCTTCCAAAAAGAAACCAGCAAAGGATTGCATCTCATAAATTATGTACTGACCAGACATCCTTTGTGGTGCTGCATCAATTGTGTTCAAGTCGGCACTTCAAAGAGTCCCAATATAGCAGAAACAGGTGTCTACAATGTGTTGCTGTAGACCTTAGCTGAAAGATAACGCCTATTGTAGTGACTGTGAAATTCACAAATCTATGTGTCATCATGTGGCTGACAGTCTGATCATCCATGCACAGTAGGAACCACCTCTGAGTTAGTTTCTATTGTGCACCAGAGATCAGACTGTCTGCAACATAATGATTCACTTCAATACCTTCCTGATGGAAAAAAACAGTTCTCCCTCTGAGTCCAGTAAACGGCACTTCACATTTTCCCCAGTCTATTTGCAGCACTTTGAAGTCTGGTTCAGGCCAACATCTTCCTTCACTATCTCATCCATCTGAAAGCTTGATAAAATATCTAACTGACTGCTCTTTTGTTTAAGTTAAAACAAAGAGCAGTGATAGATATAAAATAAGGTTGAGCTTGCTGTGCATGCCCCTGCCCAATCTTGTATACCAGACCAAGACTACTCACTATTAGGTGCTGTACTACACCCTGCCTGGCCTACCCCAGTCCCCAGTCAGCCTAGGAAGATCAAATAAATCAGTCAGGACTGGGTAGATGATAGGTAAGTTAGGTGTCTGCGTCTCTGCCCGACTTTTGACCTGGCCTCTTCTACTGGTGCTGGCCTGCCAGTTAAGTTAAACTTATTATTTGTATAAGGAGTGATGTTACACGTCACAACTACTGCCTTCACATTGCAGGTGAATATTTTTTCAGTGCCTTTAGTAGCAAAAATTACATTTTCAAAATCTTATGTCACCATGGCTGAGAGATGTCATTTGCATTATCTGGTGTATGGTGAATCTAGTGTTTGATTCAGATGCTGTTTTGTATTTATTCTGAATAAAATTTCAATTCAAAGGCTTATCATGCTCCTATTGTCTATTTATTTTTGTTGGCTTGGAGAGATGGGTATTATCTCAAACACTAGGATTATCATAGACCACATAATACAGAGTGCAATGGTTAGACATAATAGCATTTACTACTAAGGGCATTTATGAAAAAATACTCATCCACAGTATGAAGGCAGCAGGCAAAGTTGGAGCTGCCAGCACCTCCACTGTAAGCTGGAACATGTCTTGGAGGTTGGGGTAAGTGAAAGAAGCCGGGGGCAATAAAATGTGTGCAAAGAAATGGTGTTTAAAGAATGAACGTGAAATGTTATTTTTGGATTCTCTGTTCACACTGAGCAATTTTCAGCTCCTGCACAATTGCTGTCAGTCTCTTTTCACAGTCCTTTTCAGGGTTGGATGAACTCGGAGAAGAAAAGTTGATTTTATTATTTAAGACTATAAATACTCCCCATGATCAGCCATGCCCAGAGAGAGAAGGCTCCTCACTGCAGAATTGATCATTGGAAGCACAGTCAATGTTTCCCTACTCTAGTTTGGGGTGTCCTCAGCTCTCAGTATGACTTGGAGGATGTTAATGAAAATTTGCTGCCAGGCTTGGGAGATTGTGACAGGGTGGCAATAAACTGTTGCTTTTAGCATGCCCCACAGACATAGGGACTGCAGCTCAAGGTAGATTGAATATTGCAGCTACTTGAGAGAAGACTTTTCTCTTTAATCAGCATGGAGGCTGTCTGTACTGGCCAGGGTTTTATGAAGCAGTGTGTGAGGGTCCCTGGCACCTCAGGTTCACTGTAAGTGTGGAGTAGTCCAGAGGAGGCTGCAGGGCTCACCCTACGCCCTGCTGTGGGACAAAGCTCACCTGCTGTCAGTTGCAGATTGCCCTGCCAGTACCTCAACATTCTGACCTACAGCTGTGTTTGATTCCCAACATCCTAAAATAACTCTCCAGCCAGTATGCAGAGGGAGGGTTGAATTTCTCTGGCAGGTCTTTACTTCCAGTGGTGCAGTAAGCTGATCTGCCCACTTTTATACCTGGTTCCATTTCTACTGTTATACAAGTACTGATTGGTTTGAAGCTCTGCACACGAGGTATAGAACTTGCTCAAGATCACAGAATAAGCAATTGGTTGTGGTGAGATACGAAGTCACAGTTCTTCTGGTTCACAGTGCAGTGTTCTGGCTACTGGATCACACAACCTCCTATTTGTAGTTTCGCCAGAATTTGGGGAGAAACTGTAGTCTCCCTGGGATGGGGATGGTTTGGGTATGCCTGCCATTGGCCCTGTAAATCTATGATGTCACCACAGATGTTATTGTATTGAGATACAAATAACATCCGTATCATGAACACTATAATGGTTCATTCCTATACTAAACAGATGCTGAAGGAGATACCGGTCAGACTTTCATTGCGTAATGTGCACTAAAGTCTTTACTGCTAGTGCTCTGAATTCAACTAAAAGCATCGATGACCCTTTTGCCAAGAGAGAAGAATGGAAACAAATCAATACTTGCATCTAAAATGTGCAATTCAGGCAGCAGAGCGAAGAGCACATCTCTATGACCTTCTCTCTGCTGCTCAGACAGGACTGCTATTATAATTTTTCTTTCTTTTTAGTCAAGGTCTCTTACCTCTTTAGTCTACAGCAGCTTATGTGCCATTATGGGATCAGCAGACTCCTTTTACTTGTGAAGGGAAATATTTTTTAGGAGATTAAAACAAGTCTCAAATAGCTAAGCTGTATCCAAACCTTCACACCACCAGCATATCTTGTAGCAGAGCTGAACTGTCCTGCAGATCATATTGTTATCAACCCTCTCTGGAAGGTGCCATAATGGAATACTGGAGCAAAGGTGCCAAGAAGAACCAGCCCTGGCCATCTAATTCCATTATTCTATATAATCCGGCTTGAAGGGGAAAAAAAGTTACTTTTGGAGATTTGAGTCCCCTAAAGGGAAGGCACCTTTACACATCTAGAAATGTAAGGGTTGGCTTGCCTAATTCAAACATCTTTCTGTTACAATGTTCTCCTATATAAATATTACATACACCAGGAAGACAGAGGGCCCATTCCAAATCGCAACATTCCATTGGGGTCTCTTCATAGAAAGTAACTGTAGAATGTTCATACAAGCCACAAAAATCTAATTAAAGGTATATTATATGAACAAAACACACTTATTTTTCATCATTAGATCTTTGTATATAGTGCATCTATGCAGTATATGTTCAGTTTAGTTAACAGTAACAACAACAGTAACTTTTTAATAACTCACGAAGGAACTTGGTCAAAATGCCATTTTTAACATTATTTTCTGTTTTCTGTGTGCCTTAAACTATTTTGTTTGATAATAATGATTACCATGATGATAATAATAAAATTAATTATGACCGTTTTGATACTTATTAGCACTGTGTCCATGGCTTCCAGAAGGTGCCATTTATAAAGGAGCCTTTATGTTTTTTGTAAGTCATCTTTCAAAACACTTAGAAGTAAATATTTTATTAAAAATTGTTTGAAAATAGAAAACATGTGTTTGAGAGGAATATATATATTCTAGATATTTGACTTGTGAGCAATTCACAGGTCAAAAACAGTTAGAAAAGAGAAATCTGACAAAAAAGTACCAGCTATGAAAATGATGCATTTTTTCAGGAGAGACATAATGCTTACTATGCTTTTTTTAGGCCTTATTTGAAGCCATAAGTAATGCAACTTCCAGAAAAACAAACTTCTGATTGTGGACAATTGTAGCAAAAGGAAATTGCAACTGTTGGTATTTGGCATAAACTGAAACTGATGCTTCACATCCTGTCCTTCAGCTTGGACTGGCCGTATTACACGGCACTGAAATGTGGCCTCCTCTGCTATTGTCTTGAACAGCACAACTGCACTAGAGTCAGCAGTAACTCAAGTTTTTTTTTCAGTTTTTTTACCCAGCTGAGATGTAACATCTCATTTTCAGAGGGATCCTATTTTTTTTTTTTTTTGCTTGTACCTGTGGTAGAAGGGACTACAGCACTGAAACCTATATGACTTGTCCAAGATTAAAACAAAGAAAAGCAAATGTGTGTGTGTGTGTGAGTGTATGTGTATGTGTGTGTCTAAAATCATGTAAAAAAGTTGCAATCATATGGTGGGTATTAGATCCACAGTGTCATCTCTCACAGATTTAGCAGTGCCATCAACTCCTTATCTAATCAACACTGCACCTTTTACTGCTCTGTTCTGGCATTGGTTTAACTTGCTGAATTTACCATATCTCATCACATCAATATTTTATTTCAGTATAACACAAGCATTTCAAGGAACTGTTCTGCATTACACCACTGCTCAAAACAAAACAAAACCAACAAAAAAATAGGTGACGAGTAAGCAGCATGAATATATCACAATATATATTCTGTTACAATGTCCTCCTGTATAAAATATTACATACACTCCCCCAGATAGACACAGGGCCCCTTCTACATGGTAAAGTTCTGTTGGTGGCTTTTCTTAGAAAGCAATAATAGATTTTTTTTGCAAGCCACAAATCTTTTATAATTCAGTTTCATTTTTATCCATGTGTCCCCGACCAATCATAATTGGTCGAGCAAGAAAAAAATTGGAACAAATGGAAACTAAAGGGCCCATTTAAATGGTGAAGTTCTGTTGGTGTCTCTTCTTATAAAGTAATTGTAGAATTTTTATGCAAGCCACAAATCTTTTATAATTCAGTTTCATTTTTTGCACAAGCCCTGACCAATCAGAATCCTTAGAGTGTCTAGTGAGAAATAAAATTGGAAAAAAACTGTCTTACTTAATTAACTTGTTATATCTGTGATAGATGGCACTGGGCCAGTTGTTATCATCAGACTCCATATTGCTTGCATGCCATCCATGAAAAAATAACTACACTTAGTGCAGGTTACCGGACAGTGAAAGATGGCTGCTGGCTCACTTCCATCCTTGGTAATAGATGGTCCACTCCAGTAACTGTGCTGGGGGGTATTGCCAGATGAGGAGTCAGGACTCTGGATTTTCATGGCATGACAAGCAGCTGACCTCTTTGCTCTGTATCCCCTGCTGTCCCTGAATGCTGATCCCTCCCGACTGCTGACTGAGAGACAAGAGAAAAACGCTTCTGAACAGTATCCAGAAACGTGGATTATTCTTCATTTGCTTTTCTAATACCCCAAAAGACTGCTGGACTATGCCCATGCAGCCTAAAAATAGTGCAAGGGAGCGCAAGAGTCCCAGAGATGCAACCGTGGAAGTGACTTTTGTCACTTCATCATGGTGTGCGTTCACAAGAAATGTGGGTGTTGTCAAAGTCCTTTTCTGAAGCAGTACGTCTTCAGGGCTATGCACACTGCAACCCTAAAAAGGGGAAGCTGGGGAGTTGAAAGAGCATGAGGTGCTCTTGAAGTTTTGCTAGGGCAGGGAAGGGGGAGATGGGGAGTAGTTGGCCACAGAGGTGGGGTCTCCTCCTTTGGGTAGTGGAAGGATGATGGCATGTTTCCACTCCACAGGAACTGATTCAGAGGCAAATGACAGGTTTACTAGGGCAGTTAGTGGAGCTGCGATGGCAGGGGCAGAAAGGCAGAGGAGTTTGGGGTCTAACCCATCAGGGGACTTTCCCTTGGAAGGGTGTAGGGAGAGTAAGACATCAAGAGCTTCTGAAGGGGAGATGGTCCTGAAGTAGTAGGTGTTAGATCTGGGGGGATTTACAGATTCAGCATGGTGGGTGGGTGGAGGGACAGCTGGTAGGGAGGCAAGAAGTGAAGTAGCATATGTGGTGAAGTGTGAATTGAACTCGGAGGCAACCATGAGTGGGTCAGAGAGAAAAGTACTATTTGAGAACAGAAGGGGGTGGGATTTGATGATGGGGGTTAAGGGAGTAGATAACTTTCCAAAATTTAGTTGGATTATGCAGGTTGGCATTGAAGGTGAAGTTAAAGTATTCGGCTCTTGCTAACTGGGTTGCCTTGGTGCACTTGTTACGGAACGTATGGTAGATGATGCTATCACCTGGGAGGAGTGTAGACTTGTAGGTTTTTCACACAATGTCCTGAGCATTTTGGCATGCTATTAGTTCTGGGGAAATCCAGGGAAGGTGTGTCCCTCAGATCCGAAGCATGAGGGCATGATTGTCCCAGATGTTAAGGAAGGTATTCCCGAAATGTAGCAGGGCATCATCTATGTTATGTTTACTATAGTTGGTGCCCAAGTTTGGTGGGCTAATTCATCCAGAAGGGGGGAAATGCTTAGAGATTTGTAAGACCTTTGAACAAGAAATTTGAGAGGGGTTTTAAGGTGATGGATTTTGTAGACTATGTAAGTGATATGGTGGTTGCTTATAGAGTCAGGAAGTAGGCTGGCTTTGGAGACTCGTTGGGGGTGGGAGGTGAGGGCCCAGTCAATCAGGAAGTAGTTGCCCATCTTGTAGTTTGTGCATGTTGGTACTGAGATGACCTGGGTAAGATTGAGGGCTGTGATCTCAGAGTGAGCTTTGTTAAAGGTGGATGATGGTCCGTTGTGATTAAAATCACCCAAAATATAAAGTTCACCAGATGGGGCTAGGGAGGCTAGGTGGCATAGATGGTCAGCGACAGTTGTGGCAGGGATTCCAGGGTGGCAGTAAACACCTGCAACATAAATAGAGAGTGACAAGGGAGGTCAGTTGGAGCATGAGCATATCAAAGGCTTTAGGCTCTAATTTAGCAAGTGTAACAGAGAAACTTAGGTCTGAGGCTGTGTATATTGCAACTCCTCCACCACTGGTGGACCGGTCTTGTCGAGTGACATAGAAACCTGGGATGTCAATGGATGTGTCCTTAAAGTTAGGGTTTAACCAGGTTTCCAATAGGATGATAATGTCAGGAGCGTGCTGGACAGCTAGCACCTGGAGCAGATCGAGCTTGGGGGCTAGGCTATGAATGTTAAGGTTGAGGATACGTAGCCCTCAGGGAAGGGAGCCAGAGGGTGTAGCAGCGGTGACTAATTTAGGAGAGTTTGTTCACAGAGCTTAGAGGGTATAGGGCTGGTGCAGGACCAGGATTGGGGTGAATGTCGCCCACAGCAAGAAGTAGTAAGATCAGCGTTAGATAGTGAGAACAAATATGATAGCACCAAGCTGTGGGTGAGCACCGCCTAGGAGTAACTTTAGGGCAGCCAACATGACGTGAGTGGGAGGTAATTAGGTGGAGTGTTGACCAAAGGTAGCCATAGAAGTATAGAGAGGAGGAGGAGGGGCAAAAAGGGTAGTGGGATCAGGTAGGGGCCTGAAGAGATAGAGTAGCTGAGGGGGGAAATGCACAGGAAGAGTTAGATTAGCTGAGGAGGAGGCAGGGGGTTCAGGGTAAGAGGGGATCAGAGGTAAAAAGGAGGGTAGGTAGAATGAGATGGAAGAGATTAGCTGTAGATTCTGAGCTGTGAGTGCCATAATAGCTGTTGACAGCAGGCAGAAACCTGTGACTTGTACTTGTTAGTAGGTGCGGTGGAAGACAAGCAACACATACCACTTAGGAGGCAGTTATAGGTGAGAGGGCAAGAGGGGCAGGGGCAGTAGGTACTAATGGTGGCTAGGTAGATCTTGAAGGCAGGGCAAGTAGCGGATTTAAAGGAGACCTGGGAGGGGGAAGGGGCAGGACAAAAAAAACACAGTAGCAGGACAGTCCAAAAGCTGTAAAATGGCTTGCTAGGCTGAGGTTCAAAGCAGGCTTTGAGGTGCACCAATCAGGAGCTTAGCACTACCCGCTGGACCAATCAGAGTTGCTGAGTCAGCAGGTGCACCAATCAGAGAGCTGCCACAAGCTGATGGCTCTGGGAATGTTTAGCAAAAGTACCTGTTTGCTGGATCTGAGCAGGAGAACCAGTAGGGTGGGCTGGAAACATCCAGTGAGTTGGAGGCGGTGGCTGGTAGTGCCGCCGAGGTTCAGAGACACCCATTGGGGGCACAGGTGGGATCTGAGAAAGAAGGAGGACACAGCGTTAGATAAAGCAGTTCAGATGGGGAACAGGAGGAGGACAGGGGTCTGGCCGCAGATTTACAATAGGGGATGGGTGTGATAGAAGAAACAAAGGGAAACATTTGCAATGTGAAATTGGAGAGGGTGGAGGTTAAGGTGGAACAAAGGAGAGAGATTTAAGAGCAGACAGAGTGAGAAGAAGTTAGCCGGGTGGGGGGAGCGCAGCAGGAGTAGACTGGGCAGAGATCTCAATGTTCAGGAGTTAGGACTTGGTGGTAGTGGGATGGAAAGTGGTGGTGGAGGAGCGAGGATTAGTGGGAGATAGAACAGGCAGTGAGGGGAGACAGGGCCAGAAAGAGGCCCTGGTCAAGAGAGGTTACAGAAAGCTACAGAGGAGCTAACTACTGAACTAAGTCATTAACAGTCAGAGAGGCATGCAGCTAGCTAGAGAATCTACAGGTACTTTACATTGACAAGAACAGGCTGCTAATCACTGAAGTTCACTGTAAAATTACTGCAACAGTTTCAAGCATGCCGCAGCCTAGCTTTTATCCAAAAATTATTAGTATCTGCAACAGGGCTGTAACATTGAGATCTGCAATAATACATAGCCAAGTTAAAGTTTAGGTGCACTGATGAATGCTACTCAACTAACAAAGACCAGGGCTGGTAAACACTTGGAGTCTTAAAATAATGGCTTAAGTATGAAAACCACAGTAGCAGGACAGTCCAAAAGCCGTAAACTAGCTTGCTGCACTGAGGTTCAAAGCAGGCTTTGAGGTGCACCAATCGGGTGTGTAGCACTACCCGCTGGACCAATCAGAGCCACTGAGTCAGCAGGCACACCAATCAGAAAGCCACCACAAGTTGACGGCTCTGGGAGAGTTTAGCTAGTACCTGTTTGCTGGATCCGGGCAGGATAACCAGGAGGGTGGGCTGGAAACGTCCAGTGAGTCAGAGGTGGCGGCTGGTAATGCCGCCGAGGTTCAGAGGCGCCACTTGGGGCATGGGTGGGGAACTGTTTGCTGGATCTGGGCAGGAGATTGAGAAACCATGAGGGTGAGTTGAAATGTCTGGTGAGTCGGAGGCGGTGGCTGCTGGTAGCGCCGCCGAGGTTCAGAAGGTCGCTGGGGGAGCTGGGTTGGATCGGGTGGGATCAGAGGCATCACTCAGGGCATGGGGGGCACATACTGTGCAATGTGATCACACTGACACCCAAGTGCAGTTGTCTACTGATACAGCATAAGTCATAGAAGCACAAAGTATGTGTGGTTAGGGATGAATGGTCTGGTACGTGATTAACTGCTAAAGGTGGGTGGCAATACTATTATCAGAGTGGACTGTTTGTGTGAGGCAGGAGATGTGTCAGGAAACAGCAGTACTGT
Organism: Neoceratodus forsteri; assembly: GCA_016271365.2. Lineage (NCBI taxonomy): Eukaryota > Metazoa > Chordata > Ceratodontiformes > Ceratodontidae > Neoceratodus > Neoceratodus forsteri. Next base: position 883,734,655 of record CM057459.1, read on the forward strand.
TTAGTGGCAAATGTACCAGTGAAGGTAGTACCATATTGCATTTTTTTATTCAGTTTAAATTTCTGTTTCTTTTTTTATTGGATGAATCATTTAGTTAAATATATGTAAATGAGCCATTTACTAAGCAGAATGATACTTTTCAGGGTGCGAGATATTGTGATATACCCAGCCTTCTACAGGGTATAATATCCTGTGATTGTGTTGTTGCCTGTTATTATACCCCTGGGTGTGCCAAGAAAGAATAATACTGGCTACCCTGTTGGGTTTTATTGATTGCATAACCCATAATCGTATGGTTATGTTTAAATTAAGGTGTAATATTTTGCCGTTTTAATGTGTATAAAAGAAACAAAAAACAGGATACAGAAAAGTGTGTATACTTCTTGTGGGTTTCCCATTAAAATAGCAACCGCAACATCGTGAATACAACATCGCTACAACTTAATAGCGATTGTATTTTTGGTGAGTGCCATAAAATGGCGACGATGCACAAAGATTGCGCCTGCCAATGTACACACAGAAATCGCAATATGCACTGATTGCAGTGTGAATTAATGGTGAAAATTCAAAATGATATATTGCAGTACTGACAGCAACTCTCACAAAACTGTCAAGGCATTCACAATAGCCATTTGTTCTCCCTGCCCATGTCAAGTATCAGCCTGCCGATCACTCTTCCTGTGCATTTTGCCATTTGGTAATGCAAACTGCTTTCTCTCTGTCTCTCTCTCTCTCTCTCTCTGTCTCTCAGATTGTTGCATAACAGCATGGGTACAGTGGAGAAAGGGAAAGAAAGAGAGCAGCTGTCAGTGGCTATCTTGCAGTCTTCCCCCAACACACACACACACCAGTCTCAAGTGGCACAGTTAATCCACGAAGCAATTCCGTCAACTCCTTTCCTGGCTCACGCCCCAACCACTGTGTAGATCACCAGCACCACAGATTCCTGCAGCAAGAAGCTGAGAGACAGTCACAGTGAGAGAGAGACAGCTGTCATGTCCACGTCTTCAGGTTGTGATATCTGTAAGCAATTCTACCTCGACTTCAGGAATGGGAGAGAGAGCATCCAAGACCTAATACCCGTCTTATGTTCATTCTGCTGTTCAGGAAGACAGTGAAAAGTCTGGCCAGAGACAGCACCAGAGTGTCCGACCTCCAGAACTGTGGATAGTGTAGATCAGTGTCGGATGCTTTCAGTCAATGAGACACAGGGTTTGAGAGTGAGCCTTGCGATATATATATATTTATGCAATAGGTGTGAGACCAAAAGCCATTGAATAAATCCATTTATTTCCACATATGTGGAATAAATCTAACCACCCTAGATTTATCCCACATATGTGGGATAAATGCAAACTGTCAATCAAAGCTTTTTGTTCACTTTTTGACAAACAAATGTGAATAACTTTAAAACGAAAATGATAGCATAGTACTGTGAGCACGAAAATGTTCTGGACAAAATATCTACAAAATGAGTGGTGTTTCATTTATAGATACCTTTTAGTTTTTTTATAATTAGAAAAAAACAGCAAAAAATCCTATTTTCTTTTCACTTTTCAGACAAACAAATATAAATAACTTTAAAATGAAAAATGATAACATGGTACTATGAGCACGAAAAATGTTCAGCATAAAAATATCTACAAAATGAGTGGTGTTTCATTCAGAGATGCCTTTTAGTTTTTTCAAAATTAGCAAAAAACAGCATAAAATTCAGTTTTCTTTTCACTTTTTCGACAAACAAATGTGAATCACTTTAAAACTAAAAATGATAGCATGGTACTATGAGCACAAAAAATGTTCAGCATGAAAATATCTACAAAATGAGTGGCATTTCATTAATAAACACCTTTTAGTTTTTTTTTATAATTAGCAAAAAACAGCATAAAATTAAATTTTTGTTTCACTTTTTCATCAAACAAATGTGAATAACTTTAAAACAAAAAAGGTAGCATGATACTGTCACCATGACATTTGTTCAGCAAGAAGTTCTCTACAAAATGAGTGGTGTTTCATTTAATAGTAACCACCCACTAGGCGGACATACACCAGGAAAGTTAACCAAAGTCCCAGAAAGTCCCAGAAATTGCCATTTAAAAAGAACATAAACAGTCAAAACCAAATGTTCCCACACTGATAAAGCATCCCTATTGCATAAATGAAATATACAATGGTGAGCTGTCAGATAAATGATTTATCTACACTTGTACTGTTTGACCTCGGACACCTCACTGCGGGCTTCACGCCACTCGCGGAAGTTCCCCCGAGGTCAACAGCACTTGTGTAGATAAATCATTTATCTGACAGCTCACCATTGTATATCCTATATATATATATATATAGAGAGAGAGAGAGAGAGAGAGAGAGAGTGATATGAAGATCGAGAGTTCTACTGCACAGTTTCAGTACTGTTGTCTCTCTCTGTCTCTTGAGTGGAAAGTCTCTGTATACACTGACTGTAAATTAAGACAGCAGTCTGTCTCTGTGTTAGTGTTTTCCCAACCCAAGTGATGTTTGAGAGCTATTACCTACACAGGGGAGGAGGGTCATTATCTTTCTCCAGTGTAAAAAGTCTGTGATTTGTATGGTTGCAGGAACTTGTACTATGCTTTGCGCCTTCATTTTGAGCTTTCTGTTGTGCATTAATATTACAGCACCGCTAATATTTCAGGCGCTAGGAAGATCATGTAGCTCTCGCTATTAAATAATCGCGATTTAGTGATAGCAATTTTAAAATCGTGATTTTCACTGGCGCCCTTCTAGTGTACAGAATTATTCCTATTTCTTTATTTTTGTTTAGATATTTCATACTGTACCTGATTGAATCTTGTAGCAGCTGATTCTTTGACAAATGTCCGCTAAAGACCAAAGGGAATCTCTTCATAGAAGACAAAAGTATTTTAGTAGTTGTGAGTTGCGTAAAGTTGCAAACAGTGTACTATCCAGAACTGTCCAATATGGACGTACTGACCTGTCTCTGTGTGAAATAGTGACAACACACAAACAGTATGTCTTGAATGCTTTGAAAAGTTATTCTTTGTCACTGAGAAAGAGAGATTTATCTGTAGCTGTGAAAAAAACATAAGCCAGGAAAGAACAACAGTCACAAAAAAGTCTCAGTAAAAGAAAAGACTACCAAGTGCATCTGTGATAGTGTTGCCAACATTCAATTTCAAAAATAATGGACCTTTTTCCTAAGCCCCCCCCCCCCCCATTGCCAGAGCCTCTCCAGCACTGAATGCATTGTTATGTGTCTCTCATCACAGGAATCCAGAAGACTCGCAGTCTGCATCAGCTTCTTAAATCAGGTTTAATGGACTCTATAACAGCATAATATTAATTGATCAGCTCGCTTGACATTTAAATTCCACAAAGAACATCCCTGAGTGATACAAAATGTGTCCTGGCACTTTCTGATGACTTTATTTGCATTATGTAGACATCTTTCCTGAGCTAAAATAAGAAATGACAGACACATGTCTAGCAACTTGATATGACACATGATTCCATTTTATTACCCCACGTCTAGTCAATAAAAATTATTACCTTCCTTGTGTAATAATGCTAGAAAATCCCAAATCACATAGCTTTAATGTACTTACCTTACCTTTTCCTTTCAGGACGAGGAGGAGGTCAAACAATCCCTTCTTAACAACCCCCTCTTTTGCTTATAAAACTGCTACCCTGCTCATCCTGATTATTTCCAGAGGGCTAGTAAATATAGGACCATTGGTGTACTGCAATTACACAAACAGTACCGCATAATTTGACTAGTTTTACTCGGGTTTTGCTTTTGCTACACAGTGCAGTCAGAGCCCATCTACCAAAATTAGTGAAGTACCTTTTCCACAGCATGGATGGATCCCTTTTTGCTTGAGAGAAAGTAGTTTATTAAAGGAAAAATCAGGATTGGGAAGAAGGTAATAGTGAAAATACAGGCTAACAACAGGCTATGATAACCTTCCTCTTCACTTCAGTTCAGCACTGAATACTCAGCTCAGTTCTCCCTTCATGACAGCTCAGTGTCTAACAGTCAGACCAGTGCTTTTTCCACTAAAACAGCGAACATTAGCTGCAGCTTGCAGTTCTGCAGCACCACTTTACGCACATCAACATTAGCTTCATGCTAACGTCCAGCTAATATTAGCCACTGGGAAACTGGTTCTGAAGTTGACCGATATGAAATATGGGATAAAGTCATCCCATAGTTATTTATTACTGGAAATGCTATTTTTCATTAAAATACAGGATGTCACTTTGAATACGGGACTGTTGGCAATCCTAGTTTATGGCCAGAAGCCATCATAGTAAGGTTAAATATTTCAGCATGTTAACGTCTAAAGCCAGAATTGAGTGGATTATGTCTGCTATACTGAGATAACTTCATAAGAAAGTCAAGAGAAAAGTTGAATTGATGAAGTTATTTATCAGAGTAAAACAGTTTGTGCATATGACTATCGCTGCACGGTCATGTTTGTGGACACAAATGATTTCTCTCACTGATGATTACAAAAGAACAGTTTGTACAATAAAAATGACACTGCAAAAAGTAAAAATTCTGAACAGAGATAACTTCTGCTTTAAATGTGATGGTTCTTGGCTACACACACAACAGACAGATACATATTTTTGGGAAGAACAATACCATCCACACAGTAAAGAACTAACACTGTTTGCTAAGGCTGGTGTTAAAGTATGGAATGTTTTGCCACCAGTACAGCATGATGATGATACTGACCTATGTGAAGACAATTATATGTCATCTGAGCAACATGCTCCACAGTATGTCACATGGACATGTGATGAGTCCTGTAATATAAGACAGTGTCCTTTTGAAAGGGTTAAGATTTTATTAATCTTTCCATCATTACTAAGAGGACAGAAAGATACAAACTGTTTGAGAATATTTATCACTGTGAAATAAGGCCACACACTGGCTTGATGGGCCATTCTTTGACTAGCTTACTCAGTGGAGCATGTGACAGTGTTTTCATCACATGATTATGATTGTTGTACACAGTACAGCAATGTGCAAGTTTGTCTCAAAAATCTATCGAGTCAGGGGTGATGTTGCTAAATTTGCATGTCTTGACCACTTGCTGTGTGAAGATGACATGGAAGGTGCAGTTGCTTTTTTGAAACAAGTCCAAGAAGGTAAAACACCTTCACATGAATTCTCATAACATATAGATAGATGGACTGTCTGTGTTACAGTAAATGAAACAAAATTGATTCAAAGGTTTGGGAATGAAATCGCAACATTTGAGTTGGTTAAGAGAGAGAGATTTTAATTTGTGTGTGTCTCGTAACCAACTTTTCTACACAGGGCAAATAATGAATGTTGATCTCTCCAACATTAATGTTGTGCAAAATTAAGAAATGTTGTTATGCTAAATATTTTGCAAAATTCCCACATTTCTCTGATGCAAAATGTGAAATTTCGAACTAAAATGGCAAAAATTCCACCCACAGAATGGCAAAAATTGCAGCTCATGGGTGAAATTTCACAATGTTTAAGTGAAATTTTGCATTTTGAACAGAAGAAGGAAAGAGCAGCTGAGCACCATCACCTACATCAGCAAGTGTTACACGCTTCTAAGTGAGGGCAGTTGCCCGCTAGTTATAGGATGTGGGGAGGAGCTCTTCCCCACATAACTACAGGCATGTGCCTTTCAATTAATTTTCTCAGCATTAAACTTCAAATGTGGACTAGTTTGATTTCCTGTATATACAGATACACAATAAATGCATCCAAATCAAGTCACAAAGTTAGGAGCAAAAGTGGTACTCATCAATGTCCCCTAACCTGTGCATAAAACTTCTGATTAAACAAAAAACAATAAAAATACAATGTCATTTTTTCTGGCAGCTGTGTAGAATCTGTTAACTACAGCATTTCTTTCACAGATTTCAAACCATCCTCCTAGGCAATAGTAGTCTACTGCATAAGCTTTTAATGTCAATGCACATTAATAAAGTATCTTCATCAGTCAGATCTCCCTGAAGGCACACATACAAATTGTATATGCAATAAAAACACTGCACCTCAGTGCTTCAGTGGCCCATACTGTATGTGTGTGCGTGTGTGGGGGGCTCCTAGAAATTGGCACTTTAAATATTACTAAATATTCCTAATCACTCCTGTCTGTAATTTATTTCTTGTGACATTTCAACCCAGGAACTGACTAAAATGATCAGCACATTTTTTACTGAGATTCATGCCCATGGAGTTTGAATAATTACTTTATGTGGAGTTTGAAGTTGTGCATTTTCAAAGTCTTATAGTGCCCCAAATAAATTAATCAATAAAACTCCATGGGGGAGAAGTTAGTAATGTTTGATAAAGAATTCATGTGGGAAGTTCCTGCTGAAACAAATTCTGTATTAAACCTGACAACTTTCTACCGAAAATAAAGAACAGTCCCAGGTTGCAGTCCCCCAGTTGAGGTCCTGGTGTCACTCTTTTGTCCTGCATATACAGTTCTTTGAAAGCACATGTCACAAGATTTGCCTGATGGAATTTTTCCAGACACATCTATCAGAAAACATATGATTTTTGTTTTACATTTTTGTTATGCATGCTTTTAATGCTATTAAGTTATGCTTTTGGCACATACTCAGTGTAAACTAATCAATTTATAAAATGTGCCATATCATTTTTGGAGAAAAAAGAAAATTTCTGTTTTTTTAGGATGTTAATCTCTTTATAACTTATGACATAACATGTTTGCATAAAACAAATTACTTCTGTTTTAGTATCTCAATCTCTAGGGAGTCCCTTACTGAAAACTGCAGCATTTGAAGGGCATCGGCCTGCATATGCTTCCATGACAATGACTGAAACATACATTTTTTCCACCAAATGTATTGACTTCTGTGCGGGAAACAGTTGTTTTATTATGTAGATTAATGCACACATGAAGTCTATCTTTCATTTCTGCATTCATACCAAACAATCAACAAAGTACTGCAGTCACAGAATATAATAGTTCATAGAATTATTTATGGCTCTTCAGAATATGACAGTGTGACAATATACAGTACTTTCACAAGTCCTAATCTGCATAGTTTCTGATTGCCAAAAACATCATTGTAAAAGAAAAGTTTTCTTTTTGCATGCATACTTTTGATTAAGACAATTTATGCATGTACTTACTGTAGAAAGCTGAATGCAAAAAAAAACTTGACTGGTGCATGATATTTCAGGAAATAGAGAGCTGATATCAAAACATTTTGAAGGAAGCAATTTTGTTACATATATTTTTTTTTTTTGTAAGTCTTTGGGTGTTTGAAATATTTCCCTACTTCACTGTGTTTGCATGCAGTACAGTTCCCAAACTGCTGGAAGCCAATTTGTTTCTAAATTAGGATGTCACTGTGCACATGCAAGCAACTTAACAAAACTTAGATGCCATTGCTAGATGCCGGAATGGTCAAAATGAAAGAGGGAGAAAAATTGGTACCAGCTCAATTTCCTCTTTCTAACTAATTGACTGATACATGATATTTTAGAAAATAGATTATATAAATTTTTGAAGAATGCAATAATAATATGTTCACGTACACTGCAATGACAACTCTATTCAATTAATTCAAACTTATTGACATCCAAAAAGCAATTAATGTTTTTTATTCAACATACTAACAACTGTTTGTCCAGAGATATGACTTTTTGGACTGACTGCTCTGGATAAAAAAATAAGTAATTATGTGATAATATGTAGACTACTGTTTTGGCACATCTGTAATATGCAGATCAGATATACAATACAAAAACTTGAATGCTTTCACTGAATGAAATATGACTTTAAGTGACAGCTATAATAGCTACAATTGTATCTCCTGTGATCTCTGAACAAACAAGTAGTTTGCAGTTTCCTAAAAAAAAAAATAATAATAAAAACATGTTGGACAAGAAATTAGATAAGCCAAAATATAAGAAACAGAAACATGTTCACAAAGAGCAGCCAACTCTGAATGTCTTTCAGCACAGCTAATATATGATGATAAACACACTTAAAAAAATGATAGGTCCTCTCGTCATACAGTAAACAAGTGTACAATTTGTTTTTAGTGAAATGTGCATTTTTTTACATTTAATTTTTCATACGCTCATAAGTATGTTATGAGGTTTTTTTTTAGGTCAAAAACCTTTATATAAACTCTCCGCCACTATTGGAACATTTGTTTTGAATAACCCATATAACTGTCTAACTGATTTTTGAAAGTGTCCATTGTAGGACTGTTCACCACATCCTCTGGTAATGTGTTCCAAGTATTAACTATTCTTTGGGTATACCCATTACTTATTTTTACTGTTGTACATTTGTTTCCACTCAATTTGTGATTATGTGATCTGTTTTTTTAATGACTGGTTGTTAAACAAGACCAATCGTTTCTAATGTTAACTCATTTTTGATCACAGTATAGGCTAGGCAAATATCTCCTATTATTCCTCTATATTTCAATGAGTACACACCCAGTTTATTAAGGCTTTCCCCATATTAAAGATGTTTCATATTTTTTACCATTTTAGTTATCTTTCTCTGTACACTTTCTTTCATGTTTATAATAGAGAGTTGCCATTTAAGGCTCTTTAAGGCTTGCAATCAATCAACATCTTAATTATACAGAAAACCAACATCATGAAATACATTATTAAGGGCAGACATTTGTCACTATAAACATATTATCAACAACATATCTAAGGAGAGTTTTTTTAAAATTAAAAAGAATGTTTACTGATGCTAATGACTTTGAATTGGATTTCATTCATAAGAGGAGAATATGTTAAGAAAGAAAATACATTAAATATACTATACAAAGGGCATATAACTATACTAGACAGACATCATGAGAGAAGATACTTATGGAAAATCAAAGTGTGAATAACAGTGAAGGATGGGTGTACACATCTGTTTAAAAACATAATTCTCAAGCTAAGAAAATAGGCCAACTCCAAAAACAAGGGGAAGAAAGAAAAAAAAAAGATAAGGGTGCAGGGGGATAGGAAAAGAAAAATGTAATGACAGCTAGAACATGAACTGTTGAAGGATCAGTAGCCCATGCTAATTAATTGAGTTTAACAAATACTAATAATGGTACAGCAATATCACGGTGCTAAGTTACTTATTTGTGAAAAAGAGTCCAATCCACACCAAGAATAAACATCAATATATGGCAAATCTCATTAGTGTTGCGGGCTCTTAATAATTTATATGTAACTACATTCCCAAATAGGATCCACCAATAGGGATGTCTATGTAACAATACAAAACATACAAAAGATGCAAAAATCAAGTGTGGCATGTGGTGAAAGCCATGGGTAAAGGCTGAGGAGAAAGAAGATGAAATAGAAAGAACTATGACAGTTAAAAGATTGGTATGTCATGCTAATTACACATTGGACATTATAAATGTACTGTGTTTAATGAATACCAATAAAGTTGCACACATATATCATGGTGCTAAGTTGCTTATTTTTGAGCGCTTTTTGTACATGTAAACTTTTATTATGGAATTTTTGATTTGTGTGATTGTGAGCAGTATGAGTCACAATAAGCTTGCACTGAGAGTGGGTAAAAACTTGCTGTGAGGTCAGCTTTTGAGTTACATATTACTTTTAACAGTGACAACTGTGATTAACATATAACTAATTTCAATTTGAAGATGCGAGTCAATAAAACACATAGAAAAAAGAACAGGTTTTGAGGTTTTAGGAGTACTTGTTGATTGAACATTGAGAATACAGTATTCAGGAGGGATTTGTTCAATTGGTCTGTCAATTAAACTGGTGGTGCAACCTGAAAGATATATATATATATATATATATATATATATATATATATTTTTTTTATGCATCAACATCAAACATAAAATTTATGGGCAGACTGGATGGACCAGTGGTCTTCTTCTGCCACCACTGTCAATTTTGTTTCCATGTTTTTATCTGCAGTTAACCTCCAATGAACCACTGTAGCAATAGTATCAATTAGGCAAACCTGCACCTTCAGTGGGTCACAGCTCAGCTTAATCAGAAAGGATGATGTGAGATGCAGTATAAACCTACCCTTTATCAAATTTTATGCTACCTGATCTGGGCTTATTACAAAAGAAATATGTCACATCATGGACAGTCTCATTTATATAGCATGAATGGTGAGCTATTAAAGAAGAACTTGCATACACTCTCTATAGCCCTTGTGCTGTTTGTGATCCTGTTTGGCTGTAGCCTGGTCAAGTCCATTCCAACAGTAATGTATTTGAAGGTAAGAACAATTAGTCACCATGACAACCAACCTTTGCCTTTTCAGAGACAATGTGCAAAGATTTTGTTTTGGAGGAAGGTAATGATCTGCTATCCCTTTCACTTACAGTACATGAAGTCGGGGAAGAGTTCCTGAGCACAGGATCAAAGGAGAGAAGAAGAAAGCATACCTCTCAACTGTCCATGGTTAGGAGGAACGCCCCTCATTTTACCACTCAAAATTGCTCTGTCCCTCATCCTTCCCTCATATAAAAGGTGTGGCCCACATAGAGAAAGTCCTGTAAATTCAGACTTTAATGCAGAAATTCATAATATTCTAAGATGTTAAATCATAAATACACTTTGTACAAGTAAATGCAATGCTTTCAATAGTGTTATGAGCTTTTATATCCATGTTTCAGGATTTGTCCCTCTTTGTCCATCATTTTGAGTGTCCAAAAATGTCCATATCTCTCATTTCAGTCACAAAAAAGTCACGAAAGGTTGAGAGGTATAGAAGAAAGAAACCATAGAGTCTGTAACCAAACAATTCTGTGTGCACCACCTTCTTTATAGGCTTTATTCTGCCCTGCCCCTTCTAAACCTGTTATGAAAAGTGGTACAAAACAAGTGCTTATGGTGCCATTCAGAAGAACTACCCTAGGGAGTCATGCCTTTGCAGTCAGGATGCCCACCTGTCTAAATGAGCTCCCTCAAGCCATCACAAGCTTCACCAGCATTAGTCACCTCAAATCTGAACTTCAGAATTCATTCACCCCACCACCTACACACTGATACTGCTCTACCTAACCCTCAAAGCATTACCTGTGTACACTACTAGACCACATCCATAAATACTCTGCTGAATCAGCCTCCACTCTCTTACCTATTGCCCAGCCACATTCACTGAGATGTTTCTACCTTGGCATCCTCTTGCCTATGACAAGACTTCTTAGCTGCTATTTGTAGCATCTAGTTGAACTGTTAGTACCTGATTTATATTGCCAGTGTTTTGTTCCTTATGTACTCTGTGTTAAGCCTGTACTTCACAATTTGCCTCTGTGTTTAATATTCAGTATCTTGTATTATATTAGTTTGCTAATATGTTCTTATTATGTTTATGACAATGCCTGTTAGCTGCATTTGCTATTTCCAGCTCATATAATTGTTTCCCTCCTTTGATTGACGAGGACTGTCTGTAAGCTCTTAGCACAAAGGTTTGTAATTCTGATTATTTAATAAATTAATAAATAAAAGAAGTAAATAAATAACATTTTATACTTATTGGAAAGGTAACCCCTTTCAATACAAGCCATAGGAATAGAAAACATACACTAGCCTGGTACACAACATTCCAGCACTTGACTGGTAGCATAGTTTAAAGTGACCAGAACCCATGGAGGGGCAAGGGATTGAGAGGTAGATGTGTGTGTGTGTGTGTGTGTGTGTGTGTGTGTGTGTGTGTGTGTGTGACCATAATCAGTCCTGCAGTGTTCTTCTGTCCTGGCACTGGGTCCTGGACCATAATCAGTCCTGAAGAGTTCCTCTGTCTGGACCTCGGGGTCATAGACCATAATCCCAGCAGTCTTGCTGAGTTCCTCTGTCCTGGCTCTGAGTCCTGGATGATAATCAATCATTCAGAGTTCCTCTGTCCTGGCCAAGGGTCCAGGAACATAATAGTTCAGAAGTGTTCCTCTGTCCTGGCCCAGGGTTCAGGACCATGATCAGTCTTGCAGTGTTCCTCTGTCCTGGCCTGGGGTTCTGACCATAATCCCATCAGTCCTGCAGAGTTACTCACTCCTGGCATGTGGTCCAGGACCATAAGCAGTCTTGCAGAGTTCCTCTGTCATGGGCCAGGGGTCTGGGACTATAATCAGTCCAGCAGAGTTCCTCTATCCTGGCTTCGGGTCCAGGAATATAATAAGTCCTACAGACTTTCTCTGTCCTGTATCAGGGTCCAGGATCATAATCAGTCCTGCAGAGTTCTCGTGTCCTGGCTTGGGATCTAGGACTATAATTAGTCCTATAGGCTTTCTCTGTCCTATTTCAGGGACCGGGACCATAATCAGTCCTACAGAGTTCCTCTGTCCTGACTCAGGGGTCCAGGACCATAATCAGTCCTTCAGAGTTCCTCTGTCCTGGCTCAGGGTCCAGAACCATAATCAGTCCTGCAGACTTTCTCTGTTCTGTATCAGGGTCCAGGACCATAATCAATCCTGCAGAATTCCTCTCTCCTGGCTCAGGGTCTGGGATCATAATCAGTCCTGCAGAGTCCGTCTGTCCTGGCTCAGGGTCTGAGACCATAATCAGTCCTGCAGAGTTCTTCTTTCCTGGCCTGGGGGTCCTGGACCATAATCCCAGCAATCTTACTGAGCTCCTCTTTCTTGGCTTTGGGTCCAGGATCATAATCTCATAAACACAAAGGGATCATCAGGGAAGGAGGATGGACTGGTCCCTTCTGGAACCCCCTGATGCCCTACAGCCAGATTTTTAATTTAAAAAGCAGATCCAATCCAGGAACTAATTTTGAAGTGGCTGACCACTCCAGCCCAGGAGCAGGGCAGGGGACTTAATAGCTTGATTTAAAAAAGTATGTGTATGTGTGTGCTTGCACAAAATAAATTAATGAATGAATAAATGACCAGTGTGACTTCATAGAACTTGTATGTATTTTATTAAAGAGAAGTTACAGGCTGAAGATACTTAGCTTTATAAACAAATAAAACCATATTAGTCTCCTTATGATGACAACACATTATATTATTATCTTCATTACTATCCTCACTTTATCACTATCCTCACACATCAGTTTGCTAATGGAGATAATCAGGTTTTGAGCCATTTTGAGTAACCCCACACTCTGACATCTAATTTTGTCCTATTATTTACTGTTTCAGCTGCATGCCAAGGTTACAAATAATGTCTGTTGTTTGTTTTACCCTGTTTTGTAAAAGCAGCAAAACTGGAATGTTAAAAGCATGGCCGCTAAAACCATTAGCTGCTACTTCCTCTTTAACTTACTGGTGCTTCATAGAAACTCTCAGTAAGGTTTCAAAGCAGCATTTCTTCTCTCAACCTCATTAACAGAGTGATGAGATAATTATTTTAGGCCATTCCATGAAATCTCATCTACTGAATGTCAGGTGTGAATGAGCACAGCCTTCCTTAACATGACAATAGGACTCATGCCTTTCACCACAACAGAATGTCTTTAAACCTAAAGCAATGTGCTACTCTCTCTGATGTTTGCACAGGCTAAACAATCAGATGTTTTGCTCTCAGCTTCATCTTTTTACCTAGGTAGTGTATTTAACTTTTACTTTGTACTGTCTGATGCTGAAATGAAGAAAAAAATGCTACTGGTGTGTCCTGTGGTATATTTCTTATATTTCTGTATGGAGTGGATTGCTAAGGATAAACATGTGTACCATAAAATTGCAGGGGAATGTTGTGGCGGTGTGTGCAAATGAAAGTCTTATATCATAGTTTTGCACCCTATCTGCCATTACTTATGGTTTGTGTGTTCACTGCTACTCATAACTGTGCACTGTTGGGTTGGTGTGCTGAATATATTATATGTATTGCTGATAATTATATGTGTTAAATTTGTGTGATGTCCATTGTTTTAGCTTTCTCTAAAGCAACACGTCTACATACAGTATATAAGGATTTAAAATCCATTAATATAGGCAGGTCTGGTGGAGCTGAGGGTTGAGGCACTGGATACCACACCTCACACCGTGCCGGTGACCCAGGTTCGGGAATGCACCCAGGTCATTGGGGGTCAGCAGAGGAGGTGAGGGAGAGAATTGAGCACCAAGAGGACTGCTCTCTTCTCCTAAGGTGGGTTACGGGGAGTTTCCAGGTCTGTTGCAGCTTCTAGTGAAGACTGGATGAAGCAGAGTACACAAGGACATTGTTGGGGTGGAACAATGGCAGATTCCAGTGGTCAAGGAGTGGAGGGAGCCATGCAAGAATCACAGTACACCATGTTCTGGGTGAAACATACCAGGAAAAACCCTGGTGGACTCAGGTAGGTGAAGGAGGCCCCAGAAGCCAAGGCCCACATCCTGAAGCTGGACCAGCCTTTCTCTTGGCTCTCCTGGGTCCCTTGACTGGGCCAGGACTATCCCTCTAATGACAGAACAGGCCACCAAGTAGGTGAGGTGTGGGTGGGCCTCCCCAGTGGGGATCTGGGGGCTGGACAGATCCATGGGTCTGGGGAGGAGGGCTCAGCAATGTGTCTCCTGGGGTGCAAAAAGGTGGTTTCAGGCTGGGAGTAGAGGTAATGGCTGCATGGACACTCCTGAGAGATGTCATGGACCCAAGTGCATTAACAGTTAAAAAAAATGCATAAATGTATATACTGCCTTGTAGTAACAGAGAAAAAATGGAAATTGTCATGTATTCTTTGCTTAGAGAGGTTGCTTCAAGAAATTTACTTAGGATCAATGGCACTGTGCCTATATGCACCTTTTTTTTTGGTTTATCTTCTTGGAGATTATTATTTCTAAGCTTAATACTCTCCTAAATTAATAAACTGGTTCTTAGGTAGAGTCTTGATGCTGTATATGTTATTAGTATATAGTATATGTTGTTTTAATGCTGTATCTGAAAAAAAATATAACTGTTACCTTATAAACCTAACCCAAATCAAAAATAAAAAGAAGTTCCTGTGCATGAATTAAAAGCAAGCATTCTAACAATTGCTTTGAAACAACTACCTTAAACTGCTTTAACCTGGTAATACCAACTTTTTATTTAAAGTGAATGCTGGTCCAACTAGAACCTGAAGATGAATGCAAGGAAAAATAGCCAGCTCAAAAATGGATGCAGAGAATTACAATTACATTTGATCAGTATGTAGTTACCCTGTCATCACCTTTTTTTTACAGTATACTGTATGTTTCAGCCTCATGAGGGTAAGTAGCAACAGATCATAATGGTGGCACAACTGGAAATGGGTACCAAAAACATTGTTCTCATTACCATGCACAGTGCACAAAACTGCTCCTGTATATGAATTTGTAGCTGGTGTATGGTATTTTCCACATACAGGGGATTACATGGGCATCATGCCATGTAAACCACATCATTTGTAGTGCATACAATGAATTATGTTACATGTATTTTTTTTGTAAGTCTTCGGGTGTCTGAAATATTTTCCTACTTCACTGTGTTTGCATGCAGTACAGTTTCCACACTGCTGGACACCAAGTTTATTTCTAAATTAGGATGACACTGTGCACATGCAAGTAACTTATCAAAACTTAGATGCTGTTGCTAGATGCTGTAATGGTCAAAGTGAAAGATGGAGAAAAATCGGTACCGGCTCAATTACCTCTTTCTGTTCTTTTGCAAATTATCATATTAGTTTTGGTGTCTAGGCTGTCAAAACTGGGACTTCAAATGTCAATCACTCTGCATTTTCAGCAGTAACTTAGTTCCGTTTGGTGAAAATCACAACAGGGTTTATCTGTTTCGACTGTTAGGATCTGTTCAAACCCATCCCTGTTTAAAAGTATTAATTGCTGCATTGTTTTAAAAAGCCATTTTATGCATTTTATCACAAACATATTTTGTGATTTTCTTTATATCCACATCTTTCCACATACTGTATAAGAAGGATTATTCAAGAACCCTCATAATATTAGTTAAACATGATCTTAATAAGTTAAATACAAAAGAATCAGATAAAAATTTAAGTTTTACATGAGGCGGGGTTGTTTAGCTAGCGGTGGGAGTGATGAAGGACTGGTTTACGGTGTTAAGTGTTTAGGATTTCAAGAATGATTGGGGACCTCTGACCAATGTATGACTTGCACAATATCATTCACAATTGTGTTAATTAATAAGCCTGCAGTACAAGACCTCATTCATAATATTCATAGAGTTTTTGGGTTTCCAAGGGATCTAAATGCTGCACACCATCAGTCCTGAATTGAATATGACTCTGAACTCCATTTCAATTTAATTTGTTTTATTTTATTAAACTGTAATACACTCAGGCTGCTGGAACAAAAGGGGCTAAATAGTCACCCATCATGTATTCCCTGCTTTAGCTTTCCCTGTAGTCAGTCTCACAACTACTATATACTATAACAATCAGCCTGTGGAAAATAACACTGTGTATCAGTGAGTAGCTCTAGATGTATCAGCAACTTCGTTCCTTAATACTTTGTTGTATCATTCTGCATATTAGATTGACCTATATTACAAGATCTCCCCCACTGTTACCCCATCACACTGTCTAAACAGGAACAGTGTGATGGGGATAATAATGGCAGCACCTGGAAACAGTGACCACCATTCATTGTGGTTTGAAATCACAGAAGGAGCAGAACCAAACCACACAAAAGCATGTATCCTGGATTTTAGGGGGGCACTTTGGGAAAATGGGGAGATACTTGAAAGAGGCACTAAGGGTAATGGGGCAGGAATCAGGGGTTGAGGAACAGTGGGCAGTAGTTAACCCTCATCCTGCCACCGACGAGTTAACTCGTCATTCTGTGCTGCAGTCACTGTTGCCGACGACGAGTTAACTCGTCCATCTGCAACTATTATTTGGGGCTCCAGAGCATTTACACAATTTCCTTCATGAAATCTGCCTAGCATTAGGCAAAGTTAGAGCAGGGCCGTCTTTTCATTGGCAGTTAAATTATCCAATCACTGCCCTCTGCTTCATACAGGCATGTTATTTGACCTCATCTTGCAGTTTCTTCTCGCACTTGCTAAGTTCCTCTGTGGAGTGCAATTCGTCTCAGAACGTCCTCAATTGTGTTTGTGTTCGTCAGAACCTGCCCAGTCTAAAGGCGCTCAAAGAACTACAGACTGCTTTGTGTTTTCATTGAAATCGAGATATACTGTGAGGTCAGTTTGTTTTTATTTCAAGTTTATCAGGGATATGGACAACAGTTGCTGTCCCATCTTGGCCCCTACAAATTATATCAAATATAGGAAAATAACATTTTGTAAGTTGACCATAATCCTGTGATTTTGTGAGGAAAAGGAATGGAAATTGAGTACAGCAATGTTTTTTCCGTGATTTCCTTCACTTACAGTAGTTTGTATTGCCTCAGTCTTTTTTTCAGTTTTAGTGACATACGGTAAAGAAATACAGATATTCATCAAACATATGCGTCCTCCCTGCACAAATTAGTTACTGTATGTGCTTTTTTACAGCATACCAGGACTGCATCGAGCATTTTGTTTATGTATTTATGGGAATGCAGCACATTTTTTGTTGGAAAGTGAAAGTTCACTGAAGCGTGAAAAAAAGATTAGTCTACAGCCTCCCATCCATGATTTTGTTTTGTTTTTGTGATTTTCAAACATTTATAGGACAGCAGTGACCATGTAAATGATTTTTCATGTGTTCTTGAGTAGCAAAGTAGATCATCCAAGTTGTTACTTGATTGGTGGCTTTTTCATGTTTTGCGTGCGATTTGAAAATCAGCAATGGTGCATTTAGAATCCCACAGCTCCTCTTTACGGCCTGAAGCCTGTGTTCATGCAGTGTAATTTGGTATCTTTCAGGAGCTGGTAGTTATGGCAAAATCTGTCTGAAGTAGATTCCTATGCTGGATATTGTTCTGAGAAATTTCAGACAGAAATGGTATCTCTCCACATTTTATTTGTTGATCAGATGATATCTTGCACGGCATTTCAAGTTATGATATAGCGATTCGAGTGGTGTGTGGCTTCATATCAGTACCTTATTGCTCTGTGCATTAGAAATGAATGACATTGTGGGATTTCAGCTTGTGCTTTTCTGTGGTACAAAAATCAATGAGAAAATTAATTTGGGGAATGGCTAGCCAGAGCATTACTCAAGGGGTAGTCTCCTCTACGTAGGAAGTGAGGAGCGAACTGTTCATGTGGTTGGCATTACACACTATACCCGGAAAATTCCCTCTCCTTGTTGCTCAAGAAAAAACAAGATGGGGGAACATAGTAATACAGTAAGATGGCGGCGAGGAATTGGGGATCAAGACCCGCTAGAGACAGCAGGGACTAGACCAGCAGTCTTTAGTTAGCATTACACTGACTTGTAAATCCTGATGCTGCTAAAAGAAGGGAGAAAATCCACAGTGTTTTCAGAAATGCTTTGAGGAAAAACATATTGCATTGTTTTTCTGTGCAATAATAGAACAAAGTGGACTGTAAAGAGGAAAATAGTTCAGTGAGAGACAGTAGGTATGATAAGTCTGCCCTCAGTGACACACAACTTATCTTGCCAATAAAGTAGTCACAAAATTCTGAGTACCAAAGAGATATTGTCAAGGTCAAAAATAAAGCATATTTTTGCCTCATTGTTGATTTGTGTAAACATGCAGCAGGGCAGATTTGTAAAAAATGTATTTTGAGTTCTGCCATCCAGAGGGAGAGAGGTGACATTTCTTTGGACCAGACATTTTATAAATCCACACAGATCAGTGAGTGTACAAAAGGTACAAGGAGGGAGCTGGGGGGTTCTGTAACTGCCTATGGCTGCCATCATGAGTGAGAGCATTTTGCCCCAGATGCCTTTGCAGAGGACTGATCCTTGTGTAGGGGTGAAGTTTGTACTGGGAAAACATGCTCTGCAACTAGTGGCTGTTTTTGTCAGGGGTTGGAACCACTACCACCATGGACAGGAGTGGTTGGAGATTGACTGTAGATGGGCAGGTGTGTGCACACTAAGCATCTGGGACATGGGTATACAATGGATAGCCCAAGGATCATTGTGGGGCTGCCCTCTGAAAATTGGCCACAGGCCTTATATGGGTTATCTGGCAATCGGAAGTGGGTGGGACCACTATCCACCAGGGCATCACCATGTTGGCAGGCTGGTGAGAAGGGAGGAACCACTGGACACCAGGACATGGGATGATGGTGAAGGGTCAGTCATTAGTGAGGAGGGCACCACTTGCTACCCGGGATAACACTGAATGTTATTGGTCAGGGATATTGTCACGGTCAAAAATAAAACTTATTTCTGCCTCGGTGTGGATTTGTGTGAACATGCAGTGTCAGGGCAGACTGCTCCAGGGAAAGCTGTCAATCAGTGAAGGGATGTGCAAAAATGTGCTACAAAAAATGGATACGATTAGTATGGGGATGCTGATGGGTTTTCTGTAGTGAAGAATAGTTTTTGAAAATGGCTCCTGGCCTGGGAGTGCATAGTCCTAAGATTGCGGCAAGGAATCGGGGATCGAGATCCTCTGAAGAGACCAGGAGGTGTCAAAACTGTCTTGGCTTGTGGACTCTTATGCTCAAATCTACAGATGTAGGGTTTATAGGATGAGCAAAAATGGATGCGATTAGTATGGGGATGCTGATGTGTTTTCTGTAGTGAAGAAGTTTTTGAGAACGGTGCCTGGCTTTTTTTTCCCCCTTGCATGTAAAATTCCATATTGTTGCTTGAGGGGGAAAAAAAACAAAATGGGAGTGCATAGTCCTAAGATAGTGGCGAGGAATCAGGGATCGAGATCCTCTGCAGAGACCAGGGAACTGACCATCAATTTTCACTGTCTTGTACATTCTTATGCTTCTAAATCTACATAAAGTAAGCACTGACATATTTAAAGTTGCACGTGTCCTTAGAGGGTACCTGCATCTATAGAGCCTATGACATGGCCTACACAACCTAGATATGATTCTGGTTGCCAAGGGGTAACATGCTTGACTATGGGGACTCTGAGAGGTCAATGGTGCAACTTATAGAGCATGGGGAATGAGTAACAGAATAACAAATTCTGTTTGAATTTACATTCAGTGTTCCAGATCCCCGGCCTATAGCTTAGAAAATTTGAGCCATCATCAATTCCCCTCATCTATTTATTGAGGTGCTCAAAACAACATTGTTGCCTGTTGCCCGAAGTTGTTTTAGTCCACCCCTGACACTGGATACGTGTCATGTTTACAAAGCCTGCTGTCAAATGGACCCCCCCCCCCAGGCATTAGTTGCCTCAGCATGGCTCTATTTATTTATGTTTGGAAACTGGATAAGTTACATGTACTAGGCATAGAGATGTCCATTTTCAGACACAGCCATCGATGTTACAACAAGGTGTTGAAGAGAACTTTGTGCTTCATCGCCAAAGCGATGGCAAGATGGGACCTCACTCCTCCCCTAAGTAATACTAGTCCACTGATCCAGAAATGAATATTTTCTAGTCCACCGGGGCCATCACACTTTATTTAGTTTTTGTTGACCGGGTAAGTGCACTAGACAAATCTTGCCTATTTGCAGGCAAGACCCGAGGGAGGGGGATACAGATGAATGTCAATTGACCTTGAACCAGATTAAGCTGTTGGTGGTATCTTTAGTTAATGAGGGAAATGGGGCCAGGACACTGGGGAAATTCCCCTACTCTTTTTGAGAAGTGCCATGGGATCTTCAACATCCACCTGAACTACCACCAATCCAGGCAGATGGGACCTCGGTTTATCGTCTCATCTGAAAGATGGCACCTCAGAAGCGCAGCACCCCCTCTTGCTGCACTACAGTGTCAGTACTGGGATATCAACCCACGTGCCAGATGTGGGAACTGAACCCTCAGCCCTCTGATCTCCCGGCCTCAGCGGTGAGTGTGCTACCTACTGAGCCACTGACTAAGCCATCTGAGAGATCACTGTTCTTTCTCATCCTCTCCCCAATCAAAAGTTCTCTTCTTTTTTATTAGTTCTCTGATTTTATTGTACTACATCTCTATTTTCAGTCTTATCTTTGACTTACTTTTATCCAATGCACCCTTGTTTACACTAAGATATCCTAAACAATTTATATCTTTCCACATTTCGTTTCTTCTATTGCCACTCATCTCAATATTAACCTTTTTTATTTTGTTTTTATCTGACCGGTCTGACAGGATGCTGTCTCCGTCCCCATCAGATAAGTATTACTTAATGACTACCCATAATATATTTACTGTTTACTCTAAGAATTACAGATCCTTTGTGACTCCTTTCCTATATTTTTATTTTACAGTTTTGACAGATGTCCCTTGAGATTACTGTTTCTGCCTGCCTAGTAAATGGGTAAGAGACTCTTCTCATATTACTTGATTTTTGTCAGGTTCACTGTAGCGATTCTTGTTGTGCATGACAGGAAGTGGGGAACAATAAGCCAGTCATTCTCCCCTCATTAGTGGTGAAGATAATGGAATAATGGAGAAGCAACTTTTTTTTTTGTAAACTTCTTTTTCCCTCTGGTCACTGCCTGCAGGGCTTCTGTCAGGCATCCTGACCTGATCCTGCCTGCCTGAGGCCCCCCGTCCCCATCTTAAGCCTTCACTGAGGTATCCCTCTCACCTTGCAGCTTGGCACCCCTGACTTACCCCCTCAAGGAGGGACTGCAACTCCTCTTGGCACACTTACAGATGGAGCTGCTGCATGTGGGGCCCAGGGAGGAGGGAGTTAGGAGGCTGGGTGGGTGGGATCCGGCGAAATGCATTGGGGGTCGGATGCCATTGCCTACCCCACAGAGTGGGGTTTTTCATTGTTCTGGTGCACAAGCCCACCCCCTTTATCCAGAGGCATGGATGTGTGTATTTGTATGCACTCCCATGCCCATTGGCAGGGATGTGTAACCGAAACCTCTACCACAGCTTATGCCAGGTCTTGCAGTGCACCTGTCTCCACAGGGTGTCACTAGTACTGGGAGATGCATCTCTCTAAACCCAGGACAAGAGAACTGTCATCGTACGCTCAATCCTCTCTCCCTGCCAGCCCCTGGAGACCCAGGCTCGCTCCTGAACCAAGGCCGCGGTGTGGTGCAAGGTCTGGCATCCAGGACCAACCTCCACTCCACCTGGCCGGCTATGGAGAAGCAACTTAAGGAGATAATAGTGAGGTATCTGGAATCCAACATTGCCCAGCATTGGAGGCAACATGAATTCATGGAAGATAAATCATGACAGACAAATCTGATACATTTATTTGACTGAACGATGAAGGAAGTAAATCAGTGGAAGCCCTGTACATCACCTAGATTTCATCAAGGCTTTAGACACTGTCCCACATAAGAGGCTTGTAAACAAGATGGCTAGTCTGGACATGTGGCACAAAGGGTTAGACTGGGTTAGGAACTGGCTAACAGACAGGAGGCAGAGGATGGTCATGAATGGGCCACAAGCAGGGTGGGTGTGGTGACCGTGAGGTACCCTCAGGAATCATTCGGTATGTCACTCCTGTTCAATGTATTAATTATTGACATTGCAGTGGGACTGAAGGAAAAGGTCTGCCTGTTTGCAGATGCCACCAGATGATGTGACCAGGGGTGGTTAATCAGGGTGGTGCAATGGACATGGATGACCTTGACTTCTGGTAGGTCTTTGACACGGTGCCCCACACAAGACTGGTCAATAAGTTGGAGTCTAGGGGTGGGAAAAAAATTTGCTAGATGGGTAGGGAGCTGGCTGCTGGGTAGATGTCAAAGGGTGGCAGTCAATGGAGTGCACTCTGGGGAGACAGGAGTGACGAGTGGGGTCCCTAAGGGTCTGTGCTAGTGCCCATTCGGTTTAATATATAGAGGCTCTTCAGGGGAAGGTCTGCCTTTCCGCAGATGACACAAAACTCAGCAACAATGTGGACACCTGGGGGGGGGCAATGAAGAATGATGATCTACTGTGACTGGAAAAGTGGTCCCAATCATGGCAGCTGAGGTTTAATGACAGGAAATGCACAGTGCTGCACTTGAGGAGGAGGAGGAGGAGGAGGAGGAATCAAAATGCACATACACACTAGAGGTGAAAATAATTGCTGCGAACAGCCCCAAGAATGATCTAGGTGTTATAATCACTGATGAATTTAGTGTGAGGACCCATTGCAGCAAGGCAGTGGGCAAAGCAAACTGGATGCTGGCTTGCATAGGGAGAGGGATAACCAGCAGAAAGAGCTGGGTGCTGTCACTCTACAGTTCCATGGTGTGGCCACACCTGGAGTATGGGGTATAGTTCTGGAGGTCCCATCTATGAAAAGACATAGATGGCATGGAAAAGGTTGCAGATAAAGGCCACTAAAATGGTGCAGGGGCTAAGTGGGATGACCCGGTGCCATCTAGCAAGCAGAAGTGTATGGTGTCTTGTCTCGGGGGGGAGGGGGGCTCGCATATACCAGGGAATGCTTTCTCTGAGATGGTGTATGGTCTCGGAGAGTGTGAGTGGACTACTGGATACAAGGGAATAGTTTATATGTGGTGGCACTGGGAGGGATTGTACATGGCCATTAGACACCAGGGAATGCTGGTTGTCATTCTTCCATTTTGTTTGCACACAAGTGGCTGCGTGCATCCATTTTGTTAGAATATGGGTTCTGGTATGCCTCAGTTTTGTCTGCAAACAGGTGGAGGTGTGATTCAATTCTGTTTTAAGCCATGTGGTGGCATGTCTCCATTCAGTATTTACATTTCTGGTGTTTGACCCTAGTTTTGGGGGCACTGGTGGCCATTGGACACTGGGGAGCTGTTTACTTATGGAGGGACCTACTTGCCAACAGAGAATTATTTTTGGGGTGTGGCCTTGTATGGAATAGCATGAGATGGCTACCAGATTTAAGAGAGTCCTTTACATGTGTTGGCACTTGGTATGGGATTAAGTGTGTGACCACTGGAAATAGGTGAACTCTTTAATTCTGGTGTGGGCTTGTGTATGCAGGGCTTGGGTGAGTCATTGGACACCAGGAAGAGCTTTTATTTTGGAGGCACTAGGTATAGGATGGAATTGAGGGGACCATTGGAGAACAGGCAAAGGTTGTTTTGTTTGGATTCTGGTATGGGAGGGCAAGACTACTCAATCTAGCCTCTCACCACCACGGAAAAAGTACTAAACGGATGAAAAAGAACTGAAAGAGAAGGAAGGGATGTGGGGTTAGAGGAGGAGAAGGTTGTATGTGACGGTGAGGAGGTGGGGGGTTCTGTATTGCTACTGTGTATTTTTCATATTAACCTGTTTGTTCTCTTTAACAGGTCTGACATGATGCTGACTCCGTCACGTTCAGATAAGTATTACTGTATGACTGACCTGTCCTATACTGCCTAATTTCTCATTAAAATGCAGATCCTTTGTGACTCATTTCATATATTTTTACTTTATAGTTTTGCTGGACATTATCCCTTCAAGATTACTGATTTTGGTTCCTAGTACCCCGGTAAGAGACTCTTCATATATTACTTGGTTTTATTTTGACTGGGCCTGTTATAGTGATGTACCTGGGAAGAGGAACACTTGTGAGTGATACAGGGTGGGGTGGGGGATTGATAACCATTAAATTGTAGAAACAGACCTATATCATTTCTGATGATCTAAAGATGTCTCAGCAGAGTAGAAAGGTTGCAGGTAGGGTCAGTGGCATGCTGGGATTCATAGGTAGATGTATCACAAGCATAAGGTGGGAGGTGAGCATACCATTGTACAGGACACTAGTGAGGCTTCACCTAGAGTAATATGCAGACTGTAAAAAATAATTCCTTTGACTTGTGCCATTCTGGGTTGGGGGGGATTCATGGGGCACCAAAGAGATATTTTACAGTCACATCAATCATAAAGTTTATTCCTGGACAAAATGTGGCCCTTTTTGTGTGTGTGTGGGTGTACAGGGAGGACAATGGCAGGGTGATAGAGAGCATGACTTCATCCCACGTAAATCGTGTCAGGTAAACCTACGCCTTGGGAGTTTACTTGGGTTCAACTGAGCAACCTTGCTATTCCATCACATTGCTTTCAGAAAGGAGATGTCCAGGAACAAGGGGCATAGAGCATGAGGTTGGGGGTAGACTAATGGGTAGCATGAGGAAATATTACTTCAGGTAAGGGGTGGTGGATGCATGGAATAGACTCCCAGCGGAGGTGGTGGTGGCAAACCCAGTGGAATACTTCAGCATACATGGGATGGGCATAGGGAACCCCAGGAATGGGATCGAGGAGGTAAAGCCAGAGATCAAGTAGCATCTGCGACTTTACAGGTGGCATGGAAAATGGGCATAGTGGATGGGCCTCATCTGCTGTCAGTTTCTATGTGTGGTGGGCTGTGTTGGTCGACATCCACTCACAACAGCGCCAGAGGATTGGAGTGAGTGGGAGGGGCAATAAGGAGAAAGGAGGTCTTTCAGATACTGGGGTCCTGGTTCATGTAGGGCTTTATATGTCAGTAATGTAACCTTGAAAGGGATACGCCATTGTATAGGCAGCCAGTGCAGTTTGCGCAGCACAGGTGTTATGTGACTGGATCTAGGGTCCCAGTTAACAATCTGGCAGCCATGTTCTTCACTAGCTGCAGACTGAAAACACCCACTTACTGGTAGCCCCAGGTAAAGGGCATTACAGTAGTCCAACCGAGTGGTGACAAAGGCGTGGACCGATGTTTGCAGATCTTGGACGGAACCAGATGCTTCACCCTGGCAATGTTAATAAGGTGATAGAAGGTGGACTTGACTACAGTTGACACCAGGGAGTGGGGGCGGGAGACTAATAGGGACAAAAGAGTCATTTTACAGTTTCAGAAATCAGAAAGTATATTCCTGACTTCATTGTGGCTGAGTGTGTGGATTCAGTGCAGGGGCAGGCTGGAAAAAACAAATATACTTCAGATGGGGGAGGGGCGATTGGGGTCCAAAGAGATACTTTCACAGTCCCAGTAATCACAATTATAAGTCGGAGCCTGAGGAAGGAAGGGAGGGAGGGAGACTGACTACTGGTGAACAAAGAGATATTTTGCAGTCAAGTCAAAAATAAAGTTTATTGTAGCTTTTTGTGTACCCTTCTGAGTGACCCAATCGGTTACCTCTGCCAGGCTGCACCCCAGTCCCCCACCCACCCATGCCCCTGGCCTTGCAGCATTCCATGAGCTGTACATTTATTTCCCTAATTTTTTGCTTGTTGTCCCAGTTTACCCTCCTCTCTCTCCCCTCCCCTCATGCCAAATTCCGACATGTCCTTCCACTCCAACCCTTATTTTTAATGGTGCCAGGTATGGAAGGGCTTCAGTCAGGACCACTGTACATTGGTGAATGCCATACTTGTGGTGTGGCCCCAGCTGCCTCAAATAATTCTACCAAGTTGATCTGACAAGACCTACTCCCTGTGAACCCATGTTGGTTGTGCTCACTTAGCCCATCCTTGTAGGTGTCTTGTCAGTCTCTCCTCAAGAAGGGTTTCCATCAGTTTGACTACCACAGAGGTGAGGCTAATTGGGTGGTAGTTTCAGGGTCCTCGTCCACCACCTTGTAAAGTGGCACCATCTCCACCCTTTGAGTTGTGCCATATGGGGGAGACTAGGGGCAACAGAAGACATTTTACAGTCACACAAAACATAAAGTTTATTCTTGGAGAAAATGTGGCTTTTGTATGCACACCGGAGGACTATTGAGGACCAAAGAAACATTTTGTAGTCACAGAAATCACAAATAAATCCTGGCCTCAGTGTGGCTGTGTGTGTGTATAGGCAGGGCAAGAGCAGAGTGGCAAATTAAACCTAGACTTGTGCCATGGGTGTGGGGTGGATATTTAGCAGTCACATAAATCAAAAATAAAGTGCATTCTTGGACAAAATGTGGCTTTTTTATACAGCCCGGGCAATGGCAGGCTGGCAAAATAAATCTTTGACTTGTGCAGTCGGGGTGTGTGTGTGTGGGGGGAACTGTTGGGGACAATTGGAGGCTGGTATAGGAAGGCTGATTGGGGGAAGGGTTATTTAAGCAATAAGACATGACAGGGTGTGGATTATTGGGGGATTTACCCACGCCTTGTGTGGTGTGTCACACCTGGAGTATGGGGTATAGTTCTGGAGCTCCCATCTATGAAAAGACATAGATGGCATGGAAAAAGTGCAGAGAAGAGCCACTAAAATGGTGCAGGTGTGGCATGGAAAGGATGCCGATAAGGGCCACTAAAATGGTGCAGGGGCTAGAGGAATGACCCGGTGCCATCTAGCAAGCAAGTGCATGGTGTCCATTGGTTTCAACACACCTGGACAACAACGAATGATTATTGTTTGAATCTATATTGTTTTATGGTGCTGGGTATTTGAGGGTGGGAGAACCCTTGGACACCAGCAAATGCTTTCTATGATGATTCTGGGCTGGTTGGAAGCCCCTGACATAAGGAAAGAAATGTTGTATTATGGTGTCTTGTCTCGAGGGCTTCGCATATACCAGGGAATGTTTTCTGAGATGCTGTATGGTCTCGGAGAGTGTCGTGAACTACTGGATACAAAGGAATAGTTTATATGTGATGGCGCTTGAGTCTCGGGGGCCACACACACTGATTCCCCACTGTCAGTGACTTCACCCACCCTCAAACATCTGACACTATTATGCAACTTGCATTTTATGGTGTCATGAGGGTCCACCCACCCTCAGGTACATGGCACCATTAAAGAAAAACAAACCCAAGGGGCCATTGGACAACAGGAAGTGAACTCTTTAATTCTGGTGTGTGCTGGTGTATGTGGGCTTGGGTGGGTCATTGGACACTAGGAAGAGCTTTTATTTTGGAGGCACTAGGTATGGGAGGAATTGGGGAGATCATTGGAGAACAGGCAAAGGTTGTTTTGTTTGGAGTCTGGTATGGGAGGCAAGGCTACTCAATCTAGCCTCTACCACCACAGAAAAACTAAACAGATGATATGGGACTGAAAGAGAAGGAGAGGATGTGGGATTAGAGGAGGAGGATGTTATGTGTGACAGTGAGGAGGTGGGGGGTTCTGTATTGCTACGGTATTTTTCATGTTAACTATTTTTCTCTTTAACAGGTTCGACAGGATGTTGACTCCGTCACCATCAGAAAAGTATTACTCTATGACTGACCTGTCCTATACGCCTAATTGCTCATTAAGAACTGCAGATCCTTTGGGACTCATCTCATGTACTTTTACTTTACAGTTTTGCTGTACATTGTCCCTTCAAGATTACTGATTTTGGTTCCCTAGTACCCCGTAAGAGACTCTTCATATATTACTTGGTTTTATTTGACTGGCCTGTTATGGTGATGTACCTGAGAAGAGGAGCACTGGTGAGTGCTGTGGGTGGGATGGGGGATTGCTAACCACTAAAATTGTAGAAAGGGACCTGGATCATTTCTGATGATCGGAGGTGTCTAAGCATAGTTCAAAGGCTTCAGGTAGGGTCAGCAGCATGCTGGATTCATAGGTAGATGTGTCACAGCATAAGGGGTGGTTATGCCATTGTACAAGACACCAGTGTGAGGCTTCACCTAAGGTACTATGCACGGTTCTGTAGACTGCACCATCATAATGACAATTACAGGTGGAGGTGGTCTAGAGAAGGAAGCAGTAAGATGGTATAAGGATTGCACCAGAAAACATATTAGGAAAGGGTAAAAGACCTCAGTATGTACTCACTGGAGGTGGTGGGGCAAACACATGGGATGGTTTTAAACCTGCAGGGACAGGCAAATCTGGTCAGTGGATACAAAATAGTGTAGTGCTTTCGGGCAGACTGGATGGGCCTGCTGGTCCTTATCTGCCTATGGTTTCTATGTATCTATGTTTCTACTTTTGCCTTGTGATATCGAATTTTGAGAATACTGGGACACAAAGGGAGTTTTATTCTCCCCAGGCAGCCTTTAGCATAAGAAAGTGGTTGTGGAGAAAAGAGCTGGATGTCTATTTCAACCAACTTTTTAACATTTTACTACCAGTTTAGGTTTTTGCCTTTGTCCACTGCAGAGTGGCAGAAGTCAAAGTGCATCTGTGGTAAACTAATCCCCATCAAGGATGGCCATTCTGTATGCCTTTTCTGTCTGGGACCTACCCACAATGTGGACACCTGCCCACACTACTGCAAGTACAGTCAATCATGGGACCCAGACCTCGGATACCTACTTCTTCATGCATGTCTCTTGCAGACTTATTAGTCTCCCACTTTGGTATCTCTTCGCGGGTAGCTGAGGTCTTGGTGATTAACCTTCCTGTCTATTACTCCCAAGAACTCGGTATCGGGGGGAAATCTATCGTGATACTGTTGATGTTCTTCATAGAGTGCTCGGCATTACATAGACTGCACCCACCAGCATTATAGAGGAATCTAAAGGAACAATGAATTGTGTTACAACAAATAAAAAATATTTCCTGTAATGTCTCTGTGTGTATCCTTATGTAGCTCTCACTGTCTGTCTTTATGTATATGGTACTGAAGTAATTTACCTGCTGTTCTGTTATTCCACTTAGCTGTTCATGTCAGCTGATGCCCAGAACCCATATACATATAAGGGTGTTCAGTTGTTCTTGAGGGTCAGTGAAAGTTGTGTGTCATTACAGTGCGGTTGAAGCACTATTTGGTTATGGTCAAAGTAACCTCAGGAGGCATTAACACACATTGTAACAGGCATTATTCAGAAGTGCACGACGGCACCCCGGGATAGGCTGAATGCCGTCACGTGGTATAGGACCAACACGGCATTGTGAGCCGATAATGCCGTGTTGGTGTGCTGGGAAGCGCGTTCACGAGTCCAACACGGCATTATTTCTCATAATGCTGTGTTGGGCTCGGGAATGCGCAACTTTTAACCACAATGAATCTAACCCTGTTCCTTGGCCTTCTCCTAGAAGCTCCCCCATCCTTGTACCCAACTGCCCCTCATGGTAGCCCCCTTACCACTGACCCTCACCCCCCACCCACATTTCCACCACTCCTTCCATCTTCCATGATTCATCCAGCCCTCTCCTCCTGGCCCTCACCTATGCTGACACCTCCTCTCCCCTCCTCCTCACCCACTCTCCACCCCTTCCCACCCCTTAAACTTTCCCCATCCACACATCCTCACATCTCCCTCAGACCTCTTCAATCAGTCACCCAGTACCACCCGACATACTCTGTATCTCAGAATCCTGGCTAGCTCCCAGAACCCCCAACTCCTTTCTCATGATTCCTGACTTCAACATATTCTGCCAAGACCATGGAAAGTGAGGCGGAGGTGTAGCACTATATTAAGGCAATCTATCACATGCTCTATAACATTCAAGGAAGCCTGCCCTTCCTCCCATGAGTCCATTGTTGCATGTCTATCCTTTCCTCCTCCACCCTCTACATTGGGGTCCTGTATGCCCCACCAGACCTCAGCCAACTACCTTGTCAAAGCCATCTCAGTCTCCTCCAGGTACATCCAATGGAGAGCTTGTGCTACTACTGTGTGATTTCAGTCTGACTGTTTCTCCTCCCGCCAAGCCCACCATCCTAATGATAGAAGCCTCAATCTCTCCCAACTTATCAAGGAGCCTAACCACCTAAATCACGGTCCCAAACCCATACCTTCCTGGACTGGATTTTATCCTCCCATCTCCACTACATTTCTGCCTCCGCATCTTCTCAGATGCTCTAGTGACTACTATATCACTGTATTGCACCCGTGAAATACACTCAGCAAGCTCCTATCCAAAATGTATCTGGTCTCGCTCCTTACACCTCCTCAACAAGCCTGTCCTGCTCTGAGACCTAATAAATGCTGACTGGTCACCAGTCCTTTTGGTGACAGATGTTGATCTGCAGCTTATCCAGTAAGTAGGGAAATGGGCAGACTGGGTGGGCCAAGCAGTCCTTATCTGCCATCAAATTCTATGTTTCTATGTTTCTAGGTGCACCTCAATGCCGGTTACTGGCTGCAGGGATGGGGTGGGGGTGGAATGGCGTGAGCATTACTGTCGACAGTCGCAAATTACACCCCTGACGCGTGTCAGACCCTACAGGGTACAGCAGACACCTGTCAGACCCTACAGGTAAGGCGTTATAGTCAGAAACCCTAAGGCCATGGGCATGTCTTGGTACATATATTTTACTGTCAGCATAAATCACAACAAAGGTATTCTAGTACTAAATGTGTGTTTTTGCAGTACAGGCCAGGGCAACCAGAGGGCACGGTGGAAGCTAAAGGGGGTACCGCTACCACCAGGGTCAGGAGTGGTTGGATGTTGGACTGTAGATGGGAGGCAGGGGTAAACTAAACACCAGGGACATGGGCATATCATGGACAGCCCAAGGATCATTATGAGGGGGTAGGTAGGTTACTATGTGATGTCACTAACGGTAAGTTACAGTTTAGCTTAGGTTTTGATGATGTATTGATGCTTACAGTATGTATTCATGTTTCAAAATTAATTCAGGGTTTGACCTCATGAAACTGCTAACAGTGTTAGTCCAGCTGGGTACCTCAACAGTGATTCACACTTGCTACCCATATCTAGCAAAAGGTGGTGTATTTGTTTTTACCTTTATTTATTTATTTTTTTACCTTTGTCATACCAGGAGAGAAACACTGCAATGATGCTACATTACAACATTTTGCATCTTGACTTCCTAAGATACTACTCAACTGATACTTTCTGGGATTACGGTAAGAGACAAACTAGTTTGTCTAACAGGCTATAAACACTGCAGTTAATAAATAAATAGCCTTGTAGACCTACTAGCACGATTGCACCACAACAAACTTCAACTTCACTGTCTCATCAGTTGGAATGAATTATAATGCATGGACTAGTTCTGAACACTCCAAGACATGACTTCATGTGAGGGTGAGCTACATTACTTTGGTTAAATTAAATATCACAGAGTATGTAAATGTTGATGCAAGCAGTCGTAGCGGGTAAGATCAGACAGTTTTTACTACAGGTCACAAGCTGAAAGACGTATATATAGAATTTAGAATAGGAAAGGATAGGGCTTTTTCTCCACAGGTTTTAGAATAGGGAAAGGATAGGGTTTTCTCCACAGGTTTTAGAATAGAGAAAGGATATGTTTTTTCTACACAGGTTTTAGAACAGGGAAAGTATAGGGTTTTCTCACAGGTTTTTGAATAGGGAAATGGTAGGGTTTTTCCACAGGTTTTAGAATGGGAAAGGATGGGGTTTTCTCCACAGGTTTTTGAATAGGGAAATCTTAGGATTTTTATCAAGAGTTTAAAAATAGGGAAAGGATAGGTTTTTCCACAGGTTTTGAAAAGGGAAAAGGATAAGATTTTTCTCCACAGGTTTTTGAATAGGAAGGATATGATTTTTCTCACAGGTCTTAGAATAGGAAAGGATAGGATTTTTCCAAAGGTTTTAGAATATGGAAAGAATAGGTATTTTCTCTCGTAGATTTTAGATTAGGGAAATGAGAGGGTTTTTGCCACATATTTCTGGCATTACCATGTCTGATGGAATGCTCTTTGTATGATGATCCACACTTGAAAAGTTTCGCATCAGTGAAATGTGGAACACTGATGGTAAATGCTAATGGTAATAAAAAATAGTAAACTATTTTGGTTTCTTTCATACTGTATAGTACACTATATAAGATACTGTATGGTGGTCTAAATACACACCACTTCTAGTTAACTTACCTTAATTTGATTGTCCTCACTGTAACCGTGAGATACTGAAGAAACTAGGTCCATTTTCTATTAATTTTATAAAACTCATGGGTGACGTATATCTTGTATTTCATCTTTGAACCTTGTAATGAAGGTGTATCATTGCTATGTATTGACAACCACCAACTATTTTATATATAATGTATGGGAAAAAAATACATAAAACATGGGACCTAAGGCATAGTAGGATAGGGTAACATAAGAAAAATGTGTTAATTATATAAGACAATACAGTGATCTAAAACATAATAGTATAAGGTAATACTAGATAGGTTTTCCACTGTCCACATGCATAAATGCTGGAGATAGATAGAGAAAAGACAGATCTTACTTGAGAGGGTTCCATCCAGTATCATCAACATATTGGACTTGCAATCACCTGGCATCGGCCGCACGACAGACTTTTCTAGCAACAACTGAAGGGGACCACCATCCAACGCCACGTGACCAACAGAACTCTTCAAATGCGATGGTTAGGTTGTGCCGTTTTCTCCACAGGTTTGAATAGGAAGCGATAGGTTTTCCACAGGTTTTTGAATAGGGAAAGGGTGGGTTTTCTCACAGGTTTTAGAATAGGGAAAGGATAGGTTTTCTCCACAGGTTTTTGAATAGGAAAGGTTATGGTTTTCTCTGGGTATTTTAGAATAGGAGAGGATAGGATTTTTCCACAGGTTTTAGAAAGGGGAAAGGATAGGACCTTTCTTCTCACAGGTTTTAGAATAGAGAAAGGTAGGTTTTTCTCCACAGGTTTTAGAATAGGGAAAGGATAGGGTTTTCTCAAGGTTTTTTGAAAAGGAAAGGATTGGATTTTTCCACAGGTTTTAGTACAGGGAAAGGATAAGGTTGTTCTCCACACATTTTGAATCGGGAAAGGATAGGGTTTTCTCCACAGGTTTTAGAATAGGGAAAGAATAGGATTTTCTCTACAGGTTTTAGAATAGGAACGGAGAGGGTTTTTGCCACGTTTCTGGCATTACCATGTCTGATGGAATGCTCTTTGTGTATGATAATCCATACACTTGAAAAAGTGTCATCGGTGAAATGTGACAACTGATGGTAAATGTTAATGGTAATAAAAATAGTAAACTATTTTGGTTTCTTTCCTACTGTATAGTCACTGTATAAGATACTGTATGGTGGCCTAAATACACACCACTTTGTTAACACCTTACTTAATTTGCTTTTCTCACTGTAACGTGAGATACTGAAGAAACTAGGTCCATTTTCTATTAATATATAAAACTCATAGGGTGACGTATATCTTGTATTTCATCTGTGAACCTTAGGGTGAAGGTGTATCATTGCTGTGTATTGACAACCACCAACTATTTTATATAATGTATGGGAAAAAATATCACAAAACATGGGACTAAGGCATAGTAGGATAGGGTGACATCAAAAAAATGTGTTAATTTTCCAAGGGCTATACAGTGAATCTAAAACATAATAGTAAAAGGTAATACTAGATACATTTTCATTGTTACATGCATAAAGGCTGGAGAGCTGGAGATAGATAGGAAAAGACAGATCTTACTTGAGAGGGTTCCATCAGTAGGTCATCACATATAGGACTTGCACCACCTGGCATCGGGCCGCACGGCAGACTTTCTGCAATACCTGAAGGGGACCACCGCCAACGTCACTTGACCAACAGAACCCTTCCAGTGCCAGGTTAGGGTTGTGCCAGTTACAATGTTAGTGACCCTGCGTGGGCTGTCTGGTGCTGGACCTCCCCCCATCTACACAACGTATGGTCCAACGTGGATTCATCTGATGCCAGGTCTGACATTGGGGGCTTATAATCAACCCTGAACTGTCACATTACCCTTTTGGGTATCCAAGGGATCCTACCTAGGGGTGCTCCACTCCAGAATGGAGTCATTTGGGGGCAGTTCTACCCTGGATTTGTCCCTTACTCCAACTATATGGGGTTTCAAGGGTATTATCCTCCACTGGCAATTCCCTCTCTCCTCCTCCCCCAGTCTCAACAGGATCCACCTCCCAAACCCTGGCTACTTCAGATTTCAAGACCCTGATTCCTCTTGGTGGCAGGGCCAGGTCAGAACTGGTTTCAGATCTGGAAACTAGGCTCCTGCAACTACAGATTCCTATGTCTCCTTCCTGATCAGCTATCTTGCAACTGTCAATGTCTCAGAGAAGACTCGGCAGGACGCTTCCTACCAGACTTTAAACTGCGTCCTGTCAAGGATAGTGGACTCATGATGTGTCATATAATAGGGAAAGGATGACTTTTTTGTCCACAGATTTTAGAACAGGGAAAGGGGTAGGGTTTTCTCCACAGGTTTTAGAATAGGAAAGGATAGGGTTTTCCTCAGGTATTTTGAATAGAAAAAGGGTAGAGTTTTTCTCCACAGGTTTTAGAATAGAAGCAATTTGATACAGAATATGATTGAACGTAGCCACCATCTTATTTTTGTCATGTGACCCTGGGGATGTAGATATGGGTACAGTCTGGGCCTCATTTACTCATTCACTTCCCTCAACATGCAAAACAAGCTGCTTTTTCCTTTCCTTTTGAATTTATTGGCTTGAGACTCAAGATGCAATGGGTGGACACCCCATTGACATGATTGGGCATACCATGGGTGGTTGGATATGGCACCCTTCTTTCTGCAGTTGGGTCTTAATGAGAAATTAGGATCAGAAATTTCATCCAAGCACCTGCAGATGTAGAAAAGGTGTAATGCCTGACATTTACCCTTTATAATATAGTTATCCCTACAAATGTGTAACAGAAGCAGTTTGACAGAAAAGATTGAACAGGTAGCTGCCATCTTAGTTTTGGTCATGTGATCAAGGGATGTAGAATATGAACAGCTGCGCCTGATTTACCATTCGCTTCCTCAGCATGTAAAACAGGCTACAACTTACTTTTTACTTTCTGAATTTATTTGTATGTAACCCATAATGCAATAGATGAGCACCCCATGTGCCAGCATGGCCTTCCTTAGGTGGTTGGGTATGGCTCCCCAGCATATATGGTGGTGGGTCTATAATGCAAAATTAGTGATCATAAATTTCATCCAAGCCCTGCAGATGTAAAAAATGTGTAATCCATGACATTTACCACTTTTATAATGTAGTTATCACAATAAATGATAACAGAAGCAGTTTGGTACAGAAAATGATCAAAATGGTAGCCGCCATCTTGTTTTTTGGTCATGTGACGAGGGATGTAGCTATGGGCTACAGTCTGGGCCTTAATTTACTCATTCTCTTCCTGTCATGTAAAAACGAGCTACTTTTTACTTTTACTTTTTGAATTTCGTGGCATAAACCCCATAATGCAATAGGTGGACACCCCATTGGCCAGCATGGGCATACCATGGGTGGTTGGGCATGGCACCCCAACTATCTGCAAGTGGGTCTGTAATGTGAGATTAGGGATCAGAAAATTCATCCATGCCCTGACAGATGTAAGAAAAGGTGTAATCTATTGACATTTACCACTTTTATAATGTAGCTTTCCACAAACGTGTAACAGAAGCAGTTTGATACAGAAAATGATTGAACGTAGCCACCATCTTGTTTTGGTCATATGACCTAGGGATGTAGCTTTGGGTACATTCTGGGCATTGATTTACTCATTCACTTCCCTGTCATGTAAAACAGGCTACTTTTTACTTTTATTTTTGAATTTATTGGCATCCACCCATAATGCAATAGGTGGACACCCACATGCATGGACATACTATGGGAGGTTGGGTATAGCACCCTGCTATCTGCGTGTGGGTCTGTAATGAAAATTAAGGATCAGAAAATCATCCAAGCCCCTGCAGATGTAAGAAAATGTGTAATCCATTGGCATTTACCACTTTTATAATGTTGTTATCCTACAAACGTAACAGAAGCAGTTTGATACAGAAAATGTTTGAATGGTGTCAGCCATCTTGTTTTTGGTCATGTGACCCAGGGATGTAGCTATGGGTACAGTCTGGGCTTGACTTACTCATTCACTTCCTGTCATGTAAAACAGGCTACTTTTTACTTACTTTTTGAATTTATTGGCATGCACCCTATACGCAATAGGTGGACACCCCATTGGCCAGCATGGACATACCAGGGTGGTGGTTGGTATGGTACTCTGGCTATTTGCAAATGGGTCTTTAATGTGAAATTAGGATCAGAAAATTCAACCAGGCCCCTGCAGATGTAAGAAAAGGTATAATCCATTGATATTTACCACTTTTTATAATGTAGTTATCAAAAATAAATGTGTAAGATAGGCAGTTTGGTACAGAAAATGATGAAATGCTAGCCGCCATGTTGTTTTTGGTCATGTGACCCAGGGATGTAGCAACGGGTACAATCTGGGCTTTGATTACTCATTCCCTTCCCTGTCATGTAAATGGACTACTTTTTTACTTTTACTTTTGAATTTATTGGCATGCACCCCATAATGCAATAGGTCAGACACCCCATTGGCCAGCATGGGCATACCAGGGTGGTTGGTTATGGCACCCTGCTATCTGCAAGTGGGTCTGTAATGTGAAATTAGGGATCAGAAAATTCATCCAAGCTCCTACAGATGTATGAAATGTGTAATCCATTGACATTTACCAATTTTATAATGTTGTTATCCCTACAAATGTGTAACAGAAGCAGTTTGATACAGAAAATGTTTGAACGGTGTCAGCCATCTTGTTTTTGGTCATGTGACCTAGGGATGTAGTATGGGTACAGTCTGTGCCTTGATTTACTCATTCACTTCCCCGTCATGTAAAACAGGCTACATCTTACTTTTCCTTTCTCAATTTATTGGAATATAATCCATAATGCAATAGGTGGACACCCCATTGGTCAACATGGGTATATGAGGGGTGGTTGGGTATGGCACCCCAGCTATATGCTGGTGGGTCTATAAAGTAAAATTAGTGGTTATAAATTTCATCCAAGCCCCGGCAGATGTAAGAAAAGGTGTAATCCATTGACATTTACCACTTTTATAATGTAGTTATCACAATAAATGTGCAACAGAAGCAGTTTGATACATAAAATGATTGAACAGTAGCCGCCATCTTGTTTTTGGTCATTTGACCCAGGGGATGTAGCTATGGGTACAGTCTGGGCCTTGATTTACTCATTCACTACCCCGTCATGTAAAACAGGCTACATCTTACTTTTCCTTTCTCAATTTATTGGTATGCAACCCATTATGCAATAGGTGGACACCCCATTGGTCAGCATGGGTATACCAGAGTTGGTTGGTATGGCACCCCAGCTATATGCTGGTGGGTCTATAAAGTAAAATTAGTGATCATAAATTTCATCCAAGCCCCGGCAGATGTAAGAAAAGGTGTAATCCATTGACATTTACCACTTTTATAATGTAGTTATCACAATAAATGTGAAGATAGGCAGTTTGATACAGAAAATGATGAAACGGTAGCTGCATCTTGTTTTTGGTCATGTGACTCAAGGGATATAGCTATGGGTACAGTCTGGGCTTTGATTTACTCATTCACTTCCCTGTCATGTAAAACGGACTACTTTTTACTTTACTTTTGAATTTATTGGCATGCACCCATAATGCAGTAGGTGGACACCCCATTGGCCAGCATGGGCATACCATGGGTGGTTGGGTATAGCAACCTGGCTATCTGCAGGTGGGTCTGTAATGTGAAATTAGGGATCAGAAAATTCATCAAGCCCCAACAGATGTAAGAAAAGTTGTAATCCATTGACATTTATCACTTTTATAATGTAGTTATCCCTACAAATGTGTAACAGAAGCAGTTTGATACAGAAAATGATGCAACGGTAGCCACCATCTTGTTTTTGGACATGTGACCCAGCGGATGTAGCTATGGGTACAATCTGGGCTTTGATTTACTCATTCCCTTCCCTGTCATGTAAAATGGACTACTTTTTACTTTTACTTTTTGAATTTATTGGGATGCACCCCATAATGCAATAGGTGGACACCCCATTGGCCAGCATGGGCATACCAGGGGTGGTTGGTTATGGCACCCTGGCTATCTGCAAGTGGGTCTGTAATGTGAAATTAGGGATCATAAAATTCATCCAAGCCCCTGCAGATGTATGAAAATGAGTAATCCATTGACATTTACCAATTGTATAATGTTGTTATCCCTACAAACATGTAACAGAAGCAGTTTGATACAGAAAATGTTTGAATGGTGTCAGCCATCTTGTTTTTGGTCATGTGACCCAGGGGATGTAGCTATGGGTACAGTCTGTGCCTTAATTTACTCATTCACTTACCTGTCATGTAAAACAGGCTACATCTTACTTTTGCTTTCTCAATTTATTGGAATGTAACCCATAATGCAATAGGTGGACACCCCATTGGTCAACATGGGTATACCAGGGGTGGTTGGGCAGCCCAGCTATATCCTGGTGGGTCTATAAAGTAAAATTAGTGATCATAAATTTCATCCAAGCTCGGCAGATGTAAGAAAGGTGTAATCCATTGACATTTATGACTTTTATGATGTAGTTATCACAATAAATGTGTAACAGAAGCAGTTTGATACAGAAAATGATTGAACAGTAGCCGCCATCTTGTTTTTTGGTCATGTGACCCAGGGATGTAGCTATGGGTACAGTCCGGCCTCGATTTACTCATTCACTTCTCTGTCATGTAAAACGGGCTACTTTTACTTTTACTTTTGAATTTATTGTCATGCACCCATATTGCAATAGGTGGACACCCATTGGCCAGCATGGGCATACCATGGGTGAAGTTGGGTATGCAACCTGACTATCTGCAGGTTGGTCAATAATGTGAAATTAGGGATCAGAAAATTCATCCAAGCCCCAACAGATGTAAGAAAAGGTGTAATCCATTGACATTTATTACTTTTATAATGTAGTTATCCCTACAAATGTGTAACAGAAGCAGTTTGATACAGAAAATGATTGAATGGTAGCCACCATCTTGTTTTTGGTCATGTGACCCAGGGGATGTAGCTATGGGTACAGTCTGGGCCTTGACTTACTCATTCATTTCAGTGTCAGGTAAAACAGGCTACTTTTTACTTTTACTTTTTGAATTTATTGGCATGCACCACATAATGCAATAGGTGGACACCCCACTGGCCAGCATGGACATACCAGGGGTGGTTGGGTATGGCACCCTGGCTATTTGCAAATGGGTCTGTAATGTGAAATTAGAGATCAGAAAATTCATCCAAGCCCCTGCAGATGTAAAAAAATGCGTAATCCATTGACATTTACCACTTTTATAATGTTGTTATCCCTACAAACGTGTAACAGAAGCAGTTTGATACAGAAAATGTTTGAATGGTGTCAGCCATCTTGTTTTTGGTCATGTGACCCAGGAGATGTAGCTATGGGTGCAATCTGATCTTTGATTTACTCATTAACGTCCCCTTCATGTAAAACAGGATACATCTTACTTTTCCTTTCTCAGTTTATTGGTATGTAACCCATAATGCAATAGGTGGACACCCTTGGCCAGCATGGACATAACTGGGGTGTTGGATATAGCACCCAGCTGTCTGCAGGTGGGTCTGTAATATGAAATTAGGATCAGAAATTTCATCCAAGCCCTGCAGATGTAAGAAAAGTTGTAATCCATTGAGATTTACCAGTTGTATAATGTAGTTCTCCCTACAAACATGTAACAGAAGCAGTTTGATACAGAAAATTATCAAATGGTAGCTGCCATCTTGTTTTTGGTCATGTGACCTAGGGGATGTAGATATGGGTACAGTCTGGGCCTTGATTTACTCATTCACTTCTCTGTCATGTAAAACAGGCTACTTTTACTTTTACTTTTGAATTTATTGGCATACACCCACAATGCAATAGGTGGATACCCACTGGCCAGCATGGGCATACCAGGGGTGGTTGGTTATGGCACCCCGGCTATCTGCAAGTGGGTCTGTAATGTGAAATTAGGGATCAGAAAATTCATCCAAGCCCCTGCAGAAGTAAGAAAATGTGTAATCCATTGACAGTCACCACTTTTATGATGTTGTTATCCCTACAAATGTGCAACAGAAGCAGTGTGATACAGAAAATGTTTGAATGGTGTCAGCCATCTTGTTTTTGGTCATGTGACCCAGGGGATGTAGCTATGGGTACAGTCTGTGCCTTGATTTACTCATTCACTTCCCCGTCATGTAAAACAGGTACATCTTACTTTTCCTTTCTCGATTTATTGGAATGTAACCCATAATGCAATAGGTGGACACCCCATTGGTCAGCATGGGTATACCAGGGTGGTTGGGTATGGCACCCCAGCTATATGCTGGTGGGTCTATAAAGTAAAATTAGTGATCATAAATTTCATCCAAGCCCCAGCAGATGTAAGAAAAGGTGTAATCCATTGACATTTACCACTTTTATAATGTAGTTATCACAATAAATGTGTAAGAGAAGCAGTTTGATACAGAAAATGATTGAATGGTAGCCGCCATCTTGTTTTTGGTCATGTGACCCCGTGGATGTAGCTATGGGTACAGTCTGGGCGCTGATTTACTCATTCACTTCTCTGTCATGTAAAACAGGCTACTTTTTATTTTTACCTTTTGAATTTATTGCATGCACCCTATAATGTAATAGGTGGTCACCATTGCATAGCATGGACATACCAGGGTGGTTAGGTATGGCACCCCGGCTATCTGCAAGTGGGTCTGTAATGTGAAATTAGGGATCAGAAATTTCATCCAAGCCACTGCTGCCATAAGAAAGGGTGTAATCCATTGACATTTACCACTTTTATGATCTAGTAATCTCAATAAATGAGTCACAAGCATTTTGACACAGAAAATGGCTGGATGGTGTCAGCAATCTTGTTTTTGGTCATGTGACCCTGGGTAGGTAGCTATAGGTGTAATCTGGCCCTTGATTTACTCATTCACTTCCCTATCATATGAAACAGGCTACTTCTTCTTTTCTTAATGTATTTTTTGTGGCGTGTACCCATAATCCAATAGGTACCTCTCATAGGCCAGCATGGCCTACCATAGGTGGTCCGTTCTGGTCACTCATAATCTGTAGGTAAGAAACCAATGTGAAATTTGTGTTTATATAAAGAATTTGTAGCCTGAAAGTGAAAATTAGTTACATTTTAGACAACAATTTTTATCAGTGATGCAACCGATCTTAACGTTTTTACAAACTTCAATATTTTTTGCGAATACAAATTCGCAAAAACAGTCGAAATTTCACTAAATAAACATATATATCTCCAAATGTCTTTGTTGGAAACGTTATATTTTCACTTTGAATTATAGTTATGTTAGTTTCTTACTACCTTGACAAAAAAAGTTTACCAGGGAATTAAGAAAAATTATGTAATAACGTCATAACCGATAAGTGTACAAATCCAGTGAAAAAACCTCTGGCAGCAGGGATATGCAATTTTCAGAAAAACCTTGGCAGTGTAAGGGTTAAAATGGGGATTAAAAGAGCAACAAAATTATGCATTAAGCAGGTTAGCAAGAGAAAAAGGAAGAGGAGGCCATTATGGTTTTCCAAAGAGGCAGCAAAGAAAGTGAAAGACAAAAAGATTGCATTCAGGCAATACATAAAGACACAGGCAGAAGGGGATAGGGAGAAGTACCAGGAGAAGTAAAGGGAGGCAGGGAGGCCAGTAAGGGAAGCCAAAGTTCAGACAGAAGAGCAGACTTCAAAATCAGTGGGTAGAGGCGACAAAATCTTTTACAGGTACATAAGTGAAAAAAGAAAGGCAAAGGGAGGGATAGTGGGACTGAAAGGGGAGGATGGGGGCGGCGTGGAGGATGAAAACAGTAAAGTTGACATATTGTACAGGTATTTTTTGCTCAGTCTTTACTGAAGAAGAGGAGGGTAATGGTCTGAATGGAGTACAAGGGGTGGGAATGTTACAGAAATGGACACAAGTCCCTTTACCGAGAAAGGGTCTTGAAGGAACTGGAAGTAATAATAGTTGATAAAGCAATGGAGCTAGATGGGGTGCACCCCAGGGTCCTTAAAGAAGTAAGAGATGTGGTGGCTGATCCTCTGGCTATCCTGTTTAGCCAATCACTGGAAACAGGAGAGGTACCCAAAGACTAGAGGACAGCAGATGTAGTCCCCTTATACCAAAAGTGGGAACAAAGAGGAAGCGGGGAACTACAGACCAGTCAGCATCACCTCAGTAGTGGGGAAGATCATGAAGCACTACTGAAGGAGATTGGTGGAACATTTGGTTGTCAGGACTACAGGACCCAAAGCAGCATGATTTCACCAGGGGAGGTCATGCAGATCAACCTCATTGAATTTTTGACTGGGTGACTAGGGAGGTGGATCAGGAGAGGGCAGTGGACATGGCCTATCTGGACTTCAGCAAAGCCTTAGACACTGTGCCACATAGAAGACTATTACACAAACTGGGGAATACAGGTGTGGGCAGGACAGTAGTGTGGTGGGTAGGTAACTGACAGGGCGTCAGGACACAGAGGGTAGTGGTAAATGGCTGTCACTCCACAGAGGGAAGAGTGACCAGTGGGGTACCACAAGGATCAGTGCTGGGACTGGTCCTATTCAACATCTTCATCAG
Source organism: Neoceratodus forsteri (assembly GCA_016271365.2). Classification (NCBI taxonomy): domain Eukaryota; kingdom Metazoa; phylum Chordata; order Ceratodontiformes; family Ceratodontidae; genus Neoceratodus; species Neoceratodus forsteri. The sequence continues at coordinate 883,777,781 of CM057459.1, forward strand.
TGACATTATGCTGGACCTAGTAGGCAGAATTTCCCTTTTTGCTGATGACACAAAGCTCTGTAACAGAGTAGACACACCAGAGGGGTAGACAGAGTGAGAAGGGACCTGCAGAAACTTGAAGAATGGTCAGGGGTTTGGCAGTTGAAATTCAGTGCAAAGAAGTGCAAGATAACGCATATGGGGCACAAAAACCCTTGCACAATATATGAGTTGGGGGGTGAGGAAATAGCATGCACCAAACAGGAAAGGGATCTTGGGATTATCATCTCTGATGACCTCAAGGTAGGGAAACAAGGCAGCAGGTAAAGCAACTAGGATGCTGGGATGCATAGGCAGGGCATCACCAGCAGGAAAAGGGAGGTCATAATTCCACTACACAAGACACTAGTGAGGCCCCACCTGGAGTACAGCGTACAGTTCTGGAGACCTTACCTACGTGAAGGACATAGACAGGTAGAGAAGGTTCAGAGTAGGGCAACAAAGATGGTGCATGGATTGCATCACAAGTCCTATGATGACAGGTTGAAGGAATTGAATATGTACTCCCTGGGGAGAGGAGGAGAGAAGGGACATGATAGAGACATACAAGTATCTTACAGGAGGAACAGGGTGCAGGAATACACTATTTTTAAGCAAAAAGATGTTCCAGGACTAGCAGGCATGCGTGAAGTTGGAGAGAGGATGATTCAGAGGAAACATGAGGAAGAATTTCTTCACAGAACAGGTGGTGGACAAGTGTAACACCCTGCCAGAGGAAGTGGTGGGGGCTGAAACAATCACGGGATTTAAGAATGCATGGTATAGACATAAAGGAATTCTGGAGGTCAGGGGTAAGGGGCAATAGACTTCTACGAAAACATAAACTAAACTTACAAGCTCAAATGTGCAGACTGGGTGGGCCATAAGCCCTTATCTGCCAACACTGTCTATGTATCTATGTATTCTGTATTAGTAGAAGAAGTTAACTAAGAAAAAGAAAACAATTATCTGGTACTGTAAATCTACTCTATGTTACTGTTCAATTAATCCTTTTTTGGTTTTAAGACTTCTATAAACAGTTCAATCATACTGTATGTCAATTATATTCTATAACCCTGCATGGAAATGCTACTCTATATTGAAAAGAACACTTTGTGTGTTAGCTTAAGCTGACTTGCTTAGGGTTGCACAGTATGAACTGGGACCTATAGGAATCAAATCCAGGTCTGCTAGATGGTACCATACACACTTATGTGGGAGACCCAGAACCAGTTAACTCAGTCCCATGTCAAGATATGTATAGCAGGATGCATTGGCCATGTGTAGATTTCTGCCAATCAGCACTGCACAAGAGGAGGTCTACCAGCTGCAGACAGCACGGATACTGCCAAAGGAGAATGCAAGCCACTGCTGAAAGCCAGGACTGTCTGTTTCGGCATCCACCGTAAAATGACAATATGTGCAGTATATGACTAAGACTGAATGCTGAACAGAGTATGAAATGGAGGATCTTAGCAGCATTTGAAAAGACAAGAGATTTTGTGTTTGGTACCCATCTGACTCTGTAGTTAGGATGACATGTGGCTCATGCCATTAATTAACTTAACTGTGTCTGACATATTATCTGGTTTTACTTCTAGCTGGGTAAGATCTTTTATATATACAATAGATAATGAACACAGTACAAGTTGAATGTAAGGTTTGGACTCCATTCAAAAGAAATGGCAGTTATGTACAGATATTTCATTACACTGAGTGGCATGTCTCTAAGACAGTTCCGATCAAAATGACAGTTACACCGTAAACTGAAAGGGAAACTGCAATTTTCTTTTTATCAAATTAGACATATTTTACTTGAAAATGCTTGGCAGTTAGTCAGAAAAGTATAATTCATGTTGTTGGCTGCACCTTGCCCTATCACCCTCCACCCCTCCTTAGTAAATTTCACCAATTTTAACCATTCTTTTTTTCAGAAACAGTTGTACACATTGGGTTCACAACCATGACCCTTCTCCATGAGGTCTCACAACATGAATGTACAGTAGATACAGGACATCAACCTCCACCACCACCACCACCACCACCACCAACACCATGTGATGCTGCAGTTCAAATCCATGCCACATAATAGTCAGGTAGGGATTATTTATTCTGGGCACCGCTTTTCTGATTTTTTATTTATTTATTTATTTTATTTTAATGGTATCGGAATTGCTAATTTACAAAGGCTCCTCATCATTGAACATTAAACCATATGGACAAGACAAAATAACATGAAATACAGAGAAAATAAAATACAGTGTAAAGGAAATTCCTATACAGGGTGGTAGCTAAAGATATGACAATTGAGGCTGTACAGGGTGATAGCTAAGGTTATGGTACTTATTTTATAATGTGAAACTAGTGGTCAGAGCAGGAAGTAACATATATTAATGATGCAGTAACATGTCAGGGTAGGGTCCCTAGGGTGATGCCTTTGCTACAGGTAGTTACAGCTACAGGAGTTAATCAGATGTAGCCAAAGGGAAGTTTTAAAGGGCCCAGTCCTTTGTTGAGTGGAGATGGATGCCGGGAAGGCATTATATCAGGAAGGGGCTCTGTAGTGAAAAGACCATTGGGTAAGGGAGGTCCTGACTCTGGGCACAAAAAGGGAGGGCTTGGCAGAACTTTGAGTGGAGATAGTGGGGGGAGAGACATGAATGATGGTATCCAGACCAGGGGGGGCAAGGCCAATAGTGACTTTCTTGGCAAGGAGGCATGAGTGGTATAGCAGCCTCTCATCGAAGTAAAGAACATTTGCCAAGGAGTACAGAGTGCAGGTAAGAGTTAGTCTACTGGACCCACTGAGTAGCTGGTAGGCTTTATTTAGTGAGAGTTTAATTTTATTGAGAGCAGTATTGTCCAAGTAGCACAATATATTGGGAGTCTATAGTCAGCAGGGATGGTAAAGAGGAGGAAATGGCCTGCCTTAGGGCATCATGGGGATGCAACTCCTGTGATGATAGAGGAGGCCAATACATGCGTACTATGCAGCAGAGCAAAGTGTGTGGATATGGTCGCGGAAAGAGAGTGTAGGGTCAAATGTCATGCCAAGGTATTTAAAGGAGTTCATCAGGTCAATGAGGAGAAGTTGGCTGGATAGGATAAAGTGGGAGACTTTGTGCTTATTTTGGTGGTTGTCTTCTTCAGGTTAAGCGCAAGTCTATTGTCAGCAAACCAGCTTTCAGTCTGGGAGAAGGATTTTGGAGGGCGGTTTGAAGATGGATGGTTACAGCATGAGCAGAGAAGAGACCGCATCATTGGCAAAGAGAATAACATGGTATTGGGTTGAGAGTTTAGGTACAGGCTGAAAAGAGGGGCCCCAGGATAGACCCTGGGGGTCCCCTAGTGAACAGGATGGTTACCAAAGAGGGTATTGTCAATCTTAACTCACTGAGAGAGGAGGACAGTTCATTGGAAACCAAGCATGGACATCCTGGGAAAAACCTAGCTGAAGGAGGGAGGAGAGGAGAAGGGGTGGTTGACATCATCAAATACTTTCTAGAGGTCATTGAAGACTGCACCTGCAAAGTGCCCCTTATCAAGAGCAGAGTGTAAGCAAGTGTAAGCAAGTAGAGAATTCAATGAGGGCAGTGGTTTTGCAATGGGCATGGCAGAAACTGTGTTGCTACCAGCAGAGGAGGTTGTGAGAGGAGAGGAAGTCACTGAGCTGATCAGCTACTATATTTTCTAAGTCCTTGGGGGGGGTAGTATGGATATGGGTCTGTAGTTCTGGGGGAGGTATGGTCACCATTTTTGTGTATGGGAGAGATGACTGTGGTTTTCTGGGTGAGGGGAAACTAACTAAAGCAAAGGAAGTGATTGAGAAGGTAGGTCAGGGAGGAGAGAACGGCATCCAGGACTAGGCAGAGAAGCGTTGGGTCTATGGAGTCAGTACTGTAGCTGGAGCTCTTCAGGGCATTGAGGTGGTAGGGCTTGGCTTCATGAGGGGAGAGGGCATGAAAGTAGAAGAGGGGGTTGGAGGGTGAGCTGTGGAGTGGACAGGGTTGAAGAAGTTGGCACAACCAGGATGGGGCAGATCAGAAGCACATAATAAGGAGGACTTGCATGACAAAGGGTATGAGGTAAGGCTGAAAGAAGTAAACCTGTACTTTCTGGATCAGCGGAGAATAAGATGGGATCTCCTCTTAATGCACAAATTTCCACTGATAGTGAATTATTGACTCAGCTGGGAATGTCATATAGTCAATGGGACTGTAATCTTAGAAGTCATAAACAGAAACTGACACTTACATATCCCAGAACTAATAAAAGGCATTAACTATACTCAAAGAATTATCCCACTATGCAATTCACTTCCTAGTTCAATAGTAGAATCTTCCAACTTTATTAAATTCAAACAGAGCCTTGATTGCCACATATTTTAAACCAGGGATGATGTACCAGCTTAGCTGGAGATATACATATATGGGCTATGGCCTTCTGTATATCTACTTTTCCTAGTATGAATCCTAGTAAGTTTTACACACAAGACTATTTATATGCAGAATAGTCATTAAACAATATATTTTAAAATGAATAGACTTATTAACCGCTAAATGACATAACATGAATAGAGTGATTTTTCTTCCTATCTCATACAATGAGGGTCTTATTACTGATGACTGGGGATCGCCGATGGGGATGTGGACTGTTGGGAAACTTACTGGAGAAAGTCAAATTACCAACACAATTTAAACTGAAAATAGCTCCACCTGGCACATTTCAGCTGCAGATAACTGGAAGTCGATTAACTGATGTCAGCATACTTTACCACTTACTGCCATGTTAATGAGTCATTGCTCGGTACCACTCAGTATACCACTCAGTACACTGCTCATATCTCGGTATACCTTGGTACAGAGCATCTTTTCTATAACAACCACTGTAGATGGTATTTCATCTATGATTCTTGGGAAATATGTGCTGTCTAGAACCAGTGTCTGCATCATGGCACTTTCATCACTGTTTTCAAGCACTGCTAATATTTAGTGTGTCTAAAAACAATCCACCTCTTTGAATTGTTGAACAATATTTCTCGAGAGTGGAGTATCAAGCATGTGGAGTCCCTCATGTTCACATACTGATGTGGGTAAAGGATGCACCACGCATTGGTGACAGTGATGGCTAAACGGTTCTGAAGTTCATTATGCAGTACATTACTTGTCAAATTCCTTACAAGTACGACAGTCCAACATTATGGCAGCTTGTCCAGAAGTTCCAGAGCCATCTTTGTGGCAAGTACTGTTGATGAACCATGTAATAGGGGCTGTGTGTATCCTGGAATGAGCACACTTTCTCTTTAAATCAAATCTGTTGCAACAGTAATTCTTTGTCTTGTACTATTCTAATTCTTCTCCCTGTGTTCCCCAACTATCAGGAAGGCCACCTGTAGTTGTGCTGTGTATCCCTATTTTCTTTCCTTCTTTCATTTCTTTTTGCTCTTCCATGTGTGCACTGTGCCCCTGATTACACCTTTAAATCATTTAGCTAGAACAAACCCAGTGAAAACAGCCCTTATTTGCCTTCTTGTGTAGCTTAGGGTTTGAAACTACAGGTTGAAATGAAAGACAAGCTGAGTGTCTTTCTGCTGCTTCTGTCACCCTCCTAGCAAAATAAACTGCAGAGATGATTTTTTTAACAAAATAGAATGTGTGCACAAAGTAACCTGTAGTTTGGTTCTTCAGTTAATGTTATCTGCAGTTTAAAGTTCAGTGTTAAAATGAGGCTGCTTGGTGCTTGCTATTTTCTGTGTGATAGACTGAAAATAAGCATGTTTGTCTCCTCAGGCTTTTGCAGCCCATTTTGTTTTGTTTCTTTTTAAAACACATTTCTTTCTGAAAAGAGACTCTTGTATGTTAACAGACTTATGCTTTGTATGCTATGTTTTAAGTAAAAGAAAACTTGTACTGCTGTGCTAGAAAATATAGTCTTACCTATTTAGTGTTTCTTACAGCCTGGGCTCTCCTCCATCCCTCTGACTCTGTTATAGGGCCAGGCAGCCATTTTCTCAGTTTGTTTATAGTCAGAAGTGATGGGAGGAGCCTGACTGTTTGGAAGTGCACACATAGAAAGGATTTCCCTTATTATTATTACTACTAGCTTATGTCATTGTGTTTCTAATAAACTATTGTAGGTTTTCTTTAACTCTAATCTAAAAAGTAAATGTTCTGGAAGATTTTAGTCTTTAGTTATAAAAAGGGGTGGAGCCTAGTTGGTCACCTGATCCTAGTCCAGTATAAAAGGACCAGGTCTGGGAGCATTTTTAGTTGGTGATAGGGTGCTGACCCTATCAGACCACTAGCTCTTTTCTAGGTGGGATTTTGTTTCCATTTGAAGCTATTCTGAACTGTTATGCCTTTATTTGATGTCTTCTTGTTTATGATTATTTTCTTTGATGAAATCAGTCCGCTTTTGTTTATTTCCATTGTATGAATAAATACTTATTTTATTTTGCATCCTGACACTGTGTTGGACCTCCTTACTATCCACATTTACACTTGGTGTCAGAAGTGGGATAGCAGTGGATATTGTCCAAAAATATACAGGAGGTGTCAGATGCAGAGGGACAAGGCAGAAGATTCCATGGCCAGTGGTGTTCTGACAAGGACAATGGCAGAGCAGCTACAGATTCCACTGAACCCTGGCCTAGGGGATGTAAGAAAACGAGAGGCCAAGACCGAGAAACAAGAGGAAGGAGCTACAGGAGGGGAAGATGTCTCTAGTGGTTCTGAAGAAGAAGAGACTCCCCCCAGCAAGATGGAGGACTTGTTAAGATGTTTTTTTGTAAAGCAAATTGACATGGAGAAACAAAGAGAAAGGGACCGTCTGCAAAGTGAAGCAAGGTGGGTGGATACATTGTGGCCCATTCAGGCCCTAGGGGCCATTCATCAGAATTCATCTAATGATGGCCCAAAAGTCATTAAACTTTCTAAATTAGCAGAGAATGATGACATTGAGGCCTACATAACAACATTTGAGAGGGTGGCTACTGCCTGTGGGTGGCCTCAGGACCAGTGGGTAGTCCAACTAGACCCCTATCTCACTGGAAAGGCCCAATTAACTTACAGCCATGTTGAGACTAGTCATGCCACTGACTATGGTCATGTGCGTCAAGCAATCTTAAAGTGCTACAATATAAGCATAGAGACTTATAGACAGAGGTTTCGGACTTTCTGGTACCAGTCAGCGGATTCCCCACAGGAGGCATATGTGAGATTGCAAGATCTATGCAAGAAGTGGTTGCAGCCTTCTGTGAAAACCATGGACCAGGTTATTGAATCGGTTGTCTTGGAACAATTCATCAAGATCCTGCCACATGACGTGCAGATGTGGGTGAGAGAGCACTGTCCAGAAACAGCAGAGAAAGCAATCAACCTAGCTGAGGACTTCTTGACTGCCCGCCCATCATGTCAGAAAGAACATACCTGGACCAGTGCCTCCTCACCCACGGTAAGGCCTATGCATTCTACTTCTTTTAATAAGGTTTCTAGTGACACTAGTACTGTTAGATTGGATAAGCCTATAAGGCGTTACAATCCTGACATTGTCTGTCATGAGTGTCAAATGAAGGGTCACATAGCTAGATTCTGCCCAAAGAGAAAGAGTGACCCTACACATCTAGCATTGGCCAACTGGGGGCAATACATGACACCAATTACCATAGAAGGGAAGGAAGTGCTTGGACTGGTTGACTCGGGGAGTAGGCAAACTTTAGTCCGGACTGATCTTGTACAAGCAGAAAATACTCTGAACCACAAGACAGGAGTCACTTGCATTCATGGTGACGTGCACTTCTACCCCCTTAAAGAGGTAAATGTGACCATGCAGGACCAAACGCAACAGATACGGGTAGGTCTGGTGCCACATTTGCCGGTACCTGCAATATTGGGACATGATTTTCCTCATTTTCAAACTCTCCTAACATCTGTTACTTTAGTGTGTGCTGTCACAACACGGGCTCAGGCCAAACAGGAACAGTGTATTTCAAAGGAGTTTCCTTTTGAGGAGGAACTGTATGACATGCCTGGGAACACCAGAAAGTCCAAATGAGAGAAGAGAAGAGAAGAGATAAATATCAATGGACTTTAAAGAAGGACTTGATAGATGATGAGACATTATTGAAATGTACTGAAAATGAGTCTTTTATTAATGATCAGAAACAAGATAGTACATTAACACCCTTATTTTCACAGGTGGATCCTGAGGGGAAGGATTCTATAACTCCAGCTTTAAAATCCAAAATAAAAGACTGTATAGACAATGTACTAATCCTAAGACTGGGGAATGTGTGGATCAGCTGGTAGTTCCTACACAGTACCGGCTAACCTAATGTACTTGGCCCATGATATTCCTTGTGCAGGGCATGCAGGAGGGACAGGACTCTCAGTAGGCTGCTCGGCATTTCTTTTGCCAGGTATCCATGAACCATAGCAGACTACTGTAAGAGCTGTAGTGCTTGCCAGAAAGTGGCTCTTACAAACAAAAGGACAAAGTCCCTCTGCAACCTGCTACCACTGGTGTCCGTTCCTTTGAACGGATTGCCATGGATATCATAGGCCCACTACCTAAAAGTAAAAAGTAATAGATTTGTGTTGGTGATTTGTGATTATGGTACATAATATCCAGAGGTTATTCCCCGCGACTGTTACAGCAGAAAAATAGCAGAAGAATTGCTGAAGTTTTTCAGTAAGGTTGGAATACCCAGGTAATACTAACAGTTAGGGGTACAAACTTTTGTTCCATCTTGCTGAAACGACTCTACCAAGCCCTAGGCGTGGAAGCTGTGTACACCTCCCCACACCACCCCCAAACAGATGGATTAGTAGATTGTTTCAATAAGACACTGAAAAAGATGATTCAGAAGTATGTATCAGACGAGGGAAAGCACTGGGATCTCTACTTGCCACTCCTTCTGTTCACATATAGAGAAGTGCCCCAGGCGTCTACTGGTTTTTCACCATTTGAGCTATTATACGGCAAGAATCCTAGGGGCCTTCTAGATGTCATTAAGGAACAGTGGGAGAATGGTAATCATGTAGAGACACCTACCACCTTGGAATAGCAAGGCCCAAACTGAGGAAAAGATAGCCAACTCAGTTAGGAAGGGGGATAAAACCTTTTATAGGTACATTAGGGAGCAAAGAAAGACTAAGGCAGGGATACCGAGGCTGAACAAAGAGGAAGGTGGTTGGGCAGAGAACGACAGTGAAAAAGCAGAGATACTGAACGAATACTTCTGCTCAGTATTCACAATGGAAAAGCAGGGGGAAATACCTAATCCGGTCAATAGAAGCACTTTAGATAGGGGGGTTGATATTAGTCCTTTCACAGAAGAAAGGGTTCTGAAAGAACTCTTAAAACTGAAGAGTGGATACAGCAATGGGGCCTGATGGGATTCACCCCAGAATTCTAAAAAGAACTAAGGGAAGATTTAGTAACACCACTGACTACCCTTTTTAATAAATCATGGGAGGATGGGGTGGTACCTGAGGACTGGAGGAGGGTGGATGAGATTCCCCTTCACAAAAGTGGGAGCAAGACAGAGGCAGGAAACTACAGACCTGTCAGTTTGACCTCAGTGGTAGGGAAAATTATGGAATCACTTCTGAAGGAAAGAATTGTTGAGTACCTAGAGGCCAGTGGGGCACAGGACCCAAGGCAGCATGGATTCACAGCGGGAAGGTCATGTCAGACAAATCTAATTGATTTATTTGACTGGGTGACCAAAGCAGTAGACCAGGGAGGGCCTGTGGACATGGCTTACCTAGACTTTAGCAAGGCATTTGACACAGTCCCATTCAAAAGATTAATAAACAAATTAGCCAGCCTGGGAGTGGGTCCCAGGTGGTAGCCTGGTAAACACTGGTTGGACAACAGGACACAGTGGGTAATAGTAAATGGAGTCCACAGTGAAGAAAGGAGGGTTACTAGTGGGGTACCACAGGGTTCAGTACTGGGGTCGGTCCTTTTAATGCCTTTATAAGTGACATTGCAGAGGGACTGGAAGGGAAAGTATGTCTCTTTGCAGATGACACAAAGATCTGCAACAGGGTTGATACACAAGGTGGGGTGGAAAGGATGAAAAGGGACTTGGCAAGGTTGGAGGAATGGTCAAATGTATGGCAGCTTAGATTCAATGCAAAGAAATGCAAAGTAATGCACCTGGGAAACAAAAACCCAAGGGAAGAATACACAATGGGGGGTGATATACTGACAACAACAAAAATGGAAAGGGACCTGGGGGTAGTCATATCAGATGACCTAAAGGTGGGCCGGCAATGTGAGAAGGCAGTAAGAAGGGCTGGGGGGATACTGGGATGCATAGGGAGAGGCGTCACCAGTAGAAAACAGGAAGTTGTTGGCCCTCTGTACAGACAGTTGGTAAGACCACATCTGGATTACTGTGTACAGTTCTGGAGACCCCATCTTCACAAAGACATAAACAGAGTGGAGGCTGTCCAGAGGAAGGCAACCAAAATGATGCAGGGTCTGCATCAGAAGACATATGAAGAAAGACTAAAGGAACTAAAAATGTATAGCCTCGAGGAAAGGATGGAGAGGGGGGACATGATAGTAACTTTCAGGTACCTCAAGGGAATCAACAAAGTCCAAGAGGGTAGCATCTTTCAGAAAAAGAAACGTTCAAAAACAAGGGTGCACAATTTGAAGATAGAGGGGGGACAGCTAAGAGGTAATGTGAGGAAGTATTTCTTCACAGAGAGTGTTGTGGATACATGGAACAGCCTTCCTGAGGAGGTCATAGAGTCAAAAACAGTGGGGGAATTCAAGAATGCATGGGACAGACATAAAGGAATTCTAGTGGGGGGTAGGAGTAAGTAGGCTGTTGGTTAACTAGGATCTGCAGCTTATCCATTAGGTAGGGAAATGGGCAGACTAGGTGGGCCAAGCGGTCCTTATCTGCTGTCAAATTCTATGTTTCTATGTTTCTATGAATATGTCACCCAGATGCATCAAAGGGTAGCCAAATATGCTCAACTAGCACAAGAACAGAATCAGGAAAAGCAGCAGTACCAGAAAGAGAGATATGAACAAGGAGTAGGGAGTAAACAGTTCCAGCCAGGAGATCGTGTCTTACTGTTACTACCTTCCTCTGACAACAAGCTCACTATGAAATGGCAGGGTCCATATGTTGTACGGAGACAAACTGGGCCTGTTAATTTTGAAATTGAGGTACCAGATAAAAGACAGAAAGTGAAAGTGTACCATGCTAACTTACTTAAAAAATGGTGTGAGTGAGTTGAATCTGATGTACCCTCAAATATGTACGTTTGCCCTGTTCAGTCCGAGGAAACTGAGTTGGATCTTGCTTACAAGATGTTGGACACCGAAAGTATTCAAGCTCCAATGGAAGTTAACCCCGCACTTACAAAAAAACAGAAAGCAGAGCTAGATACCCTGTTACATCAGTTTGACAGTACTTTCACCTGTATATCAGGAAGAACGGGCGAAATAAAGCACCACATTCATGTAACCCAGGAATCACCTATTAGGGTTAAGCCCTACAGATTACCTGAAAAAGTAAAAGATGATGTTGTAAAAGAGATACAAAAAATGAAAGAAATGGGGGTGATAGAAGAGACCAACAGTGATTGGGGCTTCCCTATGGTAATTGTACTGAAAAAAGAGGGAGGGGTTAGGATATGTCTGGATTTTCGCAAGTTAAATACAATATCTAAATTTGATGATTATCCTATGCCCGCGATCGATGACATCATCAATCGCCTCGGTCAAGCCCAGTACATCACCACATTAGATCTCACAAAAGGGTACTGGCAGATCCCCATTGGATGTGGAGGCCAAGAAAAAGACTGCCTTCAGTACCCCCATTGGATTGTTTCAATTTGTTACAATGCCATTTGGCCTCACTGTGCCCCTGCTACTTTTCAACAGCTCTTGGACAAGATTCTTAGACCACACATGTTATACAGTGCAGTCTACCTGATGATGTGATAATATTTAGCCCCACATGGGAAGAACATCTGAAACATCTAAATGCAGTACTGAACACTATTACCCAGGTAGGCCTCTACCATTAATCCTACAAAGTGCTCTATAGCAATGACAGAGACAAGATACTTAGGCTTTGTAAACTGGCCAAGGACAGGTAAAACCCGAAATAGGGAAGGTGGACGCTGTAGCTAAAAGTCCACGACCAGTAACTAAAAAACATGTTCAGTCCTTCCTAGGCCTGGCTGGTTATTACTTACGTTTTGTCCCTAATTTCGCTACCATTGCTAGCCCTCTGATAGAATTGACTAAGAAAAACAGACCTACAATGGTAGCTTGGTCACCAGCCTGTGAAGAGGCGTTTTGTGCTATCAAAGCTGCCTTATGTTCATCCCCCATATTAAAGAGTCCAGATTTTGCCAAAACTTTTATTGTGCAGACCGACGCTTCCAATACTGGTTTTGTGCTGTATTATCCAGATACAGGATGAAGAAGAACATCCTGTAATCTATATAAGTAGAAAGCTGCATCTGAGAGAGACCAAATATTCTGCTATAGAAAAAGAATGTTTGGCCCTAAAGTGGGCAGTAGAGACTCTGAGATACTATTTGTGGGGTTTAGAATTTGAAGTGTGGACCAATCATAATCATCTTTGTTGGATCCATATAATGAAGGAGAAGAATCCGAGGATTATGAGGTGGTACCTGGCTTTACAGCCATATAAATTGTTAGTAAAACACAGATCTGGGACCGCAAATAGCAATGCAGATTTTATGTCTCAGTTTGGGGCAGATATAACTGCATAGACAGAATTAGACCTCGGGGTAATGATTGATAAAAAGTTGGAGGGCAACCTCTGAATTATTTTTATTTGAGTTTAAGGGACCCCGAGGCGGAGCTTTGGAAGTGGGTGTGCTGAAGCTCCATCCCTCCTTGTGAGAGATCTATTTCTTCTGTCTGTAAGTAAAAGCAGTAAAAAAAAAAAAAAAAGGAAAGTTCCTTTAGAGAAAGCCCTGTCTGTTGGCTTCCTCTTAAGTGGTGAGGAGTATGTAATAGGGGCTGTGTGTATCCTGGAATGAGCACGCTTTCTCTTTAAATCAAATCTGTTGCAACAGTAATTCTTTGTCTTGTACTATTCTAATTCTTCTCCCTGTGTTCCCCAACTATCAGGAAGGCCACCTGTAGTTGTTCTGTGTATCCCTATTTTCTTCCTTCTTTCATTTCTTCTTGCTCTTCCATGTGTGCACTGTGCCCCTGATTACACCTTTAAATCATTTAGCTAGGACAAACCCAGTGAAAACAGCCCTTATTTGCCTTCTTGTGTAGCTTAGGGTTTGAAACTACAGGGTGAAATGAAAGACAAGCTGAGTGTCTTTCTGGCTGCTTCTGTCACCCTCCTAGCAAAATAAACTGCAGAGATGATTTTTTTTAACAAAATAGAATGTGCAACAAAGTAACCTGTAGTTTGGTTCTTCAGTTAATGTTACCTGCAGTTTAAAGTTCAGTGTTAAATGAGGTTGCTTGGTGCTTGCTATTTTCTGTGTGATAGACTGAAAATAAGCATGTTTGTCTCCTCAGGCTTTGCAGCCCATTTTGTTTTGTTTCTTTAAAACACATTTCTTTCTGAAAAGAGAGACTTTGTATGTTAACAGACTTATGCTTTGTATGCTATGTTTTAAGTAAAAGAAAACTTGTACTGCTGTGCTAGAAAATATAGTCTTACCTATTTAGTGTTTCTTACAGCCTGGGCTCTCCTCCATTCCTCTGACTCTGTTATAGGGCCAGGCAGCCATTTTCTCAGTTTGTTTATAGTCAGAAGTGATGGGAGGAGCCTGACAGTTTGGAAGTGCACACATAGAAAGGATTTCCCTTATTATTATTACTACTAGCTTATGTCATTGTGTTTCTAATAAACTATTGTAGGTTTTCTTTAACTCTAATCTAAAAATAGATGTTCTGGAAGATTTTAGTCTTTAGTTATAAAAGGGGTGGAGCCTAGTTGGTCACCTGATCCTAGTCCAGTATAAAAGGACCAGGTCTGGGAGCATTTTTTAGTTGGTGATAGGGTGCTGACCCTATCAGACCACTAGCTCTTTCTAGGTGGGATTTTGTTTCCATTTGAAGCTATACTGAACTGTTATGCCTTTATTTGATGTCTTCTTGTTCATGATTATTTTCTTTTGACGAAATCAGTCTGCTTTTGTTTATTTCCATTGTATGAATAAATACTTATTTTATTTTGCATCCTGACACTGTGTTGGACCTCCTTACTATCCATGTTTACAAACCATGAAAAGTCTTAGCAAGAGGCATACTTAGTATCATTTTGGATTTCTGAGATCTGTGTGTGTGAGAATGGTCATATGAATGAGTTATTTCTACAATACTGTATGATTTGAAAACAAAGTCTGAACAGGGTTTATGAATGGCCCAGAAAGGAAAAATAAGGTGCTCATTAATGACTGTAGCCTGGTTCTCTTGTTGACATTGCAAGCTAATATAGATATCCAATTAGTTGCTGACGACTCCTTGGCTCTGGTATAGAACGTGACATTGTACATTACCATAACTTCAAGATTTTGGTCTCTGGATTTTTAAACAGTATCACACCATGAATGTGGAGCATATGAAGCTAGTGACCATTTGTTTGGCACTTGCTTGTATGGAAAATCTGGAGCAATTTTCTACTTAAAGTAAACTACAAGCAAAACCAGAGGCGTGTGATAAGGTTTCAAGAAACAGATTGAAGAGCTTGCATCTCACAGTCCTTCTTCCTTTGACATTGCAGAAATAATTTGATTAATAAATATACCCTCTATGACACAGTGCCATGGTAGATATGCATGTGTTTTACACTGCACAGTGGTATGACTTCAAGGCTGGTTTCTGTCTTACCCAGATAGTTCAGTGGGTTGCTGGCCATAGACGAGAGATGAGGGCTGTTTCAGTTGCCTGCTTTCATGTTTGGGATGGGGGTGGGATGGTGGGACATTGTCTGAAGGGGTAAGGGGTACACTAGATCACCATGAATGAAACTTTTAATTCAGGGATTGGGGATAGGGAGGGAGGGTACCTAAACAACCGGGGATAAATGTTTTGTTGCTTTGTTGTTTTTTTCACTATATGGCAGAGGATCTGGATGGGGGATGTGAACTGGAAGGGCATGATGTCCTAAACTGGTCAGTTCGGTGATTGGGTTATGGGAGGGATCACTCACTTTCAAGGATTACTGGGATATATTTTTTTAAATATGGGGCAGGTGATCTGGTGGGAGGAGGGAAGGCTAGCCACCAGGGATTATGGGGGGCATTTAAAAAATGGTCTGTTGCTCAAGTGAGGGGAGGGAACACAAGCCATTAGGGGCTACAGGAGTATTTTTCTTTTCAATATTGGGTGGGTGACTGGGTGGGGAAGGGACCACTAACCACCAGGGATTTTTCATTTTTGTTTAAGCAGAGAGGGGCAGCACTGGACACCACAGGTTACTTTTTTTGGTTTTGTCTGCCTCTAGGTGAGTGGAACAGGGTGCAAGTTCACCCCAAACTTTCAGAAGTGTTCTGATCTGCCACAGGGGGAAGTTTGGAAACTTTCATGAGGTTGCAAAATTTCGCAGAAATTCTGCTATGGTGGAAAAACAACGCCCACCCACCTCTAGTGATGTGAACCTATGAGAGATGCTCACCTATGTAGAAGTGTATCAAAATATGAGACAAAGTGGAGATCTTATGTACAAAACTTTACTTGATGAGACTCACATTGGAAATTTGTCATTTTCTAATGCATCATCAATAGTAATGGTACTTCCATTTCTGCTGCATGTGATGTCTTCTGTACAATGTACTCTGATACTGTACTTAGTGTGTGCTTGATGCAACTACTTAAGAAATGTGCTGAGTTTAGACAATTTATGTTGCAGAGACAAGAACAGCCAATTGTAACCCTGTAATCTCTTGACTGAATTGATGGTGTTTGCTCAAGTCAAAGATGGTATCCAAGGTGAATGAGCATCTAAAAGAACTTACATATGATGTTTCACAGACAACTGGCCTAGAGGCTTGTTCTTACTGTCTGTAACAAACTCTGTTCAGAGCCAATATGACTGTTGAGCATTTTTAGGAGTGGTCAGAGCATTGAAAAGAATATGTGGTGCTCTCATTGCACCAGAGTCAGCTGTAATACTGCAGCAATTACAGTACTGCACATGAGTGCTACTCACACATGTGCAGTTTGCCCCAGAGTCAGCCTTGCGTAACATGGCAGTGCTGACATAACTACGTCTAACAACCCAGTCCCCTGGGGTGGTTACTAGATTCCTATTAGTACTAGACTTAGGCAGGTAGGAAAAGGCAGCTGGTGGGGAACTCATTAGGGGCTTTCTACATAATGACATCATTATTTACTCAGCTAGCCTGAGAGAAGAATGATTATGTCATTTAGAACTCTCACAGCAGCATAACCATTTTAGAGTCAGCTGCTCTCAGGGAGCTTAGAATGTTCATCAGTAAGTTCAAGTGTGGCAGTCAGAGTGGCAGGAGGTCTGCCATTGGGGCTCATTCAAAGGGAGTCCCGGTATTTCTCACCCTAGTTTGGTAAAATCTTCAGTTTTCCTGTGAAGTGGTGGAGACTGTTTGCCGGCAGGGCTCTTTAGTTTCACTCCAGGTGGAGTGAGAGGGACTGCAATTCTTATGGATCAAAGGGGAAATACCTTGAAGGTCCTGAAGTTCAGGACCTTAAGGAAGAACAATGAATAGAATTTGACAGCTGCCAGAGAAAAAAGGTGCCTTTTGTTGTTTCAATGACTGGGAGAAAGGAACAACTAATCTGTGAGTACAGAATCTGAGACTGTTCCCTGAGGAGTTGTCTGAGGTGTGTGTGCCCTAGATAAGGCTAGATCACACTGATCAGGACCTCTTTGACCACAACTGTGCTGAATTTAAAGTTAAAGTTGGGAGTCTTTAGCAATTCACTTGGGATTGGAGACTCATTTGGTGTAACCCTGAAGGAATGGCAGAGGCTGTTTGGAGCAAAGGGTGGGAGGAATGCCATCTGGACTTTCAGGCAGTGCTAACTGGCTCATGCATGGCCTTAGTGTTCCCTGGGCAAAGACCATGCATCAGGAGGATTTATAAGTGTATGGACATCCCACAGATATACACTTTGAAATGGAAATGTGTGGAAAATGTTTCAAGTGTGTTTCACATCCTTCAGATGTCCACTTTGAAGAGAATGTGTTTTGTGGAAAACAGTACTGCCTTGCAAAGTGTTCCTGTATTGCAATAACAAACCTTGGGGTGACAACTCTTGCCTTAAGTAAAATCTGTAAACAAAGCCATAGTGCAAAATCCCAGTTACTACTTTGGACATTCCACCTATTGCTTCTAGTGTGAACATAATTGGGTCCCCTCAGCAGTTAGGGCTAGCATACGCCTAGCATCCTCTCCCCTGGATCTGGTTATAAACAAAAAGGCTTATTTTAGTATGTACCTCCACCCCCATCCTCTAGATAATGAGCATGGTATACACTCCACCACTAGGGGTGGTACCATGTGCGTAGTTTTGCCAAAAGTAAATTTTATGCCATGTAGTTGACAGTAGTTCTCTTAAGTGGGAGCCAACTAGCCAAAGATGGCATGAGGTTTACATACATATGCACAATACTTGTGCATGTGCAGTTTAAGTCAGTAGCACCATGTTGCACATGGCAGCCATTACTTATGCAGTTGTGGAAAGGAAAAGTAGTGTTCCAGGAAGTGGGTATGTGTATGCAGCCTGTGGAGGGAAGGGCTAAATAAACAGAATCACTGGAATCTATGCTGGAGCAATGTAGTAGAAAATCAGACAGTGGTATGGTTATGTGCTTCCAAGTAGGTCTTATACAAATCTGATGATGGCATAACATCTGTGGAGCTTGGCCCACACAGACATAAAAATCAGACTCAGGAGGAGACTATTAACAAATTAAAGATCTAGTCTGGGATTTGCTCGTCATCACAGTCACTTTCTTATTCATTTCTATGCAGTAATTTCTGGTAAATGTGCCTTAACCATATTATTCTCAGTGCTGGTAGACTACTTCTGGTTTTCTCCTTATTGTAGTAAGTGGGGAGAGTAGCAGTCTTGAAGCTGTAGCTGCTGGTGGTGGCATGCTCTGAAGAAAAGTGGTTCCCATGCTCATTTGCACATTTTAGAAATGACCCCTTTCCTTATTTTTGCTGTAAAAAGACTGACCCCTTTAACACAAAAACAAGGAATCAGTTACAGCCTTCAACCCTCCCCTCCTTCACCCTTTTTGCTTCAAGTGAGGAACAACATGATTATGGGTTTGCATCAGATGTACAGTGGCAGCCATAGATGCATAATATTGTTAAACAGTAATCAACTGTATGTAAAAGCTTTTTTTTTGAATGTGTGCTTTCTTAATGGTGTCAATACCACTCCACCCATTGTGTACTCTACCTCTGGATTTCTGAGCCCAAAGTGCATTATTTTACATTTTTGTGTTCGGGACAAAAAGGCATTTCAAATGAGGGCAGTTTCTAAACTAAATTCTTAATAGTTTTTTTTTTAATAGCCATCAGAAATGTGAATTTTGTAAAAAACAAAAATGGAAATGCAGGTAATAAGATGACCATATTTTACAAAACATAAGGAATTCAGATTAGTGACTTCCCTCATTTGAAAGGTCTTTTTGTCCTGAACAACTTTCATGAGGGTTGTTTTTGTGCACATGGAATAGTTTAAAAGAAATATTGATTTGTTTGGAATGTGTACATATATGCTAAGAATTCTGCACAGTGTCTTAGGAAGATTCTCAAAGAAAAGCAGTTTGGAGTTATCTCTTCAACAGTCTAAACACACAATGTGTCTGAATGGATTAAAGGGGACAGAAATTGATTACTTATGTGCAGCTGTTTGAAATGTCTCTATTTTCATAAATTATATTCATACCTCTAAAGGATCCCTATTTAATTGTGCCTGAATAAAAGCTGAAGCTGTCAGTTGTGTTTTTTTGGTTTTTGTTTTAGATTTATAGAACTGTTATTTAATACAACAGCAGATTGGCTACATATGGACACATGTTGATACATGGACATATTAGGATAACAGTATCTCAATTACAAGGATGTCTGTGTTAGGTTTCGGTTTTAAATGTATACATATAATAGTTACTTGTTACAGAATTGCAGACATATCATGTTCAGACAGTTTAAGTTTGACTATTCATGAGTAATATGGAATTATAGTGTATGGTGGAACACTGTTAAGCATGGAAATCCATGCTCATAACAGCATTGCTCTCCTTGATTACATCATGATGTTGTTATGCTGCACTGAGTATGTAACCAGTGCGGCATAACAACATCGATAATTATTATGGCATGCTAATAAAGGGCTGTGGTGGTGAGATACCAAACAGAAGTTACTGGCACTGAAGCAATGCACCACAGTAAGGAATTTTAAAATGATTTGGGGACATTGTTTGCAGGTATGTTTGCCCATACACTATATAATATTGTGATGAGCACTCATGCACAGACAAGGTTGTTATGTGATTCGTGGTTTCCATGGTACGGGATCTCTCGAAGTTATGCTCTTGAGGTCTTTTGTCACCACGAAACCACCAGTCAGAAAATGACCTTGTTGTGCATGAGTTCTCAAACACAATCATCTATATTGTACACAGAGTTTAAGAAAATGTATCTGAACGTACTTACACTGTGTAAAATTTGATTGACACCACTGCGTTAAACAGCTGGTGAATGCTTAATTTACAGTAGGGTAGTTTGTCTTCTAATCTATTTTTTCCTAACACGTAGATATTTTCTTATTTATGAGACTTTTAACTTTATTTACTATGTATTGCTTAAGCTTATTTTCCTTTTGTTTTTTAATCGTCATTTACTAATGCTAGCACAGACACACACAGATGGTTTTAAAATGAAGCTTAAGTTGGTTTATAGTTTTTCTGAGGGAGTGAACTTTCAAGTCAGTGACATTTGACCTTGGAATACCTTTATTTTGATTGAACTTTGCTGTCTTTACATGGTTATGTTGTTTTTTGAATGCAGTTTTAACCAATGGGGTCCTTAATAACTTTTCATCTTTTTTTTTTTGTATGATCTGGGTTTTGAGAAAGTATGTTCTAAAACAATTGCCAGTGTTTTCTGACAAAGGATTCTGTGTAATCCAAAAGCTAAAAGTACCTGTGTTCTTTTGTAATAACTCTGTTGGTCCAATAAAGGTATCAAATTAGTGGATCTTGTGTTACAAGGACCAATATGGCAACAAGTTTTTCTGTGGCTTCGGTTTCAGAAATGTTAACATAAACTTATCAGTACAGTGCCCAAGGTTCTGAAACCATGAAGTGACATAGTCAAAACTCCAAATTCCTGGTTCCATGAAAGGAATTGCACAGAATGTTGTCCAAACAAAGAAAACAATATAAAACACAACTGACAGCTTCAGCTTTTATTCGGACACAGTTAAATAGGGGTCCTTTAGAGGTATAAACATAAAAAATAGAGACATTTCAAGCAGCTGCACATAAGTAATCTATCCATGTCCACTTTAAATTAGGCATGACAAGAGATGAACAAGGTGGTCTGATCTAGAATTTCACCTAACTGGTTTTCAAAACTGAGGCTGTTTAGAAGTGCAATGGGGTTATGCCAAACAAATGTAAATATCTCTAAATGTATACATGTTACAAATAAAAAGCCAGTATGAAAGTTGTTCAGGACAAAAATACCTTTCAACCGATCCTATTCATTAAGCTGCACTAATTATATTTTTTAAACTATGGCCATCTGATTACCTCAGTTTTAATTTTTCATAGGGGTTATGCCAAAAAAATGTAATTATTTGTAAAAGTCTATGTGTCACACATAAACAAGCAGTATGAAAGTTGTTTGGCATATAAATACCTTTCCAATGATCCTATTCATTAAGCTAGACTAATTATATTTTTTTAAACTATGGTCATCTGTTTACCTGAATCTTCATTTTTCTTCACAATTTTCACCTTTTGGATGGCTGTATTTAAGAAAATCTAATTAATTTAGATTAGTGACTATGTTCATTTGAAAGGTCATTTTGTCCTGAGCAACTTTCATAATGGTTGTGTATTGGTAACTTGAACACTTTCTGAGATATTTGCATTTGTTTGGCATGACTTATAATGTGTTCACTCAGAGAAAAAAAATTGAGGCTTTTTGGAAGACAATATTATATAAAATATAAAGAATTTAGAATAGTGACTACCCTCATGTGAAAGGTCTTTTTGTCATGAAAAACTTTCACACTGGTTGTTTTGGCACATCTTGAAACATTTTTAAGATATTTAGATGTGTTTGGAATGTGTGCACATTTGCTCTAAGAGAAAAGCAGTTTGGAGTACTGTCAATCATTCTAAACAGAAAGAAGGGAGCATTTCTTTAACTGCCATAGCGATTTGCAGTCATTGAAGGATACACTGAAAAGTACTAAAAAATGTGTTCCACGATAATCCCATTTTTCTAGCTAAAGCAAGATGGCTGTAGGATCTACCCACAGCCATTAAAATGCATGGCATGCTACGCTGGAACCTTGATGTGGATTGTAGATTTGTTATGGTGTAATGGGCCACATTGTTGTCTTTGAGTACAATGTTCAAAAAACATTTGTTGAGAGACTTGTTTTGAAGTTTAACAATGTTGAGTATCTACAAAATGTTGAGAGGTGTTCTGTGAAATTTCAACTTGTTGAAGGATATATATCTGACTATGAAACAGTTCCCACTCTGTGTTGCTTATGCTGTATTTATTTATTTAGTCAGTTTTGTTGACTGGGTAAGTGCACTAGACAAATTCAGACTATTTTAAGGCACGACCTGTGGAGGGATACAGATGAATGCTAACTGACCTTGAACCAGATTAAGCTGTTGGTGGTATGTTTAGTGAATTGGGGAATTGCCAGGGCACCGAGGAAATTCTGGCAGTATCCTTCAGTCTTCTGCACCTATTGATACATCTTTGGTTAAGCCATTAATTTTATGATATTGGCAACAAAAAATAATGAGAGAGAAGACCTAATGTTGCAACAGATGAAAGATGGTATGAGATTCAAAACAGGTGGCCATTTAAAAAGGCAGAAGAGCTGAAATCTTTACTTTAAATACTGAAAACAGAGTTGATTCATTATTAAACTTAATAGAGGAAAATCCCAATGCATCTAGCACTGCCCTTTGTTTTGACTGATCACACCCTTATGCTGTCCACTGATGGCCCTTCTATTAATTCTGGTGATCTTATTGATTTAATGGATACTCGTTGGTCAATAATAATTTGTTACTCATTCTTCAGTTAATAATGATAAAAGGCATGTTTTGTAATAGGTGATTCTATAATAAAACATCTGGATAGAACTAGTTGTAATCTTGACAAACATAATCGGACCTGCTCTTCTTTTTCTGGAGCTAAGATACAAAATATTACACGTATCCTTCCTAATATTCTTTCTGACAGAGGGGTTAATCCATTAGTTGTTGTTCATGCTGGGGCTAACAATATTGGCAGAGAGGATGTGCTCACTGTTAAACAGCATACAATTGCCTTAACTAATATTTTAACTGAGCTGAAGAGTGAAATCATCATGTCAGAAATACTCTGTATTCCTAAAGTCCCCCAATCAGTGAATTTGAAAATACATCAGTATAATGATTGGCTCAGGAAGTCTCAACATATATCCTGTATTACTCTTTGGGAATAATTAATTGGTCATTTTGAATTGTATAGCTCAGATGGACTGGATCTTAGCATATGTAGATCATCCCTTCTGGTGAAGCAATTCTTACAATTTATTAATCTACATTTAAACTAGTTCCACAGGGGGAGAGGTCTGCTTTTCCATCCTCTCTTAACATAAATTCTGGCCATACAATGCCCAGTCATGTTATTTCACAACATATTTCATTTCTTTATTTTAATGCCAGATGTTTAATTAGCAAAGTTGATGAGCTTAAAATACGAGTTCTTGAGTATAAAATTGATATTATTGCAATTACTGAAACTTGAGAATCTGATAATTTAGCCTGGGACTGTTTTATACCAGGGTTTAAAATCTATAAATGGAATAGATCTAACATAATAGGTGGTAGTGTGGCCTTACTAATTAAAGATGTTTACGACTGTGTTGAAATATCGGATGAAATCAAAGACCCTGATGTTAATATCAAATCAGTATGGGTGAAACTTTTAACATGGTATAGAAAACATTATACTGGGAGTCTGTTATAGACCTCCAATTGCAGACATTACGTATACAGAAGGTATCATTACTGAATTTGAAAATAATTTTGAACATGGATCCATATTAAGATGGGGGACTTTAATTTGGGCTATATATTCTTGGAGAAAGGAATTGCACTAACTACTGCAGGTAAAAAACTTCTTGCTCTAAACAACTTAACATCCAACAATGTATTTTAGTTCCTACTGGGGGAACGATATTTTAGATCTTGTGTTTTACAGTAGTCACCTTAACATACAAGATGTCACTATTTCATCTCCCATTTGTAATAGTGACCACAGTTCAGTAACATTTTCTCTAGAACAGTCATTTTCAATAGTAATAAAACTATTATTTATCTTGATAACAAAGCTGACTTATTAAGTATTTCTACTGTATTAATGGTATCAATTGGGATTACATAATGACTTCATCTAACCGGAAAAAAGCTGGGACTTTTTCATATACACATTGTTACAATTAAGACATAAATTCATTCCATCCACCATCAAGTATGGGCAGAAAAACAAAGACCAAAATGGTTATCCAAAATATCCAATGTACTTTAAGACAAAAGATAACAAATATGCCATCTATTTAAAATCCAAGACACAAGAGCATTGGTCTTCCTATCTTAAAATTCAAAAGAAATGTAAACTTCTGATAAGAAAGGCAAAAAAGGTTTGGTAACTGTATCTTTCAAAAAATGCCAGTAAAGATAATGGTAAGATGTTTTATTCTTATGTCAACTCTTTTAAAAAACCTACCTGTCAGGTTGGACCTCTATTGGACAATTCAAAACTGTGTCATAATCCTTTAGATATGGCCAATATCTTAAATCAAAGATTTTGTGATGTATTTAGTCATAAATCCATTCAAAATGATGTAATAGTAAATGTAACAAATGAATCTCCAATCAAATTAACAGACAGTATGATATTACGTGAAACTCAAATTATTAAAAATAAATATTCTTCTTGACCAGATAACATTAGTGGACACCTAATATACCTACTCACTGATTCCATATCCCATTTCTTTCATTTATTTTTTTATAACACTGTTTGATGCACCATTTTGTGCCTAAAGAATGGAAGTCCATCCATGTTATTCCAATACAGTCAGACCTGGTTAATCCATGCTTTGTTAATCCATATGTCTGACTATCTGAATGAAAATCATGACATATGGATTTTTTGTTGGGCTATTAACCTGTTTATTATCACTGTCTGGTTACTACGTAGATTTGTATTACATAAAAAAATTGGCAAACACAAATGTGTATGGATTAACTGTATTTAAAAAAGGATCTCGTTCAAATTGGGAAAACTACTGACCTATCAGTCTGACATCATCAATTGTCTGTAAAATATTTGAGAGCCTAATCAAAGCTCTTATAAGTGACACATTAATTACTGTTGATTCTGAACAACACATGTTTAAAAAGAGCAGAGGATGCCTTAGCAATTTGATGTGTTTCTACAAAAAATGTTAGTAGAAACATTGACCATGGCACCCCTTGGGATAGTATTTATCTTGATTTTAGTAAGGCATTTGATGTGATGGCTCATCACTCCTTAATAGTTAAATTATTAGATACCAATACTAATAAATATATTAGTGCATGGACTAAAACTTGATTGGATCAAAGAACACAGAGGATATTTATAAACGGTCATTTTTCTGAATCCAGATTTGTTAGAAGTGGTGTTCCTCAGGGGTCTGTTTTGAGCCCTTGCTTATTTTTTAGTGTTTGTTGCTGATTTGACAAAAAGCTGTAAGTTCACTTCTGTAAAATATGCAGATGATGTTAAACTTGGTGGGCCTTGTGGCAGTGTTGATAAAATATCTATAATTCAGCAGGACCTCAATAGCATATCGGATTGGGTTAATGCTTGGGATATGCATTTGAACCCATCTAAATGTAAGGTGATGTATGTTGGACCAAATAACCCTCTGGCCACATATATGTTAAATGGGTTTCCACTGGAAACTACTATAGATGAAAAAGACTTGGGCATTTACATATTGAATGATTTTGGGCATAATAAACAAATTAATGAGGCAATTAATAAAACAAATCGGATAATATGGTCTATTCGGAGAAACATTAAATCTAGGGTCCCATGGATAATGCTGCCTCTGTATAGAGCTTACACTAGACCCCACTTAGAATATTCATCACAACTATGGAATCCATATAAAAAGGGTGAGATTGCATTTTTTGAAAAAAATTCAGAGGAGATTTACTAAAAATATCAAAGGACTTTCTAAAGTTCCATATGAATTACATTTAGAAAAGTTAAATCTGATGCCCTTATCACCTAGACGTCTTTAAGAACATTTAATTTACATGTTCGACATAGTAAATGACCCATATCTGTTTACTCAAATGGGTTTCGAATTTAAAAACTATATATATATAATACTAGAGAACACCGACTACAGATTAATAGGGCTAAATTCATTCATGATTCTAGTAAAAATTATTATACACAAAGAATTATTAATCCCTGGAATAAACTACCTTCGGAAATAGTCACCAGTAATGACAAGAAAACCTTTAAAAATCACCTTGACAAATTTATAATTAACAAACCAAATGTGGGGTATTATATTTGATAAGGTGCAATTATGGGCCTCATGGCCTCCTTTGCAACACATTACCTTAGAAAACCCCTTAGAAACCCTATACACCTGTAGGGGGAGATGCTGATCCCCTGATCTCTGGGCAACATGGCATCTGAGAGCTCTGCTGAGCAGGAGGACAAAATGGAAGTGGAACTGAAAACTGGAGAAGAAGAAACTTCCAAAAGAACAAACACACCAAGAAATGGAGAAAAATGGTAAAACAGGAACAATTCTTCTAGAGGATTTATATGGTTCTTTAAGCAATTCAGAAATCTCTGACACAGAAATGGAAAATCAAGAGCAAAAAGACATCAGATCTGAAGCATAACAAACCCTGGAGAGGGAACTGGAAAATGAGAAAAGAAAGTATGCAATTACAAAAATGAATCTAAATGAAAGGCTGAAAAAGCTGCACGCTGGCAGGGAGAAGAACGCTGTCAAACAGGCCCAGCTGCAAATAGATAATGCAGCAACATCAAAGGAGCCAGCTACTAGCTGAGCTGGGCAGATATCATGGAAACAGAGTTGGAGCATCAAAAAAAAGTGCTGGAAAAAAGAAATACTGAGAAAACCGCAGGTATGAATCTAAAAACAGATTCAGTAAATACTGAAAATATCAAAGCTCACTCAAGAGAATTGTCAGGGAAGGTGAATATAAACTTAACAGAGTATGGCCTAAGATAGCCTGAAGTAGAGAACAGTCAAGGCAGTAAAACTTGGTCTGTGCAGAAAGCACTGCTAGCAGCAGGCTGGGAGAAAGACTCAGAGTCTGAAGCCTTGAAATCTAGGCCTTCCCCAATCGTATGCTGTGGAAAATGAGTAATAAACAGTCACTACCAGAAGATCCCTGAATTTAAATTGATACAAAATCCACTGTTGAACCTCAATCTAAGTAACAAAAACCCCTTTGCAACAAAAGGAAGGGGATGAGAAAGGACAAGTTACAAACCCTACACAACCAGAGGTACAAACAGACAAAAAACAGTTTGCCTCCCTCTTTAAACTACCTATTCGGCCTGTGAAGAGGCATAATGCTGTGCATTTTATTTAGATAGGGATTTGCCTGAAACACCTAACCTGAGTCTATATTGTAAGAACACTATTAAAAGATTCCTTAAAATTCTTCTCAATGAAATATATGCTCTCATGCACATATCTGGAGATGACATATGATGTGAGCTTTAAGACAGCATCCAGCTTGGTTAGAGTTTGGAATTTGTACAACAAAGTAAAAGCACACCACTGTGGACCCCTTCACAGTAATACCCTAACCAAACCCAACAGAAATAGATAACAGTTTTATTTTGAAATGAAGGTGTCAGCATGCATAATTTAAATCACTGGCTAAAACAAAGGTGCACTATTTTAAAGGAGCCAGAGGTGGTAATAGACTCAGAAAATATATGGACAGGGGTTGGAAAGTTTTGGTGTTGTTAAAACTAACAGACACATGGGCATCACATTTACCAAACTCCTTTTTCATAGGAAGAGATGGGCATGATTTTCTACCAAGGGCAAACCAGAGCATGCTACTGATGTGGTTCAGTACAGCATCTGAGTAATGTATGTGACCAAATTAAGTGTAACCTGTGTGGGGAACTAGGACATCTTGAATCATAATGCATGAATGAATTTAAGTGTAACATTTGTGACACAATAAGTAATACATTTTCAAGC
This sequence comes from Neoceratodus forsteri, assembly GCA_016271365.2. NCBI lineage: Eukaryota > Metazoa > Chordata > Ceratodontiformes > Ceratodontidae > Neoceratodus > Neoceratodus forsteri. The sequence continues at coordinate 883,805,342 of CM057459.1, forward strand.
TGTAAATGGGCAGCTCACAATATGCCAGAAAACGCTAATGGGGAAATACAGAGAGACTGTATTCATCAAGCCCAGAAGGATAAAATACAAAAACAAAGAGAAATGAGAGAGTAAAGAGTGGAGGAGGAACCATCCACGTCTTCCTGCATATAGCTAGAGAATAAAACAAAAGAAGCTGGAAAAAGGCTAGATAACCTGATACAAACAGGAGAAGTAGTACAAATCATGGAAACAAACCCAGTGCAATCAGGTTCCAAAGAAGAAACTCAGATACAAAAACAAAGCTAGGATACTATAATGCCCCCCCCCCCCAAGCCTATGGAAAAAGGGAAACGAGTAACAGGATTTGGAGGAAAGACAATACTCGCTAAAGAAGGAGTAGCTACTCCAATAAATTTGACATTCTACAAGGCATAGCTGCAGGACTCAGAGAGGAATTGGTCTCCTCAGTGGGAACTTCTATAACAGAGGAAACAGTCTCTGCAGAAGAGGATAACTCCACAAAAGGAACAGTGAAAAAACAAAAGGTAAAAACAAAAAAATTGGAAAAATGATGAGGGCGAGGAGAGGAAAATATAAATAATTATATAAATGCTGTCCAAAATATCTATGCACATGGTAAATGTGAACAGCAAAATGAGATATGAGAAATGTAAAGCAGTTTTTTCCTTTTTAATGTATTTGTTAGGTGGCATCTTTTTTTGCAGGACATCAGGAATCATACACTGAACAAAATCAGGACAGCACAAAAAAAATGGTTTGTAGGACCATCCTACTGGTCCATAGGTACTGAAGCATGCTCTGGAGTAGAAATTCTCTTTAATATAGCAAACATGTCTGTAGTTAAAATGTATGATTTATGTCCAGTGTTAGATGTGGTGATTAGTGGAGCCCCCTATTGGTTAATTAATGTATATGCACCACAATGTAAAATAGCAAGAATATATTTTTTTAAATGATTAAACCCTTTGTGAATAAGTCTTCAACAGTCATACTACAGCAGCAAAAGACTTTAACTATGCTCTTTCCTTCTAGATCAAAGTAAAAATGCAAAAACCACAAAGATATATTCTGATTCTAACTTTTTACTGAACATGGTACAAATGTCACTATTAAAAGACTCACATTTGGTTTGCACCAGAAAGCATACCCCTACAGTTTATAAAGGGAAAAATAGCTTCAAGAATAGACTACATATTTGTGTCAGAACTCACAAATATAAATTCTGTAGCCATAGACCCAGTGGCTTTTTTGGACCATGGTATTCTATCTATGGAAATGGGATGTGAACAAGAAAGTAGGAGGGGTCAGGGTTTTTGTAAATGCAATGCCTCAATATTACAAAACACAGAAATAAGGGAAGACTTTATTCAATTTTGTATAGCTAGGAAATCAGTTCTCATTTTATTTGATATGCCAGTGTAATGGTGGGGGGACACAAAAAGGGATTTCGTTTTTTTTTAACACAGAAGTAAGAAAATAAGCAAAGAAGCATAGCTAAAATATTTACAAAATGGACAGAAGCTTCAGTGTCTCATATCCTTGGCATATAAAAATAAGCAAAATGTAGCAGAAGAAATAAATGCAGTAAAGCAAGACTTGATGAATTTTCATAAACAAAAATCAAATTCTCTATATTTTCAGCAGAGATTTGGAGTCCGAGGTAAAACAAACCTATATGTTCATTTGAATTCTGCCATAGAAAATATACAAAACAGAGATGAACAAACTAAAAGATGAAAGAGGAATAGTACATTCAGATGCAACTTCAATAATAAATATAGTAGCACAATACTCTTTTCAAATGTTTGCACCAATAAATACAGATAATAAAAAAAGTTTGCTCTTATCTAAATCAACTAGAGATCCCAGACATTCCACAAAACGTCAGGGAGAATTTATGGAAACCAATCAGTACACAAGAGGTGCTAGAATCAGTTGAGTTTAAACTCAGGTTAAACACCAGAAAAGGATGGAATTCCAAATGAAATATGTAAGATTTTAGCTCAGTACTTGCTAGAAGAACATACACAAACTTTCAATTGCCTTTTGAACACAGGAGAAATACCCCTATATATGAATATGGGGCTTTAAACTACATCTTTAAAAAAGTGGACGAGACAAAAATAGAAAACTGGAGACCTATCTGTCTATTAAATTCAGTGATTAAAAGATTGGCAACAATTCTGGCAAAAAGACTGCTGAGGGATAACAGAGTATGTTATTTCAAGAGCTCAAACCTATTCAGTGCCCGATAGACATATTCAGGACCATCTATTAGTATTAAGAGAAGTGGTAGAAAAGGGAAAGTAGGAATGTTAGATGGGTATATGATCTCCATGGATCAAAAAAAATACTTTTGATGCTATTAGTCACAATTTTTTATGGGAATGTCTAAAATATTTTAAAATCCAAAAGAAGTAATAGCTTGATAAAATGATTATATAAAACAGCAAACAGTGATACCCTGGGTTAATGTATGGAAAGGCCAATGGTACCAATAAAAAGGAGTCAGGCAGGGCTGCCTTTAAGCCTGGTTGTATACATATTTTTCATTTATCCATTGTTAAGATATATAAACCAGGCAAATCAGATTGTATCTATTAACATAGAAACAGGTCGACTCTTCCCTAGAGTAATAGCGCATAAAGACAACATGACATTATTAGTGTTAAATGAACAATCAGTACAAGAAACTTTAAAAATGTGTGCAGAATTTGGTCTCTTATCCAGAGCTTCTTTGATAATAGAAAAATGTGCAGAACAGCATTTGGATTATACACTGGATTACTGTGCTCAGAGACAGGAAATAAATATAATTACTACCCCTTTAAATATATTGGGTATACTATTTGGGAAAGGGAATCTATGCAAAATGAACTGGTTACAAAAATTGCAAATTGGGAAACAAAAAGTAACAAACTGGAATAGATGGAAACTTGGCAAACAAAAAGAGAGTAAATCTAGTAAAAACTTTCCTAATTCCAGTATTTTTATTTATAAGTTATATATTGCCCCCTCCCAGGAATTTAGAAATGACAATATTAAGCCTGTTCTTCCAAGCAATATGGGGAGCAGGTTAAACCGATGAAACTAAACATCTTTATCTCTCAAAGAGACAAGGTGGTTTAAATATGGTAAATCCCATTCTATGTTTAACAGTATTTTCTAATTACAAACATCAAACCATTATTACTATCAGCAAAAGGGATATGGGAAAGTATTAGCTTCAACCTATAGAAGATGGACAGATCTAATGGAGAAAAATAACTAAAAACAGTAAAAGGTCTTTAGCAGTCCCGGATTATTTAACTGACACCTTGTCAAGAATAAAACAATGGGGTTTATCCAGTCAACAACTACAAATGACAGAAAGGAAACAACTATGTAAGATATTAATCTTAATTGTATGTGAAGTTGGCTGTGTTTTGAAAATGCCCGATAGACAAAGTAGAGGATTTAAAAGTTGGTTAAATAATAAAAGAAATACCCCCAGAAATATGGGACATGCATTGGCTTATGTGTCATGAAAATTAAATACAAAATCAAATCAGAAACATTAATAGGTCACAGAGAGATACTGTCATAGACCATGTTGCATACAACAAATAGAAACAATGCAGCATCTGGTTTTTAACTGTAATTTTATTAAAGGTTTTGGGCTTTTTAGCACAAGTATAGCAGGAACCAATATTTACTACAACAAGTTATAATATGTTAATATATGACGATTTCCTTCTAGATGGAGAAAGTGGTATAGGGAAACAATACAGGTGGTTTTGGTCATAATAAAGTGGCATATTTGTCTGTCAAGATGTTTATTTACATTACAGCAAAAGGAAACATAGAAACATAGACTTTGATGGCAGATAAGGACTGCTTGGTCCACCTAGTCTGCCCATTTCCCTACCTACAGGATAAGCTGCAGATCCTAGTTAACAAACAGCCTAAGGAATGTTCCTACATAGAAATGGTGCAAAACAATTTGAAATGATGTTAAAAAAAATATATGAAACTGGCTCAAAAAAGTGTAATATAGAAGATTTGAAAAGAAAATGGATAGAAATGCTATGTATCACTGATAATGATTTTCCAGTTACTTAAATGAATGAAATATAAAGTAAAAAAAAATTAAGTATGAAAGATATTGAAGGATCCTAAAGAATAACTGAAGCTGTAAAAATTCCCCTCTTTTTGATGGTGTCAAAATATAATAGAGGCAACACGATGATTATTCCTGTATGTTTGAAGATGTATCAGATCTTTCTCATTATCTGCAATATAAAATACCCCTACTCTTTTGGGAAGTGCCACGGGATCTTTAACATCCATCTGAACAGGCAGATGGGACTTCAGTTTAACATCTCATCCAAAACGGCACCTCAGGAGTGCAGCACCCCTCATGCTGCACTACAGTGTCAGTATTGGATTTAACCCAGTGCCTGGTGTGGGATAGAACCCACAACCTTCTGGTCTCTCAGCCTCAGAGGCAGGTGTGCTACCTGCTCAGCCACTGACACTTAATACACAAGTCATAAGGCTTAATGTTGGATGTAGCAATGATTGATATAGGCAGTATTTTCTAAGACGGCATGAGAATTGTTGCTTTGTTACATGTTCAAAGTCTTGAAGGATTGTACATCATAAACATTGCAATAAATAAACTCAGATCTGAGAAGTGCATTGTAGGTACAATTGCTTGCCGACTCTGTGCCAGCCTAATATGTCTCTCATTCCACTACCAAGTGACATAATGATCCCGGATGTGTCCTTTCAGTTGTCTCACACAATGAATAGTAAGATACTGAGTACGGATGACTCCTGTTGTGTCTGGAGAGTAAGCAATCTGCTGCATCTCTTCATAACAGGTCTCCTCGTCTGAAGGAGTCCCTTGGTCTCCATGTTATACAGAAATTTGACAACAGTACTGTAGTAAACTGATATGCTAACACTTCAATGCAGATGTTTCTTCATATGCCAGAGTTTTTTTTCAGAAAATCACAGCTTTACAGCCAAGTATTCTGTCTTACTCACTGAAGCAAGATGTAAGTGGTAGTCTACAGCATGATAACACTTGGAAGTCGATTACATCTTTAAATGTCAGGCTGCCTGCCTCTCATGAACATAGAACATTTGCAAACAACATTCAGTAGGATATTTCAGGTTCATAATGATTATACTAAATGCATTGGAACATGAACACATTCCAGTACAATGGCATTTCACAGTCAGCTATTTGTCCAAATATATTTGTCTGTTTTGTGGACATGTTAACAGAGAAGATACTGATGATTTGCTGTGGATTTCTCTGTATGTTCAACATGAATGATCTGTCAGGTTCAAAGAGTTGTTTAGCCTTGCAACATCAGACTAGGAGGGCCAAAGGTGTGGTAAAAGCTGTACATGTTCCTTCAGAATTAAACATTATTTTAACTACCTTATCCCTTTCCTACAATGCTTTGACTCACATGCAGTCAGAGTTGTAACACCAATCACATACTTTATAGCAGGTAGAGTCACGGTTGGTCATACTTATTATGGCACTTATTTAATCATTTTCCACCATTGATGTTCTGTACATTGTGGCCATTATGTACTTAGCTCAGATGGTTCACCCATGTAGGTGCACAAGAGCTGTGGTCGCAATAAATAAGTGTGCCAGAAAAATATAGGTGACCACAAGCATGGCAGTATATTGTGTCGCCATACATTTAGAGAGCACCTCTGTCCCTCTCTCCACCATTTGTGGACTTTGTATCCCACACCACCTATAAAATAAATATAATCACCTCCATATCTGGGCAAAATATGTGCAGAGAAGAAATCGATTGAAAGGGCACATATGTGGAGTCACACATAATGAAGATGCTGCAACATCCTGAATGCAATAATGATTGGCAATCAGCTTGCTTTGCCAAGATTATGACACCCTGATGATAGTGCCCTGCTAACAGCTCAGCAGCTCAAATACAGTGGTGGGTTGGTAGAGTCTAAAGCTGCAACATGCACCTTTAAAGAGAGACTACCAAAGAATATCAATGATGCGTATGTGCTTGCTCTCAAGAAATACAACTTCGAACAAGCCGCTGAAAAGTAGTTCAAGAATATACCTCCCAGATGACTATGGTTGAGTCATCCACAGATATACAGATCTGTTGTTGGCATCACTTCTACATTGTGTCTGTTTCCAAAATAAGCAGCTCAAAATTCTTCACTTGTCATGTTTTTATTTTCTACGTTATGACAGGTATGTCATCCTGATTCACTGCACCATGTACAGTATGAGTGGGCTGTTGTAGAGTGCTGAGCTGTATGCAAAATCAGTTATTATGACACATTGTGTCACATGTAGGTTTATGATCTGGTTTATCAAGACATCAACACATATTTTAAATTGCTTGCAATGTTTTTTATTTTTTCTACGTCATGTGTTATGTGTTCTCCTGATTCACTGCACAGTGTACTGTTTGAGTGGGCTCCTAAGAGGGTGCCAAATTGCATGCATAATCAGTTATTGTGACACATTTTAGTCACATATAAGTGTTTATGATCTGGTTCACCTGGGACATTGACACTCATTGTAACTTTTGATGCCCGGATGACTTTACTATCCACAGTTATGCGCTTTTACGCTTAGTGCTACTGTACAATCTTGTACGACTTCACAACATTTAACAAAGTATGACTCATCTGTACGTATGTATTTAGTGCTGAAACAAAGTAAAACATTTAAATATGTTATGATGCTGTAGATGTCATTACATACCATAAAAGGTTATGTCAATGTTTTCCTCTGTGCTTCTATATATAGTACTTACTGAATTTCTAAGCACAGAATTATGATTGCAGTACAATTTAGTCTTGTTCATATATTAGGAGTTAATATGCATTTGGCTATACTGAATTATCATTGTTACAACTGCATTCATTGCTATTTAATTTATATTTTCTAAAACTGTATGTTTACTGAGTAGGCTGTTCATGTTGTATTCCTGCTTTTTCATAGTATCACCTTTAGTAAGAGTTTAAGTGTGGAATTTTCCAAGTACAGTCTTATAAATGGTTGTACATAGTTTACACAAGGTATATTGTATATATGTATTAATAGTCATCTAAGTTCTTTTTATTAGATGGAAAGACTGACATACATCTATTTCTTTCTTTGTACTTTTTTCCACACTACCTGTTCTTTTGCCCACTCCAAGGAACATATTCAAATTTGGCACTAATTCAATTTTTAAATGCTCTATCTTGTGTTCTGTGTTTTCCTTCATATAAGGTAATTTAAACTACTGTGCAGATTTATTAGTAGATGGATTTACAATATATTTAACATATTGTTCCTTTGAATTTGATCTGATTCTATACAGTGATTTAAGAAACACACATTTTGTTACAATGTGTGGTAAACCTACTGCATGCAATTGGTGTATTTTGCTTATATAGAGAAAAGTGCAAGAATTTTACAATATGTACAACAGTGACAGTGCTGCTAATTCTGTTAATAGTGAAAAACAGTTACTCTATAATCATTTCCAAATCACATATTGAATCACATTCAGTTATACAGCTGTTTGTCATAGGGACTCCCTGAAATCAACCAAATCAAAACCTGCTTGGTTCAAAACTGATCTTTATGTGAGCACATCACTTGAAACATCATTTTAATTTCACACCATCTTAAAACCATCCCCATGTCATTTTATTATCCTTTACATATTATTTCATCCTCATGTTTTGGTGTTGCCCCTTTATTCACATTTCAGCATTCAAACTTAGTTACATATTTGTGCAATTTTCATGGCTCAGGTGTAAATTACCCAATACCTCTTCCTCCTCTTGGTTCTCCTCCTGGGTACAAGTGTCTCACCTTATCCACAGCCCTTCCCCTCTGGGGTGACTGCCCCATAAGGGCCCTCCCCTGCCCACCCATGCATCCTTCCAGCTGCCCCCATTTTTCCATATTAGCCTGTATCCCTGCTATCAGCACTGGGATGAAGAGTTTCCCCACTGAAAACTAGGTAGCACCCCCATCCCATGCCAAATTTCTATAGTCTCCCTAATGTCCCTCATTGAGAGCTGCCTTGCCTTCTATTGACATGTGCACTCCATCATCCCTGTACATACCTGGTACATCATGTGTGTAACCTCATGCCTCATGTACTACCCCACTCCTTCCACGGCTTAGACTACTATTTTTGGTTTACCCACTTGTGGACCCTTTCCACTGCCTTAATATCCTATGCAAGTCTCCATGCCCTCCTTGAATAATCACCATTCAACAAACTGTTGTCTGTGGCTAACAAGAATTTATGATTTCTATGTCCATTAAATACCTGTGCATTAGCACTACCCATGGGATGTCCCACAGATCATTTCCATGGGCATGTATGATCAATAAGTCCAGTGTGGGCCATGCCCTGCTTCTTCCTTTCAGTACTGGTAACAATCCAGTGTAATCCTTTGTCCCTCACCACTTGATTAAGGTCTTATGTGGGTCTTGTCCCAAATGTTGACCCCTTCAGTCATTAATGCCCATCTTTCAGCATAATAAATGATAATGGAATGGCCCACTTTCCACACCGCCCTCAGGCACCCATCATCTGGAAAACAGAAATAGAAATGCGTTAGTATCTATTTTGTTATGTACCTTCTATAGGCTTGGGACACCCATCTTCACACTTTTTGCATGTTGAACTCACTCCTTCCCCTTGCTGCCACCTTTGACTACACCCTGATCCTAAATGACTGTGATGCAAATTGGTTGGAGTCATCACCAATGAGTGCCATCCCTTTCTTTAATACCAATGTAACCTGGAATGCTGTCACTGGGTCCTCGTTACCATGTCAGAAAAAACTTCCCCCATGGGCTCACTTCCATATATGCTTTGAGAGAGTCTATTATGCCCCAATTTCTGCACCTCCTTGCATTAGATCTACTGTGGTACCCGTCCCTGCTTGATCTGTTTTGGACCGACACAGCCATATGACTGCCTTGTCAACTGCCCATGAGATATCCCAAAACTTCAAACCCCTGATTGATTCCCTTTCCAGACAGTCATTACCTTGTTGACCCTGAATGCCCCTTTTGCATTACTAGGAATATTTCCCCAAAAGTCTGGCTTCATAAACTGATGTGCAAACCTGCTGAAGTCTGTCTAGCAGTTTGCTGAACATACCCCCACTGATAAGTCTTCTTTTGTCTAGTCACTGCTCTTTCAGTCATGAACATTCCTGTTGCAAACCATACCAGTGCATACCAGATGTAAACACATTATGTATCCTGCCATCCCAGTTTCCCATCTGTCTATCATGTATCTCATTATGTGGGTCTCAGACACTGGGCCACTTACCTCTAGACCCGCCTGCTGTCAGAACTCCTAAAAGTTCCACCATGCATTCTCATAGGTCCTCAGCATGTTCAGTGCTCAGGCATTATGAAAGAGGAGTTGGGCTCAGTCTATCCAACCTCCCATAGGTGTATTGACACCTGTGTTCTCCAGGATGCTGCCCCAAGGGCAAATGTATGGAACCTGTCCAAACGCAAACATGAAAGCCTGTCAACTGTGATGTTCCTAACCCCTCCACATGCCTATCTTTGAAAGACATGTTCAGTCTGAGCCCTCCAGCACCGTTGGCAAGCCACCTCAACACTGCCTCCATGGATCCTGACTACCTGTTTATGACAGCAACCACTGCCTTGTCTTCACATCGAAAATTACATTTCTGTTCCTGAGCTGGTCTCCCCACCACTATGGCCACCCAAATGGGGAACATTTCCAGGAAGTGATGCCCTTCATAAGACCCAGCTCATCCCATCTGTCTGGACTCTTCTCTGAAATCCACTATTCCATGAAATAGGCTCCCATGCCAAAAAAACCTGCCACATCTGCAAATAATTTTAACTCATTATCCAGTAGCCATTCCTCTTGCCAAAACGTGACCCCATTGTAGTGCAGCAGAAAATACTCCCATACTATCAAATCCTCCCTAACCCCTTTACTGATATCCACCCAGTGGTGGGGAAGCCTTGCTTTCATCATAGCCCTAGCTAGATGGTGGGTGAATACCCTTCCTGGTGTCACCACCCTGCAGGCAAAATTAAGGTGCCCCAGGACCTGCTGCACCATTCTCAAAGGTATCCAACACTTAGCTTGCACCCCTTGATAAGTTCCCTCAACCTGTCCATCTTATCTGCTGGAAGCCAGAAACAAGGTTGTTCAATGTCTTATTCAATACCAAAGAATTCCAGTCTCCTACTTGGGCCCTCCATCTTATCCTTGGCTTAAGGGACACACAACTCCCTGCACATGCTCTTAAAAGGGATACCATTTCTACAGTGACCATGGTACACTGATCCCTCCTTCCACAGTGAAACCATCGACGTGCCTATATCGGCAGCGACAGTGGTTTTATGTCGAGACACTGTAGGGCAACGGGGGGTAAATATCTGACTCCACCATCTGTGTGACTTGGTGTTAGATATCTTTAGTAGTGAGGTGCACCCCCCACATAATGTGTTGCAATCAAGCTGGTTGGTTCAGGGTTGCATCACAGTTGTGGGTGTCGGCGGGTTTCTGTCGCAGTCGAGGATGTTGGTGTTTATGGTGTCATGGTGGCATTGTAGATACCTCTCAAAATCCCTTAGCACGGCCACCATTGCCTCTCTTCCCTCCCTTATTAGCAAAAAATTGTCCATATAGTGGACTACCTCCTCATTTCCATACCTGGTCAAAAACACCCACTGCAACCATGCACTAAATGTTTCAAAAGTAGCCCATGCCACTGAACACCCCATGGACATTGCTTTATCAAAATAGTACTGCCCCTGAAACTGAAAACCTAAGAGTTCCCTATCTTGTGCATGGACTGGAAACAACTGAAAGCTGCCGCTATGTGTGTTTTAGCTAGCCAGATGCCCATCTTCTCTCTGATTAATTGCACAGCATTGTCTAAGGTGGCATATAATACCATGCTCCTCAATGGCATCATTCCCTGAATCTTTCTCAGGGTAAGAGAGATGGTGGATTAGCCAAAATTCCCCTTGCTGCTTCTTTGACAAAACCCTCAGATGGGGACAAGGCTGGGATTCGAATGGGCCTCCACCTTCCCGCTGCCTTCTTTTTGATTTTTCTTTCAATGATATCCTCCTTCCCTTTTATTGATCCCAGATTTTTTGCTCTCATGTTTTTCTATCCCCTGCATAATGGAGGTGAAAGCCAACTTAAATCCCTCCCTTAACATGTCCCTCACATTTTGTTCGGATAATCCCTGGACCAAGAAAATAAAATGTCTACCTTAATTTGGCTGGTAGCCATAGTGAAGCTACCCCTATGCTGCTATGCTGTGGATGTCAGATTATATCACCCCCAAAATGGCCTTGTCCATATTGGCCCCGTGTCCACTACCTTGGTTTGCATAGCCTCCCCTTCCTTCCCCATTACCCCACTGAAAGAGCTGCCCTTGTGGCTAGAAACCCAATTTATCTCCATGTGTATGGCATCATGAGATGGAGTGAGAACCCCTGCAGCCTGAACATACACGTTCAAATTTACAACTGGTCCATGTACAGTATGCCTTGTTATATGCCCAACAAGTAATTGAGTTTGTAGTCCCAGACCCTTTTCACCCATCATTACCTGCCCCCTTAGGCTGATAGGGTTCTGATCCATAAATCAGATAATGTGATATCCCACTGTACATCCCTGTGAAATGCCATTCTATGCCTGAACTTCTCATCATGCACCAGCCACCCGTATCCACTCGTTACCCAGTAGGCATCCCTGATAATGGCTGAGTAAGTCAGCAGAGGTATTGCCAATTCTGTTTTTTTTTTTGCACTATGATGGCACTAAAGAGAATGTGAAACCTTCCATCCATGCCCTGAATGTCTTCCCCTTGTAGCTGGTGCACTCACTAGTTTTCCCAACAATGGCCAAAACCACTGCAGTCTCTGATTTTTCCTCAGTCTCCTTCTAATAATATTTTGTAGCAGTGTCTTTGCCCACCAGGGCAAACATGTCCAAAAATTCCCATTTTCAAATCTTTTCCTTTATGGATTGCGCACATGATCACCCAGGATGAAACCCGAAGTCCTCCGTACCCACCCTTACTCCCCTTCCCTCCACTCACTGTGATGCTTTCCTTCCTGCTTCTTTTCTCCCTTTACTTCCTGCCATGCCTTATCCATCTCCTCCCACCATTTATCTCCTTTTATGTCATAGTGCCAGCCAAATATTCCTTCAGGGTGCTATCCACCAACAGGTACACTATTGGGTTCTTACCTGGTCAGGCTGTGGCTCCTCAACCACCTCAGGGCTGTTCCTTGTCACCCTCTTCTTCAGGGGCTCCTTCAGTGGTGAGGCCATCTTCCACTTCACCTCCTGTCTCTCCTTTTCCTCTGCCTACCTGAACTCATTGATGATCACCTGCACTTGCTATATCAGGTCAGTGGCCCTTGTGCAAGATGCTCACTGGTCTTCAGTTTTGGTGCTGCCCTCTTCTTTGGTACCATCCTGGAACCATATCATGAAAAAGTTAACTATCTTCCAGAGCTGTTCTGCCCCGACATCCTGATGCACTGCTCCCCTCTTGTTTCCACCTTTCCCTACTCTGCTTTTGTGCCTTGCTGTCACCTCACCCCAGCCCAATAATTTTCTTTCTTTTTTTTTCTGCATGCTGAGTGAAAATATTCTATAGGTAGCTCCAGACGTGGAATGACACACTGTAATCCCTCCACAATTGCAAAGCTGAAATACCATGCATACACCAAATAAGTGTCAGCCTAAATGGAGAATCTGTCACTCAAAAACCACTGTGGCATATTTTTATCTGAGCCACTGAAGCATGGGCCTTCAAAGCCCCCTCTGATGAGAGGCCCTACCTTCCCCAATTGAAGTGCTACCTTCACCCATGTGTCCTGCAGTCACCATCTTGGCCCCTCCCACCCTAAATTCCGGTGAACCTTTGGCTATTCCCTCTTTTTTTTTATAAACCCAGATGGGGTATCTCCCAACTGCACAAAACCTGCCCCCAAATCACGTGGCTCCTGACCCCTGCCTAGGGACCTGCATACCACAGTTGACACAGCATTTAGTGGAGAAACCTAGCCCACTGTAATCTGTTATCACCCAGCTCCCCATCTCTCATTCTGCTCTTCTTCCATAGTATCCATGGCCCCTAGGACCCACTATGCTTTCCTCCAAAAAGTCCAGCCTGTCACCACTTCAGGGAAAAGAAAACAAAGGAAATGTCCAATATCCTGGGATGCCATGGTAGCAGCAGTTCAACCACTGCCCCTACAGGCTTTACATGGATCTCATAGGACTGACCCCAGTTTTCCTTGGTATAGCCACGTATCCTCCCTCAAGTTACAGTAACTGGAAAAATCATAAAAAATGCTCTGTCCTGAAAAAAAAAAAAAAACATGTGCGACAGTGGTGTTATGGACCTGTGTTTTTCCATATATATATATATACAGTATATATATATATATATATATATATATATATATATATATAGTTGTTTAAACAAACTCAATTGGCAGGGATAGCTCATGGATGTGTGTTCTACCACAGACCATCCCACCCCCAGACTGGGATCCAAGACTTCAGAGTAGTCCACTCCATCTTCCTATCCCGCTCCATGCTTAAACCCCAAAAACCCAGGTAGCGCTGCCGCTGCTATGGCTTTTGAAATCCCCACCATGCATTTATTTATTTTTTGACAAACAACATCCAAGGCTGCTGTTACTACCACCAGCCAAATCCTGTCCTAGAATGGAGACCCCCACCATGCCGCTTGTCTCACCTAGGCCCTGCCACGTGGGTCCGCATCCTGCAGGCCACCCAACTGACCCAAAAATGCTGCAAGAGGAAAGAAAAACTTTAAAAACCAAGCCCACAGTTTGTTAGTGTGTCCTACTCAGTCCTCTAATTCTTGTCATCTCTTATCCTTATGCACTCATGATAGCTCCTGCCCCATCACTACCACCACTTGACCATCAGTGACTGGCAGCCAATGACACAAGCCATCCACCCATCAGCCGGCCACCTCCTGAAAGCCACTCCAAACAAGCCAAAAACAAACAGCTACACAAAAGGCGCCACCCACCCCGACTATCAGCCTGTCACCTGATGAAAAGATGCACTCTACCACAGCCTTCTGTGTTCCACCCACCACTCAGTCTTATGCCACAACAAGAAAGAGAGAGAGAGAGAGATAAAGCCTTGCTTCTCAACCTCAAGTGGAGAAAAACAGCCCATTTCACCCGATTTAACCATCAACAAAACTCTACTTGCTGAACTAACCCCCTGAAACATCTCTGTTGCCATCCTGACTTACCAACCAGTACATTACTTGCATTCAGATACCTTCTGGTCATGCCATGGGGTCCAGAGTTTGCATAAAATAAATCAACCATCAAAAAACATAACCCACAACTTCTGCAATGGTAACGAAAGGACAAACAATTGAATTAAACAACAGTGGTGTGGATGATGCCCTACACATAGTCTTGACAAATAATACAATAAATAATACCGTAGTCTGCCTGCCCCAGGGCCTACTACACCTTACCTTCCTAATCTGCTCAAACCTCAAGGTAGCTTCTGTGCATATGCAGAATGATAGCCTCTGGCAACTGCAGGAAAAAGAGGGTATCTCCATCTCTGCAGCCCCTTATCTAACCCTCTTCGAGCCTATAGAGATGGGCAAAGTGCCTCAATTCACTGGCAAGTGATTCCTGGAGTGAAGGCAAATTCATGGAGTGCTCCAAAATACGAAGTGGAGTACTTCACGTTATAATGGGTAACGCAAAGTCCATTGAAAACAATGACTTTGTGTTACTCCGCCTTCCCAAACCACTACTCCACCAATTCTTAAGGTGAAGTACATTGAAAACAATGTACTTCACCTCACTTTGCCTTGTTTTTAAGCTCCAAAGGTGAATTTTTCAGTGATTCAATGGAATTTCAGGTCACATGAGCTCTAGATTATTCTGCACAACCTCAGTTTGGGGTAGTGTGTGTAGGAAACTGTAGGAGACAATCTGTTCTGAGAGCTCTCTGCTATTCAAACCTTCTGAAAGCTGATAAAAAAGCCTTTCTGAGTCATTTTTTGGCTGAAACTTTAGTTCATCGATTATAGGAAACCCTCCTGTGCTCATATCATCAAGCATTTATTGTTTGTGTGTGGATTTTGAATGTTAACATACAACATTCAGTCTGTGTACTGAGATACAATGGAAGTGTGCTTTGGGGGGTGAATTTGTGGTGTAGGTAGAGTAACTTGGAGAAAAAGACAGTGCTTTCTGTTCTGGTGATATTTATCTTGTATAACTGTGTAAATGTACACATAGTAATATTTTCAATAATTATTGCCATTTTTTTCTGATTGCTATTTATTTTATTTATTTATTGTATTGTTTCACCAGGAAAGATACTCTGATCAACTTAATGCTCGTCTCACAGTACATCCTGGGGAAGGGGGAGGGTGATGTACAGTAGTAGCATTGACAAATTATGCAGCAATACAGAGGTGTGATTAAATTCAGCAATGCAGCAATAAAGAGGTACAATAAAATACAACACAATACATACATTCAAACATGGTCAAGGAATATGGAACATGGTAAAAAGTACATCCATGTGCGAGGCATCCATTTACAATACATGTGGAGCATAGATGAAGCAAGTATACAATACATTATACATACGAATAATTAAGAACAATGCTGAGACATGGACCTAGGTGGAGTGCAACAGCATTATGTGGGCTGTACACCACAGCAGTTGCAGTAGCCTGGGTGGAAACATAGGTGAGCATGTCTCTAGATTAAGCGCTAGACCATGAGGGGTAGGGTAAGTGCATGAGGTTAGGGGGCAGGTGAGAAGGCAAGAAAGGAGTTAGGTAAAGGAGGGAGTCAGAAGCAGGTGCGGAAGGAGTGAGATAGTTGTGTAGTGCAGAGGTAAGAGAAAAAAGGGAGGAGAAGAAGTGAATTTGAGGAGGCAGAGAATTCCATAGTTGAGGCAGGTGATACAAGAAGGCTTTCTGGCTAGAGGATGTGGTTCTGCCAGGGATTGAAAGGCTGCAAGTGTCAGCATGGGATCTCAGGGAATAGAGGGAGGGGGGAAGGGTACCAAAAGAGGAGGAGATGTATGAGGGAAGTGAACCAAGCCATAATTTAGAGATGAATTTAGTGCCGTGTAAAGCTCGCCAATTGTGGAGGGTAAGGAAATTGAGGGAGCGGTAAAGATCACAATGATGGGTTAGGAGGGGGCATCAAGAGCAAAACAACAAAAGGAGTTGTAGAGAGAGTCAAGTCTGGATAGGTGGGACTGTGGAGCAGCATCATAGACTATTTTGAAGTAGTCAAAAATGGTCAAGATCATCTTCTGTACCAGCTCGCACCTGGTGGCAAGAGGGATGCAGCTGTTGTTTCTGTAGAGGGCACTGAGCTTAGGCCTTAATTTTTTCAGAACAGCATATATATGTACAGAGAAATCAAGGTATTTATTCAGCCAAGCGCCTAGATACCTAAATGAGGAGACGTCCTCAAGAGCAGTCCTGTCAAGGGTGTGAAAGGAGGGGAGGTGGCTTAGCCGAGCAAGTCTCTGCCTTGTGCCAAAGGACATGGAGACTGTCTTCTTGGCATTTAGAAATAGTTGATGTGAGTTAAACCAGAGTTGGACCTTGGTGAAGTCAGACTGAAGCCTGGCAGTGACATAAGGGACTGATTTTACCAGTGGTAAATAGCACTGTATCATCAGCATACATGTGGATGCTGGATGATGAGCAAACCTGAGGGAGCTCATTTAAAAAAGATGGAGAACAGGATTGGGCCTAGCACTGAACCCCGGTGGACTCCAGTGGTAATAGGTGGGGGGGGGTGAGATAACATCAACTATTCTAACTGATTGCGACCTGCCAGATAGGTAGGCTCTGAACCAGCCTGTGGCAGTAGGGGAGAGTCCAGCTGCTGACAAGCTACTGTATGTAGGAGGAGGGGGTGAGAGACAGTGTCAAAGGCTTTGGCCAAGTCAACAAAGATAGCTGAGGTAATGTTCCCTTTGTCAAAGCCTGAGGAGATGGTCTCAGTTAGCCTCAACAGAGAGGTGGTGGTGGAGTGGGCTTTCCTGAAGCCAGACTGGAAAGGTGTGAAAAAAGCTTAGTCAGAGAGGAACAAGGAAAGTTGGCTGAGCACTTTGTGTTCTTGGAGGTTGGCTAAGGTAGGAAGGAGAGACATAGGTTGGTAGTTCCCAGGAGAGGTGGAGTCTCCCCCCTTAGGGAGAGGGAGGACTACAGCATGTTTCCAAGCTGAGGGAACAGTGGCAGACTCAAAGGAGAGATTTAGTATCAAGAATAGAGGGTAGGTGATGGCAGAAGCTGAGACGGAGAGGAGTCTATGGTCAAGGCCATCAGGTGAGGAGCCTTTGGTTGAATCAAGTGCCAGGAAAGCTGATAGAGTAGTTTCAGGAGAGACAGGCTAGAAGGATAACTGAGGGGGGGTAGGGATGAGGTACAGCATGGGTGACAGAACAGTAGGGTGAGTGGTCAGATTGTGGGGATGAGATAGGGGCAGGTAGGGAGCAGTGGGTGGGGAGTTCATGTGGGGAGGCAGACAGGGACACCTGGGCAGGGGGCTTAGGAGGGTGCTAAGCTGCACAGAGGAACAGGTGGCAAAGTGGGAACTGAAGCAATTGGCAATGGCCATAGGTTCAGTAAGGACAGTGTGGTTGTGCCTGAGGATAGGTGGTGAAGTGTTTGAAGAAGGCATGTAGAGAGATTGGACGACCTTCCAGAATTTGGATGGGTTGTTTGTGTTAGTCTGGAAGCTGGACTTGAAATGCTCAGTGTTGGCTACGCAGATGGCTTTAGTGCAGCCATTTCAGAGTTTACAGTAACATTTGAGGTCACTAGTGCAATTGGTAGCCTTAGCCCGATGCCATGCAAGGTCGTGATCTTGTTGGCAGGCCAGTAGCGCAGGTGAGACCCAAAGTAGGTGGGCGCCATGAACCCTAGTTTTCTAGAGCAGAGCACGGGAGTTCCAAATTTGTAAGAACTTTGAGCTGAAATGGGCGAGGGCCACGTCTGCTGAGGTAGCTGAGGACGGGGGGGACCAGTTGGTTTGAGCGAGATCCTGAAGCAAAAGTTGCAGGTCAAGACATGTGAAAGGACAAGTGAAAATCGTTTTTGCTGGAAGCTTGGACCTATGTATTTTACGCATGACAAAGGTCATGTGGTGGTCACTGATAGAGTCAGGTAATAGCCCTGAGGCCACTACACGGTGGGGATGGGAGGTGAAAACTAAGTCAAGTAGGGAGTGGTTTAGTGACTTATAGTTTAGTCAAGTGGGTTCCAGTATAAGTTGCTGGAGGTTTAAAGCATTGATGGTGGAGCAAATATGAGCCAGGGACAGGGCCAGCCAGTTTAGATTTAGGTCACCCAGGATGAATAGTTCACCACCACTGGCCATTGAGGAAAGTTTTGTGACCAAGTCAGTGACATTGGAAGTTGGCTACCCTGGGCAACAGTAGACTCCAGTGACGAAGATGAGGATGGTATGTGGATAAGACATTTATAAAAGTAAGGCCTTGTGGGAGGATTGGATAGTTGTAGTGAAGGAGGGTGTGAACTGGAGGGTAGAGGAGGTGTGGATAGCCATGCCATCGCCTCTCCCTACCCTGTCCTGTTTAGAGATGGTAAAGCCAGGGATGGTGATAGCATGATCTGGAATGTTTTTGTCATCCAGGTTTCAGAAATTACAATGATGTCTGGGGCACATGCAAGTACCATGGGTTGTAGTAGAGAGATTTTTGGGTGGAGGCTTCTTATGTTTAGGTGAATGATTTTAAGGCCATTCGGTAATGCCAGAGGGGTGGTGGTTGGGAGGCATCGACTGGTGGGTACTCTATAACAGGGCCTGGGTTTGGGTGGATATCCACAGATGCTAGCAAAAGTAAGAAAAAGGAGAAGGGTACCCTGCTTCCTATATAGGAGCTAAGGAGTAGCCGTTTAGCTTTTATATGGAGGAGAGATTGAAACATAGGGTAGGATACCAGCCTGAGAAGGGTGATGAAATGGGTTGGCACAGAGGTTATTGAGGCACAGGAGACCACTGGGCAGATGAGGAGGGGTATAGTCTCAGTGTGGAGTGCTGTACCAGAGAGGTGGACTGTGCAGTTATGCACCATTGGTGGCTTAACAAGAGTGTGTGAGCCCCTCGCCAGCTTAGTAGAGAGTGAGAAAAGTAGTTCTAGGGACAGTACCAAAAGTAGATACCAAAGTTTTGGTGCCTGCCAGGACACCATGGTGAAGTCCAGAAGAGCGTAGTGACTGGCAGGAATGTGAGGGCTAGTAAACTGTGTGTTACAGGCATGCAGCTAGTAGATCCCTCTAGTGGTAGAAAACAATAAGCAGCCAATGGGGAAGTGGGCTGTTAGGAAAAAAAAGCTGATCGGGTGACCAGCGGTAGGGTATAAATAAAAGCATCGAGCTTGGGTGGGAGGGTAGGGGCTGGTGGGGAGCTGGCATGCAACACCGTGGGGCAACAATGGCTGGTGGCACAGCTGTACCTGGAAGACTGAGGATCCGGGGCAGAGAGCTCAGGCGGTGGCTTGAGATGAACCGCAGTCCAGGGGCCAAGGTGGCTCAGTGGTGGAGCTTGCAGTGCCTTTGGTAAGGGTCCCAGCTGAAGAGAAGAAGAGAAGGTGGATTAAGTAAGCTGGCTGAGGCACAGAGGTATGGTCAGTCCAGCAGGGAGCCCAATTAGTACAATAATAGAGCTGTTTGTTTGGGCAACAAAAGTCTGGAGCAGCACAAAACCTCAAGAGAGGCCTGTAATCACAACTCTTTTTTAGAGAAATTGCACTTAAAACTGCAAACTGGCTGTAATCATTGCATTCATTTTACATACAGTACTTAATTCTCTAAAATAATGCTGGTTTTGGAGAGCAGAGACAGAAGAGAGCTTCTGGCCAATTGGAGCGGGCCCTGGAAAGGTGCTCACATTCAGATTGGCTGGCGGCAGAGCCGTACCTGGAAAACTGAGGTTCTGGGGCAGAGAGCTTGGCCAGTGGCTTCAGATGAGCCATTGGTCCGGGGGCCAAGGTGGCTCTGTGATGGGAGCTTGCGGTCCCTGTGGTGGGGGGGGGCCAGCTGGAAGACTGAGGATCCGGGGCACAGAGCTTGGGCGGTGGCTTGAGATGAGTCATCAGTCCATTGTTGTGGTGCAGCAGTGCATAATTTTAATTTGTTTAAAATATGTGGTTATATTACTGAAGTTTTCAATTTGCTACACATTACTTAGAGTGTGTATGAGTATGTGTGTGATTCGTGTCATCAAATCACCTTCTATTGTGCCACATAATAATTTCAGCAATGTGAACCTGATATCCACTGCAGCTGTGTGATTTTGTACTTCTTTTGGTATCTTTACTGGTACTAGTACTAGTGACTGTTACTGCAGAGTGCGATACACTGCCCTCCAGTCCGCCCCAACCGCAAAGGTATTCTTTTCCAGATTTGAATTTCTGATGGTGAGCGCTGGTTAGGTGTTGTGCCTTTGCGTTTGCATCTCTTCAGTGCACAACGCAATCTTAATCTGTCTGTGCATTTGCATCTCTTTAGGGCACAATCTCCATTTGTAACTTAAGTCACACTTGTTTCTTTGGCTTCCCTTCAGAGTACTGGACAGGTGTGGTGCATAATTCTGCATGAACATTGTACGCATGTGGGATGCTCATATAAACCCCTCAGGCTTTGCCCTCGGGGTATTATGTAGCATCCCACACCTCGGGTGCACATAATTCCTCATTATGCACTCACCCCCTTGCATTATTGTATATATTATGACAAGAGAATAAGAATTATACAAACAGTATAGTGTGCTAGTGATGTTATGAAATGGCAGTCTCTCTGTGCCATACAGTCAGATAATATCTTAACTTAATTGAACCATCAGTACAAAAAAACAAAAAAAAATGGAAGTTACAGAGTACATGGTATTAAGATTTCAGAACATTGCCATAAATAGTGTCTCACTGTAAAATCCTAGATATTTTTGACTTTGCATTATTGCCTTAGAATTATTACTGTTCTGTGGATATGAGCTACTTGTAAACAAGAAATAAAACATTATCGAGATGTGGATTTGTGTATTAAACCAACAGAAAACTATTACAGTACAATGATTGTGTGGAGGTATTTTCTCCCAATACTAACATATCATCACTGCATTTCTAATATGCTCATCCACAAATAAATGTCTTTGCGAGCAAGTATCACAGAAAAATGTTTAGCACAGTTACAGAGGTACTCAGGAATGACATTGATTTCTTCTGTAGTGCTATATAAACTTACATATTCAAATTATCATGTAATAGCCAGCATGGTGGAGCTGAGGCACTGGACACATTACCTCACGTCAAACTAGTGACCTATGTTTGGAAATATGCTTGGGATGTTAAAAAACTGGCATGGGGGGAGGGGTAGAAAGGCAAAAGGTAGTTCTCCTCTCCTGGGAAGGACTCTGTCACCCACCATAGTTCCACTGTCCCTGGATGGTGGTTCGAGGACAGTACAGGCAGCAATCAGTAGGAGGGTGGCAAACAGTGGGAGGGTGGCAAACTGTGGGAGGGCATCCCAGTATTACGGCATGTGCATGCCTCCACACGTGTGTGCATGGCCAGGACAGGTGAACAAAATGGGGATAAAATATATATAGAAAAAAATGATGGTGTAATGATTGCACAACTTCAGGGATAGACAACACTGCATCTTTCAAATATTACAGAACAAAAAAAAATCTGCAGCCTGAAATGGGTGAGTATGTGTTGAAGTATGCATGTGTTCCATGGCTACAGAAGTGGTGGATCATGATGATGGATGTCTCTTATGTTATCTGCATAGAGCTGCATGTTGCTTGTCTTACCTCATAATGGCTGTCTCTGGTTGCTTGTCTTGCCTTGCCCCTTCCACTGCTTGTGGGGGGCAAATGGGGAGTTAGGGTTGG
Source organism: Neoceratodus forsteri (assembly GCA_016271365.2). NCBI lineage: Eukaryota > Metazoa > Chordata > Ceratodontiformes > Ceratodontidae > Neoceratodus > Neoceratodus forsteri. The sequence continues at coordinate 883,827,354 of CM057459.1, forward strand.
AAACTCTAACATCACATTTCCCTGCTTGTGTCACTTTAATATCAACCCTAACTGATGCATTAATTTTTTGCAAAGAATATATACATACATACACACACACACACACACACACATTAGAGGCAAAAAACTCAATTTAATGCATCATCTAGGGTTGTTCCACAGCGGCAAAAGTGAGGAAATTCGATGTTAGGGTTGAAAATCCCCCCTTGGACCTACCCCCATCCTGCCCTCTCAGCCGGCATTGGGGTGTGTGTTGGGGTCATCAGCCCTATCTCTCACCCCATCACATGTGTAAAGAAGCTGAGGTGGTGAACTATAGGAGAATGGGGTGAGAGTTAGGAACGATGACCCCAACACACACCCCAATGGCGGCTGGGGGAGCACAGTGGGGGTGGGTCCAAGGGAGGGGTTTCAACCCTAACATCAAATTTCCTCACTTTTGTCGCTGTGGAACAACCCTAACTGATGCATTAAATGGAGTTTTTTGCCTCTAATTTCCCTTCTTTTTGAGAATCTGCAGTAGAAATAGTGAATGGAATGTGGTGGTATGAGTGCCGGGCCCTTTGGTCCCTACGTTCCCACCACGTGATGTTTTGTGACATAGTAACAGTAAGTGCAAGGGAAATGCAACTGCTAATGGTTGTGCACATGGTGACAGAAACATAAAAGGTAAAGCAAACATTAATGGAAATGCAAGTGCAAAGTGACGCCAAAGCGAACAGTGACGAAAAAGGAGATGCAACCGCATAGGGAAATGAAAACCGTGACATGCACGGTCATGGAACAGCAATTGAAAATGCAAATGGTAATGTTAACAGCTTAAATAACACCAAAAGAAACAGAAACGTGAATGCATGCATGTACGCAAAGGAGAACACAAAGTGTAACGCACAAGGTGGCATACACTGGAACCGTAATGGAAATGGGTATGGAAACGCAAGTGGGAATGCTAACTGTAACAATAATAGAAGTGCACACCCTGGTTTTGCCCAGAAGCTGTATAGAGAAACACAATGTGTACAAAGAATGTATGCATTATAATGGGCCTCAGAGCAGAAAATTAGCTGTTGGTATACTAAATTGGTTATATCTCAGGAACCGTACGATGTAGAAAAAAAATTTGAATTTCACATGATTCAAAAGTTTTCTGGCTAGGTTTTGCCAAATGCATAGCCCATAGGACTACGCATTGTCACAACGAAAATTCCGTATCTCGCACCATTTTCGAGATACGAGTCCTGAAAGGTGCGGTGTACTCCACCATGTTAGTGTATGGGAAAAAATGTAAACTTTGGAGTACCTTAACTTGGCATCCACACAATATTTTGTCACCAAACCACAAAAAGGCACATCTGTGAGATGTTGGCTGCCTTCCTTCCAAATTTCAGCCCAAAAGATCGAAGCGTTCTTTTGCAGCAGGGTGGCAAAGAATTCCTGTCATTTTGGCCATAGTCTGGAAAAGCAGTGTCATGATTTGTGAAAGCTGTCACAAAATTTGCTAAAGTATACGCAAGTGCGACACTACTTTGCAACACTACTTTTCCCAGAAATTTGGAAAACATATTTCTGTGGTGGTTAACCCTAAAATAAAGACATGGCTAGCATCCTGAGGGTCCAACTAGGTGAACAGAAAAAGAATTGTCTTCCTAGAGGGTCCCAATTTTAAATGCCAAGCATTTTTCTGATCCCCAACTGAAAAAAATGGCAGATTTGCGACACTACTAAGGTAATTTGCAACGCTAAAAAGTGCATTTGCAAGTGTCGAACTTTTTGTTAACTTTTCCCTTTGACTTATAATGGGAACTTGTTTTTTGAATAACTTTTGAACCGTTCAATATTTTTTCATGAAATCTTCAAAAGGCATATTGGGGATCCCAGCTGCATGTTTCTGAAGTTTTTGGACCGGTCATGCAAACTGTGCTACCTGTAGGCGAGAGCAAAGAATTTGCAAAATAGCATAATTGTGTGCACAAATGTCGCTTAATAACTCCACAGCCGTGTATCCGACTGGTTCAAAGGTTGGCAGATCCCAAGTTCTGTGGTTATGCCCCATTCCTGCTAAATTTCAGGCAAATCCGTTGAACAGTGGCAAAGTTATTAAGGTGCACAATTTCACCCTTTAACCTTAAAAGGGCTACTCAACCCTAACTATGGTAGCACTACCGTGCTACCATAATATACATACATTTATATATATATATATATATATATATATATATATATATATATATATATATATATATATATATATATATATATATATATATATATATTGTGTGTGTGTGTGTGTGTATATAAATATATATATATATATATATATATATACACACATATTATGGTACCATAGTTAGGGTTGAGGAGCCATTTACATGTTAAACCCAAAATTTTGCACCTTAATAACTTTGCAACCATTTGACGGATTTGCCTGAAATTTGGAATACACGATCAAGACCCATGCCCCTTGGGATCTGCCAAGGTTTGTATCAGTCAGATACACAGCTGTGGAGTTATTAAGCGTGGTCTGCACATGCGTTTACGCTTTTTCTGGAATTCTACGGTCACGCCTACAGGTTGCACGGTTTATGCCACCAGCCCAAATTAGGAATGTGCGGCCACGGTCCTCGATGTGCCTTTCGAAGATTTCATGAAAAATATTCAATGGTTCAAAAGTTATTCAAAAGCAATTTCCATTATAAGTCAAAGGAAAAGTTAACAAAAGTTTGACAGTGTCGCAAATGCATTTTTACTTTCAGCAATGGCCCTCTTACTTTCACAAATCCATCATTTTGTTTTCAGTTAGTGATCAGAAAAATGCTTGGCATTTAAAATTGAGACCTTCTAGCAACCTAATTCTTTTTGTACTCACCTAGTCGGAGCCTGAGGATGCTAGCCATGTCTTTATTTTGGGGTAAAACACCCAAGAAATATGTTTTTCAAATTTCTTGAAAAAGTACTTTCACAAAGTACTTTCATGCTCATGAAAGTGTCACAAATTTTTGCGAAAGCTTTCGCAAATTGCGACAGTACTTTTCTAGGCTGTGGGGAAATGACAGCAATTCTTTGGCACCCCACTGCAAAAGAACGGTTTGGAGTTTTGGGCTGAAATTTGGACGGAACACAGCCGACATCTCACTGATGTGCCTTTCAGTGTTGTGTTGAAAACATATTACACGGCAGCAAAGTTACAGCACTCCAAAGTTGATGCTTTTTCCCATAGGATAACATTACGGCAGCCAACACATTGCAGCAATCATTTGGCACCCTGTTCAAAATAATGGTTTGGTCTTTTGAGCTGAAATTTGCAGGGGATACAGCCAATATCCCACAGATGTTCCTTTCAGTGGTTTGGTGAAAAAATATTACAGGGAGACAAAGTTATGGCACTCCGAACTTCTGTTTTTTTCCCATAGGATAACATTTCGGCATCCGCAGCGCCTTTGAGGGCCCGTATCTCGTAAACGGTGCAAGATACGGAGTTTTTGTTGAAAAATTCTTAGCCCCACAAAACTAGCCAGGAAAGTGATAATACATACGACTTTTAATTTTTTTTTTCTATGTCGTACGTTTACTGAGATATAAGCAATTTACTATTCCAACTCCTGATTTTTGTGTTCCGAGAGTCATTATTTTGCATACATTCTTTCTACTCACTGTCTTTCTCTATACAGCTTTTGGGAAAAACCAGCCTGTGCGCTTACATTACTGTTACTATTACCGTTTCTGCTTGCGGTTCCATACCCATTTCACTTACCATTCACGTTTACGCCACCATGTGCGTTACCCTTTGCGTTTTCATTTGCGGTTGCATTTCCATTGTTTTTAACATTTCTGTCTACAGTACTGTTTCTCTTTCTGTTTCGCTTTGCGTCACCATGCACATTATGATTTGCGTTTGCGGGCACAATCCCGCCACCGCATTACATTCACTATTTCTCATTATCATTCTCAAAAAGAAGTAAAATTAGAGGCAAAAAACTCCATTTAATGCATCAGTTAGGGTTGTTCCACAGTGACAAAAGCGAGGAAATTTGATGTTAGGTTGAAACCTCCTTTTCCCTCTCCACCCCAACTGGAATTGGGAGTGCATTGGTGTCATCGTCCCAACTGTCACCCATTCTCCTATTCCTCAGCTTCTTCCACATATGATGGGGTGACAGTTAGGCTGATGACCCCAATGCACACCAATTCCAGTTGGGGGTGGGCTGAAAGGGTGCAAAGGGGTTTCAACCCTAACATCGAATTTCCTCACTTTTGTCGCTGTGGAACAACCCTAACTGATGCAGTAAACAGATTTTTTTGCCTCTAATATATACAGTATATATATATATGGGATATGATATGGCCCAACTGAAGATATAATATTTATCTTGACTCGAGGCCAATTACATCATGATATCTCACGAGTGGCGAAGCCACAATTGAGATATCTTGATGTCATTGACCTCAAGTGAAGATAAATATGATATCTTCAGTCGGGCCATATCATGTTTTGTTTATACTATGTGGCCCAGATATTCAGACTGCTCCCAAAATGTGCGCAACAGCAGGAGCAAGCACAATCAATTGCGCATATGCGCAACAGGTGCGATATTCAAACATGGAGCAGAGCAAATTGCGCAAGCAACCAACGTCTCAATATCGCACATACTGCGCCATCGCGCAACCAGGAAGGAGAAGCTGAGCCAAAATGCTGCGCTATGGCGCAACCATGGAAGCTCAGCTGAGCATTGCAGAGCTGCCTATAGCAAGCACAGCCCCCAGAGCAATGGAACTGCACATCCAGGGAGGCAGGCTGGGGCCCACCGCCAGCCATGCTCACATGGGCACAGGAACTCACTGCAGAACCCTCACCACACTGGCACACCCAAGCACAGCATCACTGGGGTGGGACGGATGATCCACGTGCCCATGGGGACAAGCCAACTAAAGCATAGCAGAGCCATGACACTCCAGCACAACCACTGGCAGGCAGAGTGCCACACACAGGGGTTGACAACCACAGTGCACATCAGTCCCCGCACGCACAGCACAGCGGCACCATGCCCCCAAGACATCGCTCATGTGCAGTGACAGGCACTGCAGGAAACACCATGCACCCCGCGGCCACACGTCCAACCCCATGCTGCAGAGAAGCATACCAGCCAGACCCCTCTGTGCACCCAGCAGTGGGTGGCAGCAGATGGCAAGAGCAACAGAAAGGCAATGCTATGCTGGTGATACCTCCCCATGGACACACACACACACACACACACACATATGTACCCAGGACCATAGCAGCCCAGATATGTACACCCTGCAACGGAGCACCCATAGCCAGTTGCAAAGCAGACACCAACACAGCAGTTGTATCAAAATAGAAATGTATATTTCCAAACAACAGATAAACAATAACAGGGTGAAACTATGTACAAGTTGGGGGGATGGGTAAAAGGCAGGGGTGTTCAAGGGGAGGAATAAAACTTGAGAGGGAAGGCAGGTGAAAGGGATGGGAGAAGTGGAATGGAATGTGGTCTACGGCCCAGCTGGCTCCTGGTCTCCCCCTGCTGGCGCCCCTCCTGTGCTGCCGCTGCCGCTCACCCTGGCGCCAGGCGGCCTGCAGGAGCTCCTGTTTCAAGTCCGACCTGGGTCAGGCGCCGCAGATCCTGCAACATGCATCTCAGCACCCGAGGCCTAGGAAAATGGGAACACAGTCAATGGCTGAGACTGACCACAACCCTGAACACCACCCAACCTGCAACCCATATAACCCAATGTCCTGCACCTGTGATGGCATGCACCCACCACAGTGAACATGCACATGGCCATCACAAACAGGCGGCACCAGCTATGCGCACCACCACCCACACACACCGCCCACGCCAATCACAGTACAAACTAGGCTGTCAAGTGATGTGGCAACGGTGCGATGCCAGTTACACAGCTATGTGCCCAGTGCATGCCTGGACCACCTGTGATGCATACACAGACGTAGTGATGCTGCACTGTGATGCAGGTCACCCTGTGTCATGCCTACATACATGGATACATAGACAGTGTCGGCAGATAAGGGCCTATGGGACACCCAGTCTGGCCATTTGGCCTTGTACGTTCACTCTGTTGTCCTATAAGTCCGCTCCCCTCACCCTGACCTCCAGAATTCCTTCATGGCTAACCCACGACATAAATCCGTAACCAAGTCAACCCCACCACATCCTCTGGCAGGGTGTTCCACTTGTCCACCACCCATTCTGTGAAGAAATACTTTCTCATGTTTCCTCTTAAACGAGCCCTCCAACTGCATCCCATGCCTCTAGTCCTGGAACATCCTTACGCTACAAATATTGTTTTCCTGCACTCTGTTCCCCCTGTACAATACTTGTATGTCCCCATCATATCCCACACTCCTCCTCCCGAGTACATGTTCAGTTCCACAACCTGTCTGCATAGGACTTGTGATGCAATCCATGCACCATCCATGTCGCCTCCTGTGAACCCTCTCCACCCAGTCCATGTCCATACGCAGGTATGGTCTCAGAACTGTACACTGTACTCCAGTGTGGGGACTCACTAGTGTTTCGTATAGTGGAACCATGACCTCCCCTTTGGTTGTGTCCAGCATGGTTGGTGGTCTTGCCCCCAGCATGCAATAGCACCCTGACGAATGATACACACCTCCAGCAGCTCGGCCTGACGCTGCTGATGCTGCTGCTGCTGCTGCTGTGGCACGACATCCCATGGCACCGGGCCCTGGCATGGCCCACATCCCTGGTCCGTGTCCTCACAATCCAGCTTGTGGGAGACATATGGTGAGACAAACATCAGTGTGACTCAAAAGCAGAGTGCCCCCTGCCCCAGTGAGAGTGCCTGCCCACACAGCCATAACCATCCATCGCACAGCTGCACACACTGACACACCTATGCACAGCCACCCAAGCACACACACACCCCTACAGAGAATATAGGTGCATAGATGGTACACTCACGTGGCCTAGGCACCAGGCCCCGCCTGGCACGTGAACGCAGCCGCGTCAACAGGTCCGGCTCCCTCCGGCGGAGGTCACTGTACCGGTGCCGGCACTGCTCAGCAGACCGGCCCCGGCCAGTGACCCCCACCAGGTCAGTGGCCACTTGCTGCCACACATGGGTCCTAGGCATGGTGAGGGGGGCCTCACCATACAGTGCCTCACAGTGGGGCTCCACTAGGGCCACCAGGTTGGCCACTTCAAGCGGGCTCCAGGACACCGCCCTCCTCCTAGCCATGGCACCAACTTTACAGCAGGCAATATGGCGCCCCGCTGCGCTGTAACCCAATGCGGAGTTGTTGCGAATAGACCAGCACACAGGCTCCAATCGCTCTGTTCAAACAGCTCGTCACTTTGCATAGCGCTGTCACCAGACAACGCAATAGGGACATACACATGGCATGCCAACAGCGCCAGGGGTCAGAGGGCATACACAAGGTCACGGCAATGACACAAGGCTATGCACAGCGCCATAGGATGTATAGGCATCCTGCGCGACTGCTAAGCAGAGCACCAGTGCCACAGTGGACTATCGTGCAGAAGTGCCACAGCGCCATATAGTGCCCAGTGCTGTAGCGCCACTGGCACAATGGTGGCCATGGCCTGAATCGCTTATCGCGCTTCAGTGTTTGCAGCGCGATCGACGACGCGTAACTCCGTCTGGGCATGTGCAATGCAGTGTAGCACACAGCCACAAACATGCGCCATCGGCTCAGCCGACCTTCAGACGCGCTAAGCGAAATACACGATATTCAGCCGACATATGCAAATCAGTCGATCAGCCATTCAAGCGCAGTGGCATGATTAGCATGTCATAAGTTGCGCCACACCTCATTTGCATGTGTTGCGCTATAAAACTGCGACACTGGGTTGTGGTGGCCAGATTTGGTTGTTGCAGGTGAGGTGAGTTACATGCTGTGTGATGCTCAAGACAATGCTCATGGGCAGGGGTGCTGGAGGATGATATGGTTGAGGGGCTGAGCATGATGAGGGCACTTAGAAAGGGCAGAGGGCACCCTTTCCATCAGTATCTGCCATGCGGAGAGGAAAGGGGGCTTGCCCCCGGCCGGCAGCTATGCTCATGGGGAAATGCTGTGGACTGCACAGTGACTGGTGTCCACTTCCACCCATACAGATCACCATGACTGATGAGAACCAGGCTGAGGCTGTGGACGGCAGGCGAGGAGGAGGCCGAACTTCACCATGGCAGAGACTGAGGCCCTCTTCCAGGCCTACCTGGTGGATGAGCCACTTTGAGTGGGCAGAGGGCACCCTCAGCAGCGCAGCTGCATGGGAGGGGTAGCTCTGGCCAATCTCCACGGAAGCCACCAGCCAGCCCGTGCAGGAATGCCGGAAAAGATGGGGACTGACCGCGGGAGGCTGAAGGAGAAGGTGGCAGCCTTCAGGGTGGTACGTGCTGCCACTGGTGGGGACCACCAGTGGTGTTGCAGCTGACCCGACTGAGGAGACACTGGTCATGGCCATGCAGCCGAGTGCCATTGCGGGTATTCCAGGTGGAGGATTCCAGACAGGTGGAAGCCCATCTACTGCACGGTATGACATGGTGATGTTGTGGGGGGGGCTGTTGTTCACATGCACTCACATGTACTCTCTTTCTGTTACAGATCCTGTTCGTCTGCAGGAGACGGTGGTGGTGGTGGGTGCTGACAGTGAGGCAGACCTGCTGGACCTGGAGGAGGGACCATCCACTTCCGCCAGCAGCCTGCAGGCACTGCAGCAGCATGCAGGCTGGCCCAACAACTCCGGCGGCAGTGATACGGGTGCAGGGGGTGCACAGCCTGTGTCACAGCAGTCTGGCATGCAGGTATGCCAGCATGCTGTGCCTATGGCAGTGGCACGCACCGGCACTATTGATGATAGCAGGCCTGCAATGGCCAGTGATAGGTGTGTGTCCCACGACGGACACATGGCAGGCCAGCACGTGCCCTGGGCCATCCTGCTCCACACCTGTGTACCAGCATGCTGGCACAGTCACAGGCTGTGCCTGTCAGCACCGTGGGGGCAGCATCGGTGGCTGAGCAGGTGTCTGGCACTGTTGACAGCACAGGGGTGGAACAGGTGGACCTGGGGCTCAGCAGCTGGAGGGCGGCAGCAGCAGTTGCACACCAGGCCTGGGGACAGCGCCAAGCAGTGGCACTTGTCCACCACCCTTAGATCCGGCCTAAGCCTGGTCCCAGAACAGCGGCCACCCTCAAGGGGTGCTGTGCACCAGACCATCCACACCCTGGGGGTCACGATGCCATTGGGGCACAGTACCATTGGACGCCAAGACACCCACCTGCTGCAGGAGTCGGTACAGCTGCAGGGGCGGGTTGCAAGGTCTGTGGAGGCACTGTCTGTGTCCGTGGAGTGGCATAGCAGGGAGTGTGCTCATGACCGAGCCGAGATGGTCCTTATGCGGACGGATGTGACCGCTGCCATTGACAGGCTGACCCAGGCAGTGGTCTCTGTGGCGACCGCATTGACCACACTGTCTGGAGCCCCTGTACCATGCACCCCACACAGTGCACACTCCACTCCCTGTTCCCGGCATCGTGCGACACCAGGCCTGTCGACGCCGGGTTCTGCTGTGGGCATCCCGAGCACCCCTGGTGCAAGTTTGTTTGGCGGATGCAGAACCCCAGTGCGGAAAGGTCGCGGTCCCGCACTGGGACCCTGGTGGTGCACTAGCCACCCGATGTGGCCCCTGCTCAGCCTTCCAGTGCTGCTAGGCTACGGCGGGCCGCACGCATCCGTGGTGGCCGTGGGACAGTGCTCCTGACTGAGCTGTCTCCCAATGCAGGCCCTGTCTGGTGCTGCCCTGTGTGCAATGTGTGTCATGGTGGGCAGTGCACTGCTGGGTGCTCTGCTCACCAAGCTGACACACGACCACCTGCACACTCTCCCAACTGCTGTCCACAGGTGCGTGTGGATGATGATGCCTGCATTGCACTGTACACCAAGGTGCAAGGTTGCCCAGGTCCTGACACACGTACGTGGACAGTCCAGGTGGTGGGGGTGGTTGGTGGTGCTGTGTGTTGGCGATGTCATTTCTGCAGTGCTGTGCTGCCTCCCTGTATGCTGCCTGGTGTGTGTGTGTGTCCATATGAGTGCTCACCCCTCTCTGATGGTGTGTTGGTATGCCTGGACCCTTCAACTCCCCTGACCTTCATGCACGGTGTGTTCCCCTGTGTGCCTGTGGTTTGCGCATGGACAGTGTTGCCTGCACATGTCCCCTTGACTTACCTGTGTTGTGCGTAGTGCTCTTCTGCAATGGTGTCCCGGTGCAGCTGGGCCTGCCGTGTCAGTCGGGGGTCCCTCCGTCCTAGGGGGGGCTGCTCATCACCCACATCACCGGCGCCACTGGCGTCCCCATCGCTGTCCCCCTCTTGGACCTGTACGGCTATCCCATGGTCTTTGGCCATGTTGTGCAGGATGCAACAGGCCAGGAATATCCCACAGGCCTTTTGGGGGCTGTACTGTAGGGCCCTGCCGGAGGTGTCCAGGCATCGGAAGCGTGCCTTGAGTATCCCGAACACCGCTTCTATGATGTTCCGTGGTTGCGGCATGTGCCTTATTGAAACCGTGTTGCTTGGGGTTGTGGGGCACCGTATGGTGTGAGCAGCCAGGACGAGTGGGTATCCACAGTCACCTGTGTGGAGACAGTGGAGATCAGTGTCATGTCAGGTCCATATTGCCCATATCCTTGTGTGCCACTACCATGGCACCTGTGTCATTCCCACCCTTGCACAGAGTTTGCATTCCATACATGTGTACTCACCCACTAGATGACCCGTGGGGATGTTCCCACTCTCGAATCGATGGCACAGTGCAGATTGGTGCCATATGAAGGCATCATGTGCTCCGCCAGGGTGTGTGGCACAGACATTGATGATGCGCCCAGTGGCATCACACACCACCTGGCAGTTGACACTGGAAAAGCCCTTTCGGTTCCGATATGCATGGCCGTCGGGGCCAGGTGGCGTGTGAATGGCCACATGGGTGCAGTCTATGGCCCTTAGCATGCCAGGCATATGTGCTACCCTGTGGAACTCCTGCATGTTTGCTGTACGCTCTGCCGCGGTGCTGTGGAAATGGATGTACTCCGCAGCATGAGGCAGCAGTGCGCTGAGGAATTGGGTGAGGATGCGTGATGTGGCTGACTGTGTAATGCCTGTGGTGTCCCCTGTCGGCCTCTGGAAGGTGCCCGTGGTGAGCAGGCACATGCAGGCTGTCACCTTGGTCTCCACGGACAGAGCATGACTCCGTCGTGAGGGTGCCTGCATCACATCACTGCACAGCTCGCTGAGCCGTCTCAGTATTGCCCTGTTCAGGTGGTACCGGGCCACAATCTCGACATCTGTGTACAGCTCGTAGCTGATGCGGGCACGATACCGCTTCGTCGGGGCATACACCGACGGGCCCCTCACGCTGCCACGCCCCTGCAGCATGCTGTCTCACCCCTCATTACAGCTTCCATGTGAAGCTGACACTGTCCATCTCCCTGGCTTCTGCCCCCACAGCTGCTGTTCCTGTGTTACCCCACTGCCCCCACTGCTGCTTCCACTGCACCGGCACCCCCACTGGCCTCTCTGTCCTCCAGGACCCACTGTCCTCTCTGCCCTTCTTGCTCCTGTCTCCTCTCTCTCTCTGTCTCTGTCTCTCTCCCCAGTTTTCGGCCTGACTGGGGTTATCACGCTGCCCTTGAGCCTTTTTATTTGCTCACATCCAGTACTCACGCATCCTCCAGCTGAGCCACTCTTGCGCATTGCGCAGTGTTCAGATATCGTGATTGGCACTTTATGCATGGACCGCCCCCGGGTTATGCGATGCCTTCATTTCCATTGCTGTTGCTCAGCATGTTTTCGTGGCTAACTGGCCCTTCTCAATATCGCAGAATGGTGCATTTTTGAGTTAAGCAGCTAAGAACTCCTGTTACATGGCTAAACCTTTTGAATATCCAGGCCTGTATGTTTTGGTATTATTTGTAGTTTAGTAATTAAAGCATAAGAGTTATAATAGCGAGTATAGAAAAGTAGAAGACCATATTTTTGTTTTGCAAAAAAAAATGTTATTTATTACATAAAGTTGATACATATAGACATATTTAAGGTGTGTTAACTGTTTGAACAATAGAAAAATGAATAAGTTAGTAATCATTGCAGTATTTTAACAGTTTCATGACCATCAACATTTAAACGGAATAAAGATTGGATTTTAAAAACAAAGGTTTTATTTAGCAAATTTTTTTTATGGTAACATTGAATGTTTTATAACTTTTTTGTAACACAGAAAAAATCTAGTGAATAGAACTGTCAATCAATAAACACTGTAGTGTGTTAACTGTTTGGTAACCAGTGACATTTTTAAATTTATAAGTATAGTATTTATTTAAGCAACTGGTGAAGTACAGATTAATATTATTAAATTTCAGCTGTTTTGTGCCACTAATAAAATGAATGAAAAAGAGTGTGTCTTTCTCATTTTTCACTTTTGCACAGTATTCACTTGATACACATTAACGTTTTTTAAAATTTAAATTCAGCTAAATATTTAGTGCATGAATAAGGTAGCATTATTCATTGCTGAGGCCTGGACAATATGCCATAGATAACATTTGCAGTATTGTTTTTTGTTTAAGTCTTTTTTGGTTAGAGTACTCTTCTGTTGTTGATTATGAAAGGGCTATAAGTCTGTTTAGCGTATGAAGACTATATAAAAGGTAGAGAGTCTGTTTTCATCTTGGAGTTGTCATTTTAGTCCATTTGTGCCTTTAGTTCTACTTGTTTCTTCTTTGTTTGGTGCCATTTGTTTATGTTTCTTGTGGTCTTCTGGTGTTTCACATCTTCTGGAGTGTGGGTCTTCATTCCTGAGAAAGAAACAAAGAAAATAAATTGTTAGTGGCATCATATTCATAATATTGTATTTTATGCAGTTTGTTTGCTATGCAACATTGTACTGTATCTATGGCTGTTATTTTGAAAACTCTTTGTATGATTTTCTTTTAAATTTGTAGTTGTATGAGCGCATCGTTTGCGTTTTAGAGAATGTAAATTTTTTATATTTTGTATTTTGCATGCTTGTATGTTTTGCAGATACAGTACATTGCTGGACAATATGATTTATGAAAATTATTTTGTGTTTATTTGTCAGCTTTTGTATATCAGATATACATTTTGTGAAGTTAGCTGAACATCAAGTATAATATTTGTATACAGACCTAGTCTGAGTCTGAATCTCTTGATATCACTTGTCGACGTCTTTTGGTGGTATGCTTGTTGATTGTCTCTGCTGGGGAAGTAGGAAAGAAAAACAGTTAATTTCTTTGGTATATTGTTATAGTGTTTAAGTATGCTTGTGTCATTTGTGAGTTTATGATTGTTACTTTGGCATGTTGTTTGTGGTGGTGGTTTGTTTTTGGGGCTGTGTGATCGGTTTGTGTTATATGCTGTGTGTGTGTGTGTGTGTGTTACGAGTAGATTAGAGTATAAAAATGACATTTTACCATTTTGAAAGTGAAAGTTAATATTTGTTGCATGGAAAGCTGGTTGAAAGAAGTATCTGTCCCATGCATTTCACACATTGGATGAGTGTTGCATCATTTGTAGATGTTTGTGTCGATCTTCTTTTTGAGCAGTGTTTATATTAGCTCCACTTAATAGATCTGAAATTCATTTTTGTTGGTTTTCATTTATATGGAAGTAGTCATTAATGCTTCATATACATTTGTGTCTGGTAATTTATGTTATTTCAGTGGTGTGGATTCCATTGTCATTTAACTTTTGTATGACTTGCTTGCGTGCACTAAAATTAGTTAGATTTTGGTCTGTACTTATGCTTGCATTTGCTATCATTGTTTTAAGTATGGTGCCTATTTTATTAATTCCTATCAGTTGATTTTTAAACCACTTGACTGCTCCTAACCCAATGTAAAGTTCAGTGTTGCTGTTTACTGCTAAGAAGATGGGGGTCTTCACGTTTCATGCAGCAGTCTGGATGCTGGCTGACATATATGGTGTATGTTGTTATAGGGCATCTGGTGGGATATTCTTTGTTTTCATATGCCCTGGGTTTTATTTTTCTGGTGTCTCCTATGTTGAGTCTCGAGTGAGTTCTGGTTTGGCATTCAGTGGAGTACTGTATATACTGTATTCCATTTTCATCTACATTTTTGGTTACATCTCCCCATTTTAATTGTCTAATTTTGGTGGATCCTCTTATGCCACAAAATGTGCTGCATATGAGCAATAGTGTGTTTATTAATGATGCTGCAGAATGAGGACCTAGTTGTTTCTGTGAATACAGTTTGTCAATTATGGTATGTGACAGTTCATCGGATGCATTTGGTTTACTTCCTTTGCCTTGAGATTTTAGATGTTTTTGTTTTGCTGCAAATGCTTGTCTAGTTATCTCAAATTCTTTGTCCTTTGATACTGAGTGACTGTAATTTTTATTTTTAAGGTACCTTTCTATGCTTTGATACATTGCTCAGAGGCTTATTGGCTAGTATGGCTCTCCATTTTTTTCTTGGCATTCATGAAAAACTTTGATAAATAGTTATTTAATGTGACTTGGTCTATGCTTTCAAGGTTTCTGCTGTCTGAATAAGTTTCAGCAAAATGCTTTTGTATGGATAATATATCATAGTTTGTTTTTTGAGATGTGTTTTTATTTTCTTGCTCTTTAATAAAATGCAGGACTGAGTCATCTATGATTAGGCAATGATGTGACTTATCTGTTGTGGCTGAAGAAGAGGTCAGTGGCTTGTTTTCATGATCTTCAAGTTCTGTGAACATTGTCCTGATGTCATTTTTCTCTGAAGAAGTTGTCTCTTCTGTTTGACTCTGTATAATAGGTATGGTGTTGGGTTGGATTTCAAATGATATGTTCATAGTTGGCATGGTGTTTTTTTTTTTTATAGTATCTATTTTTGTTTCACTCACAGTTGTAATTACTTAGCTGTCACAAACTGTCCGATAGCTTATTTTTTGTATTCAATCCATTTTGGGAGTGAGACAAAATGTTTGTGAATGAACGGTGATGTTTTTATGTTGTTTCCTGTCTATATCTTGCCAGGGTGCCAGGTTGTTGCATTTGTCTTGTGATTTTGCAGTGAGTGGCACAGGTGTAAAGGTTTTGGTTGCCATGGTGCAGGAGAAGTACTGGCCCACAGTGTGACCGCAAGTACCGTTCGAGCCGTACTCCACAGTTTACTTTGCAAAACTGTGGTTTGCTTAGAACTGTGAAGGATCCTTTGGTATTTGATATAAGTTTATTAAAAAGATGGAATATTGTATGTGCAAGATAAGAAGAATGGGTAATGTTTGAGTTATCATTTTTCCCCCCTTGGTAACTGTGACAGTCATGGTGGAGAAGCTGTTTTTCATCGCTGTGTCTTAGTAACTACTGTCCCAGTTGTGATAGGTAGGGCAGAGCTAGTGGTTTTAGTAATGTCCATTGCACTAGTATTGGGATCCGTACTGCTGCCCGAGATATAACTTGCCAACAAGCTAATTCCCAACTAGGTTAGTTTGCCAACAAATTCTATCAAGTATCAACAATTGCCCGAGAGACCGAATAAACTAGCAGGGCACCAGGGAAGGCTTTGGAGAAGTTGGCAATAGTGGTAGTGCTCCAAAGCAACAATCTATGTTTTAAATATTAATGCTTTCATTTGCTCTGGATAGCACTACTCGCACTTTGAAAGATAACTCCCATAATGACAGCAGAGCCCGGAGCGCAGCTCACATTCAAAGTAATCATTATAAAAAAAATAGATTGTTGCTTTGGAGCAGTACCAGTATAGCAAAACTGCTCCAAATCCTTCCCTGGTGCCCTACTAGTTTATAAAGGAGTTTTACTTCATAAAAAAGAGAACAAGAGCTATGGGTTAATGAATGAATAAAAAGGAATCAGAGGAGCTGAGAAAGAAGCTCCCATTTATGTCCCCAGCCGTTGAAAACAGCATATCCAAAATGGGAGTCGGGGAGACTGTGTGAACGCTACGGGCAGTCCTGCCAAATAAAGTCTATTAGTGTTGTCAGAGAAAAAGGGGATCTTGAATGTTGGAAAAGCATCCTGACTATTTTAAAAAAGGGCTGTTTGAGAAATAAAATTGATGTGAGTAGAGAGCAGAGGTTGAAATGATCAGTTTTGTGCAAACTGGAAGCAGCAGTGCAAAATTATGAATGAAAGGAATAATTTAGCAAGACACACTACGAGCAGAGAAATTAGATAATTTCTGTAGTATCCCCATGAAATGAAGTGCATAGCCTGAATAAACAGACCCAAAAAATACAGACAAGTGCTGTAGGAGTGTGAAAAATGTAGAGAATTATTAAAATGAAATATTTGCCTGATGGCTGCAGTTTCAACTATCGGCTGTATGAAAAGAAAATGTACACTCCTGGAGATTTTGGTGAGGCATGCAGTGCCTACCAAATCTCTTAGGCAGAATGTTGTTTATTATGTTATAGTTTTTTGTTTTCTTTTGGGTACTGTATGTATGCTGGGGAAAAGTATTGTCAGGCTATAGATGTTAGAAGTTTTGTTATGCAGTGAGGAAGTTATAGGGAAGTTCAGGAGTATGAGTGAGCTGTTTGTTGTCTTGGCAACTGTATTTCAGTGCAGAGTTGTGAGCGATGGTGCAGTGCAGTTAGTCGTGTCAACCGAGTAGCCAGAGATGTATTTTCTATTTTTCCATTTGTTTTTAGGTATTGTAAAGGCAGTGGTATGTTGCATTTGCATGGAATTATAGTGCGGGGAAGTGCTTGAGCAAGGGATGTGGCTTCTGAGACTTGTGATTAGTCTCTGTGCAGGAGAAACTTAAGTGTGGGTATGAAAAAACATTCAGGTGATTTTACTGAATTGTTTAGTGGTTATTTATTTTGTTTTTGTGAAAGCTGGCAAGAAACAATGAGTTTTATGTTGTTAAAATATCATAGGAATTCACAGGAAGAATTTTTTTTGTTATTTAGAGAAATACTTTTGTGAGAGCCATTCAGTTTTCAGGCTATCATCAGCCAAAATGAATTGGAAAAAACCTATGGAGGTGCTAAATGAAATTCTTTTGTTGTCTGTGATTTAAATTGTGTAAGAATCTGTTTAATGTGCTACTGTATTTTGATTAAGAGAGCATATTTTAGCACAGTAAGATTTATCATGGTGGGACTCTAGCCAGAACATGAGCGAGATGTAAAAGTTAAAGTGTTTAGTGAATGTGTGCAGGCGAGGGTCCAGGTGCTGCTATTGTTTTGACTGTCTTATGAATGACGTATAGGAGTGTGAAGATATTTCCATGACATATAGGAATGTGGAGATATCAATGATATCTTCACTGCCTGGTTGATATATCATTTTTTTTACAGAGCTTTATCCCAAAATATACATTGTATATATATATATATATATATATATATATATATATATATATATATATATATATATATCTTATATAAGCATGATATTGCCTGCATTTTAGGGTTGAATAAGCACTTCAATTTTAAACTCCAATTTGTGCAGCTTAATAACTTTGCTCCCTTTCAACAGCTTTATATGAAATTAGGAAAGCACAACCTCTGTGCCTGAATCTCTTGATCTTGTAAATTTCTTGTAGATCAGTTCAGGGGAGACAAAGTTTCAGAGGGGAAAAAAACAACAAAGTCTCTGTTTTTTGAAAGTTTTGAAGACTTTTTTTGCCACCCAAAACTAAAACAAATAGTAGGCTTTGAAACAAGAAACTTTCAGGTTTGCTAGAGGTTGGTCCATGTTGTGTGCTTTTGTGGTTTTAAGGTCGCTCAGTTAAGCTGTTTAAAAAAATAAAATAAAATTGATCCATTTCTGACCATGCGCAGTTCAAAAAACCAACATCCTATTCATATTTGAATTTTGCAAAAACAGCAGGCTGCATTAGTCAACACAGCAGTCTAATAAACAACCCCTGCTGCTGCTGTCGCCACTTATATGTCAGGGATGGGGCTACTGTCATTGTAGCCCCGACAGCCTGACTGTGCCTTAATGAAACTGTTATCTGCACACCAGGGGCCCCAATCACTGGTGGCAGTGTATGCATTTATTTATTTGTTTATTATCTTTCTTATTCTTAGCTGCCACCAGGATGCCCACTCTGGTGTTGGATGCTTCCTCCCTGTGCAGCCTTTCATTTATTAACAATGCCGACATCGGGGGGCCCAATTCCCATGTTGACATTTACAAACCCCCCCCCCACCATTATGGTACACTTGGGAGCCCACTCCCAATGTCCCAGAATTGTGCTGTTTGTTGAGAACTTCAAGTTGCTTGAAAAGAAAAAAAGTCCTGCAATCCTTGCCATCTCCCTAACTCCTTCACTCCTCTCCCACTGAGCCCTCCCCCATTACCCTATACTTTGTCATTGTCTACAGCACAGCCCCAAAGTCCACCTTAGCTAAACTGGACACTCTTTTCAATGCCTTCTGCCGCTTTGCTTTCGATGCCCCACCTCTCACTCATCACTGTGACCTCTGCCATTCCCCAGCACTACCTTTCATTGAAAACCACCGCATTATGCACTGTGCTAAATTTGTATCTAAATTCTGGCTCAGCACAATCTCATCTTACCTCTCCATCTTATTCTCAGCTGCTCTACCCCTACTTATGCCCTTAGATCCTGTGACTCCTGCCAATTATCAATCCCCAGGCAGATGACCACTGTCAGCCAAGCGCCTTCCCTCATCGCTTACCTAAGCTCTGGAATGATCTCCCTCCACAAATTCACCACTTCTCCTCTGCCCATTCTCTATCCACCACCCTGGTAAATTACCTCACTGTAAATTGCTCCTGCATCTGACTCCATCAAGAGCCAATGCTCTCCCCTTGCCTGACCAGTGGCACTTAGCTATTGCTACAGAGGCTGGAGTATTGGCCTAACCTACACACTTATTGTCATATGCTTCATGTGTCTACGTCTCCAATTGTTAACCCTTGTACTACATGTGTTGCTTATTAGCCCTTGTATTACTTCTGCAATGTCACATAATTGTTTTTATACTCCTAACTGCATCCAATGTAATTAGCATGTGATAGATTGTAAACTCATACAAAATGTATCCTAATGCTGCTGTATATATACTGTTAAATGTTCCTTACTTGATAACCTGTGTGTTATCCTATCCTCTGTACCTCTTCCCCTCAGATCACACTGGGAGATGAGCATCTTGTTGCTCAGTGTGCCTTTCCTGGTGAAACAATTAAATAAATAAATAAATAAATAAATATGATCTTCAGAAGAACCGTACAACACAGCTGTCTTTAATAAATGACGGCTAAATGTATAGATCACAAATGCTATATGACTCAGCTGTCTTAATAAATGACAACTGTGTCGTATAGTACTTGCATCTGGCGGCACAGCTGTCATTTATTAAAGACAGCTGTTGTGTTTCATGCAGTATTTCAGGGATGAGGCTACTGCCCATCGTAGCCTCACCAGCCTGACTGTGGCTGACTTAAACATCCATCTACATGCCAGGGGCTCCAATCTCCAGTGGCACTGTATTTAATTATAACCCCTTGTTACCCGGGGTTACTAGAATCCCAGTAAGACCTAGTGGTAGGCAGGGAAGGCAGCTTGTGAAACTTCAGTTAAATGGGTTTCACACTGTCTCACTCTGTTCTCAGTCTCAGCTGAGACTGAGAGATGACATCACCAATAGAACTGTCGCAGCTGCATAAGCCACATTGGAATCTGTAGCAGAGGGAGTGAGATAGAATGTTGGGAGTTTTCAAAGTCAGTCTCCTGCTTGCCTGCAAGCAGGAAGGGAGTTCCTGTTTACCTTCTGTGGGAGAAGGAGTGAGTGTTCTGTTTCAAGTGGTGGAGACCACTGTCCAGGTCTCAGTGCCCCCTTCCTCTGAGGGGGGTGAAGTAAAGTATCCCCATGTAGATTCCAGGGGCAATCCCCTAATTTCTGCTGAAGAAAGAAAGCTGCCTTTTACAGTTTCGGTTTGTGCTTGAAAAGTGGAAAAAGTTGTACTTCGCCTGTAGGGCACCTGCAACAAAAGGGTGAGTGTTTGCTCTAATATGAGAGGGCAAAAATGTGTTTCTTCAGCCTGGGAAATGTGAAGAAATCTGGGATTTGAACTACTATTTGGGAGGCCTATAGTACTAGGACAAACAAATGGAGTAGTGTCAAGAGCTAAAGTGCAGTGTGAATTCAAGTAATGTTGTAGAGGGGGTATGACAGTTCATCCACCGTTTAATCTACATTTTGAAGTTTCAGTTTGTCCAGAGAAATGGCCGAGTATGGGCTGTGGGAGCTGGAGGTGGGAACATCCCCCATCTTTAATAACTAGGTCCACCTCTACGGAGTTCTGCTGTGCTTGCTACTTGCCTCATGCGCTTGGCCAGTGATGAGGGAAGTACCCAGATGTGGGTCGCAAATGGAAAAATATCTCTAGGAGTCACAGACTCTAAGTGGTGTGGGGAGCCACAACATGGGTAAAGAATTCTCTTTGTGAGATGGGAGTCAGAAGAAGTAAGAAGGAAATCTCTCTAGGGGTCACAGACTCTAAGTGGTGTGGGGAGCCACGACAAGTAAAATGGGTTCATTCTTCCAATGAACCGCCAGTCAAGTGGCCGGCAGGGGAGCCGGGCCAGTCGGGCTGTGTATCCAAAGCGCATGCAGGTCCAGGCTGTGTGCCTGGTGGGTCCAGAGCCTGAAAACAGTAGAATTGATCCATTCTTCAAGTGGACCGCCTAGTAGACTCTAATCTGCATTATCTGTAAACGTAACCCCTTGGGGGTTCATCTATGCTTTGTTGTGTTCAGCTAGTTATGAATAAAAGCCACACTGAAAAATCCCATACCTGGTTCAGGACATTACAGTTATTGCTTCCTGTGTTCGGATTTACTTGGGTGCCCCTGTGCAGAGTAGCCAAACCTAGGTCCCCTTGTGCCAGGTAACCTCATTCTCCCCGAACTGAGGTCCCCACCAGGTATTGCTGCCAGCACCAACAGCATGCCACCTGTCGTTTGGCAAAAAGGCAGGGGTGAGGGGTTACAAAAATGGAGGCACTGCTTTGGATTTTGTTCAGAAAGGGAAGGTGCTTGGGCAAGGGGGCTAGCATTTTGGCTATCTGGCAGTGGGTAGCCCAAAAAGCTGAAGCAATTTCCCTAGTGTGTTGCTGTGTGCTGTGAATCTTGTGCTGCTGTTTAGAAAATGCCAACTGTTTACGAAGGAGCTGTAAAGACAAAGAGTGTACCCTTGTCCTGCATCATCAAAATTGTTTACAGTGTTTTTGTCAGCTTTAAAAATGAACTGTGGTAAATAAAAGTGTGGAAAACTAAGGGTAGCAACAGAGAAATTATGCCCTGGATGTTTGAAATGCTTTTAAAATGAATTCTGTGAGGAAAAGTGTGGAAGACTAGGGGTAGCAACAGAGAAATGGTGCCCTGGACGTTTGAAATGCTTTTGAAATGAATTCTGTGAGGAAAAGTGTGGAAGACTAGGGGTAGCAACAGAGAAATGGTGCCCTGGACGTTTGAAATGCTTTTGAAATGAATTCTGTGAGGAAATGTGTGGAAGACTAGGGGTAGCAACAGAGAAATTATGCCCTGGACGTTGGAAATGCTTTCTGTGTAAATGGAGAGACAGCAGAGTTAATGGCAATGTTACATGGTTGAAATGGGCTCCCGCCGTGGAGTCAGTTGAAAAAAAAAGTGTGCATTTTACAGTTTAAATTTGCCTGCTCGATGATTGCCATGAGGAGAGGAGCCCTCGCGAGGAAGAAGAGGCTCATTTGCATGGCATGGTGTGGTTGGTCAGATTGCCATTAGTCCTACCCCTCAGCCAGCTCTTCTGAGACTGCCTCAGCATTCGAGAGGGAGACAGAGTGTAGTGCGTGTACTGGCAGTGGAGGAGCATCGCGGAGTATTCAAAGCACTGTAAACATTCAAAAAATTTACTTTTGAGTTTAAAATCGGGCTCAACCTGCAAATCGATTGTGAAAATAGCGAGTTTAGTGGTTAAAATGATGATCACTATGACTGCCTGCCCGTTTGTGTACAGAGGCCTTCAAGAAATGGCTGCAGGCCATTTTACCCCATCGCAGAAAGTTGCTACTAATAACAGTGAGTAAACCTTCATAAAACTGCTCAAACAGTGATTTTCAGTAATGCCATATAAAATGTGTGTGCAGCAGTGTAGTCACTTTGCAAGTAATGACTGTGTGAAGTCCTGCCAGCAAGTTCAAGTCTGTAAAGCCATTGAATGTGTGCATGGAAGAAAAATAGCCTCAGTTTAAAGTTTGCAGCCAGAGAGAGACTGTGGGTTGTAGCAAAATGCAACACTAGTAGAAGCAGGCAATCCTGTGCTAAAACCTGAAGCTTTAGAGGGACTGTAATAAAATGAACGTTACCAGCATGTGAAAAGTCCAAGGAAAATCCTGTAAATGTGTGTGAAGCCAGATCAGAGCAAGTTGTGCAGTCTGAGTAAAAGTTATCAGTAGCTGGTGTAAATTGGGTGCGCAGTGGCTTGACCCAGAATCTAAATGTTGATGCACAGGAGTGCTGCCGCCGTCATTACAGGGTGGGGTAGTAAAGTAAACACAGCAGCAGATGAGCCATTTTAAAACTACAGAGTTTGTTCATTAAAGTGGGACTTTCAGTTACAGAGAACTTTTGTTTATTTTTCTGCAGTTATGGCCTCAGGACCAGCTCGTTACCCGGATCATGCCCGGGTTGAAGTAACAGCAGCTGTAAATAGACTGAGAGATATTGAAAAGTAGTGCTATGGAGGGCAACTGCCTCCTGATGTGGCAATTCCTAATTATCCAGTGCGTGTATGCCAAATATGCTTGAGTGCTGGAAGGGACGTCTTCATGATTCCTCATTGTGCTGGATGCCTTCAAAAATATGGCTTGTATAAAGCGCCCAATTCATTTGGCCCCCCACATGGACAAAAATTCAGGAATCTGCAGTTGGCAGCACACGGCACCAGGCGGAGCCTGTGGAGGAAGGTCCCTCGGTGGAATGTGGCACAAAGCTAGAGGGTGCAGAGTTAGAGACAGAATCAGAAGTTGAAGTTTTGGATGCTGGATCTCATAAAGAAAGTTCGGATAAAGCATCAATAGACCCCTGGGTGGGGGGGCCTAGCCCAAGTCTCTTAGGTAAAGATGAGATGCGGGAGGCCTTTGAATGGGAGGTGTCGACCTCCACGCCTAGTGATGAATGGATAGTCTCTGGGGTGAGAACGACTGCTCACTCCTGGGCTCAGATCCTCAGTGAAGAGGAAGATGAGGGGGAACCTATGTGGTCTTGTGAGAAAGGGACAGGTACACAGCCTCAAGATCTTGCCTCGGAGGAATGTATTGAAGAAGGTGGTGATGCCACTGCCCTGGCTTTACAAGAGGAAGAAGTCAGGGATCTGTTTCTAATTTCTTTGAGAATGCGAAGCTGGCAGAACCAGGACTGGCCACCCCCAAGCCAGGCCAGAGGTCTCAGATTGACCAAAGCAAGTAAGAGGAGAGACTGGTTCGTAGAAAGGCAAATGAGATCTATGGTATGACCTTTCCTACCTTTCCTCGGAAAGTCTGGCGTGAGATTGAGAACTGCAGGAAATCCTGGATCTGTAATGAAGCAATGAAAAGTGTGCATCCTGGGGCCAACCAGCATGTAACGAATAGACTGTTCCACGAAAAGTATACCCAGTGGAAGAGAGGCAGGACACTGTTTATGGACAGAGTGAGAATAGTGGACGTAGAGGGATGTGAAATCTCCCACTGTGTGAGTTATGTGCGCGCAGACGGGGTAATAATTCAAGCCCCTGACCCCCGGTACTATTGACCTCTGTGCAAGGACCTCCCAGAAATTAAGCCCGTGCCTACAAAATGGAGAGCCGAGCAGTGGTAGTCAATACTGCCACATCAGACTGTGAAGTGCCCTTATTGATCCGCCAATATGAATAACCAGGACTCAGGTGCTCCACATTCATCATTCTACAGTGTACTGTCCTGTCCAGCAACCATCTACTGGCCCACCAGATGATTTCAGATCCAGAGAGGACACCATCCCAGCTGCTTCCTGTTCACCGCCTGGTAATCAGATGACGTCGGACCAGCTGTTTTCTTTTTGTTCCTGTTCTAAGGTTCCGTCTCCAGAGATGACATCAACCCAGCTGTTTCCAGATGTGCCCTCCTGTGGTTCTTGGAAGATGTCCGCCCAGCTGTATCAGAAGAAATGCTGCCAGGGAGAGTCTTCGGCAGGGTGCAGGTTCTTGCAGATTCTTGTACTACAAATGGCTGGTAAGTCCGAAACTTTCCTATCTTTATGACATTGCAGTACACACCCTACACTACAGACTTCAAAAATGTGTGAATTGTCCATAAAGACCTCTCTTCGGGACTTTGGCCTGTTAGAACTGTGCTTCACCGGCCCGCTCAGGAGAGACTCTTTATTGGACTAGCCTTGGCCTTGTGGTCACTAGTTGCAACTTTTAGGGCACTCCATCCCCCAAATGTGTATTGTAAATAATTGTTGTATTCTAATGTAAATACTGTTTTTCACCTTTTCTAAAAAATCTTTTGGGATTGTTCAGTGTTTTGTATGGTAAGGGTTTTAGGTAGACTGTGTATGTGCAGATTAGAGTGTGTTTTGTCTTTCTTTTTCTTACAGGTGTTCCTGGGAAGACAGAAGAGAAGACAAGAAGAGGAGGAGGGGCTCATCTGAGTTCCTCGTCAGTGCTTTATTGTGTAGAAATTTAAAGTACTGTGGTGTTATTGTAATAGTTATTGCTGTATTAACCCTTTTCCTTCCACAGGTGTGGTCGTGGGGGTAGGGAGGAGGCAGTAATTGGTATGTTAATGGTGTGGTTGCAGGTTGCCCAAGGTCGGGGAGGTCCCCGGGTTTTGTTTTTGTTTTGGGATATTATGTTAGAGGCAGATAGGTTTTCCCTAGAGGGTTAGGGAGGATGGACAGGCTGTGGCCCTGACCTGCAGTAGGGACTGCAGTGCTGATCTATCAGGGCTATGCTCTGGATGGTTCTACCAGAGCCACTGGGTGTCCATAGTAGGTGGATAGTGTAGAGGCTGATATGTCAGCTACAGGCCTCTAGGCCCTTAGTGTTGCCTGTCTGTGCTTGCACATGGTAGGAGGGGGTCCTGATCACCCCCCTCCACAGGTAGCACATAGGGTGGGATGGCCTAAGGCCGGGTGCATAATGACTGAGGACAGTCATTTTCCTGGTCAAGGGCGAGTGTAACCCATTGTTACCCAGGGTTACCAGAATCCCAGTAAGACCTAGTGGTAGGCAGGGAAGGCAGCTTGTGAAACTCCAGTTAAATGGGTTTCACACTGTCTCACTCTGTTCTCAGTCTCAGCTGAGACTGAGAGATGACATCACCAATAGAACTGTCGCAGCTGCATAAGCCACATTGGAACCTGCAGCAGAGGGAGTGAGACAGAACGTTGGGAGTTTTCAAAGTCAGTCTCCTGCTTGCAGGGAGTTCCTGTTTACCTTCTGTGGGAGAAGGAGTGAGTGTCCAGTTTCAAGTGGTGGAGACCGCTGTCCAGGTCTCAGTGCCCCCTCCCTCCGGGGGGAAGGGTGAAGTAAAGTATCACCATGTAGATTCCAGGGCAATCCCCTAATTTCTGCTGAAGAAAGAAAGCTGCCTTTTACAGTTTCGGTTTGTGCTTGAAAAGTGGAAAAAGTTGTACTTCACCTGTGGGGCACCTGCAACAAAAGGGTGAGTGTTTGCTCTAATATGAGAGGGCAAAAATGTGTTTCTTCAGCCTGGGAAATGTGAAGAAATCTGGGATTTGAACTACTATTTTGGAGGCCTATAGTACTAGGACAAACAAATGGAGTAGTGTCAACAGCTAAAGTGCTGTGTGAATTCAAGTAATGTTGTAGAGGGGGTACGACAGTTCATCACCGTTTAATCTACATTTTGAAGCTTCAGTTTGTCCAGAGAAATGGCCAGGTATGGACTGTGGGAGCTGGAGGTGGGAACACCCCCCATCTTTAGTAACTAGGTCCACCTCTACGGATTTCTGCTGTGATTGCTACTTGCATCATGCACTTGGCCAGTGATGAGGGATGTACCCAGACGTGGGTCGCAAATGGGAAAATCTCTCTAGGAGTCGCAGAGTCTAAGTGGTGTGGGGAGCCACAACATGGGTAAAGAATTCTCTTTGTGAGATGGGAGTCAGAAGAAGTAAGAAGGAAATCTCTCTAGGGGTCGCGGACTCTAAGTGGTGTGGGGAGCCACAAGTAAAATGGGTTCATTCTTCCAACGAACCGCCAGTCAAGTGGCCCGCAGGGGAGACAGGCCAGTCGGGCTGTGTATCCAAAGAGCATGCAAGTCTGGGCTGTGTGTCTGGTGGGTCCAGAGCCTGAAAACAGAAGAATTGGTCCATTCTTCAAGTAGACCACCTAGTAGTCTCTAATCTGCATTATCAGTAAACGTAGCCCCTTGGGGGTTCATCTATGCTTTGTTGGGTTCAGCAAGTTATGAATAAATGCCACACTGAAAAATCCCATTCCTGGTTCAGGACATTACAGTTATTGCTTCCTGTGTTCGGATTTACTTGGGTGCCCCTGTGCAGAGTAGCCAAACCTAGGTCCCCTTGTGCCAGGTAACCTCATCCTTCCCGAACCCAGGTCCCCACCAGGTATTGCTGCCAGTGCCAACAGCATGCCACCTGTCGTTTTGGCAAAAAGGCAGGGGTGAGGGGTTACATAATGTTTTGTTTATTAATTTCTCATTCTTTATAATGATTTTCTTATCATTCCCTTTTTTATATAATCTTACACTAGGATGCCCACAGTGTTGTCTGATGTCCCCCAGCCACTTCTTTTAGTAAAACTGCCGACATCAGTGGGCCCAATCCCCATGTCAGCATGTTCAACCCCATAGCAGTATGGACTCTGGGGAGCCCACCTCCAGTTTGCAGATATAATTGTAAGTCTTGACCTTTCCTGAAAAAAAAAAAAATGTCCAGAGATATATTTACTCTTTTTTTAATTGAAAAAAAAGGAAACAGTCCCTCATCATTCTTGCCATCTCTCTAACCCCTACACTCCCCTCCCACGGAGCCCAACCATTACCCTATAGTTACCTCCAGGACCAACACACATACAACACAGCTGTCTTTAATAAAGGACTGCTGTGTCATATAGTGAAAGTGCTATATGACACAGCTGTCTTTAATAAATGACAACCGTGTTGTATAGTATTTGCACTATATGTTTCAGCTGTCATTTATTAAAGACAGCTGTGTCATATACTGTAGGCTGGTGCCCTTGAGTATCATGCAGTATGTCAGGAATAGGACTACTGTCATTGTAGCCCTGCCAGCCTGACTGTGGCTGACTTGAACATTCATCAGCCACTTGAAGGCCCCAGTCCCCAGTGGCACTGTATTTATTGTTTTATTTATTAATTTATAATTCTTTATAATGGTTTCTGTATCTTTCCCTTTTTTTATATGATCCAATACTGGGATGCCCACCCCCGGTGTCGGATGTCCTCCACTGCCCCAAGCCCCTTCTTCTAGTAAAACTGCTGAAATCGGGGGCCAAATTTCCATGTCAGCATGTACAACCCCCCCCCCAAGATGTATGGATAATGGGGAGCCCACCTCAAGTGTCCTGAAATAGTTGTATGTCTTCACCTTTCCTGGAAAGAAAAAATTGTTCAGCGATGTCTTTGCATTTTTTTAACCTGAGAAAAAAAACAGTCCCTTGTCATTGCCACCATCCACCTCCCCACATACAGTACCTCCATTCCACTGACCACCCACTCCTACTTACCCCCTTACCCTATACTTACCACCAGAGATCAGGTGCTGTCATCTTCTGTGGACCGTGACACATCTGCACTCTTCAAAGCTGAACTACAAACTGAGGAATAAAGATAAGGGCCTTATAATGCATTTCAATGGTGTTTGAGACTTATGTTGATATCTTTGCCATTTTGGGGTATTTCTTTTACCAAATTTTCAACATGGGCTTTTTGGGACCCCACCTTATGAATACTGTCACTGTCATTTAATTAATTGGACCCAGAAGGTGATTTAGAAGTTGCTGCATGGCATCACTTTTTGGGACAAATTAATGAAATAACAGTGCCAGTGTTCATCAGGTGGGGTTCCCAAAAGGCCATGCTCAAAATATGGTGACAAAATTCAAAACAATGGCTGTGTTATGAACTTACATTGTCTATGCAGCCACATAACTTTGCTAGTTTACAATATTTTGACTCCAGATTTTCAGCATACCCATTTTTTCACACCATATCATGAACAGTACAGTTGGTATTCTTCACATTCTGCCCGGAATGTGTTTTCACACCTGTGGCACTGAATGGTGCAGTCCCTGCACAGAATAACCCTTTGGGACAGATTAACAAAATGGCAGTGCCAGAGTTCAATATGAAGTGGGGTCCCAAAAAGGGCATGCTGAAAATTTGGAGAAAAAAATCCTAAAAATGGCCAAGTTATGAGCGTGCATTGAAAATGGTCTATTGAGGTGCATAACTTTGGTAATTTACAATATTTTGACTCCAGATTTTCAACATACCCATTTTTTCACACCACCTCATGAACAGGGCAGCTTTCATTTTTTGCACCTGTGGCATGGAATGGCATTTCAGCATGGATTTGAAAATTTTCACCTGCGGGGTTTATGAGGTAGGGTCAGAAGAAGAATATGTTGAAAATTTGGGTCAAATTATTAAAAAAACAAAGAATTTATTAGGTAACATTGATTGCAGTGATGTACTTTGCACCTCTGGGGAACGTGCTGCCATACCATGCTGCTGAGCTGAGTTCAGATGTGAACTAAGTGAGATGGTTTACTAAGACAAGGTTGATGGGGAAGATGCTGCAGCATGCAGCATCAGTCACAGCCTGTGTAGGATTGAAGCAGTGTTTTGACACAGACTCAACACCCTGTGGTGGATCAGGGAAGTTTACCAACAAGGACTTGACAAGTGTGTTGGGGTCTGCTAGGCCCATGCACTGCATCAGGACAGTCTCCAGTACTGTATTTATCTCATTTTGTGCATGTCCCAAAGGGACCGGCACAAATGAGGATACAGTTCCACTATCACAGAAAGAAGGGAAATTAGTTGCAAAAAAGCTACGTTAATGCAGAGATTAGTGTTGCTAAAATGCAAAGTGTAAAAAGACGGAAAATGAAAAAAGCATCAGGGATTTGGGTCTGTAGAGTATTGATGAATCAGAGGTGGGGTCTTACTTTGGGTTGTTAGCCCTTATGCCCACCTCTAGCCTGGATCAGGTGAAGTCAAATGTGGTAACTTTGGGCAGGGCCCATAGGACAGATTATGTTGTCTATACTGTATCACTATGAGGAACTAGGCTGTAGTTGCCTTTTTAAAGATTGGACCCCCCCATAGTGCAACAGAAACAATTGTTTGCCGTCCTACTGCAGCAAAGTGGTTGGGTCTTTTGGACTGAAATTTGCAGGGTGGCAAGCCCTGGTCCCACAGATGTGCCTTTTGGTAGTTTGTTTCCAAAACATTCAACGGGCCCATAGTTAAAGCGCTCTGAAGTTGATAAATTTCCCATAGGCTAACACTGTGGCTCCCATGGCGATGTTCAGAGCCTGTATCTCGGAATCTGTGTGAGACACAGATTTTTTGTTCTCTGCTGCTTAGGACTAAGCAAGCATTGAGGTTTTGAAGTCATGAATACCACTGCAATGGAATTTTTTTCATAGTTGCTACACTTACTGAGATATTGTCAAATACGTGTTACAAGGGTTTCCTTTGAGTACTATGGGGTTACTATATGGCTCCGTACTTATGTGTAAGTGGGGGAGCAGGGCCCAGAGGACCTGCACTCCCACGTACACATACCAGTAGGCAAAAATGGGCAGCATGAGGGGAACACATGTCCTGGAGGGCCTGCGCTCGCACTATCTCATACCAGTTACAAGTTACATTACACTTTCACAAAAAGAAGAGAAATTCGTTGCAAAACACTCTATTAATGCATCACTAAGGGTTGATGGTACACTGAAAAAAGGTTTGAAGTTTGGTGTTAGGGTTATCAACCCCTACCACACCATCCCCACCCACCACCCTCCTCACACCAACAGGCTTTGGGATGTGTGTGTTGGGGTAGTTGAGCCTAACTGTCACCCCATTCTCTGAAACTGCACCACCTCAGCTTGTTTACACATGGAATGGGGTGAGAGTTAGGCCTGATGACCCCAACACACACCCTGATGCCTGTTGGTGTGAGGAGGGTGGGGGGTGGGGATGGGGTGGTAGGAGTTGGTAATCCTAACACTGAACTTCCAAACTTTTGTCAGTATACTATCAACCCTAACTGATGCATTAATGGAGTTTTTGCCATGGATATGTATATATAATATATATATATATATATATGATAGGAAAAACTCCATTTAATGCATAGTTGAATAATTCCAGCCAAAAGTGGAATATTTGAGTTGAGGCCCTGATTTTCAGCTCACCCCTCATCTGAGATAGTGCGACAGTCAGCCCCAACCTCACCCCATCACATGTAAAGCAGCAGAAGTATAGGAGAATGGGGTGAGAGTTAGGACCGACGACCCCAATGCGCACCCCAATGCCGGTTGGGGGGTGGGCTGGGGGTCCAAGGGGGGTTTTCAACCCTAACAGCGAATTTCCTCACTTTCGTCGCTGTGGAACAACCCTAACTAATGCATTAAATGGAGTTTTTTGCCTCTAATTTCCCTTCTTTTTTAGAATGATAACGAGAAATAGTGAATGTAATGCAGCGGCGGAAGCGCGGGGCTCAAAGGGCCCCATGCTCCCGCCACGTGATGTCTTGTGGCATAGTAACAGGAACAGCAATGCAAACAGAAGCGCTAACAGTGGCACACATGGTAACGCAAGCGTGAATGAGAACAGAAAGGGTAACTCACACGATGGCGTAGACGGGAATGGTCTGCCACGTGATTTGTTGTCACATAGTAACATGGTGCCTGCAAACAGAAATGTCAATGGGCATGGTAACGCAAAGTGAAACAGAAAGAGAAACAGTACAGTAGACACAAATGGCAAAAAATAACAGAAACACAAGCGCAAATGAAAACGCAAAGGATAACGCATATGGTGGTGTAGACGTCAACGGTAAGTGAAATGGGTACAGAACCGCAAGCATAAAGGGCAACAGTAACAGTAATGTATGGGCACAGGCTGGTTTTCCCCAAAAGCTGCATAGAGAAAGACAGTGAGTACAAAGAATGTATGCATAATAATGGGTATCGGAGCAGAAAATGAGGACTTGGAATACTAAATAGGTTATATCTCAGGAACCGTACAACGTAGAAAAAAAATTTAAAAGTCATATGATTTACAACTGTCCTGGCTAGTTTTGTGCTTAGCCCCCATTAGGAGCTAAGCATTTTTCAGATGAAAAGTCCATATCTCGCACCGTTTCCAAGATACAGGCCCTAAAGACGCGGCTAACGCCATAATGTTATCCTATGGGAAAAAAGAGAAGTTCGGAGTGCCATAACTTTGCCTCCCTGTAATAATTTTTCACCAAACCTCTGAAAGGCACATCTGTGGGCTGTTGACTGTCTTCCCTCCAAATTTCAGGAAAAAAGACCAAACCGTTGTTTTGCAGCAGGGTGCCAAAGGATTCCTGTAATGCGTCGGGCACCGTAATGTTATCCTATGGGAAAAACTGTCAACTTTGGAGTGCCGTAACTTTGCCACCATGTAATATTTTTTCAATACAGCACTGAAAGGCACATCTGTGAGATGTCAGCTGTGTTCCTCCAAATTTCAGCCCAAAACTCCCAACCGTTCTTTTGCAGCGGAGTGCCAGAGAATTACTATTATTTTGGGCATGGTGTCGCAAAGTAGTGTCGCAATTTGTGAAAGCTTTTGCCAAAATTTGTGACACTTTCGTGAGTGCGACAGTACTTTGTGAAAGTACTTTTTCCAGAAATCTGAAAAACATATTTCTGGGGTGTTTTACCCCAAAATAAAGACATGGCTAGCATCCTCAGGGCCCGACTAGGTGAATACAAAAAGAATTAGGTTGCTAGAGGGTCTCAATTTTAAATGCCAAGCTTTTTTCTGATGACTAACTGAAAACAAGATGGTGGATTTGCGCAGTAATAGGGCCATTTGCTACAGTAAAAACTTCATTTCGATGACTGTGGAACTTTTTGTTAACTTTTCCATTGACTTATAATGGAATGTTTTTAGAATAACTTTGAACTGCTTAATATTTTTCACAAAATCTTCAAAAGGCACATCAGGGACCCCCACACATTTCTGGAAGATTTCAGGCAGGTCATGCAAACCGTGCGACCTGTAGGCGCGACAGCAGAATTCCAGAAAAAGCGTAAAAGCATGCACAGATCACGCTTAATAACTCCACAGCCATATATCCGACTGGTACAAAACATGGCAGATCCCAAGGCCTGTGTTTCTTGATCATGTATTCCAAATTTCAGGTAAATCCGTTAAACGATTGCAAAGTTATTAAGGTGCAACATTTTGGGTTTAACATAGAAATGGCTCCTCATCCCTAATTATGGTAGCACTACCGTGCTACCATAATATATATATATAGATATAGAGGTAAACTTGTTTAACGTCATTTGTTGCGCGTGAGGGCACCAGTCGTTGAAACCCCTTGACTCTCACCTTCACTGACAGGTGATTGGCACGTCCAGCCCTAACTCACCCCATGACATGTGTAAAGCAGCAGAAGTATAGGAGAATGGGTGAGAGTTAGGACCCACGATCCCAATGCGCACCCAATGCCAGTTGGGGGTTGGGCGGGGGTCCAAGGGGGTTTCAACCCTAACAGCGAATTTCCTCACTTTGTCACTGTGGAACAACCCTAACTAATGCATTAAACAGAGTTTTTGCCTCTAATTTCTTCTTTTGAGAATGATAACGAGAAATAGTGAATGTAATGCAGCGGCGGGAGCGCGGGGCCCAAGCAACATGATGTGTTGTGGCATACTAACAGGGACAGCAACGCAAACAGAAATGCTAACAGTGGCGCACATGGTAACACAAGCACGAATGAGAACAGAAAGGGTAACGCACATGGTGGCGTAGACGGGAATGGTCTGCCATGTGATGTGTTGTCACATAGTAACATGGTGCCTGCAAACAGAAATGTCAGTGGGCATGGTGATGTAAAGTGAAACAGTAAGATAAACAGTACTGTAGACAGAAATGGCAAAAAATAACAGAAACGCAAGCGCAAATGAAAACGCAAAGGATAACGCACATGGTGGCGCAGACGTCAATGGTAAGTGAAACGGGTACGGATCCGCAAGCGGAAAGGGCAACACTAACAGTAATGTAAGCGCACAGGCTGGTTTTCCCCAAAACCTGCATTGAGAAAGACAGTGAGTACAAATAATGTATGCAAAATAATGAGTATCGGCGCAGAAAATGAGATCTTGGAATACTAAATACATTATATCTCAGGAACCGTACGACGTAGAAAAAAAATTTAAAAGTCATATTATTTACAACTATCCTGGCTAAGTTGGATCTTAGCCCCATTAGGGAGCTAAGAAATTTTCCGACGAAAAGACTGTATCTCGCACCGTCTCCGAGATACGGGCCCTGAAAGGCGCGGCGAATGCCGTAATGTTATCCTATGGGAAAAAGAAAAGTTCGAGCACCATAACTTTGCCTCCCTGTAATGTTTTTCATCAAACCACTGAAATGCACATCTGTGGGCTGTTGGCTGTCTTCCTCCAAATTTCAGGAAAAAGACCAAACCGTTATTTTGGCAGGGCTCCAATGATTTCTTGCTATGTCGGCCAGAATGTTATCCTATGGGAAAATAGTCAATTTTGGAGTGCCGTAACTTTGCCGCCATGTAATATTTTTTCACCAAACTACTGAAAGGCACATCTGTGTACTGTTGGCTGTCTACCCTCCAAATTTCAGGAAAAAAGACCAAACCGTTATTTTGCAGCAGGGTGCCAAAGGATTCCTGTAATGCTTCGGGCGCCGTAATGTTATCCTATGGGAAAAACTGTCAACTTTGGAGTGCCATAACTTTTCCACCATGTAATATTTTTTCAATACAACACTGAAAGGCACATCTGTGAGATGTCGGCTGCGTTTCCTCCAAATTTCAGCCCAAAACTCCCAACAGTTATTTTGCATTGCAGTGCCAAAGAATTGCTGTCATTTTCCCACAGACTAGAAAATTACTGTCGCAATTTGCGAAAGCTTTGTATTTCACGACACTTTGAGCACGAAAGTAATTTAAGTTACTTTTTCCAGAAATTTGAAAAACATATTTCTGGGGTGTTTTACCACAAAATAAAGACATGGCAAGCATCCTCAGGGCCCGACTAGGTGAATACAAAAAAATTAGGTTGCTAGAGGGTCCCAAATTTAAATGCCAACCATTTTTCTGATCACCAACTGAAAACAAAATGGCTGATTTGCGAAAGTAACAGGCCCATTTGCGAAAGTAAAAATGCATTTGCGAAAGTGTTGAACTTTTTGTTAACTTTTCCCATTGACTTATAATGGGAAACTGTTTTTTGAATAACTTTTGAACCGTTTAATATTTTTTCATGAAATCTTCAAAAGACACATCAGGGACCCCAGCTGCATGTTCCCTGAAGATTTTGGGCCGGTCACGCAAACCGTCCGACCTGTAGGCGCGACCACAGAATTCCAGAAAAGCGTAAACGCGCGCACAGATCACACTTAATAACTCCGCAGCCATATATCCGACCAGTACATAACTTGTCAGATCCCAAGGCCTATGGTTCTTGATCATAAATTCCAAATTTCAGGCAAACCCATAAAACGGTTGCAAAGTTATTAAGGTGCAAAGTTTTGGGTTTAACATAGAAATGGCTCAACTTAACTATGGTAGCACTACCGTATACTATAATATATATATATTGTATATATATATATATATATATATATATATATATATATATATATATATATATATATATATATATATTAGGGCATGGCCCACCTCTATATTTAGGGTTATGAAGCCACTTCTAAGTTAAACTTGAAATTTTGTGCTTTAATAACTTTGGACCTGTTCAATGGATTTGCATAACATTTGGTATGCACAGTGGGGCATGGTAGATCTCTAGATATGCCAAATTTCTGTTCAGTCAGACTTACAGTTTTTGTGCAGCAAAATGCTGAAAAATGCACTTTTCGCCAGTTTTGTGGGTAGTTTTTTTGATTTTGTCTGTGGTGCTGCATGACCATCGTGTGGTGTGCCACTCTGCAACTTAGCACATTGGGTTTTGCTCAGGGTCTTCCCTCTATCGAGCCATGCCTGTGGTTTCTTTTAATTCTGTCAAAAAATAAAGTTTAAAAGTTTTAAATTCCTTGATCGCAGCTCGCTGACGATCTTTAATCGTGAGCCTGCAAATTCTTTGATCACGAGATTCTTTGATTGTGATCTTTGATCACGAGGGTGTGACTATATGACCAGATTAAAAAGTCAAACATCTCAGCCCAGGGGTGACTTATCAAGTGAAACTATGATGGGTTTTGTTCAGGGGGCTTCGTTCTATCTAGTCATGCTTGTGGTTTAATGTATTTCTCTGAAAAAATTTAGTTTTAACATTTTTTATTCTTTGATCATGAGCTTGCAAATTCTTTGTTTGTGAGTCTACAAATTCTTTGATCATGAGATTCTTTGATCATGATCTTTTTTCGTGAGGGAAGGACTAGATGGCCAGATTTGGAAGGACCGGATAGCCCAATTTTCACAACTTTTCAAATTAAATATCTCGGAAATAGTTTGGTCTTTTAACTTGAAATTTGGAGGGTGTTGAGGGGATGTCCTGTAGATGTGAATTATCATGTTTAGGTGTCAGAAAATACATTTGTTGTGGGGATATTGTGTGGCACAGTTTACATTTTGTGGAGAGCATTTTGCATTGTGGTACTGGCTTGAAATTTGTACAGTAGTTAGTGTTACTGCCATGGATATACTTTTCAGTGGTTAGGTGTGTAAAATGTAAGCATGTACAGAATTATGCCACTCTGATGAACGAAAAACTCAAACTTTAAAATGTAATATCTTGGAGACGGTTTGGTCTTTTAACTTGAAATTTGGAGGGTGTTGAGGGGATGTCATGTAGATGTGAATTATTGTGCTTAGGTGTTTGAAAATTAATTTACTGCAGAGATATTGCTTGACACACTTTTCATTTTGCATATAGCATTTTGCATTGTGGCAGTGGCTTGACATTTATAGGGTAACTAGCCTTATTGCCATGGAGGTAATTTTCAGTGGTTAGGTATCTGACATGTAAACAGGTGCAGAATTATGCCACTCCAATGAATTAAACTTTGGTTTGTTTCAAGCTGGTGGGAGCGTGGGACCCTTGGGCCCCACGCTCCCACCAATATGCACTCCCACCAATAGATATGATATTCAGTACTTGCATTTGTATGTTAGGCCAAAATTTGTAAAGTGGTGGGAGCATGGGGCTCTGCTTGAGTTTGTACTTTTCTATACTTTCTTAAGAAGTAAGGAAATTCTATGCAAAAAAACTGTGTTAATGCATCATTTATGGTTAAAACACAAAAAGTCAGGAAATGAGACCTTTAGAGTTTTCCCCCAATGTACCCCCCATCCTCCTAAGATTGACAGATGCTGGGGTGTATCATTGGGGTTGTGAGGCCTAACTGTCACCCCATTCTTCTTTACTGTGGCTTGTGAAAATGATTACACATTGAATGTTGTGACATTTTGGCCTCACAACCCCAATGACACAACCCGTGTCTGTCAATCTCAGGAGGATGGGGGTACACGGGGGAGGGCAACCCTAAAGGTCTAATTTCCTGACTTTTTGTGTTTTAACCCTAAATTATGCATTAACACAGTTTTTTGCATAGAATATGTATATATGTACATAAATATATATATGTATAGGTATATATACATATACGTATAATAGTGGCACAGTAGCATAACTGTTCTATGGATTTTGTGCAAAATGTTGCATGAGCAGTCTCATGGGGTACAGACAGGTAGGTGATTACCTTTAATAGAATGAAACTCAACCAGAACTCCATCCTGTACCAAGTACCAAAATGGCACAATGAGTTACCTGCTAACCTTACAGAATCACCCAAGATTAGTACCTTCAAATCTGGGCTCAGATCCCTTCTTGACACAAAAAAGAATTGTGCTTGGCTGCACTAATAAGGCAGAATTTGAGCCACCCAACCCTCTCCCTTTCACCCCCCCTTTTATCTCATCAACCCCTCCATCCCCGTATGAGGCCCACTTGTCTGACAAACCACTTCCACCATGATGACGCCATCCCTGACTGACTTCCTACTCCCCTTAGGCTAGACTGACCAACTAAATAGTGAACTACAAGGCAGAAACCTATTTACTCTATCCTCTTCAACCTTTACTTGGATATATAAGATTTCTTTAGTATTTGAATGTCTGTGTAACTGTTTTCTGTTCTCTGTAAACACTGTTATATTTGTAATGTTTGTTCAACAATGACCTAGAACCTTTGAAAATCAATCCTGGACTCAAAGGTATTAATCCTAAACTGAAATAAATAAATAAATTAGATCTCTTGATTAGTGGTGGGCGAAGTGGGTGAAATTCGCTCTGCAAAGTGATTCGTGGAGTAACGCGAAGTCCGCAAAGTGCTCCGCAACATGAAGCAGAGTACTTTGTGTTATAATGGAGAAGGTGAAGTCCATTGGAAACAATGACTTTGCATTATTCCACCTTCCCCAAGCCACTTCCCAACCAATTTTACGGTGAAGTACATTGAAATCAATGTACTTCGCCTCACTTCACCTTGTTCTTGAGCTCCAAAGGAGAATTTTGCAGTGCTTTATGGGATTGCAGGTCACATGGGCTCTATATTGTTCTGCACAGCCTCAGTTCTGTGTAGTGTGTGTGTAATGGAAGATGGAGACAGTTTCCTCTCAGAGCTCTGCGATTCAATTCCTCTAAAAGCTGTTAAAAAAAAGTCTTTTTGTGCTATTTTATTTGTTCACAATTTACTACATCGAGTATGGGAAACCCTCCTGTGCTCATATTATCAAGTGCTTATTGTTTGTGTGTGGATTTTGTATGTTAATTTAGAACAGTCAGTCTGTGTACTGTGAAGTGTGCTTTGGGGGAGGGGCATATCGGTGGTGTATGTAGATTAACTGGGAGAAAAAGGCAGTTTTTCTGTTTTGGTTATATTTTTCTTGTATAACTGTGTAATATTTTCAGTAATTCTTGAATTTTTTTTTCTGATCGTTGTAATGCAGCAGTGTACAATTTCAGTTTGTTTAAAACATTTGGTTATATTACTAAAGGTTTTCAAATTGCTACATATTACTTGTAGTGTGTGTGAGTGTGTGTGTGATGCGTGTCCTTAAATAAGACACCTTTTATTGTGCCACAGAGTAACTGCAGCAGTGTTAACCTGCTATCCACTGCACCTGAATGAATTTTTTATACTGCTTTGTGGTATCTTTACTGGTAGTGGACTGTCTGTTACTACTGTGCACTACCCCCCCCCCCAAACCGGCAAAAGGTATTATTTTCCAGATTTGGATTTGTGACTTATGAGCACTGGTTAGGTGTTGTTGTGCCTTTGCACCTGCTTCTTGAGTGCTCAGCACAATCTTAATCTGTCTGTGTGTTTGTAGTACACCATTAATTCTGGGAGGCTTTGCATTTCTTGTTACGCTCTCATTTCACTTTGTCAGCACTGGGGAATCTTCACGACATAAGACAGTAGCATTTTTGGGATGCTCATTAATTCTGGTGACTGTGTGTGACCACTGCACACATGACAGAGTGCACCATTAATTCTGGGAGACTTTGCATTTTTTGTGACCCTCTCATTTCACTTCGTCAGCACTGGGAAATTTTCTGGACACTAGACAGCAGCATTTTGGGGAATTAAATTAATTCTGGTGACTGTGTGTGACCATTGCACACATGACAGAGAGCACCATTAATTCTGGGAGACTTTGCATTTCTTGTTACTCTCTCAGTAGCATTTTGGGGATGCACATTAATTCAGGTGACTGTGTGTGACAACTGCATGCATTACTTCTGAGTGCGGTATTAATTTTGGGAGACTTTGCAATTCTTGTGCTCTCATTACACTTTGTCAGCACTGGAGAATTTTCTGGACACAAGACAGTAGCATTTTGGGGATGCACATTAAGTTTGGCGACTGTGTGTGACTACTGAATGCATGACGTCTGTGTGTGCTATTAATTTTGGGAGACTGCATTTCTTGTGCTCTCATTACACTTTGTCAGTACTGGGGAGTTTTCTGGACACAAGACACGAGCATTTTGGGTATGTACATTAATTTTGGTGACTGTGTGTGTGAAAGGCTGCCAAATATTGTTGTCACTTCGCCTTACTTCGAGTTAAGGTGGAATGATAACACAAGTAATAATTACTATGCGAAGTGATCCTTTTGCATTGGCCACAGAGTGACAACATGAAGTGCCCACTTTGCGGGCACTTCGCTGGTGGAATTTAAATTCGATGCATCTCTATTTGTGATACAGGTCATTGCCATCGGAGAACTACAACTGTAGGCATCCGTGTTCTTATACAGCATGTGAGTTACAGTACTGTAAGCCATGTGATGTGTGGGGGCTGGGGGCTGCCAATATTGTTGTCACTCTACCTTATTTCGGGTTAAGGCGGAATGACAATGAGAAGTCACAATCACAATAACGAGGGAAGTGGGCATTTCATACTGACCACTCTGCGTAGCGAAGTGACAACTCAAAGTGCCCACTTCATGGGCATTTCACCTGCAGAATTTAAATTTGCTGCATCTCTAAGATGGGAGACTTTGCATGTCTTGTTACACTCTCATTTCACTTCGTCGGCACTAGTGAATTATCTGGACACAAGACAGTAGCATTTTGGGGATGAACATTAATTCTGGTGACTATGTCTGACCACTGCCTGGATGAGTGAGTGTGCCATTAATTCTGGGAGACTTTGCATTTCTTGTTAAGCTCTCATTTCACTTCATCAGCACTGGGGAATTTTCTGGAGACAAGACGACAGTAGCATTTTGAGGATGCGCATTAATTCTAGTGACTGTGTGTGTTGGGGGCTGCCAATATTGTTGTCACTCCATCTTATTTTGCGTTAAGGCGCAATGACAACGTGAAGTAATAATAACAAGGTGAAATGGGCATTTCATGCTGGCCACTCCGCGAAGCAGAGTGACAACGCAAAGTGCCCACTTTGCGTTCACTTCTCCAGTGAAATTTAAATTCGCTGCATCTCTACTCTTGATGCATCAAGTTTTGTACTGTTCAGATGTGTGGATTCCGAGATGTAGATAGCAAAAAAAAAAAAAAAAATTAAACAATCACTTCTTTTTGCTGTTTTTTTTGCCATTGCTTAGTACCCATACAATTTGTAATTTTGGTCTGAAATTTTCAGCTTAGAAAGATCTTCGATCAGAATGATTTCCTTTGCTAGTTTGGGGAAAAAATATTAGTCCATTCTAAAGTTATTAAATTTTAGCATTTTGAGTTCTGAGCATGCTCAGTTAGCATTTCAAAATGGCTATATGAAATTTTTGTATGGGGAATCCTTTTTGTGAGGGCAATAATCTTTTATCATTGCTGCCATCTTGTTTTCTGTTTTCTATAAAAATTCAAATTTGAAAACCATAAAACTGACATTCTGAGAATGATTAATACATGTAGCTTGTTTATTGGGGCCCTATCACTGGTTTCTGAACTTAACTGTTAGACAAATTCACTGCAAATGTTATTTTTTATGATTATAAATCTCTTTTTGTGACAAATGGTAATGGCCATCAGGATGAGGGGCCTTGCAGAGTTGGTGTCAGTAAGTCCACGGTGAAGGACCACGCATGTGTGACAGATTATGTCTGGGCCATTAAGGCTATCAATGTGATGTCAGAAGGAAGACACACACAGCTGGACAATCTATAGTGATATTTAGGAGTAGATCATAATGCTGATTTTCTGAAGCATATGATGCCATTCTCTGGCACAGCAAAGCTTTGAGCTGGTTGCCACAAATGTAGTACTCACCCTGCCTGAGAGGTGCAAACATAAATGTGGTCTTGGGAGTGCAAATGTTTCACAGTCCCTGAAAGGGTGATAGGGTTATGTATCAAAAGCAGCAGCATAGTAAAGTTCAGAGAATATTATCAGTTTCAGTAGTACAGGACTGGTATATGACATGCCTTTCAAAATTAAACAATGGCCTGAACTGATTCAATGAATTTGACATAGGCAATGCCCTTTCACGTGATATAAGATTGGCTCATCTAATAAACATACAGCCTGCTTGATCTCAGCTCCCAGTGTGGACAACAGTTTTGTGTGTGGTGTCATGTTAATGGTGTACCCTGGTATGTTTTGTGGTGCATCGTTCCCCTTTCACTTTGACTCCAGGTGGCAGGAATTAAAGGAGAGAGGCAGTGTTTCACAGTGTGAGGTGGGTACCTTTCTGATGAGAAGTGCCACCAGTTAACCCTAGACAACCCTCCCAGTCCAGCCCTTACAGAGGGGTAATAGAAGATTGGAGAATGAAGAATGAGGGAAGGAGAAAGGGATAAGGAAACAGGATGGATGAGACTGGCATAAGGTCACACTTTCACTTGGAGAACATGGAATACTGTACCTTCTCAAGTTTCAATCTCGGCAGTCTGATGTGATGGTCATGAATTCTGAAACAATATACTGGACAAAACCTTGCAACATGTTATTCTTTATGGCCTGCAAGGGTCCGGTAGAAGATAAGGGTTACTTAATGCACTTAGGGGTGATAAATAGAATCCTTGGAAGAAACCAGATCAATCAGTTGGAATATAAATGGGGCCAGGGATAGAACCAGGATCTGAAAAATATATATTAATTATGCACATAATAACAAAGTATATTGCTTAATCTTCCAGGAAACCCAATTTGATAACTCAGATCTAAAATATATCTCAAATCCCTTTCAGAGAAATGGGGTGGGTACCTCCCATATCACTAATCTGGCAGGGGAATCACCACACATGTTAAAACTTCATATTACAATGGAGCACAGGTTAGTTGACACTTATGGGAAGTTTGTAATAAGTTGTCTTAAAAACAAATCCCAGACAAGCCTATATTATGCTCAATGATGAAGACACAATTTTTGTCACTATTTTCTTCTTGCTCAGATCACTAAATTCCGATCACTGTATTTTATAGGTAGGGATTTCAGTCTTGCTCTGGTCTCCGTAGGCCACTGGCATCTATGGAACATAACGTATTAGCTGTGAAAAAGATTAGAATCTTTATAGAGGAACTTACATAAATAGATCCTTTTTTGCTTTAACAATGCTTTTTGAAGTAAATATTATTTTTGTTCCCTTCCCCATAATATGAATTCAAGAATAAAATTCTGTCTTGTACAGCAGCTTTATTGCAGTAAATTAAATTTAAATTACCCAACCTATAACACATATTTTTATCAAATCATTGAATAAAGGAGAGGTCCATGACAATTTGAAATAGTAGTGGTGCCCATCCATAAAAAGTGACATAAAAAGAACTCAACGACTACAAACCAATAAGTATTGTAGGATAAATTATCATAGGAGAGGTTGAGTAAGCAGATAAAGGTCACAATCAAAAATCTACTGAGTCATGAAATAAGATATGAACATATGACATACAGACATATGAATGTGCCAGCAGAAACAGATGACCCAGTCTATCTAAGTCTGCTTGACTGTGCAGCTAGCACCCCTAGTTTGCAGCTGCCCCATCCCCTCCCCTTTGTCATCCCACTGCCACCCCCACCTCTCCCCAACTCCACCAACCTCACTCTCCCCTGTTCCCTGTCCCATGCCCTTTTAAAGCTGTTCACATATTTACATGATACCACCCATTCTGGTAGTGGGTTCCATTTTGCTACACCCTCTCTGTAAAATAGTGTCTCCTCATTTCCCTCCTAAATCTTCCCCCATCTATTCTTAGCCTGTGCCCCCTGGTGTCCCTCCCCCTTCTTAGCTTAACTACCCTATCTGCCTCATCCTTATTGATACCCCTCAAATACTTGAATGTTTCTATCATGCCCCCCGTCCCTTCTTTCCTCCAGGGTGTACATATTCAGGTGTCCCAGCCTGCTCTCATAGTCTCTACCCTCCATTCCACATATCTTTATTGCCCTCCTCTGCACCCCCGCCAGTAGTCTAATATCTTGCTTTAGGTATGGCCTCCAAAACTGAACACAATAATCTGAGTGCTGCATTATCAGTGATCCCAATCACCTCTCTTTGACTGGACAAAAAACTCACTATGCACCCCAGTATTTGTTCACTTTTGAGCTGCTCTCCTGCACTGAGCAGTGTTGTTCATGGTCCCTGTTATCATTACCCCTAGGTTCTTCTCCTCCTCAGTGATCCCCAGCTTAACACCCCAGCCAGTTTTCTCTCTTGGGTTCTTCACCCCAAAGTGCATAACATTACACTTCTTTGCATTGAAGCCCAACTGCCACCTACCTGACCACTCTTCTAGCTGCTTAGGTCCCTCTGCTGCTTCCATCCTCCCTCCATCCACCACTGCTCTAATTTGGTGTCATCAGTGAACAGACTTACCTTGCTCACCACCCCATGTGCAATGTCTGATATAAAGAGCCCAAATAATACTGGCCCCAGCACAGAGTCTTGTGGCACCCCACTCATCACTGGCCTTGGAGTTCAGAGCTCCCCTCTCACCACCACCCGTTGCAGCCTCCCACTCAGCCAGCTTGTAATCCAGTTCATCGTTTTTGGCCCCTAACCCTACACCAGTTAGCTTCCCCCCCAGCCAGCTATAAGGCATTGAATCGAAGGCCTTGCTGAAGTCAAAGTAAAGAGCATCCACCACATGACCCTTATCCAGCTCTCCTGTCACCCAGTCAGAATACTGTATCAGATTGTTTTAACAAGATTTCTCTGAAGCAATCCCATGCTGCCTCACATCCTGGAGGCCATTGTCCTCCAGGTACAACCCCATACTTTACTTTAGTATTGTTTCCATGAGTTTGCACACTATGGAGGTGAGACTTACCAGATGATAATTATCCAGTTCATCCCTTGGTCCGCTCTTGTGTAATGGTACTACATGTGCCATCCTCCAGTCCAGTGGCACACTTATCAACTCTAGCGAGGTACTATACAGATCCACCAGTGGCTCTGCCAACACTTCTGCCATCTCTCTCAGAACCCTGTGGTGGATACTATCTGGCTCTGATGCCTTGTCTACCTTTAGTGCCCTCAGTACCTCTAGGACTCTACTTGCCTCAGTTCTTTCATCTATCACCTTCTCTCCCCATCCCACCCTCCCAGCCCATGGTGGTAGTTGTCTCCCTTTTCTTCCATGAACACTGAGCAAAGTA
The DNA here is from genome assembly GCA_016271365.2 of Neoceratodus forsteri. NCBI lineage: Eukaryota > Metazoa > Chordata > Ceratodontiformes > Ceratodontidae > Neoceratodus > Neoceratodus forsteri. Next base: position 883,871,742 of record CM057459.1, read on the forward strand.
TTCATTCAGTGCTTCCACCTGCTCCTCCTCCTCCTTTCTGCCCACTCCCTACCCTTTTATCCTCACTATTGTCTCCTTGCACTTACTTTTCTCCTGAAGTATCTGAAAAGTCTCCCCCCTGTTAATTCCCTGTGCTAATCTCAGCTCCCTCTGGGCCTTGGCTTCTCTCACTTTTCTGGTCACACTCCCTGGAACATCTTGCATACTCCTCCTTGTCTTCTTCCTTCCCTTCCTCTTATACCTCTGGTGTGCCTCTTGTTTTGCCCTCACCACCTCCACTACCCTGTTTGCCCGCATGTTTTTCTTGCTCTGCTCCTCTTACTCTATGTCTTGGTGCAGGCTTCTGCTCCTCTGTAATCTCTGATTAATAATATCCCATTTCTGTTTTGCATCCATCTCCTGCCTTATGCCCTCCAGTTTCCTTTCAGTACTTCCTGCATCCTCAAGGTTTAATAGAAATTTCTCATCATGGATTCAAGAAAGGCTGCTCATGTGTTACTAACATAATAGGGCTTTACAAGCCCAATGATTACTCCTTCAGTGGTGGTAATCCCATTGAAATCATATTCCTAGATTTTAGCAAGCATTTGACATAGTTTCACATTCCAAACTATTAGAAAAACTGAAAAATGCTGACATAAACCACTGTTGGTTCAGTGGATAGATGGGCAGCTGAAGGATTGCATGCAAAAAGTAGGACTGAATGGTTATACTACATGCAAGGCCACTAATTTATGGTGACTAAAATAATGAAATTCCATTTTCAAGACTTGAAATTCTAGGAATTGCACCAGTGGTTCTTAGTCCACTTTCTGAATTTTACTGGAATTCTTTTAGTATGTACATATATTCATAAAATAAGGCTTGCTATACAGAGCATGAAATGAACTTATTGAAAACATTAGAGGAAGCAATTATAAAATAAAATACACATTTTTAGATTTACTGATCTGGTATCAAAAACCAAATTCAGTGGAATTATTTTTTTTTCACCATTGTTCAGGCAGTCCAAATGCCAAAATGTTACCTGATTTCTCAGTAAAATCCCCAAACCCATGGCCCTGATTATCTGTTTAATGAAGGTTAAGTAAATAGTGACATGCCACAGGGATCAATTTTTAGGTCCATTTGTATATTAGGTGTTTTTTTATTTATTTTTTATTTTTTGTTGACCGGGTAAGTGCACTAGACAAATCCTGCCTATTTTCAGGCACTACCCGGAGGAGGGGGATACAGATGAATGCCAACTGACCTTTAACCAGATTAAGCTGTTGGTGGTATTTTTAGTGAATGAGGGAAATTTGGCCAGGACAATGGGGAAATTCCCTTACTCTTTCTGATAAGTACCATAGGATCTTTAACATCCACCTGAACTACCACCAATCCAGGCAGATGGGACCTCGGTTTAATGTCTCATCTGAAAGACGGCATCTCAGAAGTGCAGCACCCCTCTCATGCTGCACTACAGTGTCAGTACTGGGATATATTAACCCAAGTGCCAGATGTGGGAACTGAACCCACAGCCTTCTGATCTCCCGGCCTCAGAGGCGTGTGTGCTATCTACTGAGCCACTGACACTGCTAGTGTTACAGTATAAGTTTACTGATGATGCAAAGGGGGATAATAAATTCTATTAGTACCAACTCATTCTACAAAATGACCTAGACTCACCAGCAAATTGCTCTTCCAAATAGGGCATGGCATTTAATATAAGCAATGCTATGCTATACACTTGGGCAAGAACAACGATATTGTTATTATTATTATTATTTAAATTGAGAAAGATTGTCTATGTCTAGTTTAGTGTAAAACTTTGGAATTATTATCACTTCCACATTTAACCTTAGTAAATGGTGATTTTAGTTGCTCTTATCTGATTGGTCAACACCCCTGGCACAGGGGTACATTAAGTTTCAATAGATGACCGGCTAGTAAGAACTCCCGGTCAGCTGACCAAAATACCAGCTGTAAGATGAAAGAGCCACAACCACAAATTTTCAAATCTGGTGAGGCGAGGGAAACTCAGCTGTCAAAAAAATTGTCAGACCACCTCCCAATCAACTTTGACATCATTAATATATTGAAACACAACAATGTACTCACTGAAGATGAATCTCCGCCAAGAGATGCCAAAAAAAGCTGACCTACAATGGAAAAAGAGCAAGTAAGTGAACGTTTTGTCGTGGTCAGTGACTAACAGCTAGACACAATAGAAAGTGTGCGACAGGAACAAAACACAGTAAAACGCATTAAATGGGCCATAACAGTATTTGAGGAATGGACTAAACACAATGGGCTTAAAATTAAGTGGCAACAAATAGAAATGCAAACTCTAAATGACTACCTCAGATGTTTCTACACCGAGGTTCACACAGCAGTGGGAAACGAGTTCTCAGTAGCCGGATATTGTGCTTTGCAAGTGGGCATAAACCACCACTTGGGCACCACAGAGGTCAGGTGGCCTGTTAGCATAACTGCAGATCCAATATTCAAGTCCTCCAGCAATGTCTTACAAGGACTTTTAAAATGGTTACAGAAACAAGAAAAGGACACATCTTGTCACTATCCTGCCATCACCAAAACAGACTTAAACACACTCCAAAACAGTCCTGTACTAGATCCAGAAACCGCACCTGGCCTCTTTAAAAAGTTTGGTTCATGTGCAAGTACACATGGCCAGGTGCAGCAGGAGGGCATCAGAGAACTCAAAAGGGGCAGTTTTCTAATAAAAGAAGATGAAAATGGCAATTGATACATCACTTTTAGCCACAATCAAGACAACAAAAACCATAAGGACCCACAAGAAATAAATAAAGAAACCACAAGGGGGTTTTTCTTTGAGCAAAAAGACAATCCACTCTGTCCTGTATGGTCTTTTGTTAAATATTTAGAGAAACAGGGATTACCTTGGCCTTCATTGTTCACTTGGGAACTTAAGCAGCAGGCTGGTAGGACAGAGGTCTGGGGTTATATTCTGTTTTAACTGAAATATTTGAATAGTTTGTAAGTGAAATTAGTTCTATGTGTTAAAATTATTACATTGAATTAGAACTGTTACTTGGCTGTGATATTGTAACTTTGGAGGCTTGGGGACAGTTGTTTGGCAGGGTTAATTAGAGGGAAATTTAAATGTGTTGTTTGCCTGGTGTTTGTAGAGCCTCTCCCACCTGTTTTGTAGGCTTTCTTAAATACTGAAAAGCCACTGGGGTTGGGATTGAAGGGCTGAGTATTTCTGTTTGGGACTGAAATTGAAGCAACAGGAGCTGTTGGCCTGTGACATGATACGGTACCTGATGTCTGCTTACACACACTGTTAGTGGGACCGAACACACACTGGACTGTATGTGTTTGTGAGACTTGGGAACTTTATTGGTGGGGTTGAAATTGGGTTTGTAAATAACTACAGTCAGTATAGAGAGAAACTGTATTCAGGGAAAGGGACTGAGAAAAGGGGCGTGCCATTATAAACAGAGGATAAACAGGGTGGGCCATATTCCACCACGGCAGGCATCTTCGGAAAGGGTTGTAGGCTGCACAGGCTGTGGGATGGCAATAATTCTAAATTGGGCCTGGAGAGAGGGAGGCTGCCCACTCTGTAGACAGCTATCTTGTATCAGGAGTGAGGTATATTGGTTAAGGAGTAAGCTGGGGGGGGTGTCCAAGGATAAGGGGTATGGATATGGGCAGCAGAAGGGTGGGGCTGAGGGGAGGCTGGGGCAACACTCTGTAATTACAGGACGTTATGTTACAGCAAGCAGGAGGGGGGATATTAGGGACAGAGGACCCTTAGATAGGGAAGTTGATGCTAAGGGGAAAGCATACTGGGTGAACATTCTGAATACAAAGAAAGTGGAGGGGGAAGAGTCAGGAGGGGCTGTTGTGCAGAAGCCTAAAACAGCAGACTGTGGGAAGGGAGCTCCTAAGGTGAACAGAGCAAGAGGGGAAGAAGAGGGGCAGTTTAGAGATGCAGTCAGGGGAAACTCGGGTTACTTGATGGAGGCTGACATAGAATGTCACAATAAATTTGAGCTACTAAGCAACCTAGAGGGGGAGGAAGGGGTTGGTGGAATGAGGAAACGTATACAGAGGCCGGGGGGAGGGAGTTGGATACCCTTAGGGCATCACAGACCGCTATGGAAAGAATAGAAATAGTCCCAGAGGAGAAGGGAAACATATATGTTAAGCAAATGGGGAGATGCAACATATTCCAGACATGAGGAGGAGAGCATGATTGGAGAAACTGGGAGAAAAGGAGGTGAGAGAACCCCCTTCAGCAGGGGGTCAGTACCAAGGATGGGGCCCTAGCTAAAGGGGACCCACAGGAACCTCTGGAGGCAGGGGTACTATTACAAGGGGAGGATGGCGGTGTGGGGAAGGAAACCATCAGTGCCAGGATAAATGGTTCAGATAAAGAGAGTGTTAAAGGGGACACCTATTCAGAGGGGTTTGAGTTAAGTGGGCAAAATAGCAAGGGAGGCAGAAAGGGAGGGTGACAAGGGGTCTCTAATAAGGCAGGAAGACTCCATGAAATTGAGATCATGAATAAAGGGGAAGGGGGCTGAGGAGGGCATAGTGAGGTGAACTATAAGGATGATGGCAGCGTTAAGGTTCTGTTATTGGGAGACTCGATGATTGGGGTATCCAGTGGGAGGGACAGGTGGGTGGATGCCATAGCCAGGTGAAGGTAGTGAGTATCTCTGGGCTGACAGTGCACAGAGCAAAGTTCATGGTGTATGAAATGGTTAGGGATTGTGGAGGGAAACCGGATTTCCTGGTGCATTTGGGAACTAATGATCTAGAAGGAAATAGCGTTTTGGAAATCCAAGCAAGGTTCCAAGAACTTGCCAGAGTCTGTCGGGATAATGGATGCAACATTTCCTTTTTGGAGATATTACCAGTACCAAAAGCCTCAGTGGAGAAAAAAATGAAGCTCACAGAGGTTAATGACTGGCTCAGGAAGTGGGGTGAAGAGAGTGGGTTGGGGGTGTTAGGGAACTGGAATGGAGTTTGGGAGGATAAGGGACTATATGCTAAGGACAGGTTTCATCTTGCCCCATTAGGGAAGGAAGTCCTTAAACAGGGATGGCTGACTACATGCAAGAAAGGTGGGGTTTAAACTTGTAGGGGAAGGGATAAGGAGGCTGACCAGAAGCTCTCCTCCAGATGAGGGAGTAGCCTTCAAGCCCAAGGGGAGGAAACAGACTGGGGTGGAGGTTTGAGGAGGAGCAGAGGATGATGGAAGTATAAGGAATCTGGGTGGGGTTCGACAGAAGATCAGGGATAAGGGTGGGGTTGGTGTTAGTAAATGCCAGGAGCTTGGAAACAAGTTGCCAGAGTTCCAGGCCATGCTGTTCAAGGGGAGGTGGATGTGGCGGCAGTCACGGAGACGTGGCCAACAAAACCATGACTGGGACCTAAACGCACAGGGTACACTATGCTTAGGAAGGATAGAAAGGAGGCAGAGGGGTGGAGTCGCTTGTTCATTAGAGATGACATAGAAATTTCTAGGTAGAAGAGGCAGAGGGAAACGTGGAGGCCTTATGGGTCACTCACGATCCCCAGCAGGAGATAAGGTCAAGCTGGGTGTAGCATATAGATCCCCGGGATGAGTGATGTTCTAGAGGATGGCTTGCTGGACAACATCATTGCCAGTGTGGACCAAAGGGGAAGGAGTGGTGTTGATGGGGACTTTAATATGCCAGGTACAAATTGGGAACCATGTCCTCTAAGGTGGCCAAGGGCAGAGGCTGCTGGATGGCTTCCAGGATGTGTTCTTAACACAGCATGTGATGGAGCCCACAAGGGAGGGGCATGTCCTGGATGTGGTTCTGGCAGATGGGGATCTGGTAAGGGACATGGTTGTACAGGACCCCCTGACTGGAAGCGACCACAATACTGTCTGGTTTCAAATAAGCATGGTGGGAGGGTGAGATCTAGGACACTGGCAGTGGACTTCAGGAGGGCAGACTTTATGGGCATGAGAAATATTCTCAAGGATCACTTGAAGGGGATTACCTCAATGACAAGTGTGGAAAGGAGATGGGAGGTCATAAAATGGGGACTTCATGAGGCAGTCAGGATCTGCGCTAAGTTGAAACGTAAGGGAACAAGGTCACATAAGCCATGCTGGTGGTCCAGTGAGGTACAGGTAGCAGTCAGAGAAAAGAAGGCGGCCTACAAAAAATATAAAACAACAAGAGGGATAGGGATAATGAAATGTACCAGCTTGCATCTAGAAAAGTCACCCGTATGGTGAGGGGAGCAAAGTCCAGTAAAAGCAACAGCTGACACAAGGGGATACATGGAGGAAAAGGGTTCTTCCAGTACATTGGGGGCGGAGAAAACTAAGGGCCATCTCAGCAGATTGAGATCAGAAGGAGGGTGGGTGGAAGAGGTGAGGGACCAGGCAGAGGTATTTAACGAGTACTTTGCCTCTTGTTCACTAGGGAGGGGATGGGATATTTACAAAGCAAGGCACAGAAGGGGATAGAAGCGTCCAGTAAGTGGGATCAGGGAGCAACAGAAATGGAGCAAGAGGAGGAGAGGTTCCCCAGGGGTGTCACATCTGGGTAAGGATAAAAAGGCCAGTATGGTGGAGGGGACGGATGATGCTATCTCTGCCAAAAGGGTGTGGTTAGCCCTCAAGGCCCTAAAGAAAGACAAATCTCTTGGGCCAGATGGCATTCATCCGAGAGTACTATGGGAATTGGTGGACATACTGGCTGCACCCCTGGTGGAGCTTTTCAGCAGGTCACTTGAGACAGGGAGGGTACCTAGGGATTGGCGAGAGGCACATGTGGTACCAATCCATAAAGGGGGTCAGGAAGTACCAGGTAACTATAGACCCATCAGTTTGACCTCGTGGTGGGAAAATTAATGGAGAGTATACTAAAGGAATGATTGGGGTGTACTTGGAGAGGTGGGAGGTCTGGATAGCCGGCAACATGGGTTTGTGCCAGGTAGATCATGTCAAACCAACCTTGTGGAGTTCTATGAATGGGTAACATCAGAACTGGACAGGGGTAAGCCTGTGGATGTATTATTCTTGGACTTCAGCAGGCGTTTGACTCTGTCCCCCAATGGTCTGGTGGAGAAACTGATGGGGTTAGGGTAGGCCCTTTGATGGTCAGATGGATTGAAAACTGGATAGCTGGATGCACTCAGAGAGTAATGGTCTGTGGGAGCTCTCGAACCCTAGAGAGGTTGGTAGTAGGTACCATAGTGTCGTCCTGGGTCCGATCCTGTTTAATGCATACATATCGGACATCAGGGAGGGTATAGGTGTGAAATGAGTCTCTTCGTGGATGACTCCAAGATGGGAGCAGTAGTTGAGGGAGAAGAGGGGAGGTTGGCCAAGGGACCTGGACACCCTGGAAAGCTGGGCGACACATGGAAATTAAATTTCAATATCACCAAGGGCAAGGTGTTGCATCTTGGTCGGGAAATCTAAACACAGGTACACCTGGGAGGGGAGGCGCTGGAGGCCTCAATGGGGAAAAAGACCTAGGGGTCATGGTGGATGCATGTATGAATAACTCTGAGCAGTGCAGGAGAGCAGCTGGCAAGGCAAACAGGATGTTGGGATGCATCGTAAGGGGATCACCTCTAGGAGCAAGGAAGTGATTCTGCCTGCACAATGGACTGGTTAGACCACACCTTGAGTACTGTGTACAGTACTGAGACCACACTTGAAGAGGGACATACAGCTCCTGGAGAGGTACAGAGGAGGGCAACAAAGATGATACGAGGCTAGGGGATTTGACGTTGAGGACAGACTTGAGGAGCTCTGCCTGTTTTCATTGGAGGAGAGGAGAGACAAGGGGACATGATTGAGGTCTTCAGTACCTCAAGGAATAAATAGGGAAACATGGAGGGATCTTTAGACTAAAGCAGGAGGTATCACCAGAGGCATGGTTTGAAGTTGGAAGGTGGAAGGGTGAGGGGAAGAGGAGGAGGTTTTTCACTGAGAGGGTGGTGGACCCTTGGAATGCACTGCCTGGTGAGCTGGTTCAGAGATCCACAGTGGAGGGCTTCAAGAGAGGGTGGGACAGACACCGAAAGTGGATGTATCAGATGATGGCCTGTCCCAGGGGGGTGGGGATGGATGATAGGGGTTTCTGGAGCACAAGGGATGGGAGGGTCTCGGCACCCAACTAAGGATCTAAGGTTCGAGCAGACTCGATAGACCGTAAGGCCTAATCTGCTGGCAAATAGTATGTTAGTATGTTAGTAAGTGCCCACCTGACGCCAAAAGCTTTTATCTAAACCCAAAACGACTCCCACAAGACTGACTACAACACCAGCTGTACTGGTATTCGAAAGAAGCAATGGAAAAAAAATCACTCAGGCTCCTTAATGACAAAACTTAGCGAGGAAGCAAGTCTCACCCAGCGGTATACTAATCACAGCATACATGCCACCGCAGTGCAGCTTCTTTCAAGAGCAGGACTCACCAGTAAGGAAATTGTCACAGTGACCGGCCATCGATCTGAACAAAGTATGGTGACCTACTGGGCTCCCTCAACTTCGGACCGCAAAGCGTGGAGTGTAATTCTGATGACAGCTAACTGCAGTCCAAAACCAGAGACCTCCACACATGCAGCACAATATCCACATGACAATGAAAACTCTAGCAAGCACACCAGCCTGCCACCTACAGACAATGCAACTATTGGGACACACAATGTATTTCAACCCTCCAACTATATTTTAGCAGCCCAATCAACTTCACAACATATCATAAATGAATTCAACCCTCACTAGTTTCCTATTTTGCCCAAAACCTCAGTTAAAAACTTAAAGAGAGACTATGGTCACAAATTACTGGCATCAATAAATTCAGAATATGGATCAACATAGCCCCAATCACCCTCATGAAAAACTGGGATCTCTAAGCCATTTTGTTTAAAAGTTACATATCATTTTCAACCCTAAATTCTCTGCCCGTTCAAAAAGTTTCAGTGAAGAGGTGCTGATGATGTCATCTCCTGAACTCACAGTTCTAGCCCTCCTTGTCAGCAAGCTTACAGGACCTGCTTCTCCAAAGTTTAAAACTATGTGTAATGGTTTTCCAGTAAAACAGGCAGCACCATTCAGTAAACATTGCTTTAAAACCTATGTGTGCTTCAGGTTTTGTAACAAAATTGACAAATTCATAGTTTTGTTTTTGGTGCTTTTTTTGTTGTGGTCCTTTTCTCATGGGTCACTGGATGTTCTAAGTCACAGCACACTAATATGCGATTTGCAGACTGGATATCTTTGATATGGTGAAAGGCTGTGGTCATTCACACCTATCATTCAGTTAAGGTGATTTCTCAGAATGGCACTTTAAATCAATTAATTCCATCACCTTGTAAATCAGAGTGGGAGAGGTAGTGCTATTTTGAAACCTTACTAAGAGTTTCTATGCAGTAGCCAGCTCAGTGCTTAATCACTCAATCAACCAATATTTTATTCATCATCAAAGCATGAATGAATGAATGGGATACTCAGTTGAGCAGAGCTAATTTTCTGTTTTCTCATTGACAGACTGTTACTTGAGCTATATTCAGGCTCATCTGCATTGTACTCCACATTACAATGATTGTTTTCCTGGGGCTAACACTTCCACCCCAGTAGGAATTAACACACATAAGGACCCTATTAAAACTTATTGTAAAGCAGACACTGACAAACAGCAATGCAGCTACCAACATTGCAACAGTTGTAGCAAAACAACTTCCAAACAGGCACTGCAGAGTAACACTTCACATGGTATCAGCAGCCTGGATGCATGCTGACTCATCATCCTGCAACTCTGGAGAAATTAACCACACCAGAAAGGCATTAAAGTACAAATGTGTCAACTGTGTAACAAAACCTGAAACACATAGATTCTGTAGCACTGTTTTTAGAATGGTGCTGTCTGTTTTACTAGCGAAAACCATTGCCGAGTGATCTTTTAACTTTGGAGTTACAGGTCCTATAAACTTGCTGACAGGGAGGGCTAGACTGTGAGTTCAGGAAATGACATCATCAGTACCTCTTCACTGAAACTGGCTTTTTTGAACAGGTAGTGAAATCAGGGTTACAAAATAGCCCATAACTTTAAAATGAAGTAACACAGAAACCTAATATTTGGTATGAGATTTATTGGGGGTATGCTTATTCTAATTCTGCAATGTAGCACTTTTGACCAGAGTCCCTCTTTAAACAAAACATGGTAACAGCATTTCAGTTTATTTAAATGTCTCAGAAAGGGACTATTTTCTTCTTTTACACAGTAAAAATTATTTATTTAATAAAATAAAAATAATTTACTGTTCATACTTAAAATCTGACTATTTTTTTACAACAGGTGCCCATTTTCTAAGCACAATAATGCCCTCCAGGGTGGTGGTTTGGGCAATACTGGACCGACCAAGGACTATAAGCGCTCCTGTGTCGTCGGGCCTCATTATGCTCTGGCCAGTCTGGTATTGCCCAATACCGCCCACCCTGTCAGGCATTATTACTTGCATTGACAACATTGTGGTTTTATGTTGAAGACAGCAAACTATTTATGAATTACAACAAGACATCACTTTGTGTATATATATTTAAAAGTTTTAATACCATTGCACAAATCATGTATCAGACTACCAACACATTACTGTTCACAATCCTAGGTCGGGGTATCAATTGCAGAAAAAAAAAGACTGAGAGAAAACAAATGAAGGCTACCACATGATAAATGTGCTTGAGGATTTTGAAAATGAGGATAGACTAAGATTGTGCAATGTATACAGAAGACAAATTAGAATGGACCTATTGCTATTTTACATCTTAAATTATAGTAGGTTTATAGAGTTGCCAAATATTGAATATGACACTGACTACAGAATATTATCATTAAAGGCCATAACTTATAAGTAAGAACATGAAAATTCATAACTGATAAAATAAACATTGCCTACATTGTATTATCAGGTTCAGGAATATACAGTAAAGCAATAGAGACATTTAAAAAGATTAGACAATTATATGAACAAGAACATTTCAAAGGACTATTAAATAAATGTAAGTGTGTAGAAAGCTTAATAGGGACAATTATCTTCTAATCTTCCTGAGGTCCAAGTGTGAATGTAAGTATGAAATTGAAACCAAAAGCAATCTATAGTAGCGATTAAGGTTTCCAACTATTGCCAGTCTTTGTTTATTTAGGACTGGATATTCAAACAGTTGCACATGGTGCAACAAATTGCCTTCTAGCACAGTGTGGACTTGTGCCAAGGGCTGATATTCAGTGGGAGCCAGTACGCAGCGCAAATCCCAATGCGTCCAATGTGCAATGATAATCAATGCAGGCGCAGGTGCAGGGGCATGCCATGAATGTCCAAGCGCAGTCGATATTCAACCATGGAACCATGGCGCAAGTGCAGAGCAAATCCAAGATGCGCTGAGCAGACTTGTTCCTATAAATACAGGATGCAAGCACACGACAGCTCTTGTGCCATGTGAGAGAGAGAGAGACAGAGAGAGAGAGAGAGTGAGAGACAGAATAAATGACAGAAGGAGAGAAAGACAGACAGAAAGACAGAGTGAGACAGAGCAAGCGAGAGACAGACAGGCGGACAGAGGCAGCCACAATGGGAGAGGAAAAGAGGTAGCAGTGGAGAGGGAGATGGGGAAGAGAGAGTGAGAGGGACATGCAGGCACAGTGCCAGGCAGTGCACCAGGGTGGCACACAGCCGCAGCAGCCAACCACCCAGGGGGATAGTGGACAACAGGGGCCATGGATCGTGCTGTTCAGACATAGGAATCACATCTTCAGGATGCCAAACATCCTCTCTATGATGTTCCTTGAGCTGGCATGTGCCTCATTGTACATCTCCTCGGCCACTGTAGCCGGTCATAGTACTGGTGTCAGCAGCCAGGGTCGCAGGGGATAGGCAGTGTCCCCTGTCAAAGGATGTATACCTGTTAGTGATGTATGGCATTCTGTCGGATGCTGTCCTGCACCCCTGTGTAGCCCTTCCACACCCCCTTTCCTGGCCTGCAATGCCTGCCCCATGCATGCTGGTGTGTGTATGCCTTGTATACTACTACTCACCGATTAGTTGACCACTGGTTATCCTGCCCTCCTCGAATGCTTGGCACAGCTGGGACTGGTGCCAGATGAATGTGTCATGGGCACTGCCGGGGTACTGTGCATAGACATTGGTGATGCGCCCAGCCGCATCACACACCATCTGGCAGTTGATAGAGTGGTACTCCTTCCTGTTAACGTACACGTCACTGCCATCACCAGGTGGTGCAAGGATGGGGACATGGGTGCAGTCAATGGCACCCAGTACGGATGGTAGGTGCGCAACCCGATGGAACCACTGCATTGTTTCTCTGCTCTCTGCTGCCATGCTGGGGAATACTATGAACTCCCCAACATGTGGCAGGAAAGCCTCTAGGAACTGGGTCAGGAGGCATGAGGTGCAGACTGCGATACCCTGATGGTGTCCCCCATTGGTCTTTGTAATGTCCCTGTGGCGAGGAAGCACATCGCTGCTGTCACCTTCTCCTCCACTGTCATGGCATGGCTGCGTCTGGTATTTGTGTGCAGTTGTTCATGCAGGAGTTCACAGAGCTGCCTCAACATTCCTCTGTTCATCCTGTACCGGCCAATGATGTGGTCATCAGGCAGTGTCTCGAAGGAAACCCTGGGCCGGTACCACCTGTTTGCAGCATACCGTCTCCTTGGCCTGTGCTGTGGCCCATGTTGTGCCTGCTCCCTCTCCTCCTCCTCCTCCTCCTCCTCCACTACAGCTGCCATCAATGGCAGCATCACTGCTACAGGCACTGCACACATTCCCACTTCCTGTTCTGGTCTCTTCTCCTCTGTGTTTTGCCCTGGGTTAAGACCAGCCTTTTATAGGCGGTAACTAGCGCAGCGCTATGTGTCACGCTATGTGTCGTAGCACTGCACTGGGCCTTTGAATATCCCTTTGTGCATCCCTCGTGGGCCACCCCCCTTCCTGTTGCCCCTTGCATACATTAGTGCTTTGCCCCACGCTACTGTTGTTAGCGCGCGCTAAATGGTCCTTTGAATATGGCGGCTCCGCACTATTCCTGAACTATTACAGTGCTATTGCTTTGCGAACCACGCTATGCTTTGAATATCTGGGCCTGTGTCACCTAATAAAGTTGCAAAATTTATTACTGGTATTTCCAAATGTATATAATGACTATGCTGGTTACCGTTAAGTACTTGAATACAGTTACATCTGAAAATGATGCTGTACAAATGAGACAGTTATTTAGCCAAGTAAATATTTAAGATTGTACAATGGCAAGAAAGAATATCCAGATTCTGATTGGTCATTGAGAGCCTCAGACAGTGATGATATTACAGTACAACATCACTGTCAATGATTAGTATTACCTTTGCTTACTGTAATTATGGAGCACCTTTGCCTTTCTTTTACTCTTCTCTTAAGAAACTCACAAAATAAACTACTACAACATTTTCAAATTTTTTTATTATTTTGTATCACACTGAGCCATTGTATAATAGTAATAAGGCACTCCAGGGTGTCTGTTATTGTGTGATAGCGTCAATCATGGGGAGGTGGAAGCACTCGGGTTTCCCTCGTGCTTCAACTCACACCAGGAATGATGTTATAACATAATAACACACACCCTGTTGTCCCTTGTTGCTTAAATAACAATCAATAAGTCTTTGCACTTGTGTATTTGTGCATAATGTAGGAAGTGGGACACGTCTGCCTTCATGAATCATCTAATTTGGTAAAAATAACAGAGAAAACAGTGTTGTGCATTCGACAGAATCGAAAAAACAGTGTTGAATGCATGAAAGTGTCGAAAAATATAGTGTTGTTCATTCGAAAGTATCTAAAGTAGTTTTGAATAAGTACTGATGAACGTGCAACAGTGTCGAACTTTATACTTCCGTGCTGCGAAAGTTTCAAAAAAGTAATGTAGTGCATTTGAAAGTATCACAAAAGTAGTGTCGTTCGTTCGAAAGTGTCGCAAAAGTACTTTTGTGTGTTCGAAAGTATTGCAGATTTAGACTTATGGGGAGTGACTATGTGCATTAGCAAATGATATGTTGATTAGCATTTGACTGACAGGGAGTTCTGCCAGTGGTGTGGTGCATTTATCAGGCCATGTAAGACAACCAACCAGAGATGGAGAAGAATGAAGAAGAAGGACATAGGAGCCATCTTAGACTTAACTGAGATACAGCACATTCCTCACTGTAAGTACATCACATTTTATAAATAATTTTCTATTATGATAGAAAGTGTTAGAAACAGTTAAATAGTATTAATCAAAATGTTTTTTAGTGCTCTATTTGACTATGTAGATAGAAATACGCTATGATGTTTCATTATTTAGCTACAACTGTTTAAAGTCAGACAGCTGTTTGGTGCTTACTTGCACAGATACAGCTACAAATGGAGGGAGATAGCAAGGTGCACGTGTACCATAACAGAAGAGAGAACCAATCAGACATGTCTCAGCACTTGTAATTGTTTAAAACTGCCTATCAAAAGGATGCATTTTTGCCACCCTGAAATTTTTGCACATTTTAGCTGGAGCAGAACTGCAGTGATAGTCAGTACACGCACTTCATTGGTTAATGAAGGCACAGTAGCAGCCAATGATTTGTTTTATTTGTGTGTCATGGATCAGCCCACTGAAGCTGAGTTGAACTTAGGAGGGAAAATAGCAGTTTTACTTTCACTACTGCTTAGGTACAGCAGGGTGAACACTGACTTTTTTGGTAGCTCTCTGTCCACATCTAAGTTGAAAAGCTGAGAATGGCAGAAAACAGCAAAATGACTTTGTGGATTGTTGGCAGCAGTATAGTGTGGTGAGCGTCTGAGCATGCTCAGAACAGTGATTTTGGGAGTAACCTGCAGCTCCCAAATTGCTGTGTTAAGTGGTTTGGCAGGGGTGGAAAGAGGCGGGAGCACCGCATGCTGACCACGCACAGACTTTTGAGTACTCAGGCTCATCCGGACATATTGCTGATACATCTTGGAGGCAATGATTTGGGAACCAAACACTGGTTAGATTTAGTAACAGAAGCAAAATTGGACCTTGCTTCTATTATGAGTATGTTGCCTGCCTGTAAAATCATTTTTTCAGATATTACAGAGTGTAGGGTCTGGCAAGCAGAACACCATATGTACCTGATTGACAGAGCCCAAAGAAAAGTCAACATACAAATATCTGCATTTCTACGCATGGCTGGAATGTACACCATACATCACCCGTAAATTAAGTATTCTTATGATTGGCTATACCTACCAGATGGTGTACACTTCTCACATGCTGGCAATTGCCATTTACTGGGAGACCTTCAAGATGCAATCCTCAAAGTCCTCTAAGAATGTCAGACTGTTTACACAAATGGAAAGTAAAAAAAAAATATTCTTTTCAGAACCATAAACTGTTGGTCAAAAAATAGAACAACTACATACATCAGTTACACAGGTCTTAACATGATACAGGAATATTCTGACTGTGCCAGGATCAGGCACAAGCCTGTGAACAGTGCAACTGGGATATGCCACTTTATTGACAGGGTGATATTTAGTGGTGATGTGTCATGCCTCAGTAGCACTGTTGGTATCCATATTGTACATGCTGAAATGGCAGTACCCCAGTACAAGTGGCTACAGAGGAGCACACGGGTGCAGGAGTACTAGTACGGTAGTGTTAGGTGCAAGTACACTGTTATTCAGGGGTGTATGTACAAATGGGTCTATGATGCATGAAAGGTGTATATAGGACTATTTGCATCTCATCATGGAACCATTTATATATGCAGTTGTACCAATCAACGGTGACTTGAGTCCGGTGCTCTTCCAGGCATCAAGACCCGTGAATAACAACCACCGTAAGCCTCAGCAAAAACCGTGTGGGAACACCCCATCATGGAATCATTATGTGGCACATGTCCCTGGTGTTACAGTTGACCCTAACCTCTCACCTAATCTCAACCTTGTTGTACTGCATATATCCCTGGTGTTACACTGGACTCTACCACCTCACATGATTGGCTGGGAGCAGTTGCACTGGACTACCATTGTCATTTTATTTTGTACAGAAAGCCCACGATTGAGAAAGGGAGTAGGGTCCAATACTGCACCAGGTATATTCTCATGATAGAAACCTCACAATTAGGCATAAGGGGGGTGGTGATGTTGAAAGATGCTGGTATTGTGCCTCAGGTGTGCCCCCAGAAGTGCTGGATGTCATATCTCACTATGTGATATGGCAGCACAGAGTTGAATGGCATCACTTGTTCTTCTACTTTGCATTCAACAGTGTGAAGTACAAGTAGGGGTTGTGCCTACATACACATATCGTATACCAGGCTGAATATTGGTATGTGCCAACTATACATGGGAATGAGACTCTTAGCTGTGACACACACATTGGTGGTGCACAACAGAGTCTTGGTGTTAGCACAGTGCACAACACCCTTCTGAATATCTAGGTGTAGTATATGAGTGGGCTATTACGATACAACTTTTTTTTTTTGCATAAAGAGTTAAAACAACAGAAAGTCATATACATATCACAAGCCATGGCAGTAATGTAGTGTTTTTCTGTGTTTTTATTGCAGATTGTTAGAGAACCACAAGCCAACATGAGAAAGTGGAGCTTGCGAAAGGTGTGTCTGCTAGTCGAGGCAGTCCTGGTGCGTGATAGTGCCCACACCTTGATGCGGAGCACAAATAGAAAACTGGACACTATGTGGAGGCACATCAATGGGTACCTGCATATGATATTGAAAGTGAAAAACAAATCAGCACTGCAGTGGAAGCGCAAGTGGAAGCTGTTGCGCCAGCATTTTTACCAACTTAAGGACAGGGCGGAGATACCAGAAAATGATAAATGCTGGTACTACCTCAGTTATGAACTCTGGGAGGCGGCTGGAAAACCAGCAGCAGGGGAGCATCTGACACACCATAAGTAAAGGAACAATATTCCGTTAATAAAAACAGTGTGATATTCAGTACTGTTATGCAAATGTAGACATAGTCTAGCTTTGGGACAAATGGGTCATTACTATACATTAATGACTTAATTTAAATGTGCAGTTGCCAGTTGTGAGTTAACTACAACTGGTGGTCAGTGACACTATACATGTGAAACATTAATAACCAGTGTTTGTTGGTTGCAAGGTGCCAGAATGTCACAGTGTGAACAGTCTGAAATACAATGTTGTCATGTTCAAATAGTTGACACCCCCTTCCCTTTCAGCTGCAGGTTTGTCTAATGGTACGAATCCCTTGAGATCTAGTGAAGCATAGCTGGCAGGCTGATTTGGGGTTTGTTAAGATATATCCATGTCTGCTGCCATAGTGGACTGTGCCTCACCACCCTAATTGTGAGTTTTGTAAGAAGTATGTTGCTCCTTGGTGGTCCAGTGGTGCGTACATCACATTGATTGTGATCACAACAAAATAGTATGAAACCTGGTACTACAATGGCCAGATGTAAGGCATCACCAGTTGACTTAGCAGTTGCATTACAGTGTTGCACTGTCCTACACTTAAAGTGTACGGAAGTTCTATTCCAGTATGACACTTCACTGCACAACTGACATCAGTTAGTATGGCTGCACAGCCATAGGTGCTTGGTGTGTCATAATAAATGTGCAATGTTCTGAAAGTCCCATCAACAATATACAAATTGATGGATTCATATTTCAGGTTTTGGGACTTCATAGTATAGTGTAGTGTGCAGAAAAAATTGCAAAATGCAGTGCATGTATGACTGGACATCAGTTCTGTTCATTGTTACACGTGATGCTGCGGCATGCTTTTAGGTGATGAGCTGCTGTCCCGTGCTGATTGGTTTCTCACACTAATGTTTTAGTTGTCACTTGCTGCATTGGAGATCAAATGTTGTGTAATTGCTAGCATATGTGTTTTGCTGTCTGAAGTTCTTAGGTGCTGAAATAACGTAGGTGAATCAGTAATGCTTCATTTTATTGTTATCGAAAAAAACAGCTAATTATCTTAATATACAGTTAGTCATTCTGTTACCTATTTTAGCAGTGGAATGACATATGACAACTGTTAAATGGTAGGAGGGGGTTGAGGTTGTCCAGTGTATTCATTATGTGCAAAGATTTTGACTTGTGACTGTTAAAATATCATGTGAGATGCATCGTTATACTGTGTCACCTGTTAACATACATTGTCTTTCTGTGTAAATTACTATTCAATATATCCAATGTAAGATTTTCTGTGCCATATTTCTGAAGGTAGCTCTGTAGATTATGTATTCAGTATTACTATGAAATGTTTACTGTGATTCTGTTGTTGTGTTGCCAATATCTTTCAGTGTTGTTATATCACACTGACAGTGACTGCCCAGAAACTGTTTAATTGAAGAGCAATGGATATGATATAAGTGTAGTGAAGAAGTACTAAATATTAACATAGTGTATCATTGATTGATTAGTTTCATATTGAAAAATATGCATTTGTAAGTTCACATGGGTGTGCAGTAACTGCACAATATTTGATGAAGGATAATGGAAAGTTATAGATACTTGTCAATTATAGAGACAGACCAGTGCTGAATAAGTTAGCATGGAAATGTGACAATGTATTTATTTATTTACACAATTTACCAGGAAGGCATACTGAGCTAAGAGCTCAATTCCAGATGCAACAATTACTACATCTCTTTATTAACATTATTTCACAGATTGCGAGAGACGCACCCCCCCCATGACTGAGGTAGTGCCAGCTGAAACAGAAGCTGTGTAGGCTCCGTAGTCTGACTCAGACTCTGTTATCATTGTGGAGTCAGACGGTAAGAAGATACTTGTTTTTTTAATGTTGATTACCTGCTGTCAGTAGTTTTTATGATCATACAGCTGAACATCTCTTGACAGTGAGGGACAGATATTTTTAACTATGCCTTGGGTGTGAAATGAGCTGTTCGTGGCTGGCAAACAGTCTGCATGACAAATAAAGCTATATTTTAAAGGAAGAGCATGGGAGAAATAGCTTCTGCATATTTCATGCTAATCATACAGGGCAAGCTGATCTACAACTGCAGGGCAACCTTCATCCTGGGAGAAGACAGGTCTGAATATGCCAAGCAGGACATTCAAGTTACAAAACCAAAGCAGTGCTCAGTGATGTTAAGTTAGGTACAGGTGTACTATGAGGTCAGTGTGTGTGTCAGCAAATGTGTAGGCCCAGTACTGCAGCAGGCATCAGCATATGTGGAAGCACACTGCTGAATACTGCAAAATTGCACCCACACTGTTTGCACAGTGCTAGTATGTTACTGTGGGTTAAGTGAAGGGTTAACCATTGGACCAGTGTAAACATGTGTCATTGCAGGCATACTTTTCCATGTTCAAAAGTGACATGCATATAAGTATGGTAAAAGTAGCCTATGAGAAACATAACATTTGCATCTCATAATGGTCTGGTTTGCATGCAGTTGGCACTTGGCTAATGTTCTTCTACTGTTCTACACCTCTACAAACATTCTTGTTGCCGTACAAGCACTCAGGCCTAATTTTGTACAGGATTAAACAGTCTTCTTTCACATGTCCTACTGACTGCTGTTCCAGTGCCACAACATAGTACAGGCGGATGTAGTGATGCTCCTGTGTTCAATTGTCATTCTGTACTTTATGCAAATGGACACATCAGACATAACTGTAGCAAATGGGCTAGTGGTGTGTGTAGAAAGCACTACCTTTGGTGATTAGGGCACTGATAATGTTTGCATTATGCTCTGTGACAGGTCAACATTGTAGTATGCTATTTGAATTTGTCCCCTGCGCTACGTCCATGTGAAAACATGCTTATGTTCTCAAGTGATCTTTTCTTACTGTAAATGTCTGTATTGTTAAAACAGTTTATGCATTATGAAATTTGTATACACTTACTTTTAACATGTCCTGGACAACCACATACAGAATGATACTACATACTTGTATACTGGTATTATAGAATATTATCAGTATGTGAGACAGTGAAAGTATTGTCACTTATTGTGGTTTTTCAAATGACGATTATTTAATAATGTGATCATATTGTTTCAGTGGCCAGGGAGGCTGTGAGTGAACCTGTGGTGCAGGTGAAGCAGGAGGCAGGCAGTAATGGCAGCTGTAAGTATGACATCTAAATTATACAAATTACATGCACTGTGAGCTGGACTATTACAACAAGAGCCATCCTATGGGATGCTAGCTAAATCTACAAACATCATAACTTATTCTGTATGCTTTATGAAGAATATAATTTCAGTGTCTTGGCACAGTGCACAGTATGTGCTACAGAGGACTAATTGTTAACTGGAAATGGAAATCATCAGTGTTTAAAAATGTAGCTATTCTATTCTTTATTGTTCAACAATAGTCACACATTGCCAGATGCAGAGTATGTACATTTGTTGTGCCAGTACTTACAACATTGACTGTTGTTTTCACATTAACCAATTTACTGCTATTAAAATTGACAGAAGATTGTCTTTATATTGCATTAATTATTTGGATATTGTGTCCCTTTCATAATGTGTACACGTGTCGTTTTACGAAAACAGTGACTAATAGAATTGAAAAGTTATACACGGAGATGCTTAAGATCAGGGATAACATACCATTTTAGCATCAGAATGACATGATTCTGTATTCTTTGCAATACACAAAAGTGGCGTTAAAACACTGTCTGATATGTGGTTATGTGCCACAGAAACAACATTTCATAACATGTGATGAGAGACATAGCAGTGCCAGGGTTGTAACAGACATGGACTGTTAACAACATATGGACAAATACAGTAGTTAAACATGTGGCAGTTTTTTCCCTTTGAAAATGAAGCTATGTAATTTGTTCCATAGCTTACTGTAATAGCCATAGTTAACTGTCATTGCATATACCAAGAATGTGATACAGAGGAAGTATTCAATATAACTGTACCAGTGTTGCAAGTCATAAAACTTTTTGAAATTAAATCATTTACTAAACATCGTGAGTCAAACAGACTATGTGCAGAGCCACAATGTGTAATTTTATTTTGGTTTTTTTCACCGCTCATGCCCTTCGACCTACCACTCCATCGGGCTTCCTAGGTCCTTCACCTGCTCCACCTGTCTCATCCTGAGTCCTCCATCTTCATATCACAATCACCCCTGAGGTAACCTGGACATAACTCTTTGCCGAGCGGATCCCCTTACTCCAAGGGCAAAGACACCAGGGGATCAACCAGGACATTCTTGGCCTCAGGGTGCTGCTAAAGTGGAGAGGCTCTTTCAGGGCATCGGCGATAACAGAGGACCGCTAGCTGTCATTCAGTTGGTCGAGAAGTGGATTTCCATTTTTCTATATTGTTCCCACCTACGTCTTCTGCAGTGTTCCTGGTCCCCACTAGAGCCCGCTGCAGAGTAACACCAACTCGCTACTCACCCAAGCAGAGGAGAGCACTCCCTATGGATGCTCAATCCTCTCCTTTCCCTGCCAACACCCAGTGTTCTGAGTACATTCTCGAACCCAGGTCATAGATGTAGCACGAGGTGTGTCATTCAGCACGTCAACCCTTGCCGCCACCAGGCCGGACAATTAGAACATTTCACAATTTGAACAATGCTGTATGTGTGTGACAATAAAGACCTACATCTACTTATACTATATATGTGGGAAATAATACAATCTTCTGAGCTTCAAGACAAGCAATAACATTGCTTTTTAAGACGTGTACATTCACGGTATTTTTTTTTCTCTTTACAGATAAATCTCATAAGAAGACCTGCACAGTCCACTGCTGCTGTGTCCGCAGGCTCGGGTGGAAGACCGATGGGCTGAAAGAAGAAACTGCTGTGCTGAGAGAGGGACAAGAAAAATTATTGTCCCTCTTCACAGTGCAGCAGGCCACCATTAATCTTGTGCTCAAGCCTGTGGGCACAGCGGCAGGTGTCAGTGAGCCAAGCAGCACTGGTTCCCCTGCACCACCAAGCAGAAGCAAGTCTGAGTTACAATGAGCAGCCTACACAGCTTTTTTTCTGGTATCTCCACTACCCACATGGCAGAACAACTTCCACTTCTTGTGTGCTTCCACACAGTGTCCACGCTTTGTCCTGGACTACCTTGAACAGCAGCACACCTCTTCTTTAAATGAGATGTGTATTGCCTTTTTTTCTCTCTCCTTTTTTCATGCTTCAGTTGTTTTATTTGAATTTGTATTTAATAATGCATGTTTTGATAAAGTATATTTTCTATATATGCTGTATAAACTATTTCTTCTTTTTTTATTTCTTCTGCAAGTTATAAAACTGTAACATATTTTGTAATACAGAAAAATAGTTTATATATTTTATTAATCATATTTTATATGTTCTATTTTGAGTAAAAAATAAGAATATACTTATTTTCTTATGAAAAATATGTGTTGTATTTTCGTTCTTAATTTTGGGGGGATGTGTAGTGAGACAGGTACCATTTCAACATATTACTTCCACTGCTATGGTTACAAGGTTCTGAGAGATGAACCTTTCTAATTGACTATCTACATCGTTACAACCTTGTACAAATCTCTTACGTACATATCTGTAGCTGCTGACCATGTGGTGAAGAATATTTTGTTCTGTTTAATGAAATGTTTTTATAATACTTGCGATAAGGCAGTGGCAGGAATTGTGTTGATGGTAAGTTAGTTAGCCTATTAAAAGGATGTGGCACTTGGCTATGTCTTGTGCAATAGTAGGACCTCACAACATCATGACCAGACAGTCATGATGAATATTAACCATGTGTTTGTAACTAATTAGTAAACAATGGTATTGGTGAAGCAGTATAACATAGCGAGTACACTACAGTTCAGTACACTGAAATTGTTAAAAACATAGTATTTATTATCACTGTTTTCAAAAATGAATTTCTATAAGTATGTCTTCATTGAAAAAATATATATCAAGTAAAGGTAGAGAAGCACACATGTAATGGTATGGTCATATGCAAATGTGATTGAGACACAGAGGATGCCATATGCTCTGCTCTGTCTCAATGCTATCAGTTAGTGCAAAATGACAGAATGTGAAAGCCCAGAGCAACATGATTTAATGTGTGCCATGGCAATGTTAACTTGAATAAAATGAAAAACAATAAGACATTTCTTCATATGGACGGCAGTAAGATATAGCATTTGCCAGGTGTTATTAGTACAAGTGTTCTACAGTTGTGCCAGCACCATATGATTTGCTATGTCACACACCAATGATAGACATGGCTCCAACAAAGACAGTAAGAGATATGGAGATCTTCATAGACTGTCAAACTAAGATGAGAGAAATACTTCCATAGGTAAATGGTACCAGTACATAATTTCCTGTTGTGTCATACAATGCTAGTTGTAATACACTAGATAACACAAAGACATGTGACAGATAAATATAGTGTCAGCACACATACATGGGCTAGTGTCATAAATACACAATCAGATCCACACTTACATCTTTTTATTTCTTATGTGTAATGGAATTTTTCACTGTCATTGAACTCTGATGACTGAGCGACATATAAAATTAGATAGAAAACCAACAGAACTATATTTGTTTCTTGGAGCACTAATCAAGTATCAGTGTTTGTCTGATATTTCATCACTATGTCTCTGACTGATAGTACTGGGATTTCTGTTGTACTTAGCATGTCAGTCTCATCCATCTATTCATTCGTGGTAGTACAAGATGACAAAAGAAATGTGCTCCCAGCACTGTATCTGTACAACAAGCCTTTTGCTGGCAGTACGGGGAACACATTGTATGTTTTATTGACCAGTGCATTCATATACCAAATCATGTGGTGACAGTGCAGGAATAGAGGGCTCAAAACTCTCAGCATTGCATACAGATAATCATGTGGTGAGAGGGTGGATCCCAAAGATTCTGCACCCTCAGCAACGTATGTACATATCTACTCAAGTGCTGAGAGTGGTATATGCCCAACACATTTAATTCAGTATTAATATTCCTCATTATAAAAAAGAAGGGAAATTCATGGCAAAAAAACTCCATTTAATGCATCAGCTAGGGTTGTTCCACAGCGACAAAAGTGAGGAAATTCGGGGTCAGGGTTGAAAACCCTAACTCCGCATCCCCCCCCTACCCCTCCAGCACCACACACGCACACACACACATATGCAAGTTGCTGGGAGGACCAAGACAGCATGACCAATCACAGACAACCAGCAGCAGGTGACAGAAATAAAATACAGCTTTATAAATGTACTAGAAAACATCCCCATCCACCCGACCAGGTACTGCATGCTCAGTGGAGATCCACTGCAAAACTAAGGCCATGTACACCAAATGTACACACCCCTGATTGCAGGTGCACACAATGTACCAAACTTAGGAGCTGCATGGCCTTATTTAGTGATGCCACACACCCCATCACACCCGCTACTGCATGTAGACTGGAAAGCCACAGCAAAACTTAGGCCTTGGAGATGCATGGTATTTCTATCTGATTGCAGGTACACACAGCTTAACACAATTAGGCACTGTAGGCCTTTGGCAGGCAATGAAGAAGCCCCGATACCAGGTACTGCATGCTGACTGTGCTGATGCAGCAAAAATAACATGCACATTAACAGTGAAACTTCTTCATTGCAGCCGTACAGATCTTTGTGCACTCATGAGTTGTGCAGTGTAAGCCACAGAATGGCCACCCCACCACTTGTTGCATCCTGACTGCAAAACCACAGGAAAACAAAGGGCATGGACATAAATAGTACACCTTAGTGATTGCAGCTACACTCCAGTTACCACAGTTATGACTCACAGGTCGTCAGTGAGGGGATGCTCCCCCAAAGCGCAATGCCATATACTGCATCCTGACTGTGGACCATCCGCAAAACTGAGATGATGGAGATCAGTTATATACCTGACTCATTGAAAGTATACTCAGCTTAGCATAGTTACCATTAGCATGGCCTTATATAGTTAGTGCTATTGTCCTGGGCATGTACTGCATCCTGACTAAAGATCTACAGCTACACCGACTATAGCATCTGTGCTACAGCCATGGGACTGCAGCTACAGTCATCCTTGCACACTTATGAGTTGCATGGGTGAGCCACGTAGTCTCTTTCCCCACACAGTGCAGTTACTGTATTTTGAGTATGCAGCCACAGCAAAAGTTAGTTGATACACATTACTGGTACACCTCAGTCACTAAGGCTGCACACCTGTTAGCAGAATTAGAACTTGCAGACTCTTGTACAGGCAATGATTGCTGAACCTCAAGATCATGTTCTGCATCTTGAGTGTACAGACACAGAAAACATACAGCTAAGCACAACACATGCTCACACTCTACAGTTGTTGTGTCATGATGATGTATGTGTCTTGAAGCAGATCTAGACAGTTGTATTGTACTTCTGTATACTTGTGAGTGTGCAAACAACTGTCTTTCTGCAATCATGGAGTTTCATTGCTGGTGTATAGTCATGATGCACCAGCAGTTGTCGTGGGGTGTGTGGCATCGCTAGGTAAGGCCATGCAACTCCTAAGTGTGGTACATTTTGTGTACCTGCAATCAGGGATGTGTACATTTGGTGTACATTGCCTCAGTTTTGCTGTGGATCTCCACTAAGCATGCAGTACCTGGTCGGGTGGGTGGGGATGTCTTGTAGTACATTTATACAGTTGTGTTTTATTTCTGTCACCTGCTGCTGGTTGTCTGTGATTGGTCATGTTGCCTTGGTCCTTCCAGCTACTTGCATATGTGTGTGTGTGTGTGTGTGTGTGTGGTGCTGGGGTGTGAATGTGGAGTTAGGGTTTTCAACACTAACACCGAATTTCCATGCTTTTGTCGCTGTGGTGTGGAACAACCCTAACTGATGCATTAAATGGAGTTGCTTGCCATATATATATATATATATATATATATATAAATATATATATATATATAGCTATAGATAGATAGATAGATAGATAGATAGATAGATAGATAGATAGATAGATAGATAGATAGATAACTGAATCTAAGGTGCCAGAAATGTACTCTGAAAGTCATTGAAGGCAGGAGGAATAATTTGTGCTTTCATGCTGATGATTTTAGGGATATGGACATATTTCTTGCTGGGCTTTTTCTTATAGTCTTCTGCCTCCTTCATAATGATTCCAATCCTACAACCTTTGTTTTCCCTACCTCCAGAGTCAGGTTCAGCAAACCTGAAACCAGTATGCCCTGCTACATGGGGGCTGAAAATTGAAGCAACAGGAGCTGCAGAAGTGTCCTGGGTTTGTGTGAGGCTAAACTAAGGGAACAATTTTTTTTTTGTTTGTGTTTTCCTTCATTTGCTTTAGTCTGAATTGCTTGTATGAGATTCAGGAATGAATCAGTGGGAAATGTATGCTGCCTCTTCTATCAGCATAGGGTCTAGTCTAATTATGTGTGCAGATAATGCAGCATTTTTTTCAGAAGAAATTACACCAGATCAAGCATTACTTAAAGTTCAGCAGGATTTTGAAAATTTTAAAATATGGTTGTCTTCTCGTCATCGTATTTTGAACTCAGGGAAAACCAAATGTATGTTTTTTACTGATCCAAGAACAGAGATCTAAATGTCCAGATTACTAATTTAGTGGGGAACTGAATTGAACTGGTGGAAAGTTTTGATTACCTGGGGGTGATTTTTGACTCTCAACTCTCATTTGAACTACAGGTGGCTAAGACTATTAAAAATATTCAGAGGATTGGAATGTTATTTAGGATTAAACCCTTTCTCTTCCTTGAATCTCATAGACTTCTTTGTCACAGTCTTTTGTTAAGTGCATTTGACTATGGTCTTTTTTTTTTACTGTGCTATTTGTTTTTATTTAATTTTCTCTTCTGGCTATTTATTAATCAGTGATGACATTTAATGCAACTGACTTCATATATTTTTGTTTGCATGATACATATTAATCTTAAATCAAATGCTGTTAACAAAACACAAACAGTACTGCATAATGCACACAGAGAGCGGCATCATAAACCATTGCTGTTGCTCAGTGACAGTAATACAGAGTACTATTTTTAAGCTCATACAGAGAGACCAGAGCAGCTGCAGGAATTAAAATCTACAAATGTTCCCTTTGGCCAGCTGGGAAAATTTTGATTAAAGCACAAGTGCCATTATTAAATCTCAAAAAATAGAAACATAGAAATATAGACTGTGACAACAGATAAGGACCGCTGGGCCCACCCAGTCTGCCCATTTTTTTTTAATCTTTTTTTTTAATTCAATTTACTTTATCAGGACATTGATATTACATGAAAAGTGTCATTCTATTCAATCTAACAGTTACAAGTCAGATAAGTCATTATCGAGCATACATGCTAATAGCAACTGACTCATTGAAATAAGAGTCAAAACAGGTAACATGACACATTAACCAAGTAATCTTATAAAAAAAGAAAAGAAAAGAAACTTACCCACCACTCATTTCACCCAGCTACCCCATCCCCAGCAGCATCTACAGTCACATTGAAACATTTTACATGTACTTATTCGAGAGGAGAAACACAAGGGCACTAAAAAAAAGAGAAGATACCTCTAATAGCAGGACATTACCAGCAGCCAAGGAGGTTAAGCTTGCCAACAGGCTAGGACTGCATCCAGCAGGCCCCATTTGGAGCCATATGATTGGATCCTGTTGTACATTCTGGCTATGTGTTGCTCTAGCTGTAAAGCCAATATAATTTCCTTATGCCATTCTAGGATTGATGGAGCGGAGGCGTCCTTCCAATGTCTAAGGATAACCGCCTTGGCCTTGGCTGATATGATAGTCATGTATAACCTCTTTTGCCTGGTCTCACCTCTAGGGAAGTTGTTTAACAAACAGATTTCCGGTGTGAAGAAAAGCTCCAGGTCTAATATTGATGGTAATGAGGCGCAAATTGCCCTCCAAAAGGGCTGTATCAACGCATACTCCCACAAAACATGGTACAGATCCCCTTCTTTAGTTAAACACCTGTTACAATTAGGTGATGATAACTTGCCCATCTTGTGGAGCCTAGCTGGAGTATAGTACAGGTTATGCATAATGTTAAAATGCTGTAGTTTATACCTGTCTTGTCTAATGTATTTATGAATGTTAACCATATCCATCCCAGTCTCTACTATCCACTGCCATCTCTAGTTTCTGTCTCCAGTATGGGCTAACATTAGAAGGTAGGCCATCGTCTATTCTCTGTAATTCACTATAAATTCTTGAGACAGAATGGGGTTGGTCTGCGACCTTGAGTAGAGAAGACAATTCAATTCTGTTTTCCTCCCAGGTTATCACCCTGCATAAATGGGCTTTGATTGAATCACAAATCTGTAGGAATTTAAAATAGTGTCCTTTTAGGTTTGGAAATTGAGTACATGCTTGCTCATACGATAATATTTTCCCTGGGGCACCAAGTCTCCCAGTCATAGCCCATTTATCTGTCTCCAGAATGTGGTCGGAATGGGGACACGCTGTATAAGAAAGTGAATGTTATGTATCAGGGACTGCTCCAATGAGTTCTGCCAATTCACCTTTAGGGACTTCTGGACTTGGTGGAGAGCTTTCAAAGTCCATCCTATAGGCGTATTTTTAAGTGGCTTAGGGAGAAGTTTTAAAGTGGTATAGGCAATTGAATCTAAAGTTAGTGAGTGTTTAAGCACCAGGCCGTTCTCAATACTAACCCAGGGAGGCACATAAAGTGCGGAACCGCTGTATCAGTCAGCAGTTTCCATGATACTATTTTGCTGATATGTGAGGCAATATAATATTTGAAAAAGGAAGGAGTGCAAGGCCTCCTGACTTCTTCGAGCCTTGTGAGTTTCTGGTAAGCTCTCCTAACCGCCTTCCCTTTCCATAAAAATGCATTGAGTATCTTTTGTAAGTTCACGAACCAGGTTTTTGGCAAGTAACATCCTAGCATATTTAGGGGATAGAAAATCCTTGGTAATATGTTCATTTTCACTGTTTCTATTCTGGCCCAAAGTGACAAGGGAAGTGAACTCCATCTGATCAGGTCTTGCCTAATTATATTAATAAGATTAATCAGGTTTTCTCTAATCATTGACCTTCTCTCTCTGGTGACTTTAATGCCAAGGTACGTCAACATCTTAGGTTCCCAACTTAGCCCATATTCCTTTGCTAAGCTAGGATAGCATTTGGTGTTTAATGGGAAGAGCTCGGTCTTGGAGATATTAAGTTTGTAATTCGAAACTTTGGAAAACTTTGTGATTTCATGCAAAATTATTGGTATACCATTCTCTGGGTCCTCTACATGTAAAAGTAGGTCATCAGTATAGGCTGAAATTAAATACCGCTCATTCCCTATATTTATCCCCTTGATATCTTGTGATCCAAGAAGCCTCTGAATCAGGGCTTCCAAATATAGGTTGAATAGGAGCGGGGAGAGCGGGCAGCCCTGTCTTGTGCCGCAGAATAAGGGGAAAGGATCTGACAATATACCATTGCACCAAATCCATGCAGTGGGCATACAGTATAGAACTCGGATCCAATGGAAAAAGCTATCAGGTAATCCAAATTTAGCTAAAACAGCGAACAAAAAGTCCCATGACACCCTGTCAAATGCTTTTTCTGCATCCAGTGTGAGTAGGGCTACCGGAGTTTGTAGGCTATATGCATGTACAATTAGATGGTGGAGTTTGCGTATGTGATCACTAGAGACCCTGCCAGTCATAAAACCAACTTGTACATCACATATCAGCCTATTCATTAATGGACTAAGTCGGTTGGCTAGAACTTTAGCCATTATCTTGATATCAACATTTAACAATGAAATTGGGCGGTAGCTACCAGGGAGTACAGGGTCCCGCTCCAGCTTTAATATAAGGGTTATGAGGGCCTCCAGGAAACTCATTTCCAAGTGTCCCTCAGTGAACCAGAAGTTATACACCTTGGTTATTATTGGGCAAATTACTTCTGCAAATGACTTATTTAGGTTAGTAGTAAGACCATCCGGTCTGGGGGATTTGTCTGTGGCAAGTTGAGTAATCGCTTGCTTTACCTCCCACTCTTGTATAGATGCTCCCAGCTCATTTGCCTCTAGGTTTGTGATCTTGACCAAGGTAACTGAGTCTAAAAATTCCTGAATTTCCTCTGGTGTGGCTCTATTAGCCACCGGGATGCAATATATCTTCTGAAAGTATTCTCTGAAAGTCGCAGCGATTTCTCTAGGGTTGTTAATAATATCATTTCCCCTACTATTTTGCAGAGCAGCTATAAATCTATTAGAGTCTAGTTGTTTGAGTCTGAGGGCTAAAAGTTTACCTGCTCTTTCCCCAGATTCCATGTACTTTATTTTAGTTCTCCGGAGGGCCAGCTCTGCTTTCTGCATGACTATGGTCTTTTGATTTATTCTGGTACAAATGACAAATGCTACAGAAACTACAGGTAACATATAATAGTATATTACATTTTATAACAGGTCTTTCAATAAGAACACACCATTGTGTGTTATTAAAAGAAACAAATTGCCCTTCCTTTTTAGATAGGATTAAGTTAAAGCTAAAACTTCGAGTTTTTTGCGTATAAAAGAACCCAAGGTTTACTCCCCCAGGTGATTCAGGATCTTATTCCCTTAGAGCAAAGTTATTTTGAAACAAGGTCTCAGTCCAAGGGTTTATTTAGAATTCCTCTGTACAAAAAAACAGTTGGTCAGAGGTCAGTAATATACAGCTCAATAAAACTTTTTAATGGTATTTTAAACTGAAGTTACTAATGCTAGGGCAGTTTGAATGTTTAAGAATAGGTTTGTTAAATATTTGAATAGTCTGAATGATTGTAATTGTGGTTCATAACATAATACTACACTTTATATTGTAATTTTTATGTTTGTTTGCATGCATGTGCAAGAAACATAGTGCCATCATCCGAGTTTTCAGAGGTGTGTCAGCCCTCTTCCAATTCAGTCAGTGTGTTTGCAGGCACGGCCGCAGTTCTCCAATGCCTGCTGGAGCTGTCTATGACAGCAGTCCAAAATGCAGTGGCATACAGTTGAAAGGGGGAGCTATGCTTCAGTGAGCAGAGATAAGATATCGCCTGCTCATGCGGCCTCTACACACACACACACACACACATGCACGCACACATACTGCGTGCTGCCCCCCACACGCACACACTGTATAGCCGACGGGGGTGCCCAATCCCCCATCGGCTGTGCTGCACCCCCTCCACAAACACAGTTCCATATGCCACGTTGGGTGCCCACCCCAGTGTGGCTACACATTGTATAGCTGACGGGAGTGCCCAATCCCCGTCGCCTCCACTGTCTCCCCCCCCAAGTACAGGGTGTCACACTGGGAGCCCACCCCAGCATGGCAACAGATGCTATGGCCGACGGGGTGCCCCCCCAACCAGCCATCCTTCTGCCATGCTGGGCTCCCACCCCAGCATGGCAAATGTCCCATGTCATTGTCATTAAAAAAAAAACCCTGAAACTCAAAATGGTCCCTCACTGTCTCTCCCCACCTCGCCCATCCATTGTGCACCGGCCTCCCCACCCCCTCACCCCATACTTACCTCCAGACTCCGGTCGATGATCTTGGTGGACAGAACACGTCTGCCTCTTCAAAGCCGACCCTTAATTGAGGAAATGCCGATAAGCTGTATAATGGGATACATAGGGTTTTCAACTTTGTTGCATATCTTGCCATTTTGGGAATTTGGCCCAAATCTTCAATATGGGATTTTTGGGACCCCTCCTCATGAATTATTGCACTGTCATGGCGTTAATCAGGCTGGACGGTAACTCGTGGTCACTGCATGAAATCACCTTTCGGGACCGAGTAACAAAATGACACTGCCACTGATCATAAGGTGGGCTCTCAAAAAGCCTATGTTGAAATTTTAGTGAAAAATTCCAAAAATGACTGTTTTATGAGCGTGAGTTGCGCAGTTCTCGCACTCTCGTAAGTGAAATTTTCAATATTTTCACTCCAGATTTTCAACATTGCCATTTACCACACCTCCTTATGAGCAGTATAGCTGTCAATTTCACATCTTGCCCAAAATGTGTTTCCACCCATGTAGCACACAATGGCGCAGTTGGTGTGCGAAATCAATGTATGGGACATATTAAGAAAATCACAGTGACACTGTTCATGAGCAGAGGTCTTAAAATGGCTATGTTGAAAATTTGGTGACAAAAGTCCATAAAATGACTGTGTTACGAGTCAGCACTGCGCAGTTTCCACACAC
Source organism: Neoceratodus forsteri (assembly GCA_016271365.2). Classification (NCBI taxonomy): domain Eukaryota; kingdom Metazoa; phylum Chordata; order Ceratodontiformes; family Ceratodontidae; genus Neoceratodus; species Neoceratodus forsteri. Next base: position 883,903,954 of record CM057459.1, read on the forward strand.
CCTCGTAAGTTCATGACTTTGTAATATTTTCAGTCCAGATTTTCACCAGTGGCATTTTTCCACACTTCCATATGAACAGTACAGCTGTCATTTTTCACAACATGGCCAAAATGTGTTTTCACAATTTCAGCGCAGAGATGCGTGGTCGCTGTGGGAAATCATTGTTCAGGACAGATAAAGAAAATCACAGTGACACTGTTCATGATCGGAGGTCCCAAAATGCCTGAGTTAACAATCTGTTGTAAAAAGTCCCCAAACTAATTACATTACGGGTGTGCGTTGCACAGTTTCTATGCATGCTCATGACTTCATCAGTTTTTTTAATATTTTTACTGCAGATTTGCAACATTGCCATTTTTTCCACCTCCCCAAGAATAGTACAGCTGTCATTTTTCACATACTGTTCGGAATGTGTTTTTGCACCTGTGGTGCTAAATGCCGTAGTCACTGGGCATAAGCAACTTTTGGCTAACAAACTGATATTGCCACTGTTCATGAGGTGGGGGTCTCAAAAAAAACATGTTGAAAATTTGGAGTGAAAATACCAACGAATGCCTGAGCTGTTAGGGTTTCCAACCATAACACCCCACCCTGTAGAGAATGACAGGCATCAGGGGTGTGACTTGGGATTCTGCCTGTAATGCTCATACCATTCCCACCCTGCAGCCAGTGAGAGGCATTGAGGTATGCCTTGGACTCTTCAGCCCCAAAGTTCACCCATTCTCCTAACAGCACCCATCTCACTATATTTCCTGATGGAATGGGTGCTTATAAGGGCCAAAGACCCCAAGGCACACCATGACACTTGTCAGTGTCTGCAGGGTAGGGTGTGGTGAAATGGCATGGCCGTTATGCCTGATGACCCAAAGGCACACCCCAAAGCCTGTGACTCTCTGCAGGGTGGTGGTGGGGTTGGCTTCAGTTCAATACTTCACTGCCATTCCTATTATGCAGCTCAGTAACTTCTACACTGCCAATGCCAATGCCAGCAATCAAACATTCGGCATTGACAAATGCTTGTTATGTTTTGATATTGTAGTTCATGTGTTTTTTAATTAGCACTATGCAGTTTAATAAATGGTTGAAAAAATGATGTGGAGCACAGGGGTTTGGCTTCATTGGGGACTGGGGTTCCACCTGGAGGGACACCAGCCTATACTGGCAGGATGGTCTGCATCTGTCCAGGAAGGGAACAAGTATTTTGAGCAATCGGTTTAAATGCTTCATTGGCAAGCTTTTAAACTAGTCAAAGGGGAGGCACTGACAAGCAGCAGGAAAATCCCAGCCTCCCCTTCAAAACAGAGTACTAAATGAGAAAAAGACCAAGGTAGAGCAGGTCAGTGGGGATGCTGCAACAGAAGGTAAAGCCATAAAAAATGGAGAGCAATGAGTACCAATGCCCGTAGTCTGGGTAACAAGCTCCTGAATTAGTGGCCTTGATGGAGGAGGAACATCTGGGTATCATGCAGTCACAGAAACATGGTACACACAAAACCATGACTGGGATGTAAACATACCAGGATACACTATCTACAGGAGGGACAGGGAGGGTAAAAGAGGAGGAGGAGTAGCTCTTTACATAAGGGAAGGAATAAAAGCAACAGAACAAAGGGTAAACAGGGAGGAGAAGAAGCACTGTGGGTAAATTTGGAGACAGGCAATGGCACCACAATCCGCACAGGGGTTGTATACAGACCCCCTTCTCAGGGGGAGGAAATGGACAAGGAAATGATAGAAAGTATACTTAGAATGGCAGAAAAAGGGGAGCTATTGCTGATGGGTGATCTGAATATGCCAGATGTTAACTGGAGTGCAGTTGCAGCTGCCACTTCAAAGTGGAGTATTCTAGATGCCCTACAGGGCGAGCCTTAGACAACTAGTACTGGCAGCTCACTGAGAGAGAAGCAATCTTAGACTTGATTTTTCAAATGGAGATGGAGAGGGATCACAGATGTGAAGTGGGTAGCCATCTGGGAACTAGCGACCATCGAACAGTATGGTTCACAATAACACAGCAATAGAGTCAAGCCATACAAAGACAAAAGTACTGGACTTTAGGAGGGCTGACTTTGCAAAATGGGTGAGTGCCAAGAATGCACTAGCAAATGGGCAGGAAGGAGGGTGGAAGAACAATGGGAATAATAAAACTGCCATCACAGAGGTATCGAGCCTTGTGTGAAGCAAATAAACAAAACAAAATGATGTAAGAAACCACTATGGTTCTCAAAGGAAGTGGCAGTGAAGGTTCAAGAGAAAAGAAAGCATTCAGGAAGTACAAGGAATCGAGAAGGAGCAGGACAGAGAACTGTAACAGTTAAAACAAAGGAGGCTGGGAAGGCAGTCAGAACAGCTAAGGCCCAAACCGAGGAAAAGATAGCCAACTCGGTTAAGAAGGGGGATAAAACCTTTTATAGGTACATCAGGGAGCGAAGGAAGACCAGGGGAGGGAGGGTCGGCAGAGGGAGACTGTGAAAAGGCAGAGATACTAAACAAATATTTTTGCTCAGTATTTACAAATGAAGAGGGGAGTACATAAAACAAACAGTAGAAACACTCTGGATACAGAAGTTGATACCAGCCCATTTACAGAAGAAAGGGTTCTGAAAGAACTCTTAAAACTGAAAGGTGGACAAAGCAATGGGCCTGATGGATTCACCCAGAATTCTAAAAAAGAACTAAGGGTAGAACTAGTGACACCACACTACCCTTTTTAACAAATCATGGGAGGATGGGGTGGTACCTGAGGACTGGAGGAGGCAGATGTGATTCCCTTACAAAAGTGGGAGCAAGGCAGAAGCAGGAAACTTACAGACCTGTTAATTTAACCTCAGTGATAGGGAAAATGATGGAATCACTTCTGAAGGAAAAAATTGTCAGTATCTAGAGGCCAGAGGGCACAGGACTCTGAGAGCATGGATTCACAGTGGGAAGGTCATGCCAGACGAATCTGATAGATTTCTTGACTGGGTGACCAAAGTAGTAGATCAGGGAGGGCTGTGGACATGGCCTACCTAGACTTAAGCAAGGCATTTGACACAGTCCCGCACAAAAGATTAATATACAAGTTAGTCGCCTGGGGTGGGTCCCAAGATGACAGCCTGGGTAAAGAATTGGCTGGAGAATAGGACACAGAGGTAATAGTAAATGGAGTCCACTCAGAAGAAAGGAGGGTTACTAGTGGGGTACACGAGGTTCAGTATTAGGACCGGTCCTCTTCAATGTCTTTATAAGTGACATTGCAGAAGGACTGGAAGGAAAAGTATGTCTCTTTGCAGATGACACAAAGATCTGCAACAGAGTTGATGCACAGAGGTGGGTGAAAGGATGAGAGGATTGGCAAGGTTAGAGGAATGGTCAAATGTGATGGCAACGGATTCAATGCTAAGAAGTGCAAGGTAAGTGCACCTGGGAAACAAAAACCCAGGGAAGAGTACACAATGGGGGTGAGATACTAACAACAACAAAAATGGAAAGGAGCTGGGGGTAGTCATATCAGATGACCTAAAGGTGGGCAAGCAATGTGAGAGGGCAGCAAGGAGGGCTGTGGGATACTGGGATGCATAGGGAGGCATCACCAGTGAAAACAGGAAGTTATTATCCCTCTATACAGACAGCTGGTGAGATCCCATCTGGAGTACTGTGTGCAGTTCTGGAGACCAGTCTCCACAAAGACATAGACAGGATGGAAGCTCGTCCAGGAGGAGGGCAACTAAAATGGTGCAGGGTCTGCACTGGAGAGACATATGAAGAGGAGAAAGGGCTTATGCATAGCTGGCAAAGTGCAGACCGGAGAAAAACAAGTCCCCAGGGGAACATGAGCAGGGGAAATGGAACTATAGGGAAAAGGTGGAAGGTAGTCCTGTAAATGCCAGGAGCTGGGCAAAAAAATGCCTGAGCTCCAGGCGATGTTAACTGATGGAGCAGTGGATGTGGCAGTGGTCACTGAGACTTGGGCCACTGCAAGACATGACTGGGACCTGAACCTGGAGGTTACATATGTTCAGGAAGGACAGGGGGAGGAGAAGGGGAGGAGGGTAGCAATGATGGTAAACTGCATTGGCATAGGGAAGTGGAGGCAGAGGGAACTGAGGAGGCATTTGGGTCACCTTGATAAATAAGGCAAGAGATAAAAATAGGAGTGGTGTATAAACCCCCTGCCCTGGCAGAGGAGCTGGAGAACAGTCTGGTGGCAGATGTTGGGAGACACTGCAGACTGGGCAGAGGAAAGGTGGTGGTGGGGACTTAAACATGCCAGAACAGACTGGGAGACTATGACATCCTCGGTGACCAGGGAACAGAGGTTGTTGGATGTCTTTCAAGCAGCGTTCTAACTCAGCAGGTGAGGGAACGACCGGAGGCTACCGGGTACTGGATGTGGTCCTGGCAGACGAGTGACCAGATTGAGGGCCTGGAGGTAAGGGACCCATTGGCGGGAGAGAACCATGCCAAGGTCTGGTTCTGCCTGGACCTAGGAAGGTGAAGGCTGCACAAAGGCGGAAGTAACCGACAGGGGTGGATTTTAAGAAATGGGAAGGATCATGAGGAGCATTTGGATGGGATTGGGTCAGACATGGACGCTGATAGTAGGTGGGAAATCATCAGGAGAGGGTGCAGGATGCTACCAGCACCCGCGCAAGAGCAAGACAAAAATGCAGGAGGGCCCAAAACCCTGTTGGTGGACCAGGGAGGTCCAGGAGGTGGTGCGGGAGGAAAAGCAGCAAATAAAATTCAGTGCTCAAGGGGTGAAAGGGATCAAGGGAGTATGAGCTGATGGCTAGAAGGGCCACTAGAGTGGTGAGGGTGGCTAAGGCAAGGAAGGCAGAACCTGGCCAGGGAAATTAGGAGAGGAAAAAGGGTTCTTTAGATACATTGGGGAAAGACGAAGGGTGAAGGGCAGATTAGCAGGATTAAATCAGGAAAAAGATGGGCACAAGACCCAGAGGAGCAGGCTGAGGTACTAAATGAGTACTTCACCTCAGTTTCCCACCAGGAAAATGGGATGCTGCATCATACATGGGAGGAGACAGAGATAATGAGGAGGAGGGCCTACCAATCGGCAGGTCTGGGGAGGGGGCATCACTGGCGGAGGGGGAGGGCTAAGCAGGAAGAAGAGGTACTGGAAGTGGAAATCACAGCAGAGAGAGTGAGGAGCCCTCAGCTCCCTTAAGGCGGAGAATGCACGGGGCGGATAAATTACATCCTAGAGTGCTGAAGGAACTTGCAGATGTCCTGGCAGAAACCCTGGCAGAGCTTTTCACCATCTCTCTGAGGACAGGGTGGGTGCCCCAAGACTGGAAGGTGGCGCATGTAGTGCCTATCCACAGGGGGATCAAGGAGGTGGGAGGAACTACAGGCCTGTCAGCCTGACATCAGTGGTGGGCAAGATGATGGAGGGCATTGTCAAGGAGGAGGCTAGGGGGACCTGGATAAGTCAGGGTGCCTGGACGATAGACAGCATGGATTCATCCCGGGAAATGTGTCAGACAAACCTGGGGAGTTCTATGACTGGGGACAAGTGTCTTGGACCCAGGGAGACCAGTGGATGTCCTCTTTCTAGACTTCAGCAAGGCATTTGACTCTGTTCCTCATGTGGGCCTGTTGGATAAACTAGGAGAAATGGGGGTGGGAAACCAGATGATCCATGGATGAGCAATTGGCTCCAGGACGGACCCAGACGGTCGTAGTTGGTGGGATAGTCTCTTCCCAAGGAGGGTCATTAGTGGGGTCCCACAGGGATCAGTCCTTGGGCCCCTTCTGTTCAATGCCTACGTATCTGACATAAGGACAGGTATCAGGAGTGAGATGAGTCTTTTGCAGATGACTCGAAACTGGGGGCGGTGGTGGATGGGGAGGAGGGGAGGGTGGCCCTGCAGGGGGACCTGAAGGCTCTGAAAAGATGGTCTAGAAAGTGGAAGCTGAGGTTTAATGCAGGGAAATGCAAGGTACTCCATCTGGGGGCCAGAAACCCAGGCCAAGTGTACACCCTGGGGAAGACTACAGAGTCTCAATGGCTAAGAGGGACCTGGGGGTGGTGGTGGATGTCAAGATGAACAACTCTGAGACTTGCAGGAGGGCAGCAGCCAAGGCCAACAGGATGCTGGGATGCATCGCTGGGGATCACCTCCAGAAGGAGGGAAGTGATACTCCTCTGTATAACTACTTAGTGAGAGCGCACCTGGAGTACTGCGCTGCAGTTTTGGAGGCCGCGCCAAGAGGGATATTAACCTCCTGGAGGGGTCAGAGGAGGCAACCAAAATGATTTGGGGCTTGGGGACAGGACCTATGAGGAGAGTCTGAAGAGCCAAATATGTACTTTGGAAGAGAGAAGGGACCGGGGGACATGTAGAGGTCTTAGGTACCTGAAGAGGGTAAATAAGGGAGGAGACAGTGAGGGTGCTTCTAAGGAAGGAGGAGGGCCACTAGAGGGCATGGGTGGAAGCTGGAGGGGAAGATTCAGGGAGAAAGGAGGAGGTGCTACTTCACTGAGAGAGGTGGTAGAGCCATGGAATGCACTACCTAGGGGCTGGTGGAGGCAGAGACAGTGGAGGGGTTCAAGAGGGGGTGGGACAGGTACAGAGGAAGGGTTCAGGAAGCAAAATCCAATGCAGCAAGAATATCCGGAACTGGGAAGGGAGAAGCCAGAGAAGGCGAGGGGGACAGCAAGGTCAGCACCCAGGGTGGGGGCTGACCAAACGAGCAGACACGAAAGACCATTAGGCCTATTCTGCTGGCATTTTAGTATGTTAGTATGTATAGCCTTGAGGAAAGGAGGGAGAGGGGGGACATGATAGAAACATTCAAGTACCTCATGGGAATCAACAAAGTCCAAGAGGGAAGCATCTTTCAAAAAAAGAGGTGTACAAGAACAAGAGGGCACAATTTGAAGATAGAGGGGGGACAGCTCAGAGGTAATTTAAGAGAGTATTTTTTCACAGAGAGGGGTTGTGGATGCATGGGCAGCCTTCCAGAGGAGGTTGTGGAGTCAAAATCAGTGGTGGAATTCAAGCATGCATGGGACAGTCATAAGGCCATTCTAGGGGGTGGGGGTAGGAAGAAGTAGGCTGCTGGTTAACTAGGATCTGCGGGTTATCCAGTAGGTAGGGAAATGGGCAGACTGGGTGGGCCAAGCGGTCCTTATCTGCCATCAAATTCGATGTTTCTAATTGCTCTGTATGTCTTTATTGTTTATTTACTAACCTGTCGCATGTGAAAACGGTCAGTTTGATCACCTTACTAACAAGTATAAAAAATAAAAATGAAATGAAATGTTTGTATAAGGGCTGTATTTTGGGTGTATAAAAAAGGTTGTATTCTGGAGTTCAATTCTGTACTAGCTGAGAGACAAGAAACTGCAAAGGTCAACTTGGGGGAGGAACAGGAGGTTAGCCAGATCTGTTTTAAACTGTTTCAGTTTGGGGCTGAAAATTGAAGCAGCAGGAACTGCAGGAGTGTCCTGGGTTTGTGTGAGGCTAAACTAAGGGAAGTATTTTTGTTTTTTTTGTGTTTTCCTACATTTGCTTTAGTCCGATACTGGGAGTGGGATATGTATTTGGGTATTTAAAATGTACTGTTTGTATAAGGGCAATATTTTGGATATGTAAACAGGGCTGTATTCTGAAGTTCAATTATATGCCAGTGGAGAGACAGGAAGTGTTTGCTCCTGCCTGAGGATACGGACTGAGGTGTATAGTTGTGTAAGAGGCTGATTGACTCATACGGGAGTGGCAGTGGACCCTAATCCCTCCCTCCCCCAGTTTGTCCACACTTATTGGGGTGGTGCTACATTGGGATTGGTGGTAAGCACTACCAGGTGCATCCACTAATGTGCCCTAACAGAGGGGAGTGTTCTTTGTAATGTTATACAGTGATATGTAGCTCTGGTTAAAGAGGTAAAAAGTTACAAACTTATAGATGGTACTGTGTTTTGTACTTTGGTGTAGCACCTGAAGCTGTATGTTGCTGGGAAGCATATGAATGGGACAGTATCGAAGTTAGTAGTGTTTTATGCTTCTCTGCTAGTGGAGTAGGTATTGTATTGTTAAGCAGGGACTGGGCTGGTTAGAAACTTATAGATAGAACTGTATTTTGTATTTATTACTGGTATCATGGGTAGGATAGTGGTCTGTAATGGATGTGGGATGGCAGTTTGGATTAATATAATGTGGAGGTTATGAGGGTGTCCAATCTGTATCCAGTTGAAGAGGCTGGAGAAGGAAGTGCTGTGGCTTGGTAGAGAGCTGGAGAGGATGATGGAAGGAGGACAGGGCCTGGAGGCAGGAGGGTCATGAGGACATCGCAGGGGATGAACAGTGGCTCAAGGGAAGTGATGGTGAGGGAGTGCAGGATCGAACAAACAAGGGGCCTAGCATTAGTGTGAAAGCTAGACTCAGGGGAGGTAGCAGAGGCACAGCCATGCAGGATGTGCAGGAAATAAATTTGCTGAGCTGGTGACACAGGTGAAGGAGGAGAAGGAGTGATCACCAGGGAAGAGCAGAAAGGGAGAAGAGATAAACCCACAAGGGGCAGGAATCAGTCAGAGGATGGTGACATGGGTGAAGGGAGAGAAGCACTGCTGTTGGGGTGGATGACAGGGTCAGAGTGGGGAGGCCAGGGATGAGGGGAGGGATTGGGGTATAGGAGGGAGCTGTGAGGGGACAGGGACAGGATAGCAGAGAAGGGCAGAGTGCAGTAGGGAGGAAGGGTGGAGTTAGTGAGCTGGCATGCTGTAAGAGTGGATACCCTCAGAAGGGGTGGAATCACGGACAAGGAATGAGGAAGGGGTGTACTAGTGCTTGGTGATTCCATACTTGAAGGGATCAGATGGGTGTGGCAGAGGGGAGAGGAATAGTAGACTATGGGTGGAGGCTATACCTGGGCTAACAGCAGACAGGGCAGGGCAAGCAGTTCTTAAGTGTTCAAGGAGGGGCAAGAAGAAACTGCATGTAGTGGTGCATTGCGCACTAATGACCTGGCAGGAGAGATGGTGGAAGTAGTGAGGAGGAGGTTTGAGGAATTAGGAGGACTATATGAGGAAGTGGGAGAATCAGTGACCTTTTCAGAGGTACTCCTTGTACCCTGCGTGAGTACGGGAAGGAAAGGGAGGATTGGGGAGTTCAACAAATGGCTGGATGAATGGTGTCAGTCTAAGGAGTATGGGGTAGTGGGGGACTGGGGCAATACCTGGGAAAATAAGAATCTATCTCCATGGGATAGACTACACCTGAGTGGGGAGGGGAAAGGGGAATTAAAGCAGAGGTTGGACGGGTACACAGCATCAAGGATAGATTTAAACTAGGTGGGGTGGTGGTGGGAGGACAGCTAGTAGGCTAGGATCAGAGGGGGAGCCAAGCATGCTTACCCCCCAAGCTATCAGCAAGGTATTTGAGGTGGGGACACAAGGAGAGATTAGGAGTGGGGAAATTGGGGTGGGGAGAAAGACACAGGTTGGAGGGTGGTCTCACTGAATGTGAAAAGCTTAGGTAATAAATCAGATGAACTACAGACTCTCTTGGCTGTAGTGAGGGTGGACATTGCAGCCATCACAGAGACAGCCACCCAAAACCAGTACTGGGATATGATGATCCCAGGGTACAGGATATTCAGAAAGGACAGGTCTAGGGAGAAGGGGGGGTGGCAATCTATGTAAGGGAGAGGATAAGGTATATGAGAGAGAAGGGGCTGGATGGCAGGACAGAGGCCCTATTGATGCAGTTTCAAGACTCTAAAAGAAAGACATTGAGGGTGGTGGTAGTATACAGGTCACCAGCTCAGGAAGATGACCTGGATAGGGAGTTGGCCGAAGCAGATTAGAAGAATCTGTAGGAAGAGGGGCACCACAGTGCTGGGGAACTTCAACCTCCCTGGTGTAGACTGGAGTACCCCTACCACCATTTGTGCAAAAGAGCAGAGATTACTAGATGCATTTCAGGACAGCTTCCTGGTGCAATTGGTCCACAGGCTTACTAGGGAGTGTAGGACTCTGAACTTGGTATTAACAAACAGGGAGGCTGTATGGGATCTGGGAGTGGAGGACCCCCTGGCTGGCATCAACCATAATACGGTGTGGTTCACATGCCATATGGGAAGGGAAACAGGAGGAACAGGTAGCAGGGTGATCAATTTTAAGGGAGTGGACTTTAAAAGGATGGGAGAAATCTTGGTTGAGCATCTGGTGGGAATTCAGACATGCATGAGTGCCATCCAAAAATGGAATATCATTAAGAAAAGGCTGGCAGAGTCTAGTAAGACCTGCACCAGGACACAGAGAAAGAAGGGGGGCACAAAGAAGCCAAGCTGGCTGACTTGGGAGGTAATGGAAGGGGTGAGGACCAAGAGAAAGGCATTCTAGAGGTTTAGGAAATCAGGAGGCCAAGAGGACAAAGACGAGTACACAAAGATATCCAGGGAGGTTACCAGGCTAGTCAGAGCAGCCAAGGCTTCCAGAGAGCTGAGACTGGCACAGGGAATCAAGAACAGGGAAAAGGACTTATTCTCTCTCCATTGTATCTGAAGAAGAAACAAAGACCAGATTGTGAGGATTAAGAAAGTCGGGGAGTGGGTGGACAAGGGGAGGACCAGGCAGAGGTACTGAATGAGTACTTCTGCTCTGTGTTCATGAAGGAAAGGGGGGCAGATACCCCATGGGAAGAAGGAGTGGGCAGAGGGGGAGTGGGGTTGACTGATATCAGAATTATGGAGGACAGGGTGCTGGAGGGACTAAGGGCACTGATGGTAGACAAGGCTCCAAGGCCATATGGCATTCACCTAAGGTACTTAGGGAGCTAGCAGAGATCCTGGTGGGACTACTGGCAGACCTTTTCAGTACATCACTGACACAGGGTGTGTGCCTCAGGACTGGAGGATGGCCCATGTGGTGCCCATTCATAAAAAGTAGCCCTGTGCTGGATGATCCAGGCAACTACAGACCCGTGAATCCCCCACTTCAATCAAGGGGAAATTCAGGAGTCAATCCTAAAGGAGAGACTGGTGACTTTTCTGGAGAACAATGGGCTCCAAGATGACCATCAGCATGGTTTTGTATCGGGCAGATCCTGCCAGACAAAGCTATTCAAGTACTGTGACTGGGTTACCAGTGAACTGGACAGGGGCCATGCAGTGAACGTCCTATATTTGCACTTCAGCAAGGCCATTGAGTCAGTACCACATGGGAGGTTGGGGGGGAACTGGAATACATTAGGGTGGGGACAAAAATGGTCAATTGGATCACTAACTGGCTGAGGGGTAGGCAGCAAAGGGTGATGGTGGTGGGAGACTCTAGTCACCAAGGGATATTACGAGTGGGGTGCCCCAGGACTCAGTACTGGGACCAGTGCTGTTAGGGATATTCATATCTGATATCTCAAATGGGATCAAGAGTAGGATCAGTCTGTTCACAGATGACACTAAGATCAGGGTAGTGGTAAATGACAGAGGGATGGATGGGACTACAGGAAGACCTGACCAAACTACAGGATGGTCAGAGATATGGCAGTTGGGGTTCAATGCCAAGAAGTGCAAGGTGCTGCACTTCAGAGCAAAGAACCAGAGGAGGAAATATCAGTTGGAAGGGGTACAGTTGGTAAGCACAGTAGAGGAAAAGGATCTAGGGGTAATAATAATGGGGATTATGAACCACTCAGCTCAGTGCAGGAAGGCAGCTGCAATGGCAGACAAGATGCTGGGTGAGGGCATAGTGAGGGGAAACACCTCCAGGCACAGAGAAGTGATCCTACCCCTGTACAGGTCACTGGTCAGGCTGCACCTGGAATACTGCATGCAGAACTGGCATCCATTCCTGAAGAGGGAAATTAGATTGCTGGAGAGGTTGCAGCGTAGGGCAACCAATATGATACAGGGACTTGAGGGTAAATCTGATGAGAGAGGCAATGACAGCTGCAAAGGTATTCCCTGGAAGAAGATTGGGATGGGGGGATATGATCAAAATCTTTAAGTACCTAAAGGGTATAAACAGGATTAATACAGAAGGGATTCTTCAGATCAGATGAGGGAGAGACACGACAGGGCATCAGCTAAGATTGGAGGGGGGGAAGATTCAGGAGGGAAATCAGGAGACACATTTTCATAGAAAGGGTGGTCGATAAGTGGAACACTCTGCCCGATTAGGTGGTATCATGTAGAATGGTGGGAGGATTTAAGAGAGGATGGGACAGAGTGATGGGGTAGTTATTAGGAGTGGAGGGAAAGGTGGGGCAGCTGTAAGTTGAGGGGCTAGCTGCACAATCAGGCATACTCGATAGATCATGATGCCTGTCTCTGTTGGCATTTTTCATGTTGGCATGTTCATATGACACAACAACACAACCTCAGCCTCTTTGACACCCATCCCCCTCAGCTGTTATTAGCAAACCTGAGATCTCACATCAGGATATCCCCAGGCTAGGTGTTACATCCTGACACAATATGAGTGGTACAAAAAAGTAGCAAAACACTTACTGCTGAAAAAACAAAGTTCTGTTTTATTATTTTTATTTTTCAGTAGCACAACTGTTGGCAGGAACAAAGGCTAGCATAACTTTATCCTTGTGATCAATATATATGTTACAGTCTTCCACTGCCTACACTCTCCTCCAAAAGTGTATTATGCCCCATATTAGCTGAGCACGGTTCCTCTGTTTGACTCGTCTCCAGATATAATGCTTCATCTGAAGTCACACCATCTCTACTGGATGAAGGTCTGGTGATTAAGGTAGTGTCCTGAATCAGTTCACTACTTGGTTCTTTATGTGCACCCCAGACACTGTATGCTTTGGGTCATTATATTTACAAGAGAAAGAACACGTGTAAATAAACACATAGAATACTGTGCTCTGTATCCCCACCATGAACACAGAGAAACTGTCAATGCAAATTGCTCAGCCAGTATTGAACCTTGGAAAAACCAATGCCCATCTGCAAATATTTGCTCAATAAAAGGTACCAATGTACAGTGTCGTGAAAAAGTATTTGCCCCCTTCCTGATTTTCTCTATTATTGCATATTTGTCACACTGGATGTTTTCAGGTCTTTAGACAAAATATAATATTAGATAAAGGGAACCTGAGTGAACAAATAACACTTTTTTTTTTACTTATTTCATTTATTTAATGAAAAAAGCTAACCAACACCAACTGGCACTGTGTGAAAAAGTAATTGCCCCTAGTTAAATCAACCCAATTAAAGGGATAATTAGAGTCAGCTGATTGAACACAGCCAGGCTTGATTACAGCCAGCCCTGCTCAATATAAACCTCACTTATTTGACCCTTACCATCAGAGTCACTCTACCAGCACAAAAGATTCAACAAGCACATTATGCCATGATCAAAGGAAGTTCCTGAAAAGATCAGAAAAAAATTTGTTGCCCTCTATCAGTCTGGAAAGGATTACAAAGCTATTTCTGAGGCTCTGGGACTCCATGAACCACAGTGAGAGCCATAATCTCCAAATGGAGAACACTTGGAACAGTAGTGAATCTTCCCAGGAGTGGCGGCCTGCCAAAGTACTCCAGGCGCAGCGTAAAATCATCCAGGAAGTCTCAAAGGATCCTAAAACAACATCCAAAGAACTGCAGGCTTCTCTTGCCTCAGCTAACGTCAGTGTTCATGACTCCACAATCAGAAAGAGACTGGGCAAAAATGGGTCATGTGAGAGTAGCAAGGCGGAAACCACTGCTAACCAAGAAGAACATAAACGCCGTCTCATTCTTTGCCAAAAAAGCACCTGGATGATCCACAAGCCTTTGGGAAATGTTCTATGAACAGATGAGTCCAAAGTGGAACTTTTGGACTACATGGATCCCATAATGTCAGCGAAAAGCAAACACAGCATTCCACAGTAAGAACACCATACCAACAGTCAAACATAGTGGTGGTAGTGTGATGGTGTGGGGATGCTTGCTGCCTAAGGACCTGGATGACTTGCCATAATTAAAGGAACCATGAATTCTGCTCTGTACCAGAAAATTCTTAAGGAGAATGTCTGGTCATCCTTCCGTCAGCTGAAGCGAGCGTAGTTAGGTCATGCAGCAAGACAATGATCCAAAACACAAAAAGCAAGTCCACATCAGAATAGCTAAAAGAAGTAAAATTAAAGTTTTGGGTGACCTAGTCAAAGTCCAGACTTAAACCCAATAGAGATGCTGTGGCAGGACCTGAAACGAGCAGTTCATGCTCGAAAACCTACAAATGTTATACTGAATTAAAGCAGTTCTATGAGGAAGAGTGGGTTAAAATTCTCCACAGCGATGTGAAAGACTGATATTGAATTATAGGAAGTGTTTGGTTGCAGTCATTGCAGCTAAATGTGGCATAACCAGTTATTAAGTGTAAGGGGCAATTACTTTTTCACACAGTGCCAGCTGGTGTTGGTTAACTTTTTTTCATTAAATAAGTGAAATTAAAAAAAAAAACAAGTGTTATTTGTTCACTCAGGTTCCCTTTATCTAATATTACTTTTTCTCTAAAAACCTGAAAACATCCAGTGTGACAAATATGCAATAATAGACAAAATCAGGAAGGGGGCAAATACTTTTTCACGCCACTGTATTGGACACTGTTTCCTTTCTAAAGAAATTACTACTCATAATACCATTGAACAGTAGTATCAGCCCTGGCCCACGGTGCAAGATGGCACCCCAGACATGCGTATTCAGTACAAGAAATAATTTTTTTTTCCAAAAAGACATTAGGCAAAAAGATTGCATCACTGTGGTACTTTCATTTGTAAAAAATAATGTCCACAAATTGTTCATTTTCTTCCAACAATATCTTCGTCTGTTTCATCTGCTTAGGTTTGTTGGCTTCATGAATGAGAGGGCATATTCTGTTTGGGGGAAAAGAGCCATCAGTATCTTGCTCTTTTTAGGTACTGTACAGTACATTACCCATGGTTAGAGATCCAGCGAACTTCTACTATGAACTTGAAGTGAACCCAAACTGGACCACTTTGAGTTTGCATAGCACTATGTGAAATATCCATTAAAAACCCAAAATTTGCCTTTTAATGGACTTTGCATTGTCCACTTTGGGATACAGACTAGATACGGTGAAGTTGGTAAGAAAAAGCACCCAGATCACATGTCTGTCTCTTCAGGTTGGCAGGTCATATGATACAGGGGGAACTTAAATAGGCAGGAAGTCAATGTTTCACTTTCACTTTCTCATGAAAGAGCAAGTTGCAGACTGAGCTCCAGAGAGAGATATATATGTAGAGAGATATACATTTATAGTCAATTTGTTTTTGCATTGGTTGTTTTCTTTAGTAGTTATTTAGTTTAAAACTGTTATGCAGCAGGGTTTTTTGTTAATTAGAGATTTTTCTTTTGCCCTTAAAACCAGGTTTTGTTTAAGTTAGTCTGGTGTGCGGTCGATCTTTCCAACTAGTAGTTTTCCTTTTTTTTTTTGGTGATGGATCACGGTCGTGGCGTGGATCAAAAGGGAGAAGTGTTGGTGGCCAGTGGGGGTCAAAAATGTAGGGCAGCCTCAGCCGCCTACTGAGATTAAAGCAGGCCACTTTTAGTGTGGCCACAGACAGCCCCACAGCAGGGGTCTGACCAGAGCTGCATGCAGAGAAGCAGCTGCAGCAGCAGCAGGCTGAGCAGCAGCAGCCTCAGCCGGAGCAGCAGCAGCTGGCTCAGCAGCAGCCTGAAGAACCGCAGCTGGAGGTTGTTGCCTCTCCACCACCGGCAGTACAACATGAGGTTGCCTTTCCAGCAGCAGCATCCTCCCAGCCTGTTGTTGTATCTGGTGCACCCCTAATTCCTGTACTGGGTGCTGCATGGAGCTCTCCCATGTGGGGTTTTTTTGAGAACATCCTGGGTGACCCCATGGTAGTAAGGTGAAAGCTGTGCAGTGTGCTGGTCCCGTGGAGGTGCAAGGGTGGACACTTAGGGACCGGTGGTCCAAGGACACAAATGTTTGTCCACCACCGAGAACAGCAGGATGCCAAGCTACAGGAGGTAGCAGCCAATCCTGCAGCTGTGGCCCAGTGTGATCTTCTGCCTGCGAGTCACCACCATCACAGGGCCCCCTCAATTAAAGCAGAAGAGGTGGTGAGGACCACAGTCGCAGCTCACCAGGTACAATATGACCCATCACAGCAGCTGGTGACACAAGCAGAGCTGCCCATTATGTGGGTGGAGGTGGAGGACCTTAAAACAGCTGTGGAAGGTGCCATCCAACAGCTAACCCACATTGAGGGCCAAATTGTGGAAATTATCCATTTGCTGCAAGGACTGAGTGTCAGTGGCCAGCAAAAGCCCCCACAGTTCCTGTAATATATTCAGTAGTGATCATAAGTTTTAATTCCCCCCAAAAACCATCTCCTTTGCTTTTCAGTTTTTCCTTCAGTAATGTTTATTTTTTCTACCAGCTGAAGTACAGTATGACATTTCTGTTCAATCAGTGTTTTGTTTGTTATTTTCCGCAGTTGTCAATTACTGTACTTTAATATATGGATATATTTTTTATTATACCATGGACCTTAGACAACAACCAATCAAAACGACTGGCTGGCACCTTACCACCATTGTAAATCCTCTGATAATCACCACAAAAGGTGCAAGCCAGCCGCATCTCGGAAAAAAAGCAATCTGATGGCAAAATCGCGGAACTCCAGCTGCCATCTTGTTTCCCCACTAAGTGGAGACTGTAAAACAGCAGCTCCATACATCAGGGGAAAGTAAACAAAAACACTGACTTCTCTACTACTGAGTCACTTATTTAAGCATTATAGCAAGTACTGTTTTTTTTTAAATAATAAAAAAAGCAGTACTTGGTATAATTGCAATAAGTCACTCTTGCAGATCTGGGTTATCGAGGGATTTACCACAGCTGGCATGGATTTACCCACTCGGCTGTGCCTCATGGGAAAACCACTCCAGCGGTGGTAAATCCCCCGATAACCCCAACCCCCTCATGGCTTATTGCTTAAATATACTCCTAAAGCATACAAAAAATGTGGTAATACCATGTGACTCTAGTGTTAATAGTACTGTCAATCAATGTTAATAGTACTGTAATACTTAAATTTTTTCCGAGGGGTACTGCTGTGAGTGAGTGAATTATAAGCATTTCTCATTACTGTTCTTTTCTTTTACATTCTTAGGTTACAGTACACAGATTCATTACCGTAGTGATGAAACCATGTTGTCACTGCACATGTGTTCCACATGTATCTTATTGTTGACTTCAGCTGTATGAACAATGTCAATCCATGAAAGGTAAGTATTTTTTTTGGTGGGGGTTGCATGGGTCATTTGGAAAACAATTTTCATTAATATTTTTGTCTTCTTTCCAGGTCTTCAATATATCCAAACTGTTTTCTGTCTTCAGATTGGAACATACCGCCAGTCCACAATACCTCAATGCTACCTGCAAACAGATGAAGAAGAAATTATTCCGAGTTCATTCCAGTACCCCATTCAGTATCAGTACCCCATGGAGATGTTCCTGTCGTTTGTTATATCCATCATCTGGCCTATATGTCACTGCTGTTAAATACTTTTCACTGGCAGAAAACAAGAGGAGGAAAAAAAAAGCAAAGCAGCCCTTGCAATCCTCAGTGCTGGAGATGTACCCAATTGGAAATTGTTTTTCCGTGACTGTATCAGCAACCTCAATGATACACTGTTTTACACTGCACCAGGATGGTCTGCTTTGCCTGCATTATTCAGCACCACCATCATTGTGACTGAGTACAAACATAGATGTGATTGCCATGCTTGATAAGTTAGACAAAAAAAAGTTAAAGTTGTGTGATTCGTGATCGTGAAGATGACAATCCTGATTTGTCTCATGACTTGTGAATCCATGACAGTGACTTGACAATGACTACAATGTTCAAAGTGAGATATGCACCACACTGGTACTCTGAACACTACTTGAACATTCAAAGTCATCCTCCTCATGCCTGTGGCAAACCTCTGGTGTTAATTCAGAACTTTTACCTACGTGGCTACTTGCTGTTACTTGAGAACTGGCTGGCCGATTTTATCTCAGACACACACGCAGAATTTATTTCACACACCAACTATGCTAATGGTGATGCTGCAGCCACTGCTGTTACCCACACATATTCAGGGACCTTGACTGGTTCTAATCCTCTCTGACACAGTACTTTTTCCCCCTTCAAGGATTTTTTTTCTTCTTTTGTTTATTCCACTTGATGTAATGGAATGCCCTGCCCACGCAGCCAAACCTCATACCCCACTGACTTGTGTGGCTCATACGTCACAGTCAGAAACATCTTTGCCTAACCCAGTCATTGTGGGCATTTTTTTGATTACACAGAGTCACCAAGAAAATAAATATGTTTCTTGCATGTGGGTTACTAACAAATTCAGCTTGGATGCTGTCCTGTGGAGAACATGTTCAAAGTCCAACCACAAGCTCAGTATGATCATCCACTATTTTTTTCTTCAACATTTGAATTGTTGGATGGCCCAGGCATAATCTCAATAGCACTGGAAACATGAGATTGTGATTGTGAGTCATTGTCAGGATCAGAATCATGTTCAACTACAGTGGGGATGGAGAGTGTGACATGAACTACATTCTGACTCATGTCTTTGGACTCCACAATATTTTGGCAACCTGTTATCTTCTCATACATTGAACTTGGGGTAATACTCATGCCATCACCAACTTTACTACCACCACCAGAGGGGACAACAGCATCTCCAACCATCATTGAAGCATCTGATTGTACTGTGAAAGACACAGTCAGAGAAATCCCTTTACTACCATCAACTAAGCCCTTATGCTGCATACTACCACACCTATGCCCACTCTTGCTCCTGGCAGCAGTGCCATGGCCAGAAACATCTTTACATGCATGTCTCTTTAGATTTCTGAACTTTGGGGTGGATGGGTAGCCAAAAAACATCTGTGGCTTACAGATGGAGACTGGGCCCTAAACAGATGCAGATGCACAGATAGATGAAAAAAGAGCACTCAAGAGATGCAGCCGCACAGTCACAACAACGCCTTAACCAGTGGTCACAAAATCCAAAACTGGAAAAATAATACTTTCTTTTGGAGGGAGGGGGGCAGCTGCAGTATCAAGTCCACTACCAAGATAGAACAAAGCAGTAAAAAATGCTGTAGATGGATAAGAGATTCAGAGTGCTGTGCTTACATTGTGGCACAATAAAATGTGTCTGACTTGATGACACACACATTAAAGGCAATGCGCAGAAAATGTAACAGTTTTGTACACTACAACCAAATCCTTTAAACTGACAGAAAAAAGGCACAGCACCACAGCAAACAGAAAAAAATGACCAAAACTTACTACAAGTATTACCGTGTGTACATGAACACAAAAATACTAACACACTACCTACTTAACAGTTAGAAAGACTGCCTTTCTCACTGTGAATCTCCCTTCATCACAGATCTCACCCTCCCCTGAAGCACACTTCTACAGTGTCTGTCAGTACACAGACTGAATGTTCTACATTAACATTCAAAATGCACACAAAAATAAACACTCTATGATATAAAAAAGGGAAATTGTTTAACCAGGAAAGGTACACTAAGCCGAAGCCTGTTTCCAGGTGCGATCTAGGAGGACAAGGAAGTTAAGTGACTTGCTCGGGGTCACACAGTATGCAAGTGGGGACTGTGGGATTCAAGCCCCAGTCTGGTCTGCTGGATGTCACCAGATTTGCAGCTCAGAGCCTTAAACCACTGCGCTATACTGCCTCCACTATAAGCACAGGAGGGTTTCCTACAATATATGTACTAAATGTTGACCAAATAAATTTGCTCAAAAATGATTTTTAAAAGGTTTTTCAATGGTTTGATTCACAGAGCTTTGACAGCAAACTGTCTCCAGCTTTTCACTGCACACACTATGCAGAACTGAGGCTGTGCAAGACAATCTAGAACCCATGTGCCCTGCCATCCCTTGATTCATTGCAAATTTTGCCTTAAAGGCAGAAATAAAGGTAAAGTTAGTGCAAAGTCCATAGAAAACAATAAGGCTTCACGTTAAAATTAAAGGCAAAGTTATTTGCTTTGCATTGCGGAGTACTTCACGTAATTATCGCTATGATGCAAAGTACTCCACAGAGCGAAGTAAATGGACTTCACCCACCACTACCTATAGCACATACAGTACAACACATAAATTGTTATATAGGATTAAGGAGCAGACAAACTGGATGTTGAGGACCCAGGAGGAATGACATAACTATGATGTGAGAAACAGTGTTAGCAAAGCATTTATTTAGTGTTTGTTAACCAGGTAAGTGCACTAGACAAAAAACTTTGCCTATTTTCTAGCACAGCCCAGGATAGTTACAGACAGAGGAACAGCAATTACAGGTGACAGTATAGAACAACATCTCATATAAAGGTTAGCCAAAAACCTTAGTATCAATTACAGTTGTTACAGCAATGTAAGAAATCTAAAACAGTGGGCCTAACCAGAACAGTCATACAACAGTACAGTGGAAAGCAATTTATAAGACAGTCAATTGTTAAATACATACAATTTTTGAAGAGAGCTGGGGAGAGCCAGTCCAGGCTTGAGTAGAGTATGCAGCAATGCGTGAGGCTGGGTACAGATAGGGCAAAATGCCAGATGCTGTTGTAACATGTGTTCCATTTTTGCAGGTCCCCTTTGTTGGCATCCAGGTATGCAATAAGCCCATAGGTTAAGCTAGGTCTAAGAACTTCCTGGGGAATAGCCAGTCTAGTGGCAGTGGTAAGAGAAGACCTGATTTTGTAGGCCAGCCCCAACTGCATGTTTACTGCTTTGCATGAGTTGATTAAAATCCAGTGAAGGGGCTAGGATTACTCAGAGATACTCGAAAGTCAACCAGTTCCAGAGGACAGCCATCAGGCTTGGGATAGTTAGATTAGAGTGACTGGCCTTGATCCTGGGTGCTGAATCAAAAAGCATGGCAGCTGTCTTATGGGTGTTTAAAAGGAGTTTTCTATGTTGTAGACAGGTTTGTAGAAGATCAGAATCAGTCTTTAGGTTTGAATTGATTTTGGAAATATCCTTGGCACTGGTGTACAGAACAATGTCATCAATGTACAGAATGGTAGAGGAGGAACCAGTCATATTTGGCAACCTGTTGATAAACAGGGAGAAAGTCAATGGACTAAGAATGGATACTTGAGGGACCTCAACACTAGTGGGGGATACTGTAGATCTGATTTGAATTTGTCAATTTGCATGAATTGTTTTCATCTAGTGAGATAGCTGGCAAACCAGTAGAATCATGAGAGAAACCAAGTGTAGACAGCTTTAATAGCAGCAAGGGGTGGTCCACCAGGTCAAATGCCTTTGTTAGGTTAACAAAAACTGCCTCTGTATGCAAGCCCTTGTCCATGGCCATCTTTACATCATTGGTAAATGGGATGAGTGCCATAGCTGTACTATGAGCTTTTCTGAACCCATGTTGTGCAGGGGATAGTAAGTTATGTTGTTGTATGTACAGTTACCTGAGTGGCCACAATTTTTTCAAGTAATTTGTTCAGAATGGATAGAATGGTTACTGGACAGTAATTATTCATGTTCTTGCTATACCTTTTTTATGGATGGTTACAACCCATGCAATTTTCCAGAGTGTAGGGACTGTCCTTGCTGCAGAGTGATAAATTTAAGAGCCTAGTGACTGGTGCTGCTAGAACTGGGACTAGTAGCTCCAAACTGAGAGTTCTCTTGAATTCTGAGAACAGTATATAATGGGACCTTTGTCTAGCTTGAAAAATGAGATTATATGCTGCACATCTGATTGTGAGGCAATACTCTGTATCATTGCATATTGGACTGAAGATGATTACCAGATTCGCAAATGCATACTTTTATGGAACTCCAAATGGAAGCAGACCAGACAGGAAGAGTAAAGCAGTAACACAACTGAACACGAACACACCTATGATGAGCAGAACAAGAGGGAGAAAGGAAAATCCCAAGCCACTAATAAAACTCTGGATTTTCAGAAAGAAGCCCAAGAACACATCGTAAGACAATATTCTTTTGTATTATTGTTTTGAATAATAGCTATTCCAATTGATCTCAGCTGGTATGAATTTTGTACAGCACCATGAACCTGACACAAAAATTTACCATTGCTCACCAAGTACTGTATTTACTGATGTGCATTTTAATATTATTGCTATTTATATGCATGCAAAACTACCACAATGTTATGTAACTTAATAGAAACTGTCCTTAAAATTAGACATATGTTGATCATAATTTTTCAAATTATATTCTTTATCCAGGAGTGCACCCAGTTAAATTTTCCAAATGGGCATGCTGTACCTCAGTCAGACCCTGATAACTGTAGTTCGCAGACAGGCAATATTATGTTGCCAGTATTTTGATTCTAACTGCATTTATTGTTTCCAAACCATGTAATATCACCACCAAGGACAATGAACCCTCCTTTTATAATGAGCATGAAGAAAACCTTATCTCAGCATCCTATGCACAAGAGGGGGACAGTAGCACAAGACAGGGGCAGGCAGCATCTGAGCAGAAAGCCCACTGAGAGAACCCTTAAGCAGCTGTGCAACTGGCCCATCCAGAGGATACAGAATCACCAGAGCAACTGGCCTGTCCAGAGGACAAGAAAATACCCAAATAGCAGTCCATCATGAGGACTAGGATGCATTAGAGCAACAGTGCACTTCTGGGGAAAAAAATTGAAAACATTTTATAGACTTTAAACTGAATGGGGGGGGGGTCAACACCAGGAAACAGAGAGGCCCATAGCAAAGAAGCTCAAGAATATAAGTTCCTGCTTGCAAATGCAAAAGTTTAAACATCATAAAAAAAAATCTGAACTGGAATTAATATTGCTTAGCAATGATATTGATTTTGACGCCATTACTGAGACATGGTTGGATGAGCCAAGTCTGTGGGCAAGAGAATTTCAAGGCTATAAACTCTTCTTCAAAAATAGATCCGATAAAAATGGGGGGTCTGATATACACTAAACAAATATGTAAGTGTGTTGAGCTTACTATCGATAAAATTGCACCACTAACACTGAGTGCACATGGCTTCAATTATACTTTAACTATAAAACTACCCTAACTATAGGAAATTGCTACCAACCACCGTCAAGAATCTCAGAATATAATGAACAATTACTGAAAGAAATAGCAACTGCAGTGAATACATCTAATTTTATGAAAATGGGTGATTTTCACTTCCCCGGCATTGATTGGTCTTGGTTAACCAGTGGTTCTACCCTGGAATCAACCTTTATGAATTCTTTGCCAGCAGTAGGTCTTGAACAAAGAATTATGCTACCAACTAGGGAGAAAAATATCTTGGATTTAGTTATAACCAATTTAGACACAGGCATCTCAGATATTTTAGTTAAGGAAACCCATGGAAACAGCGATCATAATATGCTCACCTTCACATACTCAGCAGGACAGATTATTGATAATAGCAAACTCTATTCCAGAAATAATAAAGCAGCAGATTATAACAAAATCCAGAACACACTGAACTCCATAGATGGGGCCCCGATATTCAGAAGTGCACCTGGCAATGGCACAAGTGGTTGTGCTTTGCAACTGAGTTGTACTGGAGCAACAAAGGGATATATTCAAAAGAGATGTGCAATGGTGCATCCTTTCTGAATATATCAAAGAATGCACATGTCACAAATACAATGAACCCGTGCATCAGTCAGTCAGACCTGCCTACCTAGAATGCTCCAGTGCAACTGGAGCTGCGTCTGGTGCAATATCCAGATATTCAGAAGTGGATATGCAAATGGGGCTATTTGCATGTCAGTATGGCCCCATTTGCATGTGTTGTGCAGGTCTGGCCAGCAAAATGTACCTGGCGCCCTGCACAGCATACGGTCCCTGTACCAGGGACTGCAGTAGTATCACCTCCCCATACCTTATCAATGATCGCGAATAATAATCCCTGAAGATACCTGGTGGTCCAATGGTTCCTCCCTCCCCATCCCATACCTCTGATCACCATAAAGCTGTTTCTTTCATATCTCTGGTAATCTAGTGTTACCCCCTTCCTATCCCATACCTCCGATCACCAAAAAGATATTTCTTTCATGGGTCATCATGCCCAATTCTCACCCGATTCCACATGTAAAACAACCTTACATGCTACAGTATGGGACATTGAGGTGAAATTTAGGCCTGACAACCAAATGGCACACCCAAACACCTGTTGATGTGTGGATGGGGTAGATTGGTAGGAGTGAGAACCTCTAGGGTAGGGTGTTAGGGTTGCAAAGCCTAATGCCTCATTTCCCTGCTTTTGTCACTGGGATAGCCACCCTAACTGATGCATTAATGGAGTTTTTTGCATAGAATATATGTAATAGATAACCCACTCCAAGCTGTGTGATTGCACGCTGATATATGCATGCCTTGGTGTGCATTGTTACACATGAGGTTCCAGGCTGAGTGTGTCAATCACCCAAGGTGTGCGTACATCAGAGTGCATCTGCACATCCTAGAGTGGGCTATCTATCTTATAACATGGCAAAATTGTTTTGAAGGAGGGGTGAATGTGCAGGTGTGTGGTCATACACTAATATACACACAGTCATGTGATGCTGTGTGCCAATGAGCTTTTCTCTTTTTGTAAACCCATGAGATTATATATATATGATATGTGTGTGTATGTATACACACACACACACACACACACACACACACACACACACACACACACACACACGTATATACCTGTATGTATATATGTACATATATACACCAGTGCTGTGCGACACCTTGGATACAGGATGCACTACCTTTTCCATATCTCCCACCATGTAACCATCTGTGTGGTACTCTCCTGCTGCATCCCATGTATTGTTGCATTTGTACTCACTGGTGCTGTGATGTGTGCTCCCTGGTGTGGGGATGTGTGCTCCCTGGTGATGGGGTGTGTTTACACTGGCGCTGAGATATGTGTTCACTGGTTGCTGGTGTGTGTTCTCCCTGGTGACAGAGTGTGGACTCAGTGGTGTACGAGTGTTTGGTATGTACAGTACATCCACAGGGGGTATAGGTGGTGCACCACACACACAGCATGGGTGTTTTGTTACCATACAGTGGGCATGCATGCTGCCTCAGTTGGAACACAGCTCTATATGGTACATTGTTATACAATTCTCATCTCCTCTCCCAACAAGTCACCATATCGTACTGGAAATGGAGGAGGATGCCCCAGGTCCATCTCAACAGTAACTGTCCCTGCTGCCTACCCATATGCACCTGCTGACCAACACTATTGCAGAGGATGAGGAGGAAGAAGATGAGACATAATTGGGAGTTGCGGGCAACAGGGGTACATCTACAACCAGGATGGGTTGTACCCCATGCCAACCACCATAACAATGGAGCCCAGCTACTGTCCCCACACAGCACTATGGTCGCAGTGGTGCAGCTTCCCACAGCCCTGGCACATCCATCACTTTGCCACCCCATGACATTGCCTCTGACACAGCCATCACCCTGCTGCCACAACTGATAGCACTGAGCCAGTCACCACTGTGCCTCCTCAAAATCCAATCTATGGCACAGACGCAGCCCTGCTGCTGCATGTCCATCTCACTGTGCTACCACAGCTGGCCCACAGCACCCATAATGGATCTCAGTACTGACTGCAGTGCAGCCCTGGGCTATACAATGGCTGAAGTTGCAGCCTGACCCTGTCCCAATGGACAGTCCCTGAAATACTGGGGATGTGGTTAACAACAGCTGCTGCAGTTGGCCATGGAGGCATATAGTGCCACACAGCAGAAACTGACAGTTATCCAAACATGATGCATGATGACATGCAGCATGCTAAGGAGTGGGCAGAGTCACATCATGCTGAGCACATGGTGGCCCTACACAACTTGCATCAGGATCTGGCCTCTAGCATGAAGCTACTGCACACTTGCCTACATGCCTCTTGCATGGACAGCCTGTGGGTCACTGTGCTGGAGACTGCAGCCACGGTGACAGGCACTGTGGGGATCTGACAGTTTTGTCAATAACTTTTTATTAGGTATATAAATATAACAACCATAAAACAAAACTGTGTTAATAATTTCTATATTAATTCAGACATATATCCAGCAATACTATCACAGATCAGGACATATACTTTGTTAATAACATCAAATGAACCCATTTTAAAATTACTCTTAAACTTCTATAACAGTTCATCCTCATCCAAACATACTTCACAGTTCAGAATATGTACTATAAGACTGCCAAAAATGAAACAGCTTTAAAATTATACTTCAAACAATTTATTCAGATGAATTATTGCATAATACTTAAACTAAGAGTAGTGAATGTAGAGAGAAGATGTAACGTACAGAGAAGAAAATAGAGCTGACCAAAGACAAAATGATAGATCACCTAATAGTTGAAACTAAATTTTGAGAAAATAAGTGAATAGAAACTGAAGAATGGCGATATGGAGGCAGTAGTATATCTCAAAATGTCTTACAGATCATTCTTATTAACAACAGATGGAGAAGCCAAGAACAATAAGGAAATGATGGAGTGTGTCTGGAGAGGAGTCATATACTTAATCTCATTCTCTCAAGTTTATTATTAGACCCTGTTTGTTGCAGCTGGACATATAGTCCTGTGGGTGACACCCTACCTTTTATCAAAATTTGTCACCTTGGTCCCTTGAACAGATAGCAAATGTTTCTGTTTTAAAAATTTCTATGACATTGCACTTCCATTCCTGAATAGAGGGAATTTTTTTTATCTCTCTGATGCTTGGAGATCATATGTCTGACTGAGGCACCAATTAAAAATATGTGTATATATTTTAGTTCATATGACAATTCGTTTAAATCAGTAAAATTACCTACAATACTTGTCGGTATGTTAACACCCTTGCTGTACTATGGACTGATATCAGTCCAAAATTCCTATACTTTAAATTCTGTCTGCAGTCTAATGGATAAGGTAATCTGACATTATAGGTGTATCTTTAAAACTTTCTTTCACTTCACTCCAGAGTTCTTTAATAGGTGGGAACCCCCAACATATGTGTAGTAGCCATTTCCAGACTTACATTTATCACAGGTAGGTGTGGGTGCCAATGCCATTTTAAATCTCTGATACAGAGTATAATATAAATTCAGAATCATCTTACATTGTAAGAGTTTTATGTTTACTGTGCTGAATGCATTAACCGAAAAGGACCAGATTTTCACCTAGTTCCAAGCATCAGTTCACACCCCCAATGCTCGTGACCATCATCTTGATTATTCTGAGGTCATTCTCCTGACAGAATCTACTAAAAGGTTATTGAGTGAGAACATAGAAAGAGACAGGTGCATGCAGCCTAGAAAGGTTTTTATGTCATCATTTATATGGGTTGTGGGGTCAAACTTTGTCTGAATTACATTTTTAACACTATTGTATAGATTAGCATTGTCACCAAAATGTTATATTTATTCACTAAGACATTAAATTGAATAAAATAATTCTGAGATAAAACAGTGATTGTACCCAGTTTGCCCAGGTTTTGTGCTGCAGCATATTATTCAAAGGGAGCTCCGGTGCATGCTAAAAGGGTTAATGTGTGCAAATAAATAATGTATGCAGTGGGTAAAGACAGGGGCAGGGACATGAACTCTGGTGCAGTGCAATATTCAGCTCAGCAGCTCTGCAAAAGGGAAATAGTGCAGGCCACCTTGTGCTGTGCAATTACCACCAATAAGCAGCCCAACTTACTCCAGGCAGCCCTAAGGGCCAGTAGAGCCACTGCAGCCAACAACCATGTTGACAGTTGGGAGAGTACACCTGTTTCAATATTTTTAATTGCCATGATGCTAGTTGCTGAACTGTTCTAGCCTAATAGTTAAAATCTTAAAAGCCTTGGGACCAGAGCTGATATAGTTCATCTTGGAATTCCTGATGGAAAGTGTTACCTCACTCCTTATAATTTCATAATACTCCGTTTTAAGTTTTGACCATTTGTCAGATGTTTCTTCTGAATTAGCTACAAGCATTTTTTTTCTACTTCCTGAATTCTGCTAAGATTATCTGTTTGCTTTTTCAAATTCTGCTTCTTAAAAGTAGACACAGTTGCTGGCATGATGGCACTGAGGGTTGAGGTGCTGGATGCCACACCTCGCTCCACGCTGGTGATCAGGGTTCGGGAACGGACCCGAGTCTCCAGGGGTTGGCAGTGGCGGAGATGGATTGAGCATCCGTGGACTGCTCTACCTCTCTGGGGGTTGGGGGGGTTTCAGTTGTTGCCACACTAGCGACCTCTGGTGGAGGCTGGGGGGTGGTGCACATGCACTGTACAGTAGGGGTGAGCTTGGGGCACGGCGCCAGGGGGAGTGCGTGTGGACGCATACACGCTCCTTCCATTGGCGTCACTGCATGCCCCAGCCCACGTCAGGCTAAACATGGAAAAAGTGATGCTCAGTTGTGGTGTCTTGATGGCCATTTACAGGGACTGCCTGGAACTGAGTGCACCACCGCACAATACTGGGTCCTGTGTTGGTGGGGAGTATGGGGGACTCCCCTGCTGCCCCACCGCGGAGGGCAAGCTACAGTGGTAGATTGTGGTAGTGGCTTCACTAGGAGCAAGAGCAGAACCAGCCGGCGGCTGGAGGTGGATGGATGCCGGGACGTGAAATGCACACCAGAGGACACACAAGGTAAAAAGCATTAACAAAAAAAAAAAATTAAAAAAAGTAGACACAGTACTGATGAGGGAACCTTTTAAAGAACACTTCAGTCAAGCACAGTTGTTGCTCCAAGAAGTATCCTCTGGGAGGTTATCCACCAAAAAGATAATTTTTAACTTTTATTATACTTTCAGCATTATCCAGTGGAAAATTAATAATTTATCATCTTTTTGAGTTTTCTGTTAGTGGTGACTTGAAAGTTCAATACCACGGGGCAGTGATCCGCCTACCTGGCGTTTGATGTCAGTGTAATTCTTTCTACTGACAAATTCTTTCAGAATATAATTTTGGTCAAGCCTTGAACCAGACTGCTTACACTGTGACCAGTATGAATACTCTTTTACAAGGGAATTTAAAACCCTCCAGACACCAACAATTTGCAAATGATTAAATCTTTAGGGTGTTTATCTGCCTTGGATCTTTGAGGGTGAAATCTGAATCTGCTTAAGGTAAGGTCTAAAACAACATTTGTGTCTCTAGCCAGGATGACAATACCATCCAAAAAGGCCACAATTTTTGGAAACAAAAGCTTAATGAGCATGTCATGTGATGGTGAAGTAGGGACATAAATATTGATAAGCATAGCATATTCCTCTCCTTGTTTACCATTTAATATCAAAAAGTGGCCGCTAGGATGATCTATCACATAACACAGTTGGAAATTAAGATGTATTTTTTTCTATACGTATTTTATGCTTTTGAAATTATGTGAAAATGGCAAGTCCATAATCGTGCCGCTCACAATGAGTGATGCAAACATCGCCCGAATCAAAAGGGCGACAGAAACAAACACAAAACCGCTGCAAACAGCGATGGTCCTCGGCAACACACAAAAAAAACAACACATAGCTTCTTTTTTTGCGGGGGGCTACAATTGACTCCACTGGAAAAAAAAGGAACATTTAACTGCCTTTGTAAAACCAGAACCTGGATCCACTGGCTCTGTAGGCAATGGCTCTTGCCACTACACCAAATGGCCAGCTCGTCAGGGTTCAGCCACACACCTTCCTACATCCTGTCATAGTGAGCGTAGTTCACTGCTACACTCACTATACATGATCCTTAGCTGTAATAGAACGTTCGCCCTAAACATGAGCAGTATTACTGAGTTGCTCATATTGAGTTGCTCAATAGTATTTCCCATATAGGGTACTACCTATGCTTTTACCCCCCATTTGTTTCCCCTGAGAGTCCCAGGACCCTGGCAGACACAACAGTGCTTGCATGAGGAGGTTCACACACTCTCCAGGTACCTACTCAGCTCCTTCTGCACCACCCATGGTTATTGCCGGGTCCCCTGTAGCCCAAACTGTCATCTGTCCTCCACCAGGTGGCAGTCAAGAGCCTGGGAAATCCCTCACCTCTCCTCAGAAGTGGAGTGCAGCATTGCAGCAACTCAAGTCTGCTCCATACCCTCCTCCCTGCCAACCCCCAACAATCCTGGCTTGTTCCCGAACCCGGTGAGGTGTGGCATCCAGTGCCTCAGTCCTCAACACCACCGGGCCGGCTAGATTTCTTTTAAATAAGATTAAACCCCATGCTTTTTTTTAGAGCTGCCATTTGGTCTGAAAATTTGGCCAATGCTTTCCCTTTGCATCAGAGAGTAATGCTCCTTAGTAAGATGTGGTTCCAGCAGAAAGACTATTGATGCATTTAGTTTCTTAAGATGTCTCAATACAGAATACCTCTCCAGTTTATGATTCAAAATCCTGGCATTCCAAGTGAGCAGTGTTAAAGATTTAGCTGGATCCATATTTGCTAAATTTAACAGGAAAAATTACTTTTTGAAACCTAAATGATATCCATCTTCTCTCTCTCTCTCTCAAAAGAATTGTCCGAACACCACTGCCTCATACAGACAGAGTAGAACAGTAAAAGAAAGACCACTTGGAAACATAGTGGAGAGAGAGAGAAAGGGAGGGGGAGGGAGGGAGAGGGGGAGAGAGAGGGAGGGGAGAGGGAGAGGAGATGGAGAGAGTATTAAATGTGTATAGCAAATTGCTAGAAATATAACCTGATAAAACAGCACAGTTCTTGAATGCAATACAATTTTTATCCTTAACTGTAGTGAAACACTATCCAAATACCAAAACAATTATAAACAGAACAACAATCACCCCACCTAAGTACATTCCTGAAAGGCTACCACTACAAGGAGTGGACCCCACCCCACAGGAAAAGTTAGCACCTCTCCCTTATCCAAAAGTGTTCTCCTTATATGCTGTGTATCCAATTATATTAAGAACCAGGTTGTGAATGACGGACAAAAAAAAAAATATATCTATATATAGGATGTATGTTAAAAGAATTTAACACACACTTGAGTTGTTGGATGGCACATAAACACCAGGGCGATGCCCGAGGGGTTTATGGCAGTCATCCAACAATGAAGGTGTGTTAAATTCAAGTTAAACACACTGCACCTCATATTTTGTTTTATATAATTACTGCATTGTGTATTGTTCCACAGAGGAAATGCAATTGCTTATGTATGGAGCCTAGAGTAGTCTGGATTGTCGGATGTAACATTTCAGAGGATTTGTTATATGCACCACTCAATGCCGTAATACCTACTCAGGTATTATGGTTTTTAATACATGGCTTTTTCAATGGAAAAACACAACCCAGTAAAATATATATATATATATATATATATATATATATATATATATATATATACATACACACTATAGTTAGGGTTGAGTACCCCATTTAAGGTTAAATTTGAAATTTTGCACCTTAATAACTTTGGCACCGTACAACGGATTTGTTTGAAATATGGAATACATGGTTTGGTATCATAAATCTCTGGACCTGACCAGCTTCATTATGGTTGGATGTGCTGTAGTAAAGCTACAAAGTGCCAAAAAATTATAATCTATGGGAAAAGGTAAACTATGCAAAAGTGTTGCAAATGTAGTTTTTAGTGTCGCAAATGACCCTTTTACTTTCGTGATTCAGCCCTTTTATTTTTTCAATTGGTGCTCAGAAAAATGCTTGGCATTTAAATTTGGGAACCTGTAGGGACACATTTCTTGTTGTGTTCACCTAGTCGAGCCCTGAGGATGCTAGCCATGTCTTTTTTGGTGGGTAAAAACACCCCAGAAACATGTTTTTTAAATTTTTGTAAAAAGTAGTGCAACAAAGAACATTCACATATGCAACACCTTCATGATTTTTTTTTTTTTGCACAAGTGTCGTGATTTGCACAAGTAATTTGAGACACTCTGCCCAAAACAATAGGAAATCTTAGCCACCCTACTGCAAAACTACAGTTTGGTCTTTTAGGATGAAATTTGCAGGGAAGAAAGCCAATATCATACGGATGTGCCTTTTGGTGGTTTGGTGCAAAAATACAACAGGGCTGCAAAGTTATGGCACTCCGAAGTTGACAATTTTTCCCATAGAAAAAACATTAAGAGCATCTGCCGCACCATTTGGGTACCATATCTCGAAAACTATTTGAGATATAGACTTTTTTGTCACAAAAATTCAGTGCAAAACTAGTCTCAAAAGTCACAAATAATATGAGATTTTAATTTCTTTCCTGCGTCATATGGTTCCTGAGATATAAGCAATTTAGTATTCCAAGTGCTCATTTTCTTGTCCGAGGGCCGCTATTATGCCTACATTCTATGCAGTCACTGTGCTTCTGAATGCATTTCTTTCAAACACAAAGCGTGGGTGTTAGCATTACCATTAGCGTTTGCATTCACGTTTACGCTTGCGTTTCTGTTACTGTGTTAGCATTTCTGTCTATTTCACTGTTAGTATTACTGTTTGTGTTACCATTTGGGTTTCCATTTATGTTTAGTTCACCTTTACCATTACCGTTCTCCTGTCCATTACCGTTTGCACTTCTGTTACCATTTGCATTTGCGTTACCCTTACCGTTAGCTTTACCATTACCATTTGCATCTGCATTTACGATTGCATTTGCTTTACTGTTGGCATTTACATTGGCAACCTCTCCGGCCATGTTAATGGTTGATGGATCCTCAATCCTCGACCCCAAGGTGATTGCAAACATCTTCAACATGGCTTTTTTGACCTTAGTGCTGTCCTACCCCATGACTCTTTCAAAAACAGGGCCTACTCCCCAAATACCTCAGCCTCACAGTCTAACCATCCCCTCTTCTACTTCAGGGAGGTTAGGCTGAATGAAGTTCACTGCTATATTAATGGACCTATCTCTAAATCTAGATCTAGTAGCGACACCCTGGACCTTAAGCTTCTGTTGCTCACCCTTGATAAGGTAATTCATCCATTAACAAAAATCCTAAGCCTCTCTCTCTCAGCTGTGGAAAATTCCCGGACTTATGGAAAACAGCCACTGTGACACCTGTCCACAAAAGTGGGGATAAGAAGAATCACTCAAATTATTGCCCTATCTCCATACTGCCCCCACTCTCTAAGGCACTCAAGCGCATGGGGGCTGATCAACTTACTGACCACTTGGATAAATACAATATACCTTGTCCACAACAACACGGTTTCCAGAAAGGTCACAGCACCACCACAGCCCTTCTTGAGTTCACTGGAGCTTTGCACAAATCCCTTGACAATGGCCTTCTCACAGGGGCCGTTTTCGTTGACCTCTCCAAGGCCTTCAATACAGTACACTATGGACTACTAATTGACCAACTACTGAATGCTGGGCTATCACCTGACTCTTCTCTCTGGTTTAAAAGCTACTTAGAAAACCAGCCGCAGAGAGTAAAAATTGCTGATGCTCTTTCTGACACCCTGCCTGTTTGCTCTGGTGTCCCACAGGGATCCAT
The DNA here is from genome assembly GCA_016271365.2 of Neoceratodus forsteri. NCBI lineage: Eukaryota > Metazoa > Chordata > Ceratodontiformes > Ceratodontidae > Neoceratodus > Neoceratodus forsteri. The sequence continues at coordinate 883,937,406 of CM057459.1, forward strand.
ATTGGGCCCCCTCCTTTTTAGCCTTTTCTTAAACTGTCTCCCTTACCACTGGTCTGAGCAGATCATACTATATGCCAATGATGCTGTTGTATTCTCCACTCTCAAAGATTCTGCAACTCTTCAACACAACCTTCAACTTGGTTTCAGTTCTGTAGAGACATGGTTTCTTAATCATAAACTGATCCTCAATGACAAGAAAAATAAATCTATGCTCTTCTGCAGCTCTCATAACCCACACAAGCTACACCACTTGGCTATCTCCACCACCCAGGGGAACACTCTAGATCAGGTAGGGTCCTTCAAATACTTAGGGATACAGCTTGACCCTAATCTCTCCTATGTACCTCACATAGATAATTTAGCTAGAGCTGCTAATACACGGCTTGGTCTCCTCTACAAACACTGACAACACCTCATGCCAAAAGCTTTGAAGGTTGCAGTCCTGAGCTCTGTGATCTCTGTAATAGACTATGGTGTCATCATTTATGGCTCAGCCACAACCACAACCCTTAGACACCTCTCAACTGCCTTAAATAAGGCATGTCAGCTCATCACTGGTGCTCAGCGTGTCACCCAGCTTGAGCAAGATGGCGGCCACGCTGGGTCAGCCACTGTGAGCTCTTATCACAAGCTCTGTCATAAGCCATAAGCTTTACTGTTTTACTTATTTTGTATTTTAAATCATTTTATTTAGTTTATTTAGTTCAGTTTAACTGGTGTTGTTTGTTTGACCTCTCGCTGACTCTTGTTGTAGTCCGCTGCAGCGTATTTCTGAAACGGCTCTTGCTGACGCCTGCTGCAGCCCATTTCAGGGTATTTTTAAACGTATTTCTAAATGACTGCAGTGCATTTTTAAATGGCCCTTGCTGACGCTTGCTGTAGCCCATTGCATCATATTTTTAAATGATTGTTGGGCTTTTTTGGGCTCATTTGGATTGATAGAGAGGATATGTGCTGTTGTGTGCGATTTGGGCTCTTGATTGGAATGGAGTGACTGCCGGAGCCGAAGCTGGAGCAAATGTTTGGCTCGGTAGTAGTTTTGGTCTTGCTGCTCGAAGGATTGTGTAGGAACTGTGGACAAGCTGTGAACAAGCTAAACCTTTTGGTTTAGGGAAAAAAAATTGGAGCATTATGGAGTCGTGATGCTGTGACTGTGACTGCATAGAGAGTGTGTTGGTTCATATTCAGTTTTACTATCAAACTACTGAAACGATTTGCTTCTTGACTAAGATCTGAAGAACTGAGTCGAGTCGGGTTGGATTATTCCTGATTATATTGTTGGAGCTGCTGACTTTAAATTGGACTTACAAAGGCGTTTTTGGTCCTTGAATAATACATGAATTCCTGCTGGATTTATGCTGGAATGAAGAATTGAGTGGGATTAGTGCTCAAACTGTTAACTTGTTGAACTGAATTTGTCTATAAATTGCTCGATTGATATAAATTAGAACATTTTAATGAAATTGTGTGGTTTATTGCAGGGTGAGCTGATGGGGGTGTTGTTGTTTGTTTGTTATCCTTGCTGGGCTTGGGACGGATGGTATTGATCCCGGTCTACCGGAGGGTGGGCTCAGAGAAGCAGTGCCTCCTAGGACTGCTAATGGGGTCCACTGGTGAGTAGTCCCTTTCTGGGGGCCATAGTCCTGTTCCTGGTGGGGTTAAAAGTTTTCCCATTAGTTTGGCAGTTATTTTTTCCCTGCAAACCCTTATTGTATTTTGTCATTAATGCCTGAAAGGATTATAAGCTTATCAAACTGTCTTGTTTATTAGATTCTATAGATTTTAGTGAGAGTAAAATCTGAATTTAATTATTGGATTGGGGAGGTGAGAGGCCTTAATCCTTTTTAAGACTTTCAACATCGAAACGTGAGCGTTGTTGCCATTTCAGGATTCTATGGGATGTAACCTGTGCTTCATATTAATTTATTGGGTTAAATTGGTATATTGAGATTGTTGAGTTGTTTGTTTGGGTATTCTTAGATAAATTATTGTTTATTGAAATGTGCTGGGAAGGCATTAAGATGGTCAGGAGCTATTCTCCCACTTTGCTTAGTAACCTCCGTCCTTTTCACTGTTCCCCTTTGACTCCTGAAGTTTATAACAAATGTCATTCATTGGAGATAGTGCGAAGGCGTTTGAGGGGTGTATGGCCCGGGCAAAGTGGGAGAATTGAAAGGGGTCGATCAATTGAGGTAGTGGGGACTAGGAGACACCCTGGGATGAAATGGGTTCAGGATAGGGGTTTTCCCTGCCTGATTCCCATACCAAGGGCTCCACAAATGAGTGGTACTGTGCTCCTCTTCGAAACCCATTCAACCTGGGCAGTTTTGTTGTAATGCCAGGTCAATTAAAAACAAGACCGCTATTATAGCGTATCTTGTTGTAACATCTGATCTGGCATGCATCACCATGACCTGGTTGGATGAGAACGCAGGCCCTATTTTGGCTTCTGCTGCTTCATCTGGGTTCTCGGTGATACACCGCCCTAGGTTGGATCGTAGTGGCAGGGGTGTAGCCATCTTTTTTAGAATGGAGCTGGGTCTTGTGGATGTACCAGTGGGTGTCACTGGATCCTTTCAGTGTATCCTGGGAACAGGTGCAGGATTCTCCTCATTTACCGACCACCCGGTGATGGTGGAGAATTCCTGAAGGAGTTTTCGGACTTCATCGTCGACGTAGCACTGGAGTCTCCCAGGTGGTTAATACTGGGTGACTTCAATGCTTGGGTCGAAGATGAACTCTCACCTTTTGGGAAAAATCTCCTCCAACTTATGACAATGTTGGGCCTTACACAGGTGGTTACCTCTGCTACCCATGTGGGGGGTCACTCATTGGACCTAGTGTTCCTACTGGAGTTGGAGGTCGCACATTTGGGGGTGGAACCAAATGTGTGGACAGACCATCATACCATAAGATTTAGCTTCAGGGCACCACTAAATAGGCCTGCTCCTACAGAGATGGTACAATATTGCCCTTTAAGGGGAGTTACCCCAGAAGGCCTTTCGATGGTTATGGACCTATCAGGTATTTTGAGTGAGTACATGGATACATGGGGTCTCGTACTTGTCTATAATAAGGCTGTGGGTAATGCTCTGGATAAAACTGCACCTGTTCATGTTCATCCACTCACTCAACACCCAAGATCTTCATGGTTTGATGGTTCTTTGAAGGAGCTGAGGAGATTAGGACGAAGGCTAGAGAGAGCTTGGCGAAAGTCTGGCCTGGATGCTGACAGACTTAGATTGATTGACCATTTTAGAGTCTATCAATCAGCAATCACCCGTAAGAAGGCAGAATTCCTGTCCTGGGAGATTGCTGCTGCATGGAATTGACCAGCCAAACTCTTTCAGACTGTCGACAGATTGTGCAATCCACTCTGTTTGCAGTCTGGAAGAGATTTTTCACAGAGGAAGTGTGATGAGCTTGCTCAATTCTTCACAGATAAGATTGCCAGCATCAGATCGGGCATCCATCCTGCTCTCTCTTTAGGGAGTTGTGGTGGTCAGCGAGAGGAAGGAATCCCTTGTGTTGCCTGGTCTGACTTTAGTAGGCCGGCATTCACAGATGTTGTGAGGACTATCCAGACTGTATGACCAACCAGCTGTAGTTTGGATCCGGGCCCTACACAACTGTTACTAAGTTGTGTAGATATTATCTGCCAGATACCTGCATAAGTTGCCTGGAAATCTTTGGCACAAGGGGTTTTCCCCACCCCCTTAATGGAGGCAGTCATTCGACCACTCCTTAAAAAACCTTCACTGAATCCAGACATCCCAGCTAACTACAGACCTATCTCTAACCTGCCCTTCGTGGGTAAGGTTATTGAAAAGGTGGTTGCAATACAGTCGGATGACCATCTTATGAATCACAACATCTATGAAGCTCTCCAGTCGGGGTTTAGGAAAAGACATAGCACTGAGACTGCCCTTGTCTGAGTTTTAAATGATCTTCTAATTGCGAGAGATTGAAAGGCTCGTACTATTCTAGTCCTTCTTGATCTCTCTGCAGCATTTAACACTGTGGATAACGGTGTGCTGTTGGAGCGCCTGCACTTTCTTTGTGGACTGTCTGGTACAGTTCTACATTGGTTTCAATCTTTCCTCATGGGGCGGTCTCAGAGGATTATTATGGGGATTTATTCCTCTGATATCATCTATCTGTCCTGTGGGGTACCGCAGAGCTCCATCTTGGTGCCCATGTTGTTCGCAATCTGTATGCTGCCATTAGAAGATATCATTAGGTGTTACAGTCTGGGTTTTCACTCCTATGCAGATGATACCCAGCTGTATTTGTCCTTTACTCCTGGTCAGGCTGGTACACTCCCTCTGCTTAACAGCTGTCTAGCTAAAATCAATGACTGGATGAGCGCCAACTGGCTGAGGTTAAACCCAGATAAGACCGAGGAGTTGGCTGTGGACCCAGGTCGCATTGAGGTGGGTCATAGGGTTGAAGTATCATCAGGCCTTTGGCTTGGTGATGCCCAGCTCTTGACCTCAGGCCAGGTGCGTAACCTGGGCATTATTATTGACAGTGGTTTTACTCTGAAATCACAGGTGTCAGCCGTTGTTAAGTCATCTTTTTTCCATCTGAGGAATATCGCCCGGGTGAAACACCTGGTTCCTCCGGCTGACCTTCCTACTCTGGTCCATGCCTTTGTGACCACTCACCTTAATTACTGCACTTCCCTTTACCAGGGACTACCGGAGGTTGAAATTTGTCACCTGAAGCTAGTGTAGAACGCAGCAGCCAGGCTTTTGACTGGAACATCTAGGCATAGTCATATTATGCTTGTTCTGCGTTGGTTGCACTGGCTGCTGGTATAATGGCGAATCACCTTCAAGGTCAGATTACTGACCTATAAAGCCCTACATGAACAGGGACCACAGTATCTGAAAGATCTCCTTACTCCCTATTGCTCCTCTTGCTTACTCCAATCTGCCGACGAGGGATTGCTAGAGATTCCCAGGGTTCATTTGAAAATATCTGTAGCGCGTGCATTTTCATATGTAGCTCCTGCCCTGTGGAATTCTCTATCTCATCGGATACGAAGCTGCCTGACCGTCGAGAGTTTTAAAATAGAGTTGAGTTTTTTCTTATAAAGTTTATGGCCTATGATTTTATACTGTTAATTCTGTTTTGTTTTGCTTATTGTTATCTGTAAAGCGCTTTGATCTCTGGAAAAGCATTTTTAAATAAATTTTTACTTACTTACACCCACACATGTGACCTGTACACCCAGACAGTCAGACTCCAACTATCAAACCGCATAAAGTTTCTCACCTGCTTCATGGCAAAAAAAAATCTACCCTGGCCTTGCAACTTCTGGGGTCTCAACTCTGTTACAACACCAAACCAACAAACGGCGCCTTCAGAGATCTGTCACTCTTCACAGGGGCAATGCTCTTTTGCTTGTCAAGCGCCACTCTGGTTCAATGACCTTAGCTCCACCATCTCCTCTGCAAAGACAATTAGTATGTTTAAAACTAGGCTCCGGGACTATCTCACTACCAACAGCTCCTGTGACTGCCCAACTTAACCTTTTTTTCCACTTCCCTGCCTGCTGTTGTAGTCCCCCCTCCTCACTGGATTCTACCCTTACATCTTGGTATACCCAATGCTGCACTTTTCACCCTCTCCCCACCCTACCTACATTCCTTCTTCCCCTCTCCCCTCCCCTCTTCCCTCTCCCTATGACTCTGTCACTTCTTATGTCTTGTCTGTTTTCTCTAACTGATGCCGCTGGCTACCTTGCTTACAATGTTACCCTTGAATTGTATTAATCTGTAATCTGATTGCAATGTCCACATTGTTGTTAAGTCTGTCTTGATGTTCCCCATAATTTGTATTTCTCTGATGTGGAACCTTTGTAATAGAGCCTTGGCTCAAAGGTATTTGTAATCCTAGACTTGATAAATAAATGAAAAAAAATAAATAAAACGTTTGCGTTTTTCTCATCTTTACCGTTACCATTAGCGTTTGCATTTACATTACCATTACTGTTTGTGCTTTCATTAGTGCTTCTGTTTACATTACCATCACAGCTTGCATTTACGTTACCATTACTGTTTGTGCTTGCGTTACCATTTGCTTTACCATTAGCATTACTGTTACCGTTTGCGTTTCAGCTTGCGCTTGCGTTACTGTTTACATTTGAATTTACGTTAACCTTTCATCACCATTAGCATTACCATTAGTGTTTACATTATCATTTGATTTGCTTTTGCACTTGCGTTCGTGCTTCCGTTTGTGTTACCATTTCTGTTTGCATCACTGTTAGATTGTTGATAGCATTTGCATTTACGTTACCATTGCCATTTGCATTTGCGTTACCATTTGTGTTTTTGTTTGCATTACCGTAACCGTTAACGTTTGCATTTCCGTTCCCATTTGCGTTGGTGTTACTGTTCCCATCAATGTTTGCATTTCCATAACCAATACCATTAGTGTATGCGTTAACGTTTGCATTAACATTTCCATCACCGTTACTTTTTGCATTTCTGCTTGCGTTTTCTTTTGCGTTTACTTTTTCGTCACCGTTACTGTTTCTGTTTCCACTTCCGTTTCCATAAGCTTTAGCATTTGCATCTGCATTCACATTTGCATTACCATGGCTGTTATTGTTTGCGTCACCTTTACTGTTAGCTTTATAGTTATTGTTAGCGTTATTATGCACAAATGGCCAGCTTGGTGGGAGAGCGAAGCCCGCTCCCACCACCACATTCCATTCACTATTTATATTGCACATTTTCAAAAAGAAGGGAAATTCATGGCAAAAAAATCAGTTTAATGCATCAGGTAGGATTGTTCTACAGAGACAAAAGTGAGGAAATTCGGTGTTAGGGTTGAAAACCCTAATTGCACATTCCCCCCCCCACTACACACACACACACACACACACACACACACACACACACACACACACATACACACACGCGCGCAATTAGGGGAAGGACCAAGGCAACACAACCAATCACACACAACCAGCAGCAAGTAACAGAAATAACATACAACTATCTAAACCATGAAACCACACACTCACACTCCCATCGGGCTGTGGCATGGGGTAGTCACTGCTATCTCTTATCCCAGACATTTCACACACCACAAAACACATATCATTACAGACAACTGGCCATCTTGGGCCACATGCTGCCACCAGCACATAACCCAGACTACATATATGGTATTTTGGGGTGTACAAAACCCAAAACAGGATTTTCCACATTCCTTGAAATACTTTTAAGAATCACTTTCGCAAATGCAACTGTGTCATGCTATGCATTTGCTACACTTTCGTGTTTGCCACAGTATCTTGCAAAAGTATGCTCCTGATGACTGCACATATTTGCCATCATCCTGCAAGCAAACGGTTGGGTCTTTTGGGCTGAAATTTGCAGGTTGGCAAGCCTTGATTCCACAGATGTGCCTTTTCCTGCTTTGGTGCTAAAATACTCAAGCATGACAAAGTTACACTGTTCTGAAATTGAGCAGTTTCCCATAGACTAACATTGTGGCACCCATGACGACTTTTGCCACCCATATGTCGAAAACGTAGCAAGGTACAGTTTTCACTACTGCCACCTTGTTTCACCTTTAGGTGAACTAACCTCATGAAACAAGTTTGGAAATACTGTATGATACCTGAAGTTAGAGTTCTTACCTACTTGCTACAGTAACACAGGCATACACCTCCTGCTGGTTATGTGTGATTGGTTGTGTTACCTTGGTCCTTCCCCTGCTTGCATGTGTGTGTGTGTGTGTGGTGGTAGGGGTGGGGGTGCGGAATTCACAGTTAGGGTTTTAAACACTAACACCAAATGTCTTTGCTTTTGTCGCTATGTAACAACCCTAATTTATGCATTATACTGACGTTTTTGCCATGAAATAAATATATACACACACACACACACACACACTACACACACATACATACACACACACACACACACACACACACACACACACACACACACACATAAGTGTAGCCTTGGCTCATGTAAGAAAACCACACACATTCAGCTTAGTCATCTAATATGTAGCTAATTTTTCCCTAAAGAAACCCTACCTTTAAGCTCTTTAAAAAGAAAGCAGTGAGGTCTTAAATTAGTGATTTTATCAAGCATGTGTAGTAGCCCCCCTAGAGTCACCTGGGCTGTTCTGGGTCTCTCAGGTACACACTGTGCACTCCTGCAAGGGGGCCAGCCTTGGTTCGCAAATGGACAATTATATGCAGTAATAGAATGGCCGGTTGCCTCCACCTGGGGTATTGCTATGTGATACCTGTGGGATAAACTCCAGGTGACCACCCCCCAGGAAAATGTAGTAACTGCATCCACAGTATGTTCTTGACACAGTAAATGCATGCACTTTCCAATAAGCACCAATACTAAAGTGTAACATAAACCAACTTTCTATTTTATTATAGTGAGAGAGTGAAGAGGTGGGGAATAGCAAAACAATAATAAATGGCATCAACAACTAAACCCCAGACTGTCTTCCATATCTCCTATCTGTTAGTGCACCCCCCACGTCCATTTAGGAATGGTCAGAAAGTTGCGATGGGTACCTCACTGAAATTGCTCCAAAGGTAGGGATGTGGTGGGGATAAATAGTTCTGTAACTAGTGAAAAGAATACTTTTTGGGAGGCCCAATAACATTTAAACAGATGCAAAATTTAATTTTACTGCCTAGGCATTGCATTATATTTGGTGTAGTCCTGCCCTGAAATTAACCCCCTTTTCCTGACTAGCTAACTAACTAAAGTAGAAGACTCCATGGGACCACAGCCCAGAGATACTTACAGTTAGCTGATTCAAATGGGGGGTTGCAGAAACCAGTTTCAATGGTACTGTGCTGATAGAAGAAGTAGTTGGTGGTGCACCATGATAACTGGTGGCAGAAGAACAGCAGCTGGTTATTACCTGTCAGGCCTTTCAAATCTTCACATCCAGGGCCTTTGTATGCAGTTTTAACCTGACAGGCTTCTCAACATTTTCCTCTCTGGTGGTCTTAGAGTTGGTCTGGGGGCACTGCAGGCTGGTTGGATCCAAGACTTGTCTCTTGACACACACTTTTCTTTGATGCAGAAATGTAGCTGGGATTTAGCTTAGTTTCTGGCCCCAGCAACAGCTGCTCTGAAACAACAACTGCAGCAGGGCTTTTGCTTAGTCTCTTTCCCCAGCAAGCACAGTGACTCTGGCTTGCAGATATAGCAGTCTCCAACACACTAGTCCCCTCTGAGTGGGAAACATAGTAGCTCAGTCTCTATTCTCTCTCTGCTGCTAACACTGTGGACTTGAATCACAAAGTCCTGAAAATGATGCAAGGTACCCTCCACAAACATAAATGGCACAAGTGGCACCTTGCGTCTTATACTGCCCCCTGAGCCATTTACAAAAGCAGCCTGCATCAACAGCAGGCTGCTTGTCCCAAATGAGGTTTGCAGCACTCATGCTCCCAGAATTGTTCTATGACATGGGGCACAGGGCTTGTGGCAGATGCAGGCTGCCATAGCTACACAATCAGGATTCACAAATCTCACCCAGAGGGCGAACATCTAAGTACCCGTAGACCAGTCAGGGCTGGTCTAAGAGTACTTGGAAATACACCCTCTGAGTGAAATGAGCACTGTGCAGCAATGAGCCATGATTCCCTGTCTCAGCCCTGATCCCCCATGTTTATAGATATAGATACTAAATCCATGGTAGCCTAGTGCCCCTATCCCAATCGCCCATAAGTATAGTTACTACCATATGTCCTTGGTAGTCTAGTGCCCCCCTCATGATCCCAGATGTTCCTGTAATATATATATATTTATACAACTTATGTGCTGGGATACATTCCAGTATAAAAAGTAGTATCAGTAGAAGCCAGTGAAGATAACACTGTTATCTTCATGTTCCTATACGTCATCATGATATCTTCACACTCCTGTACGTCATCCTGTTATCTTTTAAATTCCTATACGTAATTTGTAAGACATCCTATTGGCCCCTCAAAGAAACTCATCTGTTAGAACGCTCTGCCTCTTAATTACCTTACCCCGTCCCCTACCAACGTGACTCTTACATCTGGTTGACCCCTGCCATTAGTTTAAAACCATGATTGATAAAAAAAAAATGTATCTGAGTTGATCCTGTCGTTTCTCCCTAGTCTCATCAAAACAGTTTAATTCCAGGCGTGCTTTATTTGTAGTGTGACGGCGGCTCAGTACCTTACTGTGAGGTCCTCACAGTAAGGTATCAGCCGCTCGGTCACACACAACAAAGCATGTCTGAATTAAACTGTTTTCGGACACAGGGGAGAAATGACAGGACTCAACCAAATTCTCAACACCTTAATAAATTTCTAAAAGCCACAGAGCTTTTGATAATTTACAAAGAGAGTTTTTTTCTTTTAAATGTCTGCCCACTCCTCACTGAAAACCCTTTTGGTCAAGCTACACATTAATACTACAACTCCTCAGTGAGACCTGGAGGGGAATAACAATCAACCAAATAACTGATTTTTAATAATCATATCTTTACTAATTATAACAGGACCAGTGCAGGGGAGGGGGGAGGCGCTCCTATTCCTGCCTTATAATTTATTTGCAGTACTGTTGTAAGTGTCCGATGTGGTCAGTTCTGCGGGGAGTGGGGGCAAAACATATCTGGGGGTCATGTTGGGGGGCCAGCACATAAGTTGTATAAACCAAACATGACATGGCCTGACTGAAGATATCATATTTATCTTCACTCGAGGCCAATGGACATCAAGATATCTCTACTGTGGCTTCGCAATTGCAGATATCGATATAATGGCCTCTCGTGAAGATAAATATGATATCTTCAGTCAGGCTATATTCATATCTATATATATATATATATATCACACACACACACACACACACACACACACACTAAAACCCCTCTTATTGGTGGTCCGTGCCCCCGATCCCAGATATTGCTCATTTTAGAATGATTATGAATTTGCACTGAGTTGGTGGCCTAGTGGCCCCACTCCCCAATACACGATATTGCCTGTTTTTATAGCACTAACTGTGCTGCCCAATCCTGGTTGTCTAGTGGCCTCCCACCCACCCACCCACTCCAGCAGGTAGTAGCCACCACCCCAGTCCCCATCCTGAGACAGAGCCAGAGACCAGCACAGCCCTCCTCATACCTCTGTGGCCAGCCCACGACTGAACTGTCACTAAGCGCCTACTATAAATTGCTACATGCTCACTGATAATCAATGAACACATACACATTACAGTACATTCTCAGTGACAGTTCATTTATAGGGCTGGGCCGGAGAGTGTGAGGGAGGCTGTGCTGGTCTCTAACTCAGATGGGGAGATGGTGGTGAGTACTACCTGCTGAGTAAGGACCACTAGAGCCATTAGGATGGGGTGACATAATTAGTACTATGACAATGGGTTATATCGGAGATCGGGGAGGGGAGCCACTAGACCACCAGGTCAGGGCAAATTGCTAATTATTCTAATGATGGATGATAGCAGGGATCAGGAAGGGTGGGCCACTAGACCACCAGAGAAGGGGATAATGATGCTTGCCTTTGCTGCAGGAGCTTGCAAAACACCTGTCCTATGCACCAGGTGTTTTTTGCATGGGAGTGGTTGCTGCAAGTGTAAGGACTTAGGTGTTGGGACCATTCCTGTACCTGAATCTGGTGCACGGTCCCTGGTGCAATGAGCTTCAGTGCAAGCTGCTGATTGCCACAGCTTGCACTGACCTAAGCCCCTTTTGTGAATCAGGCCCTGTTTGTTTTAAGCTAAGACTTTTCAGTCTCTACTTCCAAGCTGCAGGCTTGCTGACTCACATGTAGCAAAAATGATTCTCAACTGGGACAAAATTAGCAGTCCCAGATATAGCAAAACAGTTTACACAGTCCCATTCAAATTCTGGTCTATGGCAATTCTGAAAATCTTGTGGATGCTCACTCCTCTCTCCTGGCTTTCGGAACTGGCCAAGCTGTTAAGCACAAGCAGGCTTTTTTTGGCTAGGAAGCCCACAGCTGTCTCTCCTGCCTGCTCACCTATGGATCCCATAGGAATCTTCTCTTTTTGTGGGCTGCTGTCCCATTTATATTTTTTGTTTCAAGTCCCAAGCTGATTGGCTGCAGACTTCCTGGGCATCTTCCGTGCCCCATGACACTTTCCCAGTGGCCCCCACTCTGCCAGTGTCTTATGGGGCAGCCATTATATCTGCCTTTCTATCAGATACTTCCTTCTTCACCCAGTTCCAATCTGGTTTCAGGAAAAAAACACTCTACCATTGCCTCCCTACTTCGGCTTACAGAATTCATCCTCTCCTCATCCTCAGCCATATTTTTCAACCCTTGCTAAGGCTTTAGACACTGTTTCCCATGTCCGTCTCCTTGATTCCCTCTCATCTGCTGGTCTAAACCCTTCTGGCACTAGCTGGTAGAACCCAATCAGTTAAGACAGCAGGTGCCATCTTGTCACCCCTCCTGATCAGCACTGGCATTCCTCAGGGCTCCTTGCTTGGTCCCCTTCAGTTCTCCATCTTCCTTAATGACCTGTCATCTGTCTGCTCCCCCTCCTCCACCATACACAAGTACACTGATGACACTGTCCTGTATACATCTGGCTCATGCTCAGCTGAGGTTGCATCCAGCTTGCAGCACGACTTCAACAAGGTCCAGCTCTGGTTTGCAAATCATCAATTATTCCTCAACACCAAGAAGACAGTTTTCATGACCTTTGGCACAAGGCAGAGACTGTCTAGGCTTCCCTACCTGCCCACATTCTGCACTCTTGATGGGACTTTACTTGAGGACACCTTGTCCTTCAGATACCTTGGGGTTTGGTTAGACCAACACCTCAGCTTCTGTGGACACATTGATGCCATCCAGAAAAAATTGCACCCCAAGCTTGGTGTCTTGTTCAGAAACCACAGTTGCATCCCTCCTGCAGCTAGGTGTGGGCTTGTCCAGAAGATGATAATCCCCATTTTTGACTACTGCAATGTAGTCTATGGTGTTGCTCCTAAGTCCTCCCTGACCAGATTGGACACTCTCCAACTCCTTCTGCCACTTTGCCCTTGATGCTCCCTCTCGCACCCACTACTGTGCCCTCTATCAAGCCCTTTTCTCCCCCCTTAAAGCTAGATGCCTCTCACACTGCACTAAATTCATGACTAAACACTTATTTTTTATTTTTATTTTATTTTGAGTCTAGGATTATAAAATGCCTTTGAGCCAAGGCTCTTTTACAAAGGTTCCACGTCAGTTGTCCATTGTCCACTGGTTGGGTGAACTCTCTTCCTACCGCTCTCCCTCAATTATAACACCCTTTGCTCCTTCCTACTCCCTTAGATCTGCTGACACTTGAACACTAACTGTCCCCACTGCTACACCCTCTCCAGCCAGGCTGGGTACTTTCACCATTTCCCTAAAATATGGAACTCTCTACTTCCCCAAATCTGACACTCCTCCTCCCTCTATTCCATCAACACTGCCCTCTCCAACTATCTTGCACCTAACTGATCCTGTCATGATCCACCTTAATTTCTTTCATCTTGCTCCGTACAGTTCATCTCGCTTCGGAATTTACTCAATGCCTCTATCATGTCTACTGCCTCTACTGACCCTAGCCCCTCCTAGGGGCTAGTTTTCATACCTTTCTCCCTTCCCCTACTCTTTCCCCATTTTTCCCCTAGCTTTCACACACCCCTTGCAGGGTTCTCAGCATCCTGAAGGGGTCCTATAGTGCCTAGACTTGCCACCTTACCACCCCCATCTACCTATCACTGGCCTTCCAGGTCCCCTTGCAGGGTCCCCAGCATCCTGGAGGGTTCCTTGGATCAGGCCTCATCCCCTCCTAGGTGTTACTTTTTATTACCTACCTCTCACTATCCCTCTATAATTACAATGCCTAACCTCAGGAGGGTTTACAATCGCCTGAACTTCTGTGCCCCCTTGCAGGGTTCATCACATCCTGAAGGGTTCTCTTTTTGGGTCAGGCCTTATTTCCCCTCCTAGATGTTAATCACACTTATTCCCTCTCTCTCTCCCCCCCTCTTTAATCCCTACTCCAGTCCCCTGTCCCCTTGCAGGGTTCCCCACATCCTGAAGTGTTCTCTCTGGGACACGACTCTGCACTATCTGTCATTCATCCTCTTTCTCCTTCACCCCTTATTTCACAATAGCACATTCACTTATTACCATTGCACTTAATAATTGTTCTCACAAATTACATATAAATGCAACACTGTTTGTAGTAACTGCCTTAATTTAATTGTATGGATGTTGATCTTGTAACTTGAATGTAAAATGACTCATCCCTATTGTACCCCTCCCCCAGGTTGTACTGGGAGATGAGCAACCAGTTGCTCAGTGTGCCTTCCTGGTGAAACATTTCAATAAATAAATTTTTTTTTAGATTTTGCCCCCCACAACATACTGCCCACTGGTTTAATATTCAGCCCATTCAGGGGCTAAAAGTTAGTTGTCCAGGCTCCACTTCCCAGTGGGAGTGAGAACACCCTTATGTTTGTCTGGTGGAAGGCTCCAGAAGCCCTCTGGGGCTCTTGACACATATTTCCCCCAATTGTGCCCTTTTTTGGTGCTTCATTCCCTGGAGCCATGGCTCCTTTAAATTCTGCAGACCCGCCGGCCGTGCATGTGCAGATGGTGCTACACAGCCATATTGTATATCTACTTTTGGCTGAGTCCATTTCTCACTGCTTCCAGACCAAGAAAACAACCCCCAATGTGCCTGGAGGCACAAGCAAAATTTTGGAACTCGGCCCCACTACTTCCAAGGGGCCAAGAACTGGAAGAGTGACAGTGGCCCCAGCTGCAGAGTTTTGGTGGGCACCCTGGCCTGAATCCCACCTAAGACCACTGATTAAAGCCCTCTAGTCCCAATTGCTGTAGTCTGAGGGACCGGAGGCAAAAAGGAAGGACACCCAGCGGGGCCGTAAACCCTTAAGATAAACCTGACCTTGGTTGGGGAGCTTACATGCTCCCCCTCAAAAACGTGTCATCTGTGACAAGCCATTAAAGTTCAACACACTTTTTTTCTTTAGGAACATTTCTAACTAGACAGTCCAGTTCCTCACTGTTCAGGCAATTTAAACATAGCATCATTTCAATACATCTGCTTACTACAAAACTAGTTCCTATCTATCAAGACATTTCACATAGTCAAGTGCAATAATGCAATCACAATAGCAGTTCATATCTAGACATTAAGTAGCTGTCTAGTTAAAAATATGCATAGGCAGGCACATGCACTTTCCTACCCTATCCATTTCCCAGCACATGGGGGGAGTATATTGCTGGAACAGTGTGCTTGTGAACTACTTGAAGGGGGTTATCAAAGGAGACACCTAAGAGGTAATAAGTTATTTTTAGAGGGGGCTTAACAGCTCTG
This sequence comes from Neoceratodus forsteri, assembly GCA_016271365.2. Taxonomy (NCBI): domain Eukaryota; kingdom Metazoa; phylum Chordata; order Ceratodontiformes; family Ceratodontidae; genus Neoceratodus; species Neoceratodus forsteri. The sequence goes on from CM057459.1 coordinate 883,952,810, forward strand.
CTAGACTTCTGGGGAACTCCTGTTTCTTCTATAGGAATAGGGTGCAAGCTACCCTCTACCAGCACTGAGTCCAGCATAGGGACCTGACCTGGAATAGCAGGTGTCTGACCAGTCTTTTTGGAAAAGTCTTCTACTAATACTTCCACGTCCATATTCACAACTGGTGCCCCTTGATCTCCAACCAGAGTTACACTTGTTGCTAAAGATTCAGCATTAGGGTCTACACTGTACAAGAAATCTGTCTCCCTATTATTGGCTTCTGGACAGACCATAGGAGTCATTGTTTCTCTGGGTGCTTCTGCTGGTATTCCGTGATAATAGCGACCACAAATGGGTGACTATCAAAATGGCAACCCATATAACAGCACTATCATCGTGGGCGATGGTAGGGGACGGTGAATGTTGAGACCACTAGGGTAGGGTGATAGACAGGAAGGGAGGGTGGGCAACAGGATGTAGAGGGATAGAAAACAGGGTTGTAACCCTGTAGTGTGCCTGCTTCTGCTGAGCCAACCATGTGGCATGGTGGGTAGGGTGGTTGGCTTTGGCGGAGCAGGTTCTAGACTGGGGGAGAGTACAATTTTGCTGCATCCCGCAGCTGCAGGACTTTTTTTTTTTTTTTAAACTGGGCTGTGCCCCCTTTCCCAAGATACACTCTCCTGGAGTTGAGAATCTTTAGTTGGGGGTGTTGCCCCCCCCCCGCATGCACAGTTTCCTGGTCGCCTTGTACTGCATATTGCTGAAAATGTTTTCGGTGAAAATGACGGTCGAGATAACAGGGATAGCCTTTCGGCGGTCACTATTATCACATAGAACTCTTCTGTTGGAGGTTGATACTGACACATTTCCTCTTTCTCCTCAGTATTTGCACTGTCTATTGGTTCAAGTTGTACATCTGGCCCATTGCTCAATACTGAATCAGAAATGGTCACTGTCATCTTTTTTTCTAGCTCGATTATGGTATGTAGTTCTGGAAGGTCTCGGTCCAGGCTCTGATACAGCCTTTGGAATGGGCTTGAGCTGATCAATAGGCAGAAGAAGGTTTTTGAGAACAGTTTTGACAATACTCTTGCCAAATTCTTGATGGATACGATACACAGGTAAATCAGTTAATTCAGTTAATTTTTCGAGGACAACATATGGCTCAGAAGATCATCGGTCAGCTATCCTCTGCTTTCCTCGAAGTCCCAGATTTCTGAGGAGGACACTGTCTCCAACTTGTAACACTTGGTCTCATACTTTCTGGTCATATCTGAGTATTTTTCCAGCATTGACTTTTCTGGTGGCTTCAGCAGCCAGCTGATAAGCCTCTTTCAGTTGCTTTTTTAGGCGTTTCATGTATTCAGGGTAGGATTCGTTTGAGGTTCCGTCAGCAGACACTCCAAAAGCTAAATCAATTGGCAAATGGGCTTCTCAATCAATCAACAGGTAAGGTGAAGAATTTGTAGTGCTGTTTCAAATACAACTGTAGGCATGCACTGACTCGGGAATGTGATGGCTCCAACTTCTTTTCGGTTCCGGGTCCAATGTACCTAACATGTCTAACAAAATACGATTAAACCTTTCATGCTGAGGGTCCCCTTGAAGATGTAAAACAGTCAAAATTGAGTAAAATTACTCAGACCTGCACCTTGGAGCTGTGCTTGGCGTAAAACAAGTAACATGTAGGGCACTGGATTGCCAGCACCAGCTAAACACAGCCTCTCTCCACAATGTAGAGTTAATCTAAATTAGCCATAACTGGAGAAAGGAAGCACATACAACTTCATAAAGTGCTAAAAGTGCTTCATTTTATTCCTGCACATAAATGCACCCTGCTTCCATCCACACTGTCTCCAAATGAAACAATGCAGTCCCTAACGTGTTTCACTCCCCCCTGGTGCTTAGCTGGTGCTGGCAATCCAATGATCCCCTTAAAGATGGTAAGGACTGCTGAATGCCATGGGCAACAATTCTTTAACTAGATGTCTCTCAATGTCGGACCCTTGATCGGAGTGAATACGCTGGGGTATACCATAATGCATTACAAACTCTTTGAGTTTCTTCATAACTGTCTGGGCATATCTTGTACAGCGATCAGTGATGACTAGATATGACTATAACATTTTCTGTCATTTTCAAGTGACAAAAAGTCCATACATACCAGTTCTAACAGTTCAACAGCTTTACTGTTTACTTGGACAAAGTTTTTCTCTTAATACATCTGGCACAGTTCTTGCAGTGTTCTCCATATCAGATACCCTTCTGGGCCAATAAAATTGGCTTCACACAAGATTCAGGGTATGCTCAAACCCGAGGTGCTCCATGTCATCATGCAATGCTCTGAAGACAGCTTTCAGTTCTTGCCATGGCAGTGCCAGCTGGTTAAAGGTGACCATTTTTTTTTTTCGGGTCTTACGCATTTCATCTTTTACTGAAAACTTGCTCAATTCTCTCAATAAAATCAGAACATCTGGATGATCATTTTGGAGTTGTTCTGGACCCCTTCCTTTTTCCAGCACTGAAATTACTCCTTTTAATCCAGTGTCTTTTAATCCATAATTTGTAATCTTGCAGTAGCAACCATCTTTGTTCTCTCTGCTTTAGGCGAGGCAAATGGCTAATGCCCAAACTCTCCAAGTTGTAATAAGCTGCAGGTATAGGATCAGGATGGGTTCCCATTGCATCACTATCAAGCCCCATCATGCAAAATAGCTCTGGCTTGCAGCAATAGCAGTCTACAACACACTAGACCCCTCTAGGGGGAAAACACAGTAGCTCAGTCTCTTTTTGCTTTCTGCTGCAGACACTGTTTATTTTAGGCTATGACCTTTCAATCTCTGCTCCCAGGCTGCAGGTTTAATGACTTACAAGTAGCAGGTTTAGTTCCCACCTAGGACAAAATCAGTGGTCCCAGATGTAGCCAAACAGCTCACATAGTCCCATTTAAATACTGGTCTATGGCAAGTCCAAATATCTTGTGCACTCTAAGTCCTCTCTCCTGGCTTTATTAACTGGCCAAGCTGTTAAGCACATGAAGGCTTTTTGGGCTAGGAAGCTCACAGCAGTCTCTCCTGTCTGATCACCTGTGTATCCCACAGAAGTCTTTTCTTTTGGTAAGCAGTAGTCCCATTTATAGTTTTTCTCAAGTCCCAAGCTGATTGGCTGCAGACTTCCTGGGCATCTTCAGTGCCCCTTGACATTTTCCCAGTGGCCCCCATACTGCCAGAGTCCTATGGGGGACACCTTTATTATTTACATTTTTCCCCATAACCCAATACCCCACTGGTTCAATAGTCACCCCATTCAGGGGATAAAAGTTACTTGTCTTGGCTCCACTTCTCAGTGGGAGTGAAGGCACCCTTTTGTCTATCTGGTAGGAGTCCCTGAAGCCCACCGGGGCTCCTGACACATATTTCACCCAATTGTGCCCTTTTTTTTAGGGCTTCATTCTCTGCTGCCAAGGCTCCTTTAATATCTGCAGACCCGTTGGCTGCTCATGTGCAGATGGCACTGTGCAGCAATATTGTTAAATTACTTTTGACTCAGTTCATTTCTCACTGCTCCTGGACTGAGAAAACAACCCCTGAAATGCCCAGAGGCACAAACATTTTGGAACTCAGCCCCCTACTTCCACAGATCCCAGGACCAGAAGAGTGATGGTGGCCATAGCTGCAGTGTTTCAGCAGGTGCTCAGGCCCAAATCCCACCTGGGACCACTGATTAAACCCCTCCAGTCCCAATTGCTGCTGTTCAAGTGACCAGAGCCTAAAGGAGGATACTAAGTGGGGCCATAGCCTGTTAACATAAGCCCAGCCTGGGGAAGGGGGGCTTACACCTCTATAAACAAACCTGTTAAACTGCCACAGTGGGTTTGCATTAAAGTGATACCATGCACAATGCAGTTAGTTCAAACATGTATTATAAAATACAACATTACATAAGTGTAGTTTGTATCTTAGTGTCTGCATATTTAGGTAAGGAGGAAGAAAACGGTTTTAAAGAACAATTGTCAAGAGTGCTTCCTTCAAGCACCATTAGTCTGAGAATTTTGTGATATAGTTTAAGGAACCATCTAGATGACTGGAAAATTAATTGTCTGGTGCTAGCATCCCTCCCAAGATAAAGTAAATGGTTATACACTGGTCTATTGTGTATGAGTAACCCCTATTAGAGTGAGATATGGATTGACAGATCAGGGCATCACCAAGGTGAATACAAAAAAAAAGACACTTACCCAAATGTTGAGAGTTTCATCAAGACGTGCTTCAGTGGCAAGCTGATAAACACAGGCAAATGGAAAACAGGACCATCAATATGCTTTTGCTTAAAACACAAAACAGCAAAGCAATTATAATATTGCAGACAAGTATTTGAGCAGTGGCAATTGCAATGCTTTTAGTTGGCCCAACATGTTTTCCCAGCATGCACAAGTTAGAGAGTAGAGTACAAAGTTAATTCTCTCTGAGTGGAACAGGGTTCGCCAGAGCTTGGTGAGGAAGGCATTTTCTGGAGGGTTGTGAGCCAGCTTTGACTCAAGATGACAGTTTAATAGAATTTGAAGGTGACTAAAACACAAAATGGCTGAAACTGGACTTTAACAGCAAGGTCTTTTAACTCTATAGTCAAATGTAACCAGCTAAGCCCCCATGTATCCATTAAATACAGTAAGAGGTCCCACACCATCCCGGACTTGCAATGGTCACCATATTCTAATTCTTCACTTAAAATGTACTGTATATATTTTAAGCATAGAGAGTGTTGGAACTATTCGAATTTAAACCATACAATTCTCCATGTGCATGATACCACAGTTCACACCCAGACGTAATAATAATGGCTGTCAGATGCACATCGCATCAGTGGTGGAGGTTCAAACTCACTGTCTGCCATCTCTGGGGTACTCACTGTAAAGAAATTTTTTCTCAGAGATACAGCAATTTCTAAAGCCTCACCCTTGCTGGTCACAGTGCTAAGAGGTGGGAGCACTTCTTCCACTGTAATGGGATATTGGGAAGGGCCTCTGTGCCCCCTTTCCTCAGGGACTAGTGGGATGCAGTAACCACTAGGTGCTGACACATTTGAAGATCTTCCTCACAGAGTAAGCCTTACATTTGTTTCATAAAGGTTGTCCATTTAGAGCTTAAGACAAAAAAAAGCATGCAGCATTTAATGTTGTAAGATACCAGTTGAATTCAAAGGTATAGTGTGATGATAGTGAACCCGGGAGGGTGGTCCAGGATCATATGGAACTATTGCTAGCCAGCACGCTCATTACTAAACAATTAAACTATGTGAGTAATTCCCCTGCGGGACAAGACCCTGCACCTGGATACAGCAATTTTTGTCAGTGGGTGGTGGCGCTTGGTGGCTCAATAAACCTCCAACAAGGAGCCAGTCAGTACTGAGCCACACCTTCCTTACCAGCAGGCAGCCAATCAGAGTGGTGGCAGGGTGATACAGGAAGAGAAGGAAAGGGATATATCTAGCCCCACAGACCAATGGCAGTGGTAAAAAGGAGATGCAGTACCTGATCTGTGGCAGGGGGATCGTAACAGGGGTGTAGCCAGGAATTTCTGAGCTGCACACCAAGTGTGGAGACACTGCTACCCACCCTCCTTAGGGTGAGCTACCCCCTTAGGGCGAGCAACCCCTCCCCCATCCATACCCCCTACCCCAATGCGTTATGTATTATGCCAGCACACCACTAGCCACACCACCAAAAAAGTGTAGACTGGTTTTTGGTCACAATATTACATTGTGACAAACCTCTGCACCACAGCAAGGTAGCCAGTCCCACAGAGGTACACACACACACACACACACCACAGTAAAAGAGGGATAGGGTAACCTCTGTGGTGCTCTGGTTTTGCTTCTGGTACTGTAACCACCTAAACCATCCATACCACAGAGCCCATACCTCTGGGTCTGGTTCTGGATCAATTTTAAACCGCTATGCCCCAATGAGCCCTGTACCACAGAAGCATAGCCATGTTCCCTACTTCACTGAAAACCACACAAGCAGACACACACACACACACACACACACACACACACACACACACACATATCAGAGAGCCAAGCTCCCAATCTAATCAAAATGTAGTCTTGTACTGCTGCGGCCCAGGAATAGCCACAGCCAAGTCAGCAACTGAAACATAACAGGCAGTAGATTACAGTGAGAGGGATAGGGTAAACTCAGTGGTGCTTGGGTTTTGCTTCCGGTACTGTAACCATCACCTAAACCATTCACACCACAGAGCCCATACCTCTGGGTTTGGTTCTGGATCAATTTTAAACCGCTACACCCCAAAGAGCCCCGTACCACAGAAGCATAGCCATGTTCCCTACTCCACTGAAAAACACACAAGCAGACATACACACACACACACACACACACACACACACACACACACACAGAGCCAAGCTCCCAATCCAATCAAAATGTAGTCTTGTACTGCTGCAGCCCAGGAATAGCCACAGACAAGTCAGTAACTGAAACATAACAGGCAGTAGATTACAGTGAGAGGGATAGGGTAACCTCAGTGGTGCTCGGGTTTTGCTTCCGGTACTGTAACCATCACCAAAACCATTCACACCACAGAGCCCATAATTCCATTAAGTGCTTGAAAATCTTCTGTCTTTGCACAGATCAAAGTCTTTGAGCACACGATCTACATCAATGTCAATATCCTGATGTATATGCAGAAAAGCAAGTCCTGTAAGGCGTTCTTCGCTCATGCTGCTTCTGAGCCAGGTCTTGATCCTCCGCAAGGTGCTGAATGATCGTTCTGTACTCGCCACAGTGACTGGCATGGTGGCCAAGACCCGATAAGGCAGCATTTATGTTCAGATAAATATCTGGATTTAGTTGTTCCAAGGTAGTCAGAATCAAATCTGGTCTCTCTGCCAAAGGAACACCACACCACTTTGTGTTCCATATTTCCAACTCCACTTCAAGGTCCTCCAAGCTGCTTAGGTCCGTTTGGTAGGCAGCAAACAAGTCTGCCATCTGTGCTTCCTGCAGAAACCCAAGTTTTTTTTTGGCACAAGGTACTGGGCAAGGAAACGAGGGCGGCAGTCGATCAGCTGCTCCTGCAGTTCAGAAATCACATGGTCTAAAAATGGAATAAATATATTACGCCTGTAGTATTCTTCAGCAGTGGCAGCATCAATATTATTGCGTTGCGTTTGCCTTCCGCATGTCCGGGGCACCGACTCTTCGATACATGCAGCATCTGCCAAAGCCATGATCTTGTGATACAGCTCCCCAAATGTCTTCTCTGAACTGTCCGTCATGTCCTTCAGTCTTTCAATAACTGTGGAGGTTTCTTCAGAGGCCTGAATTAGATCAATGCTGACCTGTTGCAGGTAAAAGTGGAGTGGTTTTGTTCTGGTCAAAACAAAATCCACACTACACACAATAATAATAAACACAGCAATAGAGTCAAGCCATACAAAGGCAAAAGTACTGGACTTTAGGAGGGCTGACTTTGCCAAAATGGGTGAGTGCCTAAGGAATGCACTAACAAATGGGCAGGAAGGAGGGGTGGAAGAACAATGGGGAATAATAAAAACCGCCATCACAGAGGTAATGAGACTTTGTGTGAAGCAACTAAACAAAACAAAACGATGTAAGAAACCACTATGGTTCTCAAAGGAAGTGGCAGTGAAGGTTCAAGAGAAAAAGAAAGCATTCAGGAAGTACAAGGAATCGCAGAAGGAGCAGGCAGAGAACTGTATCAGTTAAAGCAAAAGGAGGCTGGGAAGGCAGTCAGAACAGCAAAGGCCCAAACTGAGGAAAAGATAGCCAACTCAGTTAGGAAGGATAAAACCTTTATAGGTACATCAGGGAGTGAAGGAAGACCAAGGGAGGGATAGTGAGGCTTAATAAAGGGGAGGGAGGGTGGGCAGAGGGAGACTGTGAAAGGCAGAGATACTAAACAAATATTTTTGCTCAGTATTTACAAATGAAGAGGGGGAGGTACCTAAAACAAACAGTAGAAACACTCTGGATACAGAAGTTGATACCAGCCCATTTACAGAAGAAAGGGTTCTGAAAGAACTCTTAAAACTGAAGGTGGACAAAGCAATGGGGACCCAATGAGATTCATCCCAGAATTCTAAAAGAACTAAGGGTAGAACTAGTGACACCGCTGACTACCCTTTTTAACAAATCATGGGAGGATGGGTTGGTACCCAAGGACTGGAGGAGGGCAGATGTGATTCCCCTTCACAAAAGTGGGAGCAAGGCAGAAGCAAGAAACTACAGACCTGTTAGTTTAACCTCAGTGATAGGGAAAATGATGGAATCACTTCTGAAGGAAAGAATTATCGAGTATCTAGAGGCCAGAGGGGCACAGGACCCTAGGCAGCATGGATTCAAAATGGGAAGGTCATGCCAGATGAATCTGATAGATTTCTTTGACTGGGTGACCAAAGTAGTAGATCAGGGAGGGGCTGTGGACATGGCCTACCTAGACTTTAGCAAGGCATTTGACACAGTCTCATGCAAAAGATTAATATGCAAGTTAGCCAGCCTGGGAGTGGGTCCCAAGATGACAGCCTGGGTAAAGAATTGGCTGGAGAATAGGACACAGAGAGTAATAGTAAATGAAGTCCACTCAGAAGAAAGGCGGGTTACTAGTGGGGTACTGCAGGGTTCAGTATTAGGACCGGTCCTCTTCAATGTCTTTATAAGCAACATTGCAGAGGGACTGGAAGGAAAAGTATGTCTCTTTGCAGATGACATAAAGATCTGCAACAGAGTTGATGCACAGGGTGGGGTGGAAAGGATGAGAAGGACTTGGCAAGGTTAGAGGAATGGTCAAATGTATGCAGCTTAGATTCAATGCCAAGAAGTGCAAGGTAATGCACCTGGGAAACAAAACCCAGGGAAGAGTACACAATGGGGGTGAGATACTAACAACAACAAAAATGGAAAGGGACCTGGGGGTAGTCATATCAGATGACCTAAAGGTGGGCAAGTAATGTGAGAGGGCAGCAAGGAGGCTAGGGGATACTGGGATGCAGGGAGAGGCATCACCAGTAGAAAACAGGAAGTTATTATCCCTCTGTACAGACAGCTGGTGAGACCCATCTGGAGTACTCGTGCAGTTCTGGAGACCCAATCTCCGCAAAGACATAGACAGGATGGAAGCTATCCAGAGGAGGGCACCTAAAATGGTGCAGGGTCTGCACCAGAAGACATATGAAGAGAGACAAAAGGAGCTTAATATGTATAGCCTCGAGGAAAGAAGGGAGAGGGGGGACATGATAGAAATGTTCAAGTACCTCAAGGGAATCAACAAAGTCCAAGAGGGTAGCATCTTTCTAAAAAAGAGGTGTGCAAGAACAAGAGGGCACAATTTGAAGATGGGGGGCAGTTCAGAGGTAATTTAAGGAAGTATTTTTCACACAGAGGGTTGTGGATGCATGGAACGGCCTTCTGGAGGAGGTTGTGGAGTCAAAAACAGTGGTGGAATTCAAGCATGCATGGGACAGTTATAAGGCCATTCTAGGGGTTGGGGGTAGGAAGACGTAGGCTGCTGGTTAACTAGGATCTGCAGCTTATCCAGTAGGTAGGGAAATGGGCAGACTGGATGGGCCAAGCGGTTCTTATCTGCCATCAAATTCTGTGTTACACAGTGTCATCAGGAAATCAAATCTCAGTATTGCAGACAACAGTCTGTCCCCTTCACTGTCACATTCAGCTATCTTTTCTAGAGTGCTGGCTACCACCAAAAACTTGTCTATGAATCTTGCCAGAGAATCAGTTTGGCTCATCCATCTGGTGTTTCCAGCTGCAGGAATTGATGATATATGGTCTGCTGGCTCATCATCATAGTCAGATGGAAGATTGCGGAATTCTCTGAGCTCCAACAGAAAGGCATAATGGCACTTATGTGACGATTTCAGTGTCGAGATTATTTTCTTAGTAGTATCAAACATATTTGCTATTTGCCTTGTGGAACATGAGTGGACAATTGCAGTGTTCAGACTGTGAGCCTTGCAAACAGTGTACATTGCTTCTGGAACCACTGCCTTGATCTTTGCTTGCACGCCATTGAATCTACCACTCATGTTGCTGCCTTTGTCATAGCTTTGTCCTCTCATCAGTGTTGGATCCATGCCCCAAGCTGTTAACCGCCATAGAAACAGTTCTGCGAGACCCTGGCCGGTGCTGTCAAATCCTTCTGTGAATTCCACAAAATCTTCATGGATTTCGACATTCCCAGAAGAGTCACAGTGCACATAGCGCACTGATAAAGATATCTGTTCCTTTATGGAAATGTCCGTAGTACCATCTGCTATGAAGCTGTACCACTTTGCTTCCTTTGCATTGCGCAATATCTGTCTCTGCACCTGTTGTCCCATTACCCTTATTAATTCATTTTGAATTTGCGGTGACATGTACGTAGCATTCCTTGGAGCTGCTGTGATGTGTTCTTGTAGCTCTGGATCCATTGCTGTAGTGTACTGTACCATGGCATTAAAGTTTCCAAGCACACTAGATTTTCCTCTTAGAGCAATGTTTTGCCTTCCACAGAACAGAATAATCACACTTATGCGACGTAGTACATGCATGGTCCTCTCTGTCGTTTTGTTGGCACACTCCAGAAGAGATTGGCTTGCTGTTCTTAACTTCCCAGCACAAACTGAAAGAAATGCATCTGCCCTAGCAACAGCATTCCCATGGTCCTTTGCTTTGCTGTGCCTTTCCAGAGTCTTTTTACCATTGGACCAATCCCTCATTGGTGTAGATACCAGAATCATGCAACTTGAACTGAATATAAAGCACAGAGCGCAGAATACACCATCCAATGTCTTTGAATACCTTGCAAATCTGTATTCATTCAACAGCTGTGCATTAAAATGCCTGAAACACTGGCTTGGGCCTTCAGGACCCATCAGACGCCCTGGAAAGTGAAAGTCTGTTGGTGGTAGCCACTGTGTTTCAAGAATTTGCTTCTTTTCAGCATCTATAAGATGTGCCCGATTAAAACAGCCAAGGTCATCAGCGCTACGGGGATTCTGATCCAGTTCCTGGGGGATGCTCTTAGTTGGGGCATCCGCAGTGACCACTACTTCCAGTGGACAGCTGTTGTCTGGAAAGAGTCAATGGTGGGTTCTTCCTGGGAACTGCTCTGATTCTGGACAGCTTCCATCATGGTCAGTTCATCCAGGGAACAGCTGTCAAGGGCAAGTTCTTCAGAGGTGTCCAATAAATGACAGGTGATATTAGCTTCCTCGATAACGGCATGCAATGTTGAATCTTCAACTTCTGTGTCATCTCTCATGAGCGGTGCACAGTTATCCAATGCATTCTCTGTGGCACTCCTGGGCTGTGGCTCCGTGTTGTGAACCCTGAAACACACTAATGCTCCAACTTTAAATGTACTGCGCCAAACAACTGCCAGTGCTCTTTATAATACAATGCATTGTCAAGTATGCATTTCTTACCCAGAAGCTGATGAACCTCGAGTGAGGAAGGACTGCATCACCCTACACATCTTTGCAGTTTCCTCCATTCTGGCACGTTTTGCCTTTCGGACATATGCTCCAGATGGCTGCTTGCGTTTTCCAGCCTCCATCTTGTCAATGAAGAGATTAGCCTTAGAAATGCAAGAATAGGGCTGTTGGAAAGACATGCAAATGCAGCAGATGCTTGAGAGGGTGATTGAAGGACTGTACTGTACCTTGATATAGTGGACGACAAATTGTTCACTGACATGGAGTTTCTGACTGATGTGTGTTCAACGCTGCTCCTGTGCAACCACAGCTGACCCCTGCCTTTACTAAGGCAAAACAAAAAAGTAATTAATAGCCTGACTAGTACAAATCAAGAATGTCTGCCAAGAGATGCGAAAAGGCGAACCAGATGTAGTGGGATCAAGCCGTTCATCTGGCACTGCTGTAATGGTAGCTAGCCAATTCCAATTTTAGCTAACCACTGTAATGTAGATTAATCCAAAGGGGGTACCATGCCCCAAATTAAGCAGCATGTTTTTGAAATGATTGTGGCAACACAATGACCAATTGTGAGTTTATACTATACAGGTGGTACAGGGAGCCCTTATTACCAACTGCATTCCAAAGTTTTACAATGTTATATGATAAGATGCTGTTGGTTTTTAATGCTTTGTGAATGTCAGTGGCATAAAAAATCAGTACAATCAGGATTCATTTTTCAGAGGTCAAAATGCTGGTGTATTCTGAATCAGGCCAGTAAGCTTGTTAGCCTTGTGCGCTTTGTACTGCAGAGCACATTTCAGTAAATACATCAGCTTGGCTGATGGAAATGTATATGGGGCTACTGGGTTTTCCCCAGTCAGTAGCCCTGTTTGCTAGTGGCTAAACAACTATTTTGACCCGTTTTTCTGAGAACGCATTTCACAAGTCCCTAGAGACTCCTCCAATGAGTATATGAAATGAACAGTTCTGCATGATTGCAATTAGTTTTCTCTTATAGTGTCTACAATGGCTGCTATCTGCTGGACATGCCTGTGCCAACTGAAATCCATCGATGCCTGTGCAGTGCTGTTGCCCGTGAAACTCCTACTAGTCAACCCATGACCAGCCCGCACCAGACTACTTAATATATTGCATTTACAATTGTTATCGTCATAGGATGATGTTTGTGTGACTGTTGTAATGCTATGAAAGTTCCCATCGCATAAAAGAGTGAATATTTGTTTATAGTATTAGCCCATGACAGAATAAACATTGATGCACTCGTGTTTCAGTATTCAACTTCCTGGGGCCTGTGCAACTTATTTTACAATAAAATGACCGAGGTTCCATGACAACAGTAAGTAATGGTTAACAGCATAGCAGAAGCAGGCACTGTAAGCAAAAGAATGCATTGCTTAGGTAAGGTTAATGGAAACCATTCTGGCCTTTGGGAACAAAAGTAAGTGAACAATGGCACTTCAGAGTGTGTGGTGGACACTTCAAAAGCACAGCCAGAACAGGAGATGTAATCCTGTTGAAGACAGTGGTCAGCTTTAGCTGTAGGAGAGGTTGGGGAAGGCAAGGATTGTGTTTAGGGAAGATTTGCAGTTGGGGCCATTAACAGTTGCTCAAGCAGTGTCCCATGCAATACAAGCATGTGCAATATGATTCACCAAATGGCCTGCTGACCTCTGCAGGTTTGTAAAATTAAGAACTGCAATAGCACTGACAACCTTTATTACTGGCCTGGGTGCTCAAAAATGAGTCAGAGAAACATCTCACACTAGCAATGCTCAAAACTACAGCCACTTGTCACTTAAGTCATCTAGCTCCTCCCTCTGGTGACCTGTAACCAGTTGGCCACCTTGATCAAATTGCCTACACAAGGTGGTGTTTTACCCAATAGAGCCCTCTTCCCTAGGCTGCAAGTCTGGAATTTTTGACCCTGTATAGGGACAGCCAATCTGCACGTTCATACAGAGTACAGGTGTGAGTGCCATGCTCAGCATCCAGGGCGAGTCTGCAGGCTTTGTTGAGTGCCGTCTGAATGCTCGAGCACTGTATCCATTTCCGCCCCATAGACCACTAGTCCATAGTCAATAGCAGCTATATGTGAACTGTGGACTGAGAGGCGGATGGCCCCTGGAGACAGGTGTTGCCTGTGCCTGTACTTTTCCTACTGCCATTCACAATAATTGGCACCATACCTGCAGCTCCTAAAGTGCGATTGCAACTGATGCCCAGCCAATTTAATTTAGAGGACCATACCTGGGATGAAAAAACCCATATCAACTCTGCAGACTGCCATGCCACACTGCACCCAATGAATGCCACAACCAGTCTGCATTCTCTGTTGCATTTCATTTGCAGTGCATGTGGGGATGAATAGACACAAATAAAAGCCCTATCCACAACTGAAACACTCGATCTCCATTCTGTATGGAGTCTGTGCCACTCGATCTGCACTAACTGAACACAAATAAAAACTGGGACAGAAATTTTCCTTGGAGCTGCTGCCCTGCATTTAGCACCAACATTCACACAAGCAGACAGAGAATGCACTGCGCAATCTCCCTCATTTTGCGACTGCAAGGCCAGACCACAAACCCCAACAGAACTGTACAAGAAAGATCGCAATAAATAAAAATAATTACATTATTTCAGGTCCTAAGTAGTGGGGTCCCAGTTTACACTGACACAGATGTAACTCGCTGGATCCTGCAGATAACCACAGCAATCTCTTCCTCAGGGAAACCAGAAAGTAAATAAAGGACGAGATGCTAAATAAACACAACTTCAAACCCAAAAAAATGTTTTTAGGCAGAAATTACTATAGAAGCAGAATAGCTTACTGACTGAGACAACTCCATCATTAAGCAATGGTGGCTGAGATGTGCTCCACAATGCCCCCCAAAAAAAAAAAGGAGCAAGCTCCATTGTCAGCCTGGTAAAACACAGTCCCATATCCATACTATCCCCCCCTTTCAAAAGCACTCGAAAGAATTGTGTATGATCAACTTACTTGGTACCTGTACAAATATAATCTTCTCTGCCCTCAACATGGGCATCAGCAAAAACACAGCACAATCACAGCACTCATAGACTATACCTCACACCTGTATGATGTCCTTGACACCGGTAAGACAGTGGGGGTCAATATTCATAGACCTCAATTAAGCATTGATACTGTGAATCATCATATCCTATTAGACAACATCCTAATGTTAAGCCAGTCCTAAAACGCGGTCTCCTGGTTTAAGAGCTACTTGTCACAATGATCACAGTGTGTGAGGATAAGAGGGGTAACATCTGATCCAAGGGAAGTAACGCTGGGGGTCCCCCAAGGTTCAATTCTAGGACCCCTACTCTTCAGCCTTTTTATAAACACACTTCCTACTGCTTGCCCAGCTAAGATTCTGCTTTATGCAGATGATGCATAGAAACATAGAAATTGTCGGCAGATAAGGACCACTAGGCCCATCCATTCTGTCCGTAAGTCCTGTACTTGATTACAGCTTTTGACCCTCCCCCTGCTTAACCTCTATGGTTCCCCTATGCCTGTCCCATGCATGTTTAAATCCAACCACAGTGCTCACTCTCACCATCTCCCATGGCAGACCATTCCATGCATCCACCACCCTCTCAATGAAGAAAAACTCCCTCACATTCTATCTTAACCTGCCACCTTCCAATTTCATGTCATGCATGCATCCTAGTTCTTGTACTCCTCCTGTATTGGAAGATACTCCTCCCCCCTGCACCCTGTTTATATTTGTGAGGTACTTGAATGTTCCTATCATGTCCCCTCTCTCTCTCATCTCTCCTCCAGTGAGT
Organism: Neoceratodus forsteri; assembly: GCA_016271365.2. Lineage (NCBI taxonomy): Eukaryota > Metazoa > Chordata > Ceratodontiformes > Ceratodontidae > Neoceratodus > Neoceratodus forsteri. The sequence goes on from CM057459.1 coordinate 883,968,077, forward strand.
ACATATTAATGCAGTAATCTCCATGCAAGGGAACTGCTTGTCAGAGATTACAGCTATCCTACAAGATAGTTTAGGAAGCTTGAGTTCTGGTTCTCTCCAAACCGACTCCTCCTAAACCATTAAAAAAAAAATCATGCATCTCTCAGTGCCTCACTCAAAGAAGAAAAATGTCCCATTAATCATCATTAGCCAAAAGGGAGATGTCATTGAACAAGCAACTTTCTTTAAATATCTTGCCATCCACTTAGATGACACCCTTTCCTTCAGTACATACATAGACCATGTAAATAAAACAGCAAATGCCAAACTGGGAATCTTATATTGACACAGGCAGGCAATGATCCCTGAGGCTCTGAGTCTTGTAACCCAGAGTTCACTACTCTCAACTGTAGACTATGGGCAGAGTATGAAATTCGTAAAAAAAGTACCTGCCCACTTGGGCATGTAAGCAGTAAAAATATATGACCAGCAATTTAGTTACATGCCGCAATCATGTTTTAACATAATTTAAATTGTCATCACCAAACTGAGCATTCGAATTTTCTGCATCACTAGTAGTGATGTCTGCATTAATTTGTTGTTTTTGTGTCAATAATAAACACCAGATAAAGAAACTGTGTCTGTGTGATTTATTACAGTACTACTGAGGGCAGATTTAGAGTGGGTTTTAACAGATCCCACCCTCTATTTAGATTTTAGGTAGTCACTCACACTCCTCAGAGTAGCTTGTAAGACAGCTTTTAACTTTAAGACACTTTAACAGAATAGATCCCTGTATTTAGATAGTCCAGAGTAGCTTGTAAGAAACCTTTTAAGAGGCTTAATAGGGCAGACACACTGTGGGGGTGGAAAGGACGAGAAGTGGCCTGAGAAAACTCAAGGAGTGGTAAAGAATATGGCAGCTTGGTTTCTATATGAAAAGGCCAAAATAACTCACTTGGGGCACAGTACAAAATGGGTGGAGTGGTACTAACACCAAGCAGGAAAGGGATCTGGGGGTAATCATAGGATGACCGAAAAAGGTGGCCAGCCATTGCGACAAGGCAGTTGGCAAGACTAGTGGGATGCTAAAGTGCATCGAGATGGGCATCTCCAGCAGAAAGAGGGAAGTGGTGTTGTCTGTCTGTATAGGAATCTCTGGTAAGACCTCATCTAGAGTACTGTGTCCAGTTCTAGAGACCACATTGCCATAATAGACTGAGTAGAGGCGGTCCAGAGGACGGCAACTGAAATGGTGCAGGGTCTACATCAGAAGCCCTATGAGGAGAGATCAATCTAAATATCTACACCTTGGAGAGGAGATAGGGGAATACAAGAACAGTGCACAGAATATGCAAGCATGGACAAAAGCAACCCTAGAATGAAGGGGGCTAGCTTAACAGCAACTACAAGGGTCACTCAAATGAAGGGCAAAACCTTAGCTCGTTGAAGAACTGCAGTCTCTGTACATTTTTACACTTCAATTCAGAAGGCCAGATATAACCTTAAAACAGCTGAAGCCAAACAGTTCTACCACTCTAGGTGCATCAGGGACCCTGCACCCAATTTTGTAAAATTAGGGGTCCCTGTGCCCAAGCACCAGAAATTGCCACAGCTAGAGGGTATTGCAAAACAGTGGGTGCACCTGCATGGTTTGACAGTGGGACCAGTCAAATCCCCCACCACAAGCCTACACGAGCCATGGAGGTGGGGAGAGGACTCTGGTTAGAAAGATGATGAAAAAAGGCTGCTGGGGCAGTGAGAGTGCCATAGGGCATGAAGGGGCACAGTGGCAGACATGGAGTGGAGGAGTCACGTGGCAGAGGTGCCATATCTACAGCATACCTGACAGCTGAGGGAATTGTGTGGGGGGTTGGAGTGGGGATGTATTATGACAGCCCCAGGTGGAAGCAGCCCTGGCACCTTCCCCATAGGACCCACAGACCCTTATATGTGGTGGGTGATAGTGGCAATGCCTGACTACACTGCAAGGGACTGTGAGTCCTGTGGGGCAAGTGCCAGGGCTGCTTCCACCTGGGGCTGTTATAATACCATTATAATGCCAGCTCCCCACCTGGTCCCCTCAGCTGTCAGATATGCCATATAGCACTTCTGCCAGGCACCTCCTCCACTCTAACTTCTGCCATATCCCCCTCATGCCCTATGGCACCCTCATTGCCCCAGCAGTCCCCGTTCCCACCTTCCAGGACCCACTGCTCACTCATCACCCTGCCAAGCAGTGGCGCAGGGCCCTTAGACCACCTCCTGACTTTGGTCTAATCTGATCCCCCCAATGTGATCACAGCAGGGCCTATAGAATTCAACACAAGGGTATGGTGCAGCCCCACCATGGCACAACCACCCTTGCATCCTGGCACATGAGTGCCTTCACCACAAGCGTGGCACAGGGTTCTTTGCCACACAGCATCATGATTTCGCCACAGCCAGCATTTGAAAATTAGGATTGCCATAAACTATGATGCAAGATGCCACTTGTGCCATACACCTTTGGCGCAGGCACCTTGCGTCATAGTTTGCTGCTTGATAATTGATCCCTGGGTATTTGTCTGACCTTCCTCATTTTTTGCATTTATTTTAGGGTAACTGGGTAAGGCTCCCTGGGTACAAGACCCATTAAAGCAGCAGACTGTTTTAAATGTGTTTATGCTGAAGAATTGGATGGCAGTACGATAGGACTAACTGAAATAGGTCAAGGAGATTATAATCAATATTGGCTTTACACCAAAATTAGCCATTTGGCAAAACTCCAAATATTTCTTTTAGCCACCACGAATTTTATTTTAGCCATTTTACCATATTATCTTTTTTTTTTTCCAAGCAAACACATGGTATCTTGACATAATATAGTAACCAACAGTGGCTAGTAAAGTTGTTTAGTGAAATAAAAAAGCCAAATGACTTGGTGGATAATAGAACACAAGTTATATTGCCAATTATCCAAAGGGAAGGACTGAAAAATGAGAGAAGCAGAGGTGGAAAGTTGGAAACTGCCCATACACCCATAGTACTGTGCATAGTTTTTATATTAGGACTGCACAGATTAATTTTTGCACTTTTTTCCTTTAGTAACCAGATAAGGCCGACTAGCTATGCACAAGTACCTGTTTACAGGGGTCACCTGGGAGCACTGGAGGGGTGAAGTGACTTGCCCAGAGTCGCACAGTATGCAAGTAGAGATTGTGGAAATCAGACTCAGATCTGCTTAGATGTACCAAGCCAAGCTCATTGCTCTAACCTCTGCCAACCCTTTTGTATCTTAAGTAGCTCATTTCTAGAAGTGTCCAAGGCCCAGGGGGGAGGGAACAAGGGACTAATGCTACAAGTTATTGTAACACACACACACACACACACAAAATGTACAGCTTCTTTAAATTAATGAATGTGAACCTGACCTATAACAAATGCTGAGTACACTCCAAAACAGCAGTCATGGAACTCCACCACAATAAAACTTGGCATGTCTTTTACTGTTGGCACCATTCTCACCAGACCAGACTCCTGCTCAAAGTCACACCGCGCTATCCCAGCAAACAAACTGCAATGCAATGCACTATTTTCTCTGGCAATCTGGCATACTAACACTATTTCTCTGATTTAAAATTTAAATATTACTAAAAAAAAATTACTAAACATTTTATATAAACATTGTATAATAGCAATATCCAAGTGGGCCATTGGTGATATGATTTGCAACCCTGGGGTGGTAGAGACACCCCAGGGCTAAATAAATCCTAGCATCACCAACACCCTCTCATATATTGCTTAAATAACTGTACGAGCTATGGTTCCCTCTGTCAGGAAGGGGGAACATAAGTGCAATGTATGGTCCTGAGCGTGGCAGCCATGGTGACACCTCTCAGGGCAGGTGGCTGTTTTTTGATGGGGTCCCAGTCCAATGTCCCTCTTAGTGCAAAGAACGCCAAGAGCTTGATACTTGTCTGAGGGTGGGGACAGTCGAGGGTCAGCAAGCCAGCTTTTGCTTTTTTTTGTCTCCATCACAATACACTGAAGGTTGAATATGTGCCGGGGGGGTGAGGGGGCATGGAGGAGGCAGGAATTTGTAACAGCAATGGTGTAGTAGGGGTGCTGTGGTAACCAGGAGGAACCTGCAGTGGGGAGGGAGATATTAATTCACATCAAACTAAACTGCACAAAGTAACTGCACCATTGAAAGAGCCCATCAAGGCATCATAGGATCACATATCAATCATATGACTCCTCAAATACCCAAACAGCTGATCCTAAAATAAGCCTGGGGCAAAAAAGACTTAAATCTTGATGGGCAGTGACGTGAGAGAGTGTATACTGACCAGGACTGCCATGACATGCTCACCAAAAGAAAAAAAAGTGCAGGCATAAAGACGCAAAGAGAAAGAATACAGGCCCACTGGCACAGTAAAACAGATGAAATAAACTAAAATCACCATGATCATTACACTGCATGAATGATAGAAAACTACAACTAGAATAGGATTTGAAAGTCCCCCAACCCCACACTGTTTTTTACTAAGAGACTAGTACAACTTGAACTATAAAAGAATGTTAACCAGTATTTGAAAATCAGCTATTATAGAAACTACAGAGTTGTAGGTTAAATGCTGTTCTACTGTAACTCTGTACTTAGATGCAAGACGTCTGTATTGCATTTAGTGGTAGTTACTGAAGCTTGTAAAAATATTTGTCAGCTGCTCAAAACCCTTAAAACCAACTGTCTAACATCATTTCTATAACAGACTTCTGATTATGAGTGGTTACTCATTTGACCTCATGGGCTGGCATGGCATATGTTTTTGATCATTCAGTTAGTCCACTGTCCTAAAATGTGTCAAGTTACTTACTTGAGTTGTAGAGTCAGTCTGTTTACTCTCAATGGTCCCCAAAGTGAACCAGATTCCCCGAAGGCTGAAGAGGACTCCCTGACTGGCAGGCGGCTTGGCAGCAGAAGACCAGATTGTGTAGCCACTCAGACGTCTCCCGCTCTGAGAAATTTACATTATAAGCGTCGCAGTCGTCGAACTGCCAGGACTCGCACTCTCAAAGCAGCAGCGCCAGCAAGCAGCAAGTGCAACTCCTCCTCTGGCTCCTTTTACAGCAGGTCACGTCACACTCGAGTCACAGGAAAGACTGGAATCGACAAGGATAAACAAATAAACCCTCCGATCTTCATCGTCACAGCGGCACACTGGCTGGCGTACTTCCCGCGATTCTTCTCCTAGGCTCTCTCCTCCTGAAGTCCTGATCTGCTTCTTCTGCTCCAAGACAAGTCTACAGCCCCAATGCAAACAGACCACAGTGCTTCTAGGACGGGCATTTAAAGAGCCCGCCCGACCCTTGACCCGCCCCTTACTTCACAGGTTACACCTCCATTCACAAAACGGACCTGACTGAGACAAAGGGCAATGCCAGAGCAGCCTAGTTCTCAATCAGGTCCGTCAGCCCAGTCAGCCCAGCAGCCCCAGCATAATTACGGTGTACACAGTCAGTGGAGTGCAGCATAATTATGGACATCAGACTTGGACGTCATCCACAGCAGCTTAAGGCAGGCAGGTGGCAGAGCAACCCCAACCCCAACCCCCCGCACCAATCAATAGTAGATTTGGCACAAAGAGCAGCCAGGAAAGTGCGCGAAAAAAAAAAGAAACAAAGCGAGGCAGCGTGGAGAAACCAGCTGGTGCTGCTACCCAGCTGATCTGCAGCAGCACGCTGTGGCGTGTCAGGCGTATCGGTAGCTATGCCCTTGGATCATAACACCCGCTGCACCTTTACACAGCAATTTTCATCTGGGGGAGCAGTGCTTGGTGGCTCAGTAAAGCTCCAACAAGGAGCCAATCAGTATTGAGTCATGCCTTCCTCACCAGCATGCAGCCAATAGAGCTCAGGGAGGTACTGACTATATTTCTGACAGTCCTGCTCAACCACTCCCTGGAGACAGGAGTGGTTCCAGAGCACTGGAGGAGGGCAGATTTAGTCCTACTTCGCAAAAGTGGGAGCAAAGTGGAGTCTGGAAATTAAAGGCCAATCAGCCTGACTTTGGTGTTGGGGAAATTAATGGAATCACTACTAAAGGAGAGGACTGTGGAATATCTTGAATTCAGTGGCCTACAAGCTCTGAAGCAGCATGGCTTCACTGTGGAGAGATCATGTCAAACAAATCTGAAAGATTTCTTTGACTGGGTGACCAGGGAGCTAGATCAGGATGGAGCCAAGGCTGGATTGGGGCACAGGCAACATAAACACTGGCCTAGGGAAAGGGGCCCAGCAATCCCCAACATGTATTTACTATTATATACTCTTCTTTTTGCCTGAGCTGCATTTTTTTGTTTTGTTTTGTAAAAGAATCAGCCACTGAGTAATCTAAGCAAGACAGGGGATTAACCCTGACATGTCTCTCACCTCTCTGATTAGGTGTTAAATTCAGATAATAGTTTAAGGGGCCCTGGCCAGGCTAATTTTTAAGGTGTGAAAAGGCCCATTTCCTTTGCTTTGTCTCCCAACCCCACTTACAATTCCCACTTAGAATCAAGTCTTATTCTTAAATATAATAGATTAACAGTACAATTCAATGGATGTGCTTTATATTTAATCTCTTTCCTGAAATTAAGAAATCTACAACACATTTCAGTGGTACGATTAAAAATTGTACTCTTTTTTTTTTGTTGTTTGTTTGCTTGTGCACATATGCAAGATACATTATGTGACAGCTTAGGAGAGAAGCGGGTTGTGGAGGCGCGGCAGTGTTACAGCCAAGGGAGGCATCTCATTTGGAGGCTTGGCACTGGTGGGCCAATGGAGGCACAGTGTGCTGATGACACTGGTCTCCAAAAAGTGCACCAAGTTCAAATGTTTTCACTGCAGCAATCAGGGTCTGCCTCGTCATTGCAGCATCAGTCATTGTGCTGCAATGAGGGAGAAACCCGTCATTGCAGGGAGGAACGTTAGCTAGCCTAATGCTGTTTGTGAACATGGCGGACGGCTTGCCGCCACGTTCACAAACAGTATTAGGCAGACTCCCATGCCGAGAGGGTGCCCAATCCCCCTTGGCAGCATGTGCCCCCCCAAACAGTCTTTGTTGGCTGACGGGGGCCCCAATCCCCGCCAGCTTCAGTGCCGCAATGTTTTATTTAGCTAACGGGGGAGACCACTCCCTGTCAGCAAGATGTGACCCTCCCACCCACTGTCGTGTGCCGAAGGGGGAGCCCACTCCCCGTCGGCATGATGTAAACCCCCCCGGGTTTTGTTGCCTGCCGATGGGGTGCCCAATCCCCGTCGGCATGATGGTTCCCCCCCCGTTTTCTGGTGTGCCGATGGGGGTTCCCAATCCCCATTGGCTACAGCTGCCCCTCCCTAAAAAGAGTCCCTTGGCACACTGGGAGCCCATCCCAGCATGCCAAATGCCCCTATAAAACTGAAAACCATCCAGCGATGTCTATTTTTTTTTCCCTGTAAAGGAAAAATGGTCCCTCGTGGTCTGACAGACCCTCCTACCACAACCCACACCCAGCCACTGTGCACCCTGCCTCCCCCACACCATCCCTCACCCCATACCTACCTCCGGAGACCGGTGCGACGATCTTCGGTGGACCGGGAACACGTCTGCACTCTTCAAAGCCAACAGCAAACTGAGGAAATGCCAGTGAGCTGTATAATGTAATAAATAGGGTTTTTTCAACTTTGCTGCATATCTCAGGCATTTTTTGGAATTTTGGCACCAAATGTTCAACATGGGGTTTATGGGACCCCTCCTCATGAATTCTGTCACTGTCATAGCATTAATCATGCCAGAAGGGTGATTTCACGGTCACTGTGCAAAATCACCTTTTGGGACTGATTACTGGAATGACAGTGCCAGTGTTCATAAGGTGGGCTTTCAAAAAGCCTATGTTGCAAATTTGGTGAAAAAATTCCTAAAATTGACTGTTTTACGAGCTTGTGTTGCACAGTTCCTACCCCACGCTTGTAAATTCGCGAATTTGTAACATTTGCACTCCAAATTTTCAACATTGCCATTTTATCACACCTACTTATTAGCAGTACAGCTGTCATTTTTCACATCTTGTCCAAAATGTGTTTCCACGCATGTAGCGCACAATGGCACAGTTGGTGTACAAAACCAAAGTTTGGGAGAGATTAAGAAAATTACAGAGGTACTGTTCATGAGCAGAGGTCTTAAAATGGCTATATTGAAAATTTGGTGAAACAATTCTTAAAAATGACTGTTTTACAAGGTTGTGTTACGCAGTTCCTACGCACGCTCGTAAGTGCGTGAATTTTTAATATTTGCAGTCCAGAATTTGAACAATGCCATTTTACCACACCTACTTATGAGCAGTACAGCTTTAATTTTGCACATCTTGCCCAAAATATGTTTCTGCGCATGTAGCGCACAGTGGTGCAGTTGGTGTGCAAAATCAATGTTTGGGACAGATTAAGAAAATCACAGTGACACTGTTCATTAGCAGAGGTCCTAAAATGTCTATGTTGAAAATTTGGTGAGAAAAGTACATAAAATGACTGTGTTACGAGTGTGCATTGTGCAGTTTCTACGCACGCTCGTACCTTCACACATTTGCAATATTTTCACTCCAGATTGCCAACACTGCCATTTGCCCACACCTCCTTATGAACAGTACAGCTGTCATTTTTCACATCCTGGCCCAAATGTGTTTCTGCACTTCCGGCGAAGACAAGCGTGGTCGTCGTGGGAAATCCATGTTCGTGACACATTAGGAAGATCACACTGACACTGTTCATTAGCAAAGGTCCTAAAATGGCTATGTTGAAAATTTGGTGACAAAAGTCCATAAACTAACTGTGTTATGAGCGTGCATTGCGCCGTTTCCACGGACGCTCGTAACTTTGCACATTTGCAATATTTTCACGCCATATTTTCAACATTGCCATTTTTCCTCACCTCCTTATGAACAGTAAAGCTGTCATTTTGCACATCCTGTTCGAAAAGTGTTTTTGCACTTCCGGCACAGAATAGCACAGTCACTGTGGGACATCACTGTTTAGGACACATTACAAAAATCACAGTGACACTGTTCATTAGCAGAGGTCCTAAAATGCCTGTGTTGAACATCTGGTGATGAAAGTCCATAAAATGACTGTTACAAGTGTGCCTTGCTCAGTTTCCATGCACGCTTATAACTTTGCACATTTGTAATATTTTCACTCCAGATTTTCCCATTTTCCCACACCTCCTTTTGAACAGTACAACTGTCATTTTTCACATCCTGGTTGAAATGTGTTTTTGCAGTTCCAGCTGTGGGAAATCAGTGTTCAGGACACAGCAACAAAATCAGTGACACTGCTCATGACCACAGGTCGTTAAATGCCTATGTTGAAAATCTGGTGATGAAACTCCATAAAATAACTGTGTTATGCGCATGCGTTGCGCGGTTTCCACGTATGCTTGGATGTGCAAGCATTTTTAATTTTCGCACTACACATTTTCAACATTGCCATCTCTTCATACCTCCCTATGGATGGTACAGCTGTCATTCTTCACATCCTGCCCGATCTGTGTTTTCGTACATCTGGTGCAGAATGGCACTGTCACTGTTGGAAGTCAGTTTTCAGGACACATTGACAAAATCACACTGTCACTGTTCATGACAAGAGGTGCCAAATGCAGTCATGAGGTGGGGTCACAAAAAGGCCATTTTCAAAATTTGCACTGTGAATACCAACAAGTGCCTGAGGCATTATGGTTTCTAACCATAACGTCCTACCCTGTACAGACAGACAGGTATAGGGGTGTGCCTTTGGATTGCCAACTGTACTGCTCATGCCATCCCACCCCCATCCCCCAGCCACTGACAGGCATCGAGGTGTACCTTGGACTCTTCATCCCAAGACTTCACCCCATTCTCCTATGCTGCACCCATTTCAATGTATGTCCTTATGGAATAGGGTGACTGTAAAGCCAAACACCCTAAGGCACAGCTCAACATGTGTCAGTGTCTGCAGAATAGGGTGAGGTGACATGGCTTGACCGTCATGGGTGACCACCCAAATCTTACCCCAAATCCTGTCTGTCTCTACAGGATGGCGGTGGGGTTCATGTGAAGTTCAATGCTTCACTGCCATTCCTATTCTGCATCTATCTAACTCCTGCATTTCTAATGCTAATACCAGCAAGTAAACATTCGGCATTGACAAATGCTTGTTTTTAATTCCCTCATCTCACTCATATTGAAATTCTGACCTCGATAGAGCTCTGTTTTCAGTGTGAATACAAATAAACATATTTCCAGGATCCCTTAAGTAAATCTTGTTATGTATTGATCCTGGCTTACTTATGAATAACATAAATTTTTGATCCTAGGAATGATTTCCAACAATCACTCGTTTTCAAATATAATCTCTAAAGTTCATGACACCTCTAGTAAACTACCAACTTAATTCTAGCACCACTTGAGGACCTAGTCTCTTTTAGAGATGGGTATTTATCTCACCCCACAAAAGCCCCACATCCTGGTTCATAATACCTAACAGGACAAAGTTCAAAGAAGCAGCTGCTGGGACTTGCCAGGATAAGATGGTGTGCACACAAACAGGAGGCCAGCCCAAATGCTTAACAAGTTCCAGAACAGTGTAACACTCTGCAGTACCGATGAAATTTCAAAACATTTATTTTGTATTGAATTTCACAGCACAATCTGTGGTTCTATGGTCCAAGGGGTTGCCGTAGAGTGCTGCACTGTTCTGGACCTTACCTGACAGGACAAAATGATAACACCCAGACTGCAAGCACATACATGTGTGTTTGAGGGGGGCCTTTGGAGAAGTGCATATCATAATAATTCACATCAAAAGAATGTTTTTACCAGGCCAATTAGTAATTATGTTCTCTAAATGATCAAAACTCAGACTATTGTTATTTTTCTATACTGTTATTATTAGTTTTATTAATTTTGAAACATTTTAGTTAGGTTAGTTATGTTTTATGCCACTTTTGAGGGACAGTAAGAAGACAGAAAGGGGCATAACCAGCAGAAAGATAGAGATAGTGTAATGCCAGTATAGATCGATGGTGAGGACTCACCTCGAGTACTGTGTCCAGTTTGGGAGGCCCCATCTCCAGAAGGATGTAGATAGGGTGGAGGCAGTACAGAAGAGGGAAGCAAAAATGGTGCAGGGTCTGCATCAGAAGCCCTACAAGGAAAGGCTCAAGGAATTAAATATGTAGTCTCTAGAGGAAAGGAGGGAAGGGGGGCATGATAGAAATGTTCAAATACCTTACAGGTATTAAAAAGGTACATGAAGGTAGCATTTTAAACAAAAAAAGACACTCAAGGACAAGGGGTTATGCTATGAAACTGAAGGGGAAAGATTCAAAGGAGATGTGAAGAAATACTTCTTCACTGAAAGGGTGGTGGATGCCTGGAACAGCTTCCCAGTGGAGGTGGTGGGTGCTAAAATGGTAACAGAATTCAAGCATGCATGGGATAGACACAAAGGGGATTTTAGAAATAAGGCAAGGGGGAGTGAATACCAAAGACTGAGTATGATCTGCAGTGGCACAGTAGGTATGGAAAATAGGGCAGACTAGGTGAACTAAGAGGTCCTTCCCTGCTGACTTCTATGTTACTATGTTTCTATGTTTCTATTTTCCTTTAAGTTTCATTTACTGATATGCAATGGCCAAGGTACATGAAGGTAGCATTTTACATAGAAAAAGATGCTCAAGGACAAGAGGTCATGCTATGAAACTGGAGGTGGAAGACTCAAAGGAGATGGAAGGAAATACTTCTTCACTGAAAGGGTGGTGGATGCCTGGAACAGCAAGGGGACACAGTCATGGTGAAGGGTCATGGTTGCTTTGAGGGTGGCCCTACATTTCTCTTGGGCCTAGGACCCCAGGTTGCCTTAATCTGGCCCTGGATGGAGCAGTGCATGTGGCCTTCCTAGATTTCATTAAGGGCTTGGACACTGTTCCACATAGAAGACTTGTAAGCAAACCAGAAAGTCTGGGAGTGGATCCAAAGGTGGCAAACTGCATGAAAAATTGGTTGGGGAACAGGAGACAGAGGGTTGTGGTAAATGGAGTTCTCTCTGAGGACGGAAGGGTGACCTACCAGGTGCTACAGGGATCAGTACTGGGACCGGTCCTCTTCAATGTCTTTATTAGTGATATTGCAGAAGGGCTAGAAGGGAAACAAAAACTTAGAAGTTGTTAGCAGATAAGGGCCTACAGGCCCACCTCATCTGCCCTAGATGGGGAGAGGGTAGAAAGAATACCATGGGCAGACTAGATGGACCTTGAGGCCATCACTTTCTATGTTTCTATGTATTATCCCTAACTACTGTGGTCTTGCATGCCCAATTGGTATTTGGCTACCCCCCTGCTACTAGTACCCTTCCATGTCTATCCCATGAATTCTTTAATCTTGAAATCGTTTCTACCTCCACCGCTTCAGCTGGCAGGCTGTTCCACTTGTCCACCACCCTCTCTGTGAAGAAAGGGAAGGTATGCCTCTTTGTAGATTACACTAAAATCTGCAACAGGGTAGACACTCCTGGGGGGGAGATGAAAAGAGATCTAAGAAGGCTAGAGGAGTGGTCAAGGGTGTGGCGGCTAACTTTCAATGTCAAAAAATGCAAAATAAGGCACTTAGGGCACAGAAACCCGGGGTGGAGTACAAAAAGGGGGACTAGTATTAGCCTTCACCAAAAAGGAAGGGGACCTGAGGGTAATCATATCTGATGACCTAAGCATGGCCAGACAATGTGACAAGGCAGTGGGGATAGCTAGTGGGATACAAGGCTGCATAGGGAAGGGTATCACCAGCAGAAAGAGAGAGGTGGTGTTACCGCTGTATAGATCACTGGTAAGACCTCACCAAGAGTACTGTATCCAGTTCTGGAGATCTCATCTCCAGAAGGACATAAACAGGGTACAGGCGATCCAGAGGAGGGCAACCAAAATGCTGCATCATCGGAATCACAAACCTGATTAGGACAAACTGAAGGATCTCAATATGTACACCCTGGAGGAAAGGAGGGAGAGGGGAAATAGGCATGTGGAAACCTTAGTGGTAAGGTGGAGGGGTGTAAAGCCAGAGATCAAGTAGGGTATGTCGTGTTACAATAGGTAAGGAAAATGGCAGACTAGGTGGGCCAAGCGGGCCTTATCTGCCATTAATATCTGTGTCAATATGTGTGTTGTTTGCAGTGTTTTGGGGGCATAGCATGACATTGTCTTGGCCATTTCATCTGCAGAATTTTTTGCTACATCTTGAATCAAATTCTTGCCTCATGCATAACCTTTTTGACACAGCTTGTGTCATTTTTGCTCCATGCATTACTTATCTTTTTGACTGCGCTTGCATCATTCTCACCCCCTGCATCATCTTTTTGACTTGAGTCATTCTCACCCCCTGCATTGTCCTTTTGACTCAACTGAGTCATTCTTGCCCCATACATTTTTGACACAGGTTGTGTCATTCTCTGCACATGCAGCATATTGTTGATATAGAAGACTTCCTGTGTCATTTTGGGGGACTTTACCACAGAGAATGCTTTTCTTGCAAAATACAGCACACAGTATTTGGCACATCTGGATTTGATGCCAGGTGGTTGTTTGATGTACCTTGTGTCAGTTTAAGGGTCATTTGAAAATCTTGTCCCAAACTTTTAAGAGTCAGGAAAAGAAGGCTGTATTTCAGACAAGCTTCATTGAGCCCTTTCTTAATGGCAGAGGAAGCATCTTTTTTTTTGTGGACAGGGGAAAGTCATTGAAAATCTTGATTTTGCAGCCCTCAAATGAGAGATTACTATTATCCCTTAGAATTATTTGAATATATACCTTGTGCTGAAAAATAAGAAGTCTTAGAACAAATAATCTTGGTCTTTCATTGGAACCTAGTTTGGGTTTCAGAGAGTGGTGAACTCTTTCATTTGCATAATATTTGGTGTCAGGTGGGGGACCAGTAAATTAAGTAATTAGATTATTTGTAAGTACAATGGAATTGGATCCTTCAATGCCCTGTCCCAGGCCAAATATTCTTAAATTGTTCCTCCCATTTCTGTTTTCTAAGTCCTCCAGCTTTGCCTCTAATTTTAACTGTTCTCTGTTAGCAATCATTTCTTTGTGCTCCTTGCTGGTGTCATCTTTAAAATTACTGATTCTGGCTTCAATGTCATTTAATCTGGTTTTATGTCCAAAGGGCTCGTTTCATTTCTTTGAAACTAGCTAATAAAGACTCCCAAAAGCCGCAGCTCGAGGTACGTGCAGTTCAGAAGTCCAAAAAGGGGGTTTCAGCTAGTTGAGTTGCAGTCAAACTGGCAGTTGCACGGTACCGCTGAGTTATCCGGAGGGTGGTGCACCACTATGCCACAGCTGGATGTCTGGAGAAAATGAAGATAGAAACATAGAAACATAGAATTTGACGGCAGATAAGGACCGCTTGGCCCACCCAGTCTGCCCATTTCCCTACCTACTGGATAAGCTGCAGATCCTAGTTAACCAGCAGCCTACTTCTTTCTACCCCCACCCCCAGAATTGCCTTATGACTATCCCATGCATGCTTGAATTCCACCACTGATTTTGACTCCACAATATCCTCCGGAAGGCCATTCCATGCATCCACAACCCTCTCCGTGAAAAAATACTTCCTTAAATTACCTCTGAGCCGCCCCCTCTATCTTCAAATTGTGCCTCTTGTTCTTGCACACTCTTTTTGAAAGATGCTACCCTCTTGGACTTTGTTGATTCCCTTGAGGTACTTGAAAGTTTCTATCATGTCCCCCTCCCTCCTTTCCTCGAGGCTATACATATTAAGCTCCTAAATCTCTCTTCATATGTCTTCCGGTGCAGACCCTGCACCATTTTAGTTGCCCTCCTCTGGACAGCTTCCATCCTGTCTATGTCTTAGTGGAGATTGGGTCTCCAGAACTGCACACAGTACTCCAGATGGGGTCTCACCAGCTGTCTGTACAGAGGGATAATAACTTCCTGTTTTCTACTGGTGATGCCTCTCCCTATGCATCCCAGTATCCCCCCAGCCCTCCTTGCTGCTCTCTCACATTGCTTGCCCACCTTTAGGTCATCTGATATGACTACCCCCAGGTCCCTTTCCATTTTTGTTGTTGTTAGTATCTCACCCCCCATTGTGTACTCTTCCCCTGGGTTTTTGTTTCCCAGGTGCATTACCTTGCACTTCTTAGCATTGAATCTAAGCTGCCATACATTTGACCATTCCTCTAACCTTGCCAAGTCCCTTCTCATCCTTTCCACCCCACCCTGTGCATCAACTCTGTTGCAGATCTTAGTGTCATCTGCAAAGAGACATACTTTTCCTTCCAGTCCTTCTGCAATGTCGCTTATAAAGACATTGAAGAGGACTGGTCCTAATATTGAACCCTGCGGTACCCCGCTAGTAACCCTCCTTTCTTCTGAGTGGACTCCATTTACTATTACTCTCTGTGTCCTATTCTCCAGCCAATTCTTTACCCAGACTGTCATCTTGGGACCCACTCCCAGGCTGGCTAACTTATATATTAATCTTTTGTGTGGGACTGTGTCAAATGCCTTGCTAAAGTCTAGGTAGGCCATGTCCACAGCCCCTCCCTGATCTACTACTTTGGTCACCCAGTCAAAGAAATCTATCAGTTCGTCTGGCATGACCTTCCCGCTGTGAGATCCATGCTGCCTAGGGTCTTGTGCCCGTCTGGCCTCTAGATACTCGACAATTCTTTCCTTTAGAAGTGATTCCATCATTTTCCCTATCACTGAGGTTAAACTAACAGGTCTATAGTTTCCTGCTTCTGCCTTGCTCCCACTTTTGTGAAGGGAATCACATCTGCCCTCCTCCAGTCCTCGGGTACCACCCCATCCTCCCATGATTTGTTAAAGAGGGTAGTCAGTGGTGTCACTAGTTCTACCCTTAGTTCTTTTAGAATTCTGGGATGAATCCCATCAGGCCCCATTCCTTTGTCCACCTTCAGTTTTAAGAGTTCTTTCAGAACCCTTTCTTCTGTAAATGGGCTGGTATCAACTTCTGTATCCAGAGTGTTACTACTGTTTGTTTTATGTACCTCCCCCTCTTCCTTTGTAAATACTGAGCAAAAATATTTGTTTAGTATCTCTGCCTTTTCACATTCTCCCTCTGCCCACCCTCCCTCCCTTTATTAAGCCTCATTATCCTCCCTTGGTCTTCCTTGATGTACCTATAAAAGGTTTTATTCCTTCTTAACTGAGTTGGCTATCTTTCCTCAGTTTGGGCCTTTGCTGTTCTGACTGCCTTCCCAGCCTCCTTTTGCTTTAACTGATACAGTTCTCTGTCCTGCTCCTGCTGCGATTCCTTGTACTTCCTGATACTTTCTTTTCTCTTGAACCTTCACTGCCACTTCCTTTGAGAACCATAGTGGTTTCTTACATCGTCTTGTTTTGTTTATTTGCTTCACACAAGGCTAGTTACCTCTGTGATGGCAGTTTTATTATTCCCCATTGTTCTTCACCTCCTTCCAGCCCATTTGCTAGTGCATTCCTTAGGCACTCACCCATTTTAGCAAAGTCAGCCCTCCTAAAGTCCAGTACTTTTGTCTTTGTGTAGGCTTGACTCTATTGCTGTGTTTATTGTGAACCATACTGTTCGATGGTCGCTAGTTCCCAGATGGCTACTCACTTCTACATCTGTGATCCCTCTCCATCTCCATTCGAGTATCAAGTCTAATATTGCTCCCTCTCGAGTGGGCTCCAGTACTAGTTGTCTAAGGCATGCCCCTGTAGGGCATCTAGAATAACTGCACTCTTAGTGGCAGCTGCAACTGCACTCCAGTTAACATCTGGCATATTCAGATCACCCATCAGCAATATCTCCCCTTTTTCTGCCATTCTAAGTATACTTTCTATCATTTCCTTGTCCATTTCCTCCCCTGAGAAAGTCTGTGCTCTAACCCTGTCTGGATTGTGGTGCCATTGCCTGTCTCAAATTTACCCACAGTGCTTCTTCTCCTCCCTGTTTACCTTTTGTTCTGTTGCTTTTATTCCTTCCCTTATGTAAAGAACTACTCCTCCCCTCTTTACCCTCCTGTCCCTCCTGTAGATAGTGTATCCTGGTATGTTTACGTCCCAGTCATGGTTTTGTGTGTACCATGTTTCTGTGACTGCCACGATATCCAGATGTTCCTCCTCCATCAAGGCCACTAATTCAGGAAGCTTGTTACCTAGACTACAGGCATTGGTACTCATTGCTCTCCATTTTTGATGGCCTTACCTTCTGTTGCAGCATCCCCACTGACCGTTCTACCTTGGACTTTTCTCATTTAGTACCCTGTTTTTAGGGAGAGGCTGGGATTTTTCTGCTACTTGTCAGTGCATCCCATTGACTAGTTTAAAAGCTTGCCAATGAAGCATTTAAACCGATTGCTCAAAAGACTTGTTCCCTTCCTGGACAGATGCAGACCATCCTGCCAGTATAGGCTGGTGTCCCTCCAGGTGGAACCCCAGTCCCCAATGAAGCCAAACTCCTGTGCTCCGCACCATTTTTTCAACCATTCATTAAACTGCATGGTGCCAATTACCCTCGCCTCCCCCATGCCTTTGACAGGCAGCACCTCTGAGAAGGATACTGTGTTTGCTACTTGTCTTAGGCCCCTCCCCAACTCTGCAATGTCCTCCTGCACTGCTCTAACCTCATGATGAGCGTCATTTGTCCCTAGGTGGACAACACGTCCAGCTCAGAACCTTGCGTAGCTGTTGTTAGATCCTGAGGATGCGCTTCTGTCCCTCCAAGCCATGGCACCATGCAGGCACCTTACTTCAGATTTCCAGCTCCTCCCAGTTCTATCCCCTAATAATTGAGTCCCCACCAGGAGCTGCTTCCTTTCCTTGTGGTGTCCTCTGCCTCCTTCCTGTGGGCCTCCCTTGTGACAGTTGTCCTCAGCCTCCTTAGTCTCCTCTGCGGGTGTATCTATAGGGGAGCTATGCTCCCCAGAATGGCGTATGGATTGTGGTGTGTAACATGTGACTGGGTGTGCCTCTGTTTCACCATCCTCATCCTCCCTGAGCCCACTGTGGTCCAACTGCTGTGCTTTCTTTGCAACCTCTGAGGTAGTGGTGGTGGTTCTGGTGCTCCCTGGATGGGGGAGGTTCCCTTCCTACTGTCCATTGTGGCCTGGGGAAGGTCCCGTGCTACTGTCCAGTGTGCGCAGGCAGACGGCTTCCTCCCTCAGGGCAGATAGTTGTCTGCAAATAGGGCAGCATCTCAGCCTCCAGAAAGACTCCCGGAAGACTGCTGCCCCACCATTTACATTGCACTACTCCCCATATTTTTTTTTTTTTTTGTGTGATTGGTTTGTAATGTAGAAATATATATTTATATTATACAATGTTTATGCTTATATTGTCAGTGCAGTGTGCTAGAGAGGATATGACAGTGACATGCACCTTGCACTCTTGAGGAACAGGTCTTCACCTGCCTGGCCTTTCCAACTTCACTTCAGTGGTCTTTATAGATTGTTTTCACCAGGCAGGTATCTCGTCATCTTCTGCCGATGGTCTTCTTCCTCTTCTTCAGTCTGATGAATGATAAACGTGGTCTCTTAGACCCCTCTGTTGCATACCTAGGTCACACAATTACAGCTGGACTTTTTGCACAGACTCTTACCCCAGCACTCTACATTTTGGTTTCTCTGCTGGATCCTCTCACAACATCTAGCTACAGCACACTTCAGGCTTTCCCCTTGCCAAAATTGGCACTCACTATGATTACCCCTTGGAGAGGGAACTCAATAGCTCAGTATCTGATGCATGGGTTGCAGGGCAATGAAAATCAGGCAGCACACACAGTCTCTCAGCTCTCACTGATGCTTTCAGTGCTCTCTCTCTAGCTGAAAACTCTCAGTCTTGGTCTTCTGTAGCAAACTGTAAAACCTTTCTCTTGTTCCTCCGGCAAACTCCAAGCTCTTTCTCTGCTGTATTTTCAAGTATCATTGGGTTTTTAAAGCCGTTGGGGCCTGAATGTAGTTATAGGGCTGAGAAGCCCACAAAGTCTCTTCTGCACTCTCACTCTGACTGATCTCTCTTTTTATTGGGCGAATAGTCCTATTTATAGCTTTTGGCAGCTCCCCTTCCGATTGGCTGCCACTTTCCTGGACAAATTCAATGCCCATTCAACTTTACCCAGCAGCCCCCTCATTTCTGTAGTCCTATGGAGGCTGCCATCTCTATTTACATTCAGTCCCAGCACACACAAAACACCATACATTATTATTTAAGCGACTTGAGGGACTGCTTGTAACTTGTCCTGACTCCACTTGCCAAACAGGAGACAGGATGCCTTTTGATTATTTTGGGGAGCTCCCTTTCTTTCATCGGGGCTCATGCAACCCCAACCTCCCTTTTCGTGCTCTCTTAATGGTGCCCTTATATTGGAGCTGTGGCTTTTTTAATTTGTTATGCTCATGGTGGCCACACATGCTCAGTACAAGCTTGACCACCATCTTCATTGTTTATGTTTTGGCCAGACTGGCCCTCAGCTTCCTAGACTGGCCAGAAGACCCCTCAGGTGCACAGAGGCACAAAACATCAAACAGAGCTCAGCCCCTTTGCAGGATGGGACCAAGCAATGGGATTTGGGTGGCCACAGCCGTGAAGCACCAACGAAGTCAGCACACTCAAATCCCACCAGGGACCACTTATGTGGACACCGGTGAGGGAGCAGAGGGATGCAGCCCTTCCCGGTAAACCCAGTTGTGAGGCATACAAGTAGATGTGCTTTCCTTTCTCAATGCAGCAAACAAAAGAAAAGAAAATAGACAAGAAATTACTTAAAACATCAATAAATATGTTACCATTGGGGAAGGGATGCTGACACAGAGCTCACATTGCAATGTCTGACAAGACCTCTAGCATTTGATTGAATCCCATGGGGGGCTGAGAGTAGTTTTACCCTAAGGTGGCCAATGTCACACAGTGGCGGACAACATGGCATATGCCCACGAGACACAGTGATAGCAAAAAAAAAAAAAAACACCCGCCACACCAGGGACTCCCTAGACACCAAGGACACCTCACACACCGGGATATGGCCTGCTCCTTGCTGGAGTCAGTAATCTGCAGAGCCACCATCCCTATGCTCATCTCCCATATCATGGATGATGACCCCACCCAACCATACTGGGTACAGTGCACATATACTGTCCATAGCCAGAATAGTGGTGGGGGATGCATGTAGGAAGTGAATGGCAGGCCCTCACCAACATGTGCCCCCCTCTTACCCTATTATCCATGTGTGCCCATCCTCTGCTCCTGTGGCCTAGTCCACTCATACTTTCCCCAGTCTGGATGGCCTGTCTTACTGCATAACCCCCCTTTAGACCCCCTCCTCACCTGGCTGACATGTATGTCTGTTTACACCCCTTTGGGCCCTCACTGAACTGTTTCTGTGTGTGCACACCTTTTGCTATCCCCCCAGCTGGATGGCCTGTATTTCTGTTAACTACCCCCCTTTTGGGCCCCCCCAACAGGATGGCATGTATGTATGTTGACACCCCTGCAGGACCCCTTTGCTACATTGGGCTGTATAGCATGTGCAACCTACAGTGTATGCAACCCCTGCACCTGGCTGGATTGTCTTTCTGTTATCCCTCCATTTGGTAACCCCCCCACCTAGTTGGCTTCTATGTATGTACTGATATTGTTTTGTGATAGTACATTGACTATACTCATTACAGTCTCCTGTGTAGTCTGTACTCACCTTCATTGTCCAAGTATGTCTTTAATGGTCTGCCACTCAGGCCAGGGAGAAAGGAAAACAACTGATTTGTTTGGTCACGATAAAAAAGCTTCTTTTGATATAAGAACATGCTTTTAAACCACACACCACATAAATGTAAAGCAGCACCACCTCACACCAACATTTCAAGACTACTACAGTACGTCTCTTTATCAAGATGCTAATGGGATAGGCAGCCCACTAGCAATTTCAAGGTTCCTCTTTCTCATCACATGTTAAAAACTCACCAATAAGAAACACATCTTAATTGACATAGTCTAACCATGCTTAGGTGTTTCTAATTCATTTTATAATCATTCCTATTACACTCCAATGTGGTCTTTTACAAGTACATCCACTATTAATACAACAACACACTTGCTGTGTAAATACTAGATGCAAGAAGAGAGAAATACAGAGTGAACCTCCCTCACCATCTCAGGCGTTTCCAATGTATTTCTCTCCTTGCATCCTCTACTCTAAAGTGCTTCAAAACCACACCCTAAAGTGAAAACATGCTAAAAACTTTTTTCTTCTAACTTCATTTCTACATGCATTAATGCACCACCACACTAATTAAAACCTCTTTCTTTCTTTTGAGATTATATAACAGGGAATAGCACTTAGATTTTTACTGAGGATATTTTACTATACAACGGTACAAACTCTTTTGTTTTACTTTCCTTCCACATCTATCTCCTTTCTCAGAAAAGGAGCAAGTTGAAATTGTTCATTTAATCCCAGTGGATATGATATTTTCAACTTATACTGCCAGAAAGTTTCTCAACACATTAACTCATTATCCAGGTCCCTTCCCCTTTCTGTCATTCTTACATGTTCCAAACCCAGAAAAAGGAAGGCATGTTCTGGCCTACCCATTTGTGCAACGTGTGCTGCAAGGACACTGTTCGATTCCTCTGTTTTATGCCCCTCAAATGTTCGAGAATTCATTCTTTAAATTTTCTCACTGTTTTTCCCACATAGTAGTTTCCACATGTGCAAGTGGCTAAATATACCACTGCCTCAGTTCTGCACGTAATCAAAGATTTTACCTGCTGCTTTCTTTCCATCTGCGGTAGGTAAAATTCTTTCCCCACTTGCGTAAACCTACATGCTGCACATCTTTCACATCGATAATTTCCTCTTGGTGCATCCATCTTAGTTTCATTCTGTCTCTCCAGGCTGTGGGAAAGCAGGTTTGACAAATCCCTGCCTCTCCGATATGTCACCCTTGGTCCTTTCAAAACAAAATCCCTCAGTTTAGATTCCACCTTCAGTATGTGCCAATTTCTGTTTAACATTTTTCCACTTGTTTTGTCTGTAGATTTTTTCATTACCACCAGTCCCCCGCCCTTGTCTGCGGGCTTGATGGTGATGGATTCCACCTGTTATAACCCTTTCAGAGCTTCTTGCTCTTCATACGTCAGGTTTCTTTGACCTTTCTGAAGTGGTTGCTTACTTATTTCCTTCACCTCCATTTCACCTGTTTTCAAAATAGTCTGAACCGTTGGATTCATTGCTGGTATATAAGCTGATTTTTTCTTCCACTTTGGCATTCTCTGCTGTTCCAAAAGACTCTCTTCATTTCTCTCATCAACATGCGGATGCTCATCTCCACTAGGGTCCTCTCTTTCTCTGTTCTTATTGTTAAAATCTATGTGTAGATTAAGTTTACATGCAAACACGTGCAGATCTACTACTGTTTCAAACTCTTTTATGGAGCAAGTCGGTACAAATGACAATCCTTTATTTAGAACCTGTTTTTTCTAAATCACTAAGTATATACTTAGAGATATTTCATATTTTCAGTTAAATTATCAGATGGATTTATCTCCTTCTCCTCATCCGGTTGTTCCGGCCTCCTCTTCCCCTGGCTCTGTATCGAGATCTTGTGGTAGTACTTACACAGCAAGTGTGTTATTGTGTTAAGAGTGGATGTACTTGTAAAAGACCACATTGGAGTGTAATATGAATGATTGTAAAATGAATTAGAAACACCTAAGCATGGTTAGCATATGTCAATTAAGATTTGTTTCTTTTTGGTGAGTTTATAACATGTGATGAGAAAGAGGCGCCTTGAAATTGCTAGTGGGCTTTGTATCCCATTAGCATCTTGATAAATAGATGTAGTAGTCTTGAAATGTTGAAGTGAGGGGTGCTGCTTTACATGTATATGGTGTGCTGTGTGCCTTTTAAAAGCATGTTCTATTATTAAAAGAAGCTTTTGTATCGTGACTGAACAAATTGGTTGTTTTCTTTTCTCCCTGGGCTGAGTGGCCGCTTATAGAGAAAAAGTGCCTTGTGGAAGTGTTTAAGTTGGCACCACCCTAATATCCTGAGCTGCCTCATTCCTTTTTTTTTGTCATGTCTTTAATGATGCAGGCTCTGTACACCCGGGCCCTTCAGGACATCCTGGAGTAATGACTGTCAAGCTGCTCCTGTATCCCCTGGTCTTCTAGCTTTGAATTTGCTGCAGGTTGCTCCTCTGTGGCCTGCATGTATATACCATTGTTGAATGCTATGTGTAGTATACAACAGGCAAGGAATATTGCACAGGTCTTCTGAGGGGTGTACTTTAGAGCACCACCAGAACAATCAAGGCAGTGGAACTGCATCTTGAGCATTCCAAAGACATGCTTGATGATGTTACATGTTGCACTGTGTGCTGCAATGTACTAACTTCTGCAACAGATGCAGGTTATAAGACAGGTGAGAGGAGCCTGGGACACAGTGAATATGCACTGTTCCATTTGTAGGTAAAGGTCACTGGTTAGTCACATCATCTGCAACAGGGGGGAGCTGTGCCAGATGAAGGCACCATTGTTGCTGCCTGAGTACCATGCCAGGACATTAATGATGCACCTGGTTGCATCACACAACACCTGGCAATTAATGGGGGGATACTCCTTCCTATTGACATAGGCCTCCACTCCATCACTAGTGGGTGCCGGATGGCAACATGTGTGCAGTCAATGGCACCAAGTGTAGTTTGTGGGTGCACAGCCCAATAGAACTGCTGCATGGTTGCTTTTCACTCTGCTGGTATGCTGGGGAACACAATGACATCCCCAGCATGGGCTAGCACATTATCTAGGAACTGGCCCAACAGCTGTGATGTGGCTGACTGCAAGATACTGATGGTATCCTCCACCTGTGTCTGGAATGTTCCGGTGGCCAGAAAGCAAAGTGCAGCCATCACCATGAGCTCTGCAGACATGTATGGCTCTAGCTGGTGTCTGTCTGGAGCTGGTCATGCAGCAGCTCACATAGCTTCATGAGCATGGGTCTGTTGAGCCTGTACCAGTCCACAATCTGATTCTCAATAAGGTCTTGGAATTTGACTCGTGGATGGTACTGTCTGTTTACAGCATAGCTCCTCCATGGTCTATGCCTTGGCCCAGGGTGGTCACTGGCCCCCTCCTCATCCTCAATGACTTGCTGCATCAGGTACATGATGTGTTCTGCCACATGAGCCACATTGGTGCGTGGCCTGCAGTGTCTTCTCCCATCTCTAGGGTCTTCCCTGGCTTAAGATGGTCTTTTTATAGGCAGTATTTGTACTGTGATATCTGACCTGCCCAAACACACTTGTGCGGTGCTATCACACTGAATATCGTGCTGTGCACATTATTTGGGGTACTACCCCCAGGCTTTGTGCACTGCAAACATTAACTCAGTGCTAGTGCATTGGCACTAACAGCACATGCAGAAATACCTTCTGAATATGGGATTTCAGTGCAACTATATACACAGCAGAGGTCCCAATACATTGTGCCCAGAGCAAAGCTGTGAATCTCTGGGTGTTTGTTTCTAATAACTAGACAACTGACTATTTTGTTTAGTGTATGTTGATGTGCTTGCAACTACTTTTTTTACCTTTTATAATAAAATATTTAATCAATGAAACAATGGGGTTTTCACCTTTGCCTTTAACACTGCTAGTAAAAAGAATTCTTACTAATCACTTGATGTTTAATGTAGCTGTTGATTTTAAGCTTGGTGTTCTAGCTAGAGATGCAGAGGGGGAAGGGGGAGGGGAAGAAGATTGCAATGGTGACCTTATACAGACTACAAATATGAGGGATATCAAACACAAATGAGTCTTGGGGCCCGATTTCAGAATGGGTTACGCATGTCGCAAAGTGACTTGTGCCAAACAAAATGGTGCAAGTAGCACTTTGCGCCATGGGTTATGCCAATTGGTATTCCAAAAGGCAGCCTGCAACATGTTGCAGGCTGCCTTTGCCAAAGCTGTTCTTTGCCAGTAGGTATGCCATAAACCCCCCTGCGACATGGCGCAAGGGAGTTTATGGCAACAGTTACACCCTATTCTGAGAAGGTGGCTGGCAGAACAGCACATGTGCTATTCCAAGACAATCCCCAGAGGACATTGGTTTAAGCACAGTTAGACCGGTTATTAGCTGGTCTAAGTGTCTGTTGCATCCACCGGGGGTTTCTGGATTGTGCCAATGCCATCCTACATTACCCCCCCACAATCCCACAGATGCCCCCCCCCACATCCACCAATGCATTAGAGATGCCCTTTGCTGCTGCACCCCAAGCCCCAGTCTCCCCTAGATATAGTGAATTCCTGCAGGCTATCCCACCCCCTGCCCCGATACACCACACTGTGCTGAAGGACAACCATCCCCCATGCTCCACACCACCATATGGCTGGCGACCCCCCCAGGACAACTGTTCCCAATTCTGTGCTGCATTGTGCACAGTCAGTACAGTGCACACTACAGATCTCCCACAATCCCTCATAGTCTAGTGCTCCCCCACCCTCCAGTGCCAGTCCACCCCCACACCTGGCCCCAGTCCTCGACTGGCAAAACCCACCTTTCACCTCCATGGCCAGCTGTCGATTGAGCACCCTCCAAGTGTGTACTACTGTATACAGTACATGCTCAATCAGTCATTTGAGTGCATACTGTATACAATGGTATGCTCATGGAGGGAGCTCAGATGGTGGCTGGCCGTGGAGGTAAGAGGTGGATTTTGCCAGTTGCTGACTTGGGCCAGGTGTGGGGGTGGACTGGCACAGCAGGGTGAGGGGGGCCACTAGAATACCAGGGTTTGCAGGTTATTGTCGGGTGTCTGGGTGGCTGCCATCAGGGCAGGGGGAAGAATGGGTGCTTGAATAGCCCTGCAGGGCATTGATATACCTCTGGGTTGCAGGGATTTGGGGGGGCTTGCCATTCAGGGATCCAGGGCGGGAAGTCTTGCGCCCTGTTGAAGGGCAGTACTGTGACTTGTGACACCCTGTATAGTTGTGCCATCCCTTTGGTGTACTACCTGGAGTGCCGCAAGTCGCAGGACGTAGCCACCGGGGACCCTACCTATTTTGGAATCAGGCACAGGGTCCTTGGCATATCGGCATATGGCACAAGTCGCAAGTGCTGCTGACTTACGCCACATGTCTTGAAATCGGGCCCTTGGTTATTAGATCTTGCATCTTAAATGTGTACTTCACATTGCCAGTGGTTACGGAACTATGCCAAACATAGAAATGGATCACTAGACACCAAGTGACAGGCTAAAGAAATACAAAATTCAGCACTTGTTCCTCTGAAATTGGATGGCTTATTCATGGACCAATAGTGCACAATTCAGCAATATAACATACAACATCTTTGAAACTGGTGATGGCTAGTACCGTACACTTAAACAACAATATTCCAAACCCAATATTATAATCTCAACCAGATGGCCAAGTCCATTAAAATAGTAGCCTCCAAACTGAGGCCCTTTCTATTTAAAAAGGTTGGATGTGTTACAGGACCCAAAGACCTTGATACATGCTTTAAATACTTATACGCATACAGTAGAATGTGCTGGCAGAAAACAACTCAGCATTTCACAAACTTTTTTGTGGGTGCGATATGTGAAATTTTGCCCACAGAGTGTGAAATTTCACCCACGGAGAGTGAAATTTCGTCATTTTCAGGTGACATTTCACAGGCGAAATTTCACAGATTCACACTCGTGAAATATTTTGCGTAAAGGCAGAATTTCACAAAATATTTCATGTGGTGAAATTGCCAATTTCATTGGAATTTCATTGGTGAAATTTAATTTCTCCACATCTCTACTCCATGCTTGGCCTATGTCAGGATGAAACATAGAAACATAGAAACATAGAATCTGACGGCAGATAAGGACCACTTGACCCACCTAGTCTGCCCATTTTCATACCTAACAGATAAGCTGCAGATCCTAGTTAACGAACAACTTACTTCCTCCTACCCCCCAATAGGACTGCCTTATGTCTGTCCCATGCATTCTTGAATTCCCCACTGTTCTTGACTCACGACCTCCTCAGGAGGCTGTTCCATCATCCACAACCTCTCTGTGAAAATGCTTCCTCACATTACCTCTGAGCCGCCCCTCTATCTTTAAATTGTACCCCTTGTTCTTGTCACATCTCTTTTTCTGAAAGATACTACCTCTTGGACTTTGTTGATTCCTTGAGGTACTTGAAAGTTTCTATTATGTCCCTCTCCTTCTTTCCTCAAGGGTATACATATTAAGCTCCTTTAGTCTTTCTTCGTATGTCTTCTGGTGCAGATCCTGCACCATTTTGGTTGCCCTCCTCTGGACAGCCTCCACTCTGTCTATGTCTTTGCGGAGATGGGGTCTCCAGAATGGCACACAGTACTCCAGATTGGGTCTCACCAACTGTCTGTACAGAGCGATAACAACTTCCTGTTTTCTGCTATTGATGCCTATGATGACTATTGATGGATTAAAAGATCCAATTCGCCCTAGTGTCTGAAAGTCCTCCACTATCTCAGGTAGCCCTTCTCCTTTTCTCCTTGTAGGTGCAGCTCTTCCTTTATATCTGTCTCTTGCATAATTTAACACAGTCAATCTTGGATTCAACCATCTCTCTGTGCAGTTGATTCCAATGATCTACCATCTGTTTCATAAAGATAATCTTCCTCATGTTCCTCCAGAACTCTAACCCTTTTCCACTGGTGCTGTTTAGTCACTGTTCCCTTGTTTTTCGTGAACAAGTCTTAAAGTCCACCTTGTTGATTTCTCTGAGGAACTTGTAGATCTCAGTCATATGCCCCTTTTCCTTCCTGGCTGTCAGTGTATACTGTAAATGTAAAGCTCTGTCAACCTTTCACCATAGGACTTTCCTGCTACCTATGGATTATCCTAGTGGCCCTCTTTGTATGGCCTCTATGCTTTGTGTTTCTTTCTTGAGGTGTGGACTACAGAACTGCACACAGTACTCCAGATGTAGCCTTGATAGGGTTTTGGAAAATAAAAGAGCAGAAGGCAATGAACAAAAGGATCAGCATTTAATTTTTGTATCACACCATGTGCTTGATAAAGTGCAAGTGCAGTAACAAAATGAATATGAAATGTACAAATAAGCAACCTTACCAGAGACCTGTACGGTAGCAGTATCACCTCTTTCCTCCTGCTAATAAGTCCCTTCCTATACATCTCAGTATCCTGTTATCCTTCCTGCACACTTTGTTGCACTTAGCAGTGGATTTGAGATTGTAACTATTGATGACCCCTCGGTGTCTCTCCTTTGTTGTCTGCCCACTCTTACTCCCCTCATTGAGTAGTCCATTTATGTTTTTTTTCTACTAATGTGCATTACTTTGTACTTCTTTGTGTTAAACTTCAGTTGCCATATTCTAAACCACTTTCCCAATCTTTTCCAGGTTTGTCTTTGTTTCTCTAAACTACTGATGCAGTACCCATGGTTACCTTCAGGCTAGTAGGCCTCATTATCTGGCTGGAGTCCTTGCTACATGTACCTCCTCCATCCTGCAGTCCTCTGACCTTGCTTGTTGGCTTTCTCAACACTCTTTACTTGTCATTATGGATCAGGCTCTTAATATATATCAAATGGGCTGTTGCTCTGTTAGTCTCTCAGGGTGTTCGGATCGATCATTTCCATAGGACAGCTGCTGTGAGTCAAATGAGCAGGCTGGTGCTGTGTGAAGGGTAGCTACCCCACGAAGAACCAAAATCCACACACACGGCACTCAAGGCAAAAAAAATCCACTTTCCACAAAGAATGTATTAGCAAAAATGCATTTAAACGACCAGGGCTCTCAACCCACACCCCAGTGCTTTGGTGTTAACCTTCATCAGGGGGTGAGGCTATAGGAATTATAGCACAGTTTAAGTAGCTATATTCAATGAGAATCACCTGTGAGAAATAATTATATACACTTTAACAAAAATTCAGTTATATGGCACATACAAGAAATTTTTATATTAACAAAACAAAGTAAATACAAAATGTAATATTTTGCTGGATCCCATGCTTCAGTTAACTTATCTTTGTAAAGCCAAGGAAACTCCCTTTACAGCCTATCACCTGGCTACTGTGACTAGCATGAAGACTTACAAGTCCTTCGCTAACTCTGTTGCTGTTCAGATTCCTCAGACATGAATAGCATAAAGTTTCTCTTCTCCTCCTTTCTCTCTAATGCATGACCTATGGGTTCAGCTGTAAGGTGTCTCTCTCAGAGACTGGTAATTGTGACTGCAGATTCAGTATTGTGGGCACAGATGTCCTGCATGTTGCAGCCTCCTCCACAGCAGTTGTAAAACATACTTTTCTCTGTAAGTCTCTTAAGACTCTGTGCAGTGATAGCATACAGTAGCCAATGAAAGGTTTGCTCTTTTCCTTTCCCCTGCATACTGCAGGCTGAAGGATACTGGGACATTCTTCACACTTACACTGAGCAGAAAATCTTCCAATTGGTTAAGGCCTTGTCAGTCACTTCAGAGGGTCTGTCTGGCTGTTCATCAAGGTCTGATTTGCTGGCCATCTTCTGGGCAAATTAATGAGGTTCTCCAGCATCCCTTGAGCACCTTATGGCTCTAGTTCAGGATTTGAAGCATGGTTGGCTGTTGTGATGTCCTCTGATCCATCTGTCATGTTGAAAAGAGTCTGAGGGTGAATATGATGACTGCTCTTTTTGTAGTCCCTGGGGCACTGCTCCCAAGGACTCCTGTCCGATAGTAACTATTTCATGTCCCCTTTCAGTTTGTGCGCAGTTTGCTCTGTTGTCTGGGTATGTGGGGCTGTTGATTTGGAGAATATCCATTTATCCCCAGCACCAGCTGCATGTCTGTGGGAGACAGCTGCCTTTGATTAGCAACTGTGGAATCTCTCTCACTATGGTGTAGAAGGTGCTGAAGAATTATGACTCCTGTGTTTGCTCTCACTCCAGTCCCCCATCTCAGTCCAAGTCCTCAGGGGCCAGAGGAAACAAAAGTAGTGATGTTGATAGGGCCAGAGTTCCACAGAGCCTATGGTAGGCCCCCACCCAGTGGTGGGTGTGGTTATAATGTCCAATCTTATTTTGAATAAATTGCTGTTTTTGGTGTCATATCTGTAGTTGGTGGGTATTGCACCATCTCATTACCTCCTGAGTGATGTATACTTCCTTTTATAGTCTTAAACAGTTTCCTTCACTGCTATTATCTCAGTCCATTTGGAAACCTTAGTCTGCTTTCATTTTAAAATAGTTTGCCAACTGCCATTTTGCAATTTTAAAGAAAGTAATCATGTTAACTGTCTGACAACTCTTTACAAGTGTGAATAAATCTAGTTTTTGTACTCTATATTATGCTTTCACAAGGTCAAATATATCATTTTGGCAATATGGTGCTCAAAACCGATAATAGTACTGTGTTAGAGATGTGTTCTGACCATTGCCTAGTACATTGGCATACATTTCTCCACATTTACTTTTATACCCCTTCCCCACATGGACAATAAATGTTTATGCTGACTTTCAAAAGGAATTAGTTTAAATTACACAATATCAGATGGCTTGTTTACAAATCTGATAGCATGCCCTCATTGAGTATGGCAATAACAACCAAAGTAAAGTATATAGGAATCTCTTCTTAGTTCAGGTGAGTTACCTGCTTCTCTGACTTGCTGGTAGAATCCAAGGGTGGGAGGCAAAGTGTTACACGTCTAATTTCTGAATCCCCCAGTTTAGAAAGATGAGGCTGCAGTACAATACCACAGTGAGGCAGTGGTGTAGTGCTAAATTTAGAAGTGAGGGGTCTCCACAAATCACAATCCCCTCAGCCCCCCACAGGCCAGGGGTCTGGTGGCTGCTTAGGCCCCCAGAAGCTATCATATTTTAGATGCATTCCAGTGCATTTTGAGGGTAATTTTGACACTATTTGGCTGTTTTTAAAGCCTTTGACTTGTTACAAATAACCAGTATCACCATTAAGATAACTAGTTTTTATTTTCTTTAAAATAAAAATTGTCAGTACTAAAGCAAAATATCCCACTCTAGCCACCCTTGAAACACCTGACTATGTACCACTTCTCCCAGGTTGCACCTGGGAACAAGCTTTGACTTAGTATGCCTTTCCTGGTTAAACAATTTCCCCTTTCCCTATAGACCACTTCTCTTGAGTACAGTCAGCTATCACTACAGCAGGCCTTACACTTGTTACCTTGCATCTTGACCAGAAGACTCTGAAGCACACCAGTATTTTTCAGTCCCTTGGGACCTTCAGAAGAGCAGTGAGCAAATTCATTCAGCAGCAATGTGGAGGTCATTTGTGTTCTATTTTCCCAATTTATTTACCCAAGGTAGCCCAGCTAAGATGCAACCTCTCATTTTCAGTGGGTCCTGCTTCATCCCATTTATGAGGCTGGGTGGACTACAGCACTGGGGTGTTAAGTGACTTGCTCAAGGTTTCACAGTGGTCATTTGGCTCTAATGGGGATGAACCTGAGATTTCTTGGGTCACAAGCCAGTTCACTAATCGCTATACCAACCTGCTGGGCTACTTCTCATAGAACTCTGCTTGCTTTTTTTGTTTATTTTATTACCACAGGCTGCATATCCTCCTGGAAAAGAAGAACCCGTGTGCCATTGTGCTGGGAACGTCAGAGCATGGGTTCTTTTATGTTTGAATTCTGTTCCTTCTGACCAGGGGTTTCTCAGGTCCATATCTTCAGCAGAGTCTCAAAAAGGTCTCTCAAAGAGAACTCCCCTGGAGAAGTAAGGGAGTTTTCTGTGGGCACAGTTTTGAAACAGGGGAGAGGTGCCTGGGGTAAAATATTTCACGTGAAATTTGTCTGGCATCTGTTTCATAGTTCATGCACCCCTCCAACATACAGGGGGACCATAAGATACAATGCTATTTTTTTAGGTGATATGATAGCCCCGAGAGGTCTCAGTTCCAGAGAGCTCATGCTAGGGAGACCGACACTCTGGCAGGAGTTAAACCTGGTAGTGGAGTGCTGATCAAATATAAAATTTACCACCAGGTTGATGACTCTTCCCATGGCAGAAATCCATCTAGGGCAGAACATGTTGCTCCTGCTGACTTAAACAGAGACATAAACAACAAAAAGTCCAGACAGCAGAGATAAATCGGGCCCTAATAGCACCAACTTGAATACTGGTGGTCCTTCAGAGCAGTACCTTTCACAGAGTTTAATCCAAAAGTCTTATAGAGATTACTCACCCGTGGAGGGGAGGAGTAGATGAGCTGGCTCAGCAGTTGGGGCCCTTTTTATGAGGTGAATCCGTACCGTTGCATCTTACATACTTGAGAAGGTGTGAGCAAAGGCAGAGGAGAGTAGTAGCTTCTCGGTCCACCCAAGAAACATGGTGCAGGAGTGTGGAGGCACTCAGCTAACAAAATGGAGCTGACCTGCTTTTCTATGACACACTCCTACAAGACGCATAGGCGCTAGTTAGCATAACTGATCTGTAACCCGCCACTACTGGCTGATGAGCTGTTGCAGCCACTGACAAGAAAAATATTTAAAAAAGAACTCATGTTAACCCGCATGCACTCCCCCAACCATCACCTAAACAAAAATAAAAAAAAAAACTCAGGGCTTCCACGCTCCATTCCCACAACCCTATAGGAACAAAAATAAACACAAAAATACCCTTGGGGCTTCAATAGTCCCACTGTGTTTGTTTGGGGGAGGGCAGCCTGCCCCCCTGCTGCCCCATAATCTATGCCACTGCTTCTGACTTGTGGGGCTCTAGTCTGGGGCTTCAGGATATCCAGTTGGAACCCCAAATCCTAGGATGTTTGACAGTCGGATGTTGTGGAGTGAGATCACGAGAGGGTGAGGATACAACAGATTGATCTAACAATGAGAAATAACAGATAGTTACTTGCAGTTTGGTTTTCCATTTTAGCTCCGTTTGTGTCTCCTACTCTCTCTCTCTGATGCCACGTTCACCTCCACCCCCTACACAAACACTCCTGAGTGCCTCCCACAATGCAGCAAACCCCCAGTAGCCAGAGAGAGAGGCAGAACCAAGGCTGTGAAAGAAGGTGGCACACCTCACATCACATCTTCTTGTAAAGTTTATCTGGGTGGCTCAAGAGAGTGTGTAGAATCCAGCTGTGATGGCACCCAAACCCAGAACTGGCTGCGGAATGATTTTTTTTCTTGGAATTTATATTTACTCTGTGTCAAGTGATATGCAAGCCACACATTCACCATGCCCTGGAGGCAGGACTAGATGCTCTGACCCTGTTGGTTGATTCACACAGACCAGAGCACTAGTGTCTCTCTTTTACTGGCCACTACCTTCCATGCCACACAGCCAACAGCATGCTCACACTTGCCCATATCTGGGCCCACTCCACTCAAATCAGTTCTTCCTCCCAAGCACTGAGTTCCAAATCTTTGTTGGTGCCCTGCCATGCTGTCTCTTAATTCATGGATCATGAATCAGGATTGCAATCCCTAAGAGCATTCCACCTTTCAATCCTGCTACCCTGCTATTCCAGGCTGGTGAATGATCAGGGACCACGGTCTGGGACCCATGAAGTCTAGCCATTCTTGCCCTGGCTTCTTGCATTGACTTACTCTGCCTCTGCCACTACAAGAATCTCCGATGAACTCCAAGATTTGCTTCCAGACTGCCCAGCTCCACTAGTCCACAATGCAACACTGCACAGTTTCACTCCAGGATTTCACAACATGATGTCTTCCAGTTGTCATCCCTGGGGACTAAAGGCATTGACACCTGTACTGATTGTGCATCTGTGCATTATATGAGAAAGAAAAGGGCACCAAAGCCCTGTCTTCGGGCTTCTCTCATAATAATCCCCTACTGTGCAGCTACAGGCACATCACAGAGACTGGCTTAGACCAAGGGCTCAACACCATGCAGCACCACTTCTCATTAGCCAAAGGCAGACAGTGCTGGGGCAGGGTGTGTAACAGCATAGCCAGACTGCATATGTTTGCAGACTACCTCCCAGCCTCTCAGACCACCGCCATCCCCTGACCCACTCTCTTTTTCGAGTACAGCGAGGCTTGGAAAGACACACAGCAGCCCTAAAAGCAAAATAAATGCTGAGGCACGCATCTGTGATCTGCAGGGTATAAAGCATGCCTTTTCCATGCTTTTGCAGATGTGGATGTGTACCTCACTGTCCAGAGTGCCACCACCAGGCATTTGAAATATTGGAGTGGTGGTCCCTCTGCAAATGAAGTAAGGGGTCAGCACTCCCTTATGACCCCGCAGGGCTACACCCCTGCTGAGTGTTGAACTGATTGCTTCTGTGGCAGAACCTCAACGTATCTGGTCAGCATGAGATCCAAACCAGATCCTGGACAGAATATAAAATTGCTTAGGTCATGAAAGTTATTTATCTCTGAAGCAGGTGGATATGTGATATTGATGTAATAAGTGCAAAGAAATAGTAACTAAGCAGATTTCAGTGCATTGTTTATGGATGCACTCTATCTCACTTATTAGAGTGACTCTTAGTGTGATGGTAAAATCATGAAGTTCAGATCCTGAATTCCCCTGGTTCTGAAATAGGTGGCTGTAGCACCAGAGTGTGCTCAGCAGGTGGTGATAGTGGAGAACAGAACTCCGACATATGGTATCAATAGACGATCCTGAGCCATGCCTAGAACAGAGGGCAAGTAAAACAAGTTCATTATGGTTACTTCCCTCTTAGGCAGATGTTTATATAATAGGGTGATGTACTACCAGTAGAAATCACAAAGACATGGGCTACACAGTACCATGACAGGGATCTGATCATCCCAGAGTTTGTTTATACTGTTTAGGAGAGATAGGGAGCGGTGAAAGTGGGGGAGGGGTAGCACTGTACAAATGAGAGGGTATACAATCTATAGAGGTCAGGAACAATAGGAAGTGCAACTGCATAGAGAAAGCAGGGGCACAGGTACTGTAGTTACAAATGGGGAGGAACATCATGACAGGAGTAGAATACAGACCATAATCACAGAAAAAAGACAGCAGATGGAGGGATGATATTAGAAGGACAGCAATCCAGGGGGAGGTGACTTCAACATGCCAGATGTGAGCTAGAGAACCCCAGTATCAGTAAATGGCCATAATCAGCTGCTGGAAAAGGCATTTCAGGAGGCGTTCCTAACCCAAAGGGTTGAGGAACCACTAAGGGAAGGGGCTATCCTCATCTCCATCTTTAAGAACAGGGATAATACATGGGAGATAACAGTGCAGGACCTATTGTGAACAAGTGAAAATGAATCAAGTGTGGTGCTCTGTCATATTAGAAATGGAAAGAAAGAAGTCACAGACTGAAGTCCAGTACTTTAGGAGCCTTTGTCAGAATGCAAATATTGTTTCAGATCCCCCTTTTCCCACAAAAGAGACCACACACTCAATATTGTAGGTTTGGCTGCTCAGTCGGCAAAGCCTTTTATTATTCCACTACAAAGTATAACTATATACACTTATACAATATTGAGTTCTTCATACTTCTTTCTTGTGTCCACATTTTTATTCACATCCTTTTATTTCAAGCTTTGATTTCTTTTGTTTTCTCTCCCACGGGCGTCGAAACCCGAGGGGGTCTTGTTCCACTCCTTTCCCGGGTGTAAACCCGAGCTGGTCTTATAATCTCTTTCCTTTTTGGGCAGGTCCAATTCCTGCTCCCCCTTTCTTGTCCACTTACCCAGGTGTCCATACCCTTCCTGTTCCAGTTTCTGTTCCTCCTTATGTTCTTTCCTAACCCCCCATCTCACTTTTTCTCTTTTTTCTTATCCAGTCTTTCCTTCCAACCTTCCCTTCCTTCCTTCACCTTTCTCCAGGGTGGTGGATGGGTCTCGAAAATACTTACCCAAAAACCTAGCAGAAAGTGACATAGCTCCTCTGTGTTGCCCTTTTAACCTCCTTTTTGCTCCGCCCCTCCTAGCTTTCCTTTTCTCTTATTGGTCCTTCTTACCCACCCACTTCCTGACAGCCTCCATGACCTTATGAGGCCATCCCTTTCCTATGACCTCCTCCCCTCCTCCTTATGCCCTCCCTTCCTTTTCTTCCCCCCCCCCCACCTTTCCTGTTATAGTACCAGTCGCTTTTAGGGTCAAAAGAAAGGGCCTGGAACAATGGGGCTGCCTCCTCATGACAACCCGTTTTGTTCCAGATCCCCCTTTTCCCACAAAAGAGACCGCACACTCAATATTGTAGGTTTGGCTGCTCAGTCGGCAAAACCTTTTATTATTCCACTACAAAGTATAACTATATACACTTATACAATATTGAGTTCCTTATACTTCTTTCTTATGTCCACATTTTTATTCACATCCTTTTATTTCAAGCTTTGATTTCCTTTGTTTTCTCTCCCCCTGGCATCGAAACCCGAGGGGGTCTTGTTCCACTCCTTTCCTGGGTGTAAACCCTAGCTGGTCTTATAATCTCTTTCCTTTTTGGGCAGGTCCAATTCCTGCTCCCCCTTTCTTGTCCACTTACCCTGGTGTCCACACCCTTCTTTTTCCAGTTTCGTTCCCCTTATGTTCTTTTCTAACCCCCCATCTCGCTTTTTCTCTTTTTTCTTATGCAGTCTTTCCTTCCAACCTTCCACTAGCTTGCCTCCAGCTTGCGTTGGATGGCAAGCCCCTTCCCACTACCCATGACCATCTATTTTTTAACCACTGATCTATACCCCTACCCAGTTCAGTGATAAATATGTGATTTCCCATCTGGGATAGGTGCACCCCATCGGCCCGATATAGCCCATGTATCCTCTCCTCTATTTCCTCATGCTTAATGGCAGGTCCTCCATTTTGCCTCGTAAACCTCCCCACCCTACTGTTCATCTGCCTCCTCACCTTTTCTATGGTCTTATGCTGTTTGGCTTGCCTCCACACCCTACGTGGAATCATTTTGGACCACATAATTGTTATTCCTGGTCACCATGT